>OZ057412.1:106690455-107890455 GCA_964056705.1 Troilus luridus
TTTTTTGTATTTTTTTAAGGGTGATGTATATGTATTCTTCATCTTAATATAAAAATACATTGATACATATTTATTACTAATTAATGAATAATAATTCAAATCACAAACGTTTTCACCGTCTGTATTAAAAATTTGGGTAAGTATTCGGTCGGTTGTCGCTTCGAGTTGAGTCAAGACCAGTTTTAACTTTTTATTTCTTTCCCTTTTAATATATTCCAAAAATACAAGTGATTACGATCTTTAGTATGGAAAAGAGATTTTAATTATGAGAAATCTGTATACTTTGGTAATCATTTCATCTAGAGATGAGCGTTTCAACTAAAATACATCATTTGAAACTTTCATTTCTTGATGAAATTATTACAGATATATACTCATTCACCATTATTACATTCTCTATTCCATACAAAATCTTTTGGTAACTTGTATTTTTGGAAATTATAAAAATGAAACGAATAAACAGTTAAAACTTATTGTATCTCAACTCAAAGCGACCACCAGCGGAACATATACCAAAATTTAAACTACTTTGTCACTTAACAGGTTGTAATTAATAGATATTTTTAATATATTAAAAATTACAATAAAAATCAAAGTTTAAAATCATTAATTATACAGTAATCAACAACACCACCGCCAAACTTATTAAAAATTGTCTGTGTATGAAGCTGTTGAGTGTAATGAACTGTATCTGATGATCTGGGACACTGGAGAAATGACGGATGAATGAATTTTCCAATATCCAAAAGTATAGACAAAATGTAATGTTCCAACATAAAAGACATAGTCTTCTTGTGAACAGCATTAAAAGTATGACCTGTTGGAATTAGAACCAGGAGCACGAAATAGAAGGTGGGTGAATACCACTGTGGTTTCCCTTGTAACCGGTCCACAATTTGACCATAACTTCACAATGCCAAAGACCTTGAAGAAAAAAATAAAACTATAATGCAGACCTCACCACTACTCTATTGTCTTCTGCCAAGCTTACAACAGCATTGTCAAAGATAAGCAGTATGATGATTGGCATCCAATAGGTTTTATGGGATACCAGATTCAATGATAGAATAAAGTGGGCAGAGTTATGGATTCCGAGCGAAAAATTTTCCAAATAATTTTGTATACTCTTTGGCTACACTTTAGCAACAACGCCTGTGAATTTCTAGCTTGGAAGTGTTGTGAAACTATACGAAGAAATCTAAAAGAAAGCCTATGTATACCAGGCTTACCTAGTATCTCGTTTACACTAATGACGAAATACTAATATTAGTATCTTTAGTATCGTTTATACTAATCGAGGCCCGAATACGTGTTGCTTGAGATGGTATATCAAGGAATTTAAACATGTACCAAATGCCAGACCAACTCTCACCTTCTCGTGGTGGGCCCTGTTAAGCAGAATCAGAGTTAGAACGGTGAACTAACGAGAGATGGAGGTCTTGGTGGGGTGGTCTTGGGGTAATTGGGAACCCGGCCAACCAGGATATCATATGCTGGCAGCAGGGTATATGATAAGCGTGGCTGCGAACGGGTAGAAGAGGCTCAATAGTCCCCGGACGAGATGGTTAGACCAGGCTGGAAGGGACGCGGTGCGGCTGGGGGCGTCAACCTGGTGGACGGTGGCCAGGGACAGAGGCCGGTGGGGGCAATTTTTCTGGAGGCCAGGGCCCGGACTGGGCTGTAGAGCCAAGGATGTAGCTAATGCCAGATGTCTGCAAATCAATGAAAAAATAATCGTTTATATAAAGTCGCCCAGAAAATCACTACTAATCCAGCCAATATTTATATATTAGATCATTTAAATAATTAATAAATTTCCATTGCCTCACAGAATTAAGTAATTGACCATGATTTATGACTGAATAATACGACTCAATATGAAGTAAAACACACCTAAGTAGCGGAAATTAGTGGGAGTTCAGATGGTTGTGAGATTTATGAGACTTCATGCTGAACTAAAAATTTACGGGAGAAAAAACACATGGAACTCTGGGGATAGGGAATAGTAAAAATTAATAGATGGGAAGGTCCTCATTCTTAAAGGACTATAACGTGGAGTATATAATCGCTCCCTTGGACAACCTTTCCCTGTAAAACCAACTCCTGAGATCTAGCTGTCTTCAATCTGACTTGATTAATTTGCTTTGCAGAAAAGTAATTGTTTCACCATACACTTAAATTCTATTTGCGTGCTTGTAGGTGCGAGATTCTTGTAAATAATAAAGTTTTAAGTGTTAAATGTATTTATTATAGGTCAATAAGAGTAGGATCATACCCATTAACAAAGTAAAGGTCAAATAACAATAAAACACATATCAAAAAAGAGAAAGAGAAAATACTATACAACACACAACAGTTGTAATAGTTATTAATGGTATAGGTTACTTATGGTTTGGTCACTGAAAAATAAATAAATAAGAACTGCAAAAGAATGCACTAAAAATAAATATAAATTTGTGAATATATTAGGCATAACTATAGAAAGGAAATAAAATAAAAGAAGTGATTGAGACAGTGGTAAATCCCTTTCACAAAAACCTCTTTGTTCCACCCAGCTGTTTCTAATCTTCTCCACACTCCCAGCAAATCACCCCCTCCCCCCCCCCAATGACATCGACACGGAATCTAACCTTTGCTTTCACTACACGTAAGGAACAGGTGTGATAAACCGGCTTCAGTTGCTCCTGTTCTTCGTGGAGGCCATTTGAAGGGTCTTCGGCAGCTATAGGTGACGGAGTGGGTCGATCCCTGCCTGCGCTGATCGCAGTTGGAGGTGCTGTAGATCGCTCACGGTTGTGCCGTCCTCCGCTGATCAAGTCAGCAGGTGCGCTGCTTTCAGACGTTCCATTGAGATGCTGTTCGTTTCTGAAGGCAACTCAACCTTGAATGTCTTCTCTTAACGGGATATTACTTTGTTAGGTCCTGTGCACGGCGGAGTAAGCGGTTTTTGCGCCGTATCATCCGTTAGGAACATAACAAATGTTTTGGCCGTCCTGCTGTGGTGAAGTACAGGTCTCGGGTCTTTTATTGGGCATCAAAAGGCCTTGAGCGCCAACTATTGGCTTCCAGATGACTCGAAAAATGCTGGTCAAAAACCGTTTCCGAAGAGCTGGTCCCAATATTCTCTCTTACTGCCGACCAAATATCGAAACGGCAAGTTGGCTAAGTCTTCATCCATCCTGCCGTGTTCAGCGTAGCTCTGAGTGATAACTCGAAGGACCTATGCCACCACATCACGCACCTGTTGGACAGAGGATGATACGCCGTGGTCCATTTTCCTTGGATATCTAGGACGCAAGTGAGGCTTATAAAGAAGTCAGGCTAAACTGGTGCTTTTGATCGGTCATTCTCCGAGTGGCAGAGGTTTCACAGAGCACTGAGGCTTCTGTACAGGGAGGCCTGATCCAGCAGAGCTGAAGACAGGTTTTCTTCTGAAGCTAAGGGGTTGATGGATCCCTCTTCTGCTCGGCTACCATGCGCGTGTGTCCTGAGTACAGTTCCCCCTCGAGAGTGGGTTACTTCGTTGGTTTCCTCACCTATTATAATATGCGGCAGATGTCTGTGGTGAAAAGGCTGAAAAAATCACCAACTGCATGGGTGTTACCATATTCCATCAGCTTTTGGACCTTCAAAAATGTTAACTGTCGTCCAGGTATTATCGTAATTGCTTTATAGCCCGGTGGATAACCAGTAACTCCTTTTTGTAGGTGGGTACTAATTTTTGAATATATGGATGGTCAGGTAATGTATTTATTTTATATTTTTATTTTAAAAGAAATTTTTTTATTTAAAAATTAATAACAAATATAAAAAAAATTATTTATTTTATACAATGGTTTTCACATTTTTGGCCATTACAAAATAAATATATTTTGTAAAAGTGTGACGAATCTACCGGGCATAAATATGTCCAAGGCGGGCTGGGCTGGTTAGCTACCCTTGTAGCCTTTCGATGTGATAAAAGGAGAAATCGACTTCTCAATTGCCTTTAACTATATTTAATAATACAAGCGGTACATGTTGCTTAGCATTGAGAGTATAAATATATTTTATATAATGTTATTTATTGTGGTATACTAGTGAAATTATTTATGATAATTACTCAAATTACACAGGCCAACAAAAGAATTTTTTTGAAAACTTTTTAAACTTTAATAGTTGATCTTTATAGATATTTATGTACTGAATCTAAATCTGGCCTTAGTTTTTTTGTATCACCCATAGTTTTCAAGCAATATGCTTTGCATTATATAGTATAAACCCCTATCTAAACCCCTATACGGTTTAAGGGGGGATTAATGAAAAACTGTTACATCATAAGCATGGTTTGTATTTACAGTGGCTACTTAAAACAGTGATATAATGTGCTAATTCAGGTTTCACTTGTCAGCTGGAATTGGTCTATACTATCATTTTCTTTGACTCTTTTTGTGTAGCTTTTTATAAGATGAGTCGCTTGTTGAACTTCTGTAACATGTTAGCTACAATAGAAACGGGCTCTAGGTCTTTTTCATTTCCCAAGAACGTTGTAAAGACTTGCTTGAATGATACCCATGCTTCTTTCACATTTAAGATCATTGTGGATTCAAAGTTAACATCAAACATCATTTTCCTATGTCAGGTCCGACAAAGACGCCTTCTTTTTGTTTAGCTTCTCAAAGACGCGGAAAATTTTGGCAGAGATACTTGAAACAGGGTCCATCTTTTATGCAAAGCCTTTAGAAATTGCTTCATGAGGCCTAAATTTATATGTAGAGGTGGTAGAAGCAAGTTTTTTGGATCTGCGAGCTTTTTGAGTAGAATGTTCTTCTCACCAGGTTTTAAAGACTTCCTCACAGACCAGTTCTTTCTGCACCAATGTTGATCCCCTGCCCTACTGTCCGCAAATATAACAAAAACTGTCAGCAGAGTTTTTACAACCGCGATTAGACATTGTACTGAGCACATGTACAGGAAACGTCAAAGTGAGGTTAAGCTGACAGTAAACAAAACATCTGCTGTTAACAGAAAAAAGAATCAACCTTTTTTGGCCAGCAAATGTGTTTCAGCAGTGCTACCAACTTCATCCACACCAATAGACCTAGTTTCTCAGATATTTATTTTAAATATTAAAGCTGTTTAGTTCTTTAAAAATCGCTTAATTTAATAAATTTAACTATAAAATGTGAAGAAATTGTGGGTGATACAGCTTTTTTAATATCATATTTGGATTCAGCACCCTAAAAACAATAGGAATAAGGTATTTTCAGTACATTTTTTTCTGTGTTATTATTTCTTTAAACGTCCTAACTTTATTCTGAATTCGATTCTTTTCCAGAGATTGGTCGTGGGTTTACCAATTTGCTGATCAATCAACTTAATAAATTATTTAAACCATAAATATACTAATATGGTTTAATAAACATACAGTTCATCTAGATTAAGTGAACACCTAAGAATTATTATGAATATACTTTAATAATACAATTTCTTATTTTGACTACCATTTAATGTATACATTTTGAGAAATCACAATTAATGATTCAGATTTATGTAGAGAATTCCCATAAAACACATCATAACTTACATTAAAACTTATCTGGTCAAAGAAGGGTACTCCTATGGTTTTTCGTCAATTAGAGCACGGTCTGTGGTATTGACTTCCGAATCCTCCATCTTCATCTATCCGTCTTCACTTCCAGAAGCCAAACTTCGACTTTTTTCTTTCGCATGTCTTCTACGAGTGTCTTTCTTCCAAAAGGTTTGGACCCTCCTGTTTCGCATCTCTTGAACCTCCCTCACCAAGGAGTCTTGCTAACTGGCTGAGTGACCTAATTCTTGTCTTTTGCCCATTATATAAATATTTATTTTTTATAATGACGCCCGGAACTATAAATAGCAATATACATTTAAAAAAGAAGGGGAGGTTATGAAAGTTTACAGTACTGATAACAAGGAATTAATGTCCCTCGGTTATGATCTTTCCTGGCTTATGATCCCATATTTTAAACCTAAGGAATTAGGTTGTAAATCCATTCGAATATTATTTTTAGTGCTGCTTGAAGGATATACATAAGTTGAGACAGATTTTTCCTGAAAATTACTAAAAAGTGATTTCATCTCTAGGTTCTTCAATAATTTGATGAACATTTGCCATTTAAATGTTACACTTCGGCTCCATTGTTTTGCAACTACATGTTTATAAGGTTTGCGCCTTTAATGTCATTATAATGTAATTATAGCATTTACCACGAGCGCGACATATTTTCTGTATTCTCTATATTTCAAAGATGCAAGGTTGGTAGGGCTTAGCAAATTGGTGCTTCCTTTAATAAGCAATCTCGTGGCGTAAAAGTAATCTCTCAGCTTGTTTGATGTTTGATTGGATTATCCTCAAGGCAGGATGAAACTGTGCTAACTACCTTCTCCAACGTTTCGCACAAATTATCACCTCCGGGCCCGTCCTATCTGTATATAATCTATTTAATCTATATTTAGTTATTTCCCCAGTCTTCCAATTGAAGATACTGCGAGAAAGCTTATTACACCTTACCTTATACCTATTAAAAAAAATTGCTATGATGCAAAACAACCAGTATCAGAACCATTAAGTTTACAATTCATATGAAAGATGGAATCTAAATTTCAAAATTTCATACTTTACAAAAAAAGAAGGAGACAGTCAGCGGGTCGCCAATGATTTTTATTTAATTATGTATTTATTTTATACATACTATATTCTGACGTTCGCTCTAAACGGAGCCCAAGAGTTGAGGGAAAAATATGAATGTCATATTTTGTTTCCTATTGCTCTGCATAAACAAACTCATTTTAGGAATTACAAAACGTAATTTTTGAATATAGTTCACTAAATCCCTGTTTTTTCACCGTTAGAGTATGAATATGAGCAAAAAAATCACAAAACGTCGCCAAAATATAGTTTAGTATTTATTGACTGAACCTCTAGAACCTGAGTAACTTATAGCATAAACGATAAAAGGAAACCAGCCTATAAATATGCCGATTCAGACATCATCCGGACAAACACTAAAAGGAAAAGTACATCAAATAAGACATAATGCAGTACATCTCACATCAAAACCCCAACCAGATTCATTTTTAGGGTTTTCAGGCTTTTCCGGGAAACGTAGAGCTTTTTTTCTAGATCTTGTTATTTAATCGTGCAATGCATTAAAACTATTTGAAGAAATTATGCATTTTCTTAAGTTTACCACAATTTACTCTAAAAGGGATGCTACAGACTGAGCATCATGGATTTCAATCAATCGTAATCTCAACTCCTAATAAGAAGCTAATCCTTATTGATACTAAGGCATTTCGTCCCTATATGCATTCATACGAATATATAACTATTTTCATTTATTTAATTAAAGTAAATACATAGTTTTCTATGTTTGTATGTACTTCCAAAATGTTTATTTAGTGTCACTTGATGCTGCTATGGCTAATCGGACAATGCTACAGCGGGACCCCTAAATTTTGCTTGTCCAGGTTTAGTTTAATTAGGAAAGGGATTTTTAACCAATTCCTTCCGAAAGAAGGCTAAACCAACTATTTTTTACTCCCTTCAATAAATCCTTAGACCACCTGCCGTGCTACGAACTCGCGAACTTGTGCTTAGTACTTGTTATGCTAACCACAAGACCATAGGTCTAACGCTGTCAAAAATTGTTTTTAAATGAGTAATATAGATAATACATTGTATCCGTTGAATAAATGGTTACCAATCATATACGGCTATTCACCAGGATTTGCTAAAATTCATAAAATATTTGGATAAATACTAGGTACGGATATAAACATCCTTGAAACGACACAATCCACCATCGTTTAGTTAGCTCACAAATCATTCTATATTGAATTTATACACTTGAATTTACAACTGCAAACTACAATATACATAAGGAAATCGATTTTATAAGTGTGTTTTATAATAGTAATAATGTGTTTTATAATAATCGATTTTATAATAGTTTTTCCAATTAATTGTTTAATTAATAATTCGTTGATTAATTTGTCTTTATTAAAATATAGTTTTATAAATTCAGTTAGCAACAAACGATGGAATGAAATAACCATAATGGTCTTACCTCATTTCTGGACTTACCCTCGCTATTTATCCTGTAATTATTTTGGTTCAATAACTCGTATCTTGTAATAAAGACCCACGTTGTCAGTAAGTTTAATTCGTTCGCAACAGTAATTCACAACGGGAAAAAAAAACTTTATCCAATTTAACTGAAAGAATAAAAACTAAATCATTAAATAAACCCATGTAAACACTGTCCAATACACCCCGCTTTTTGAATAGATGAAAACTTAGGAAGTTGGTGTATAATTTAATTTTCATCCTCCGGCTTCCAACTCCCAACGGTTTATTGTTATTAATTATTAAACGAAAAAGTTTGGATGCTGAAACTTCTCCAAACTGAAGTTTATAACAGAAAGTTAATTGTAAATATTGACTTTTTGGATTTGATAAAGGTCTTATAGCATAGCCAACGGCTTCATATCAAAATCCAGATTTGAAGATGTTTAATATAACTTTTCAAAAATAAATAAAAAATGATTATCTGGAAAAGAGAAAAAAAATCCTTTTTCAAGAGAATGGGTATATTTAAATTATTGCTTTTTTAACCCGTAAAAAAAAAACCCAAAACATGAAATGTCTAGTATTAGAAACATGTTAAAGGCTGTACTATTTCTTGGTAAATATCGTGTTATAACATAAACATATTTTATTAAAACTACTTCATTCTGGTTGTAGTAAATGTAATAAGACATGGAGAAAATTCTGTTTGAAGGGGTTTTAAGAATCTAACAAATCTGACTTGTTTTCTATGTAGAAAAAAGTTTTTTGTTTTTTTTGTATCTGTTCTGCAGGTTGCCGCTTCAAGTTGAGTAACAAGTTTTAACAGTTTATTCGTTATATTTTTGATATTTTCCAAAAATACAAGTTATCGTGAGCTTTAGTATAGAAAAGAGAATGCAATTATGGGAACTGTATACTACGGTAATCATTTCATCTAAAAATTAAAGTTTCAACAAACATATATCTATCTGTACTTCGAAATGTTAGGAAAAACATTTATTTTGAATTATGGGTAATAAATAGTTTTCTGTAATCATTTCTAGAAGAAATAAAAGTTTCAAATAACATTTTGAAGAACAGATGATATTTGTTTGTCAAGCCGCAATGACTAAGCATCTTCTGACATTAATTTCTAGACTCAGGGACACTTCGTACCTCCCCGTATTTGTTTGTTAAAATTAAACTAACAACTTTTTTTCGTAGAGAAAACAAGTCGGATCTTTTTAAAAAAAAAAACTTCTTGGAATAAACTATTAAACACGATCGTTTATTTATACTTAATGACTTAGCCCGAACAGTCCAAACCTTGAGTTCTTAACTTATGAAAGCAATTTATTTGAGGCAGTGTTGTTCTTTTTCGCAGTAGAGAAAACTCCAAAGAAAATTTCAAAAGATTTTATTTTCACCTTGAGGATTTTCTCAATGAGTACGGCAGTCTGTAAACGATGAAGTACTATTAAAAAAACAACTATTTTCATTCGATGACATAACTGAGAATTTTCTAATAATTTTTAAAAATAATATTAAAATAATTTTTCTCAAACTATTGATACTACTTATTTTTATTTTTCTAATACACAATTCAATAAATCCTTTACAGAATTTGAACAATGGAGGCATTTTTATAGTTTAGGGGTTTTATTATTTGTTTGG
The DNA here is from genome assembly GCA_964056705.1 of Troilus luridus. Taxonomy (NCBI): domain Eukaryota; kingdom Metazoa; phylum Arthropoda; class Insecta; order Hemiptera; family Pentatomidae; genus Troilus; species Troilus luridus. Next base: position 106,700,201 of record OZ057412.1, read on the forward strand.
TTTTTTTCAGTCTTTTGCATGATTATCATTAATTCACTATTAATTACGTTACTCTTAAAGTAGAATGGATGCTAAATTTAATAATTTGAAAGGTGGCCAATTTTAAATAATTAAATTTATTTTAAACATAATTAATTTAAAATTTATAAGAAACTACAGCATTTGTTCAAATAGCAATTATATCATATTTGTAATATCTCAGTTATATGAATGATGAAGTTTAAATATGGTTTAAGGAAAAGGAAGATATGAACTTTTATTTACAATGAATCCAGTTCACTTAGACAACAATCACTCAACACTTTTTCATTTTTCCTCTTGATTGGCATTCACAGTTTTTAGGATTACGCACCATAGAAGATTGCTAGGTGAAAATAAGTGAAAAAAACAAAATGAAAATTTATTATATATAATGTTTTTATTATTTTTTAAAGTGTATATATACAAACAATGAATCCAATATTTAATAATCTTTCTGATAAGGTTAAACATTATATGTTGATAAAAGCTTTGAGAAACAATAAAAATATAAATTAAAAAAAAGTTATATAGAAACATTTAAACTTATCTATAAACATTTAAAAAGTGTTATATTACTAGTTCTATAAATATTCCAATAAACATCAATGCTTGGCGAAATAAATATTAAAAATTATTTCTACAGATTTTTGGAGGTAATAAATAGTTAAAGGTTCAAACTTTATACAGGAAATACATTTATTTACACAACAAATCACAGAAGAAGAATTCATATAAACATACAAAGGATTTCTACCTCCAATGAGAAATTGCTATGCAGGTTTTGGATAAAAACTGTAATTTAAGTAATGGAAGCAACAACTAATAATTGCAACTTTGTTATTTTAAAACAACAGAAATTTCAATTTTTTAATATAAATTAATTAAAATACTTAAATTACAGGCCTGTTGCTTTTGTCTCCTTCTATGTAAACGTCCGATAATACAATCTTAAAAAAGAATACTGCAAATGAATTCAGTATGCTAAAAAACAAAACAACAGAAGTATGAAATAACTAATTCAAGCTATTTTACTTTTCATGTAGAAATGTAATTATCTATGCAAAACTTGAAAATAGTTTGTGAAATGTAATAATTTAAGTAGATTAATTATTATTAAAGAATACTTCAGTCAGCAATTGCTAAAATACACTGATTCCTTACTACTATTATAACTGAAATACATTAAAATGAAAGAAATATTGATGTTACAAATATATCAATGAAATGAATGGACATTATGTCAAAAATTAACATGCTTTAATTAGTTAAAAATAAAAAAAATTTGGTAACTAGCGGTATAATAATAATATATATTTAGTATCCACAGCTAACCACAATAGTATTATTGATAATGGTAATATGGACTTGATAAGCTAATTTGATAAATAACAATAAAAAAAAAAGAAAATTTATAAATTGACAAAGCAATTTAAATTTCAATAACAATTAACAAGTATAGAATATTGAATACATTTCTTAACAAAGAAAGATAGATACATACTAGGTACAGGCAATTTTTTTATTTATTTTATTTATTTAATGGATTGCTAATCCTCAAACAGTTATCTTTGTGTGAGTGAATATATATATGCGAGAATTGGCTTGAAAATAAAAAGAGAATTCTCTAGTAATTTATTTTATAATAAAAGATGTATAGTACAAAATACATTTTACATATAATATAAAGAGCCTGCATAGCCACAACAGTAATTTTAAAAACTAATGATAGTTACATAAAATACACATCTCATAAGGAGTCCAACTTGTAAGTTAAGAGTGCATTTCTTAAATAATATGTTATCTACAAATAGAAATGCTTATACCGACCATTTTCATAAGCAGAGGGAGTGCTAGATACAAAATCAACAGTGTTATTATTAAAATTGATTTATACATTAGAAGTAACAACAAAATTTGGAATTTTCACTTATGAAACAAGAGTGAGGTAATCCCTGGTATGATTTGATCTGAGAAGACATACACTGAACAGTCAGAGGGTCGCTCTCCTCACCAAGAGATATTCTGAAAACTGTTGCCCCTCAACTCCTCCACCGTTACTTCCAACAACTTTGAAACCAGCATTGAGGAGTCGAGTCATTGCTTGGACAGAATTCAGTTTGCAATAACCATTCAGTGGGAAACGGATGACTTGTCGGCTATCGCCTTGACACGTCCATGCTGCACCTACCCTAGCATCAACGCCTCCTTCACCAGTTTCTGGGAATACCTAAGAAATTAGAATATTACAGATATTAAAAGACAGATAAAATATATAGAATAGTGAAAAACTGGTTTTTAATCATGAAATTTATTTTCAATATTATAGTATATTGAAGTTGAAATTCAAAAATATATATATCCCGGAGCTAAAGGACACCTCTGTTTACGCGACTCAATCAGCTGTAAAATCTCTGATCGACTAAAGCAGTGGACTGTATTATTCTCGACAACGAACAAAAATTAAAACAATAATAAATTTCTTACTTACCATCTGCTGGGAAAATCGCTGGACTGCAAGTAAAGGGGGGAGGATTCTCTGCAAGTAAAAAAGGGGATTTGGGGATGGGATGGGACAGAGGGAAACTCGAGGAATCAATCCCCGTTTACCTGCACTTTGATTCGTCCAACTTCTTTCCGACGCTCCGATTTTACGTAATGATACACAATGCAATTCTTTCACGACCATATATCCAACACAATTTATATAATACCACTTTAACGAATACAAACTGCGTGGTTATTTTACAACAACTGAGGCTAAACGAGAACTGGCCTAATTTTTTTTGTTTTTTTTTTAAAAACATATGTTATTCCCAACATGATTAATTAATGATTTTAAATTGGCTCAAACATACCCCCGCCCCTGAAGACTCCTCTTCTGAACAATGGTGTTTAAGGATTGGAGAGATTACAAAAAAAATAAAAAAAAAAATAAACGAAATTCAACTGAAACCAAACAACGATTATCTAATCTATTTACATATTTACAATTTCGAATCCTCTACTGACTAGGCAAGGGGCAGAGCTTTACAATCGGCCGTCTCATGGTCCCTTTGTTGGTTCGAACTACGGCTACTCTTACTACTCCATCTTGGCCTGGAAAAACTTCCTCGACTATGCCTAACGGCCACTGTAGGGGGGTCATAGGACTTTGATCTATGAGAACCACTGTCCCCACGCGTAAGGCACAGGAAGGTTGTGTCCATTTCGTTCGGACTTGGAGCTCATGCAAATACTCCTTGCTCCATCGCGACCAGAAAGACTGTACCAATTTGTCTAACAACTGATAGCGGGAGAGACGATTCGAGGGTAATTCCAACACTGCGTCCGCAGGTAATGATTTTAAGGGTGTAAGGGTCAGAAAATGTGCAGGAGTCAATGCCAAAGGTTCTGATGGATCCTCCGAAAGAGGGCATAATGGTCTGGAATTCATCAATGCCTCAACCTCAATCAGGAGAGTGTTGAACTCCTCATATGTCAGGCGTTGTTCTCCTATGACCCGCGATAGATGGGATTTGACACTTTTAATGTTGGATTCCCAAATTCCTCCGAAATGAGGACTACTTGGAGGGATGAATTTCCACTCAATTTTATAATCCCTCAACCCATCGAACAGAATATCTTTGAATTCTCGGGAAGAGTGTAAGCTTGAGAGTTCATTTAATTCTCTCTTAGCACCGACAAAATTTGTTCCACAATCCGAATATATAGTGGAACAAGCACCACGACGAGACAAAAATCTTTTGAATGCGGCTAGAAAGGCAGCCGTAGACAAGCTAGTCACGAGTTCCAAATGGATAGCTTTCGTAGCTAAACACACAAAAAGGCAAATATAGGCCTTCTGAGTGGCTGAGTTCTGTCGACGTCCCATACTTATTTGCCAAGGACCGGCATAATCTACTCCGGTGTTCCAAAATGCCTTGACTTGGGTCACTCGACAGCTCGGGAGATTTCCCATAACTGGAAAAGAAGACTTGGGTTTGACTCGAAAACAAATATTACACTCTCGTATCACTTTCCGGACAATAGATCGAGCGGAGAGAATCCAATAATTTTGTCTCAACAACGATAAGAGCAAACTGGGACCTGTGTGAAGGTTCTCTAAATGGTAATAACGCACCAATATGCGGACGAACGGATCGATTTTGGGTAGAATTATGGGATGCGCATATTCAAAGCCAACCTCTGCATTTTGCAGTCGTCCTCCGACTCGAATTATTCCATCGGCTAGGAATGGAGCCAAACGTTGAATGCGATTGGAACATGGTTTTCCATTCTGGAGTGCGGATATGTCCTGCTGGAAATGCTGCGACTGTATGGTACGACAAAGAACCTGTTCAGATTTTACTAAATCTTCCCTTGTGATAAATTCTTGGCAAGGGAGTAGCCGACAGAATCGTAAAACATAAACCATAACTCGTCGTAGTTTTGAAAAGGACGAGTAGGAACAAATGATATCATAAATCACGTTTTCACTTTTCTGGGACTGTGCTATCATACCCGCTTTCGGCTTTTGTTCAGGCGGTTCCACCAATTCCGGCAACAAACTTGTAATGGGCCAACTTTCCTCTTCTTGGACCAGCCAGCTCGGACCATTCCACCACAACGGATGATGACACAATTCCTGAGGAGTCAAACCTCTGGACAAACAGTCGGCCGGATTCTGTTTCCCATCCACGTGGGCCCAGAGTGGTCTTTCGACAAGACATTGAATCTTAGCCACTCGATTGGCTACGAAAGTGGACCAGCGGCTGGGTGAAGAACTCAGCCAATATAGCACTATAGTAGAGTCAGTAAACGCTCTAACCGACGGATTCACGTTACGAGCCCTGAAACTATGAAGAACGAGCTGCATCAAATTTGCAAGTAAGAGTGCGGCGCACAACTCGAGACGGGGTATTGAAACGGTTTTCGTTGGTGCAACCTTAGATTTGCCAGCCACCAACCGCACAGAGGCATTGCCATCATTCTGGACCACCTTGAGGTAAACAACGGCTCCATATCCCAATTCCGAAGCATCTGAAAATCCGATCAAGATGAGTTGAAATTCGCGGGAGATACCCAGAAAACGTGGAATTTTAATCGAACTCAAACTAGAGCATTGCTCTTGAAATAAATTCCATTTTGTAACGATCTCATTGCCAGGTATTTGGTCCCAATCCGATTTTTCCTGCCAAAGCATTTGGACAAGTATTTTCAGATATAAGGTGAGAGGCGCTAGGAACCCTAACGGATCAAAAATTCGAGCTACAGTAGACAAAATTTCACGCTTGGTACCCACCCGTGGTACGAATTCTATTTTGAAATCGAACTCATCATTATCGGGATGCCACCTGAGACCTAAAATGGAACAAATATGGTTTCCAACATCGAATTCCCTATGTCCATGGTTCTCACTATCGACTACGAACTTTTTTCTGAGATGCTCAGAATTAGTGGACCACTTGACCAGATCGAACCCGCCAGTTTGAAACATTTCCCGAGACTGTACGAATAGTTGCTCGGCTTGATCGAAAGATTGGAGAGAAGTAATCAAGTCGTCCATATACATGTCTCTGGGCACGACTTCGGAAACAGCAGGGAATCTACTACCTTCGTCATGTACAAGTTGTTTGACCGTCCTCAATGCCAAATATGGCGAGGAAGTGATGCCAAAAACGACGGAGTTTCATTCATAAACCTGTACTGGATCCTTAGACTCAAATCTCCACAAAATTTTTTGGAATTTTCTGTGTTTTGGACAGACCCAAACTTGTCGGTACATTTGTTTAATATCTGCAGTAAGGGCGAAAGCAAATAAACGAAAATTCAGCAACAATTCAACGATGCTGGTTTGCAATTTCGGGCCCACGTGCAAAATATCATTCAACGATTTACCTGAGCTAGTCTTGCTACTAGCATCGAACACAACCCGTACCGGTGTGCTTAAGCTCTGAGGCTTGAAAATCGCGTGATGGGGTATAAAATGTCCTTCTCCATCTTCTGAATCAGGAGAAAGCGACATATGTTTCTGATGAAGATAATCCGAAATTACCGCATGGTAGGCATCACGCACGTCAGGATTTTGGACAAAGCGTTTCTCTAGATTATAAAACCGCTTTAGGGTCGAATGATACGAATGGCCTAGCGACTCAGGATTTTCTCTGAAAGGGAGAGTGACGATATATTTGCCACTTTCGTCGCGTTGAACGGTTTCAACGAAATTCCGCTCACATTCTATATCCTCCTGATCTAAGCAGACACTTTCCATCGGGGAAATATCTTCGAGTTCCCAAAATCGTTGGATAAGTGGACCGATAGACTCATTTACGGTGGTGAGGAGAGAGATGGGTTCGGCAGAGCTTTCCGAAATAGGCGCTTTCCCCATAACTATATACCCTAGGGGGGTATCAATCGCCATGGGTTTATCCGGAGAATCGACTAATTTTGCCCTACCCATTATAAATGGAAACAGTTCGGCTCCTAGCACCCCATCGATTTCGCCAGGTAAATGAAAGTTCTCATCAGCCAGCTGTAAATGCTGCAAATGGGCCAAGCGAGAAACATCCAATGTCATAGAAGGTAATTGATCAACAATACGATCAACGACTAAAGGTGCGATTGTAAAACACACCCTCGAATCAAGGCGAGAAAAAATTCGCAAAGAGGTTTTACCCCGAACAGTATTCCTTGATCCACCAAACCCAAGAACTGACGAGCGAAAGTTTTGTTCAACAGTTAAATTTAATTTTCGACAAATGGATGTGGTTAAGAAATTAGACTGACTACCACTGTCTAGTAAAAACCGAATGGGTCGGAGACTACCCTGAGAATTCTCTGCATGTACCACCACAGTCGACAAAATAACAGTTGAGTGGTCCGCGGAACTGGCGGCCATGTTCATCGAACATAAAGTTGTCGAGGGACCCCCCACTGATTCGGTGTTTTCGAGATGCGTTTCCGACTTTTCATTATCGCGAACCTGTTCAAAATGTAACAGAGTGTTATGTGGCAATTCACATTTGCTACAACTATTAACCGAGTCACATTCTGAAACTCTATGTTGGTTTGAAAGACACTTGAGACACAGAAAGGCAGCTTTGACAACTTTGAATCTCTTCCATGGACTTAATTTCAAAAATTTGTTACAACCATTTAACGGATGAATACCAGTTTTACAAAACACACAATTTTTTCCTTTTATTTCTTCCGATTTGGCTAAAAGAAAATGAGTTGCCTTGTTAGATTTTGTTTGTTGACTCGGATTATGAATTTTAGGTTTAATTTGTGTTTCGGTAGGAGGTAAACATCTAATTTGTTTTTCCAGAAAGGTCACCAAATCCGAATATGTCGGAAGCCTTTTATCACGATGGGCGGCCTCAAAAGCTCTTTTGGTGGCAGGATCTAAAACCGCTAAACACCGATTCAGAAAAACAAATTCCCCCACATCACCGATATTCAATTGTTTTAACGCCGCAATGGGCGCGCAGAAACCATCTAACACTGAAATTATACCCTCTCGAGATTCCAAACGAAGGGGCTGAAAACGAAATATTTCTTCGACGTAACTACTTGCCAAGGTGCGTTCATCGTTATAACGATCAATCAAAGCCTTCCACATAATTTCATAATTAGCTGATGTGGGTTTTACATTTTTACAAATATTCAATGCCGATCCCGTGAGCCTAGAGGTCAGATGTTGCATTTTTTCCAATGCCGATAAAGACGAGTCTTCGTGGACAAGGGTATTAAACAATTCATAAAAAACAGGCCAATGTTCTAGTGAGCCATCAAACCGGGGAATTTCGATCGTACGTAGACGTGCCGCTTTGGTTTCGCCCGCTACTGTCGCTTGAATGCCCGAATTCCCTTTGCCTGACCCATCCGACTTCGGGTGCATAACAATGTTGGCTACCACCTCAATCTGTTCGACCATCTCGAATATCGATTCAGTGAATGTTGGTTCGAAATCTTCTACGAATTCTAGAGAAATTTCATTAATTCTAATTTCGAGTTCGTCAAATTCTCGTAATGTCTTATCTAATAATGGATAAGATAATTTAAAACTCGCCGCACTTTTTGCTTCGGTACATTTTTTCGATAAATCAAAAATTCTCTGGACTCTTTCGAATAAAACTTCCTTCTTTTTATTTAAAATTTTCAATAACCGTTCCGCCTTCGAAGCATCCATGATTGCAAAATTGGTAAATCAAAATAAAATAAAATTATAAACTTTACAATAAATTTAACGTTAGAACTATTAACCGCTACTAGTAACTGCTATAATATTAACCGGTACAACAAATTATTAACCGTTATAATTTTAACAGTTACACAAAATTATTAGCCGTTATAATTTGTACACAATAACCTTTTGTGAAACAGCTGTTTATCGAAAACAAGTATTTCTAAAGATTATTTCTAAGTATAATCATACTAGACCGTATACTCAACAACAAGCTTAATCCCATTCTAAACCGGTCAAAACTTTTCAACGACTCATCTACGAATAACAAATTTTACAGCTAATTGATCTTCTACAACCAATAAATAAAATTATCCGTGCCTGTGATGGACCAATGTTTACGCGACTCAATCGGCTGTAAAATCTCTGATCGACTAAAGCAGTGGACTGTATTATTCTCGACAACGAACAAAAATTAAAACAATAATAAATTTCTTACTTACCATCTGCTGGGAAAATCGCTGGACTGCAAGTAAAGGGGGGAGGATTCTCTGCAAGTAAAAAAGGGGATTTGGGGATGGGATGGGACAGAGGGAAACTCGAGGAATCAATCCCCGTTTACCTGCACTTTGATTCGTCCAACTTCTTTCCGACGCTCCGATTTTACGTAATGATACACAATGCAATTCTTTCTCGACCATATATCCAACACAATTTATATAATACCACTTTAACGAATACAAACTGCGTGGTTATTTTACAACAACTGAGGCTAAACGAGAACTGGCCTAATTTTTTTTGTTTTTTTTTTAAAAACATATGTTATTCCCAACATGATTAATTAATGATTTTAAATTGGCTCAAACAACCTCATTTATTTATTTACATTTTTGCAATTTTATTATTTGGTCAGGAGGGCAAGTTTCAATAACTTTGAACTATTAAAATTTATTTCGAAATTCGTTACAAAGGCAAAATTTAAGAATAAATAAAACTTATAATTACAAACCAATAAATGTATTTTTGCATGCTATGTATCTGAATTTCGATACAATAAATCCATTTCTGAAATTACTATTTATCACTTTCTTCTTCTTCTTGTTATTATTAATTTTTTAAACCATTATTCACTATTTAATTGATTTATAATCTGTATTTCAAGTATTCTTGAGTTATTTTCTTTACTTTCATAGTTAAATTTATTTTACTATAATAGTAAGATTTATATATTTTTTAACAATCCATTTCATATGTTTATTTTAGTTATCAATCCTGACTGTTTTTTATTTTTTAAATATTATTTATTTATATTTTATTCAATATTGTGACCGTTATTTCAAATCATGTTGACATGAAGAAGAAAAAAATGCACCTAATCAAAATATATTTGTATGTTTCTGTAAGCTAAACAAAAATTTCAATTAATGATTTAACTCTTATTTAACACATATTAACCCATTGTACTCAAAATAAATTAATTTTTATTACAAAAAGTCTTATATTTTTTCTATAATGCTGTAATTTAAGCTAATTAACCATAAATTACTGTACTGATTGCCATAATTGCTTTTCTAAAATTATTATTTATATATAGATATAATTCTATTTAAATATTGATCTTTTAATTAGCACTTGTCAGAATAACTTAAATAGTAGTTAAATATTATTTACCTCATCCAGCAGAGCCCGATCCGCAGACAGCATTATCCTTTCTCCGAGATCTGGACAAACATGCAAAGCAGCGCACTCCCAGGTCTCTTGGTTACTCCCATTCTTGACAGTGCTTTTTGCACCGCTTCTTTCTTTCTTCATTTCTTCCAACTGTATAATCATTGCTGAAACAAATAAGATTATCTGATAAGGTAACAAATCATTTTTTTTATTTTATTAATTTATTCATTGAAATTTACAACTGTACTACCCATTGGTAGTACTCTAAATGATATTTTTCAATTTTCATTTCTTTAAACATTATTGAAATAAGATTATTTAATATTTATAGTACACTTTCTTACCCATGTTCTTTTTCGTTTAATGCTCTAATTTTTGAACATGTCAATGGTACACAATTTTCAACTAGCAGCCTATTGTTCTGATCATATAATGAAGGGGTTATCATGTGTTGTTAAAATAATGAGTTTTATTAATTACATCTGTAAATTTTCTATCATCCTCTGTTTGGTTCCTTATATTATGTACATTTTGCTTGAACATTAGGCAATGGACCTTTTCCGGAGTGTGCAGTATATCTCTCCATCTTCTTCCTCCTGTGCATTATCCTTTTCGAACGATGGTTATTGACAATGGTGGAACTTGACAACCTTAATTTTGTTTGGGCCACTTCTAAATAAGTGGACAGTTGTGAGACCAAACTATTATCTTAAATTATGCAGTCAGGAGTGCCTTCCCAGCCCCCTATTCTATTAATCTGCACTTTCAACCCCCTGCCTTATCAGCTACAATAGACAATATTTTTTATTTCGCATGATGTGGCCGAGCTGTTCGGATTTCACATTTTGATAGTATATGTATCTTTACATATGAAATATTTAATATGTGTTTGGAGTGCAGAAAAAATAAATTCGTATTAAATGTAAAATTCGTAGCGATCAAAAGGCAGTGGACATTCACCACAAAGCCCTCACCGGTGGATGCATCATGGCTCTATCTATTTAATGTTAAATTCAATGCCTAGAAAGAAAAAGTGAAGACAATTTGTTCAATAAATTATTCGGACAATTAGTTCAATAAATTATTCGGACAATTAGTTCAATAAATTATTCGGCATTCGATCTCACAAAAAAGTGAGATCGAATGCCGAATAATTTATTGAATAATTGATTTTTATTTTATTCCCGGGGCATTGTCCATAAAGGATTCGTCCTTTTAGGACAGACTGTGAGTGGAAAGTTCAACGTTGACGTCCTGATATTGCTTAAAACCTTGTGGGGGTCGAGTTTGACCGAATTTGGCCTAAGAGAAGGGGGAGGGGCTTTAGATTCTCCGTCAAGACAATGTCCTTGCGTAATATTTTGGCTTCAAAGTTGTTTAATGTAACATTTCTATATGTTGTGGTATGTAAAGTTTGAGACTATGTACGACAGGTGACTTATTGAGTATGTATCTAGATATATTTATATGGAAGTAGTGAATGTTTAGTGTATTTAAAAGTTTTTTTGTACAAGGATATTTCGTGTTTTAAATAAAGTATGACATCAAATTATTTATTCTTGTAATTTATAACAGTATACCGTACTTATATGCATGTGACTTGGTGCCATGTAACGTTTTCTTGTTTCAAAAATACTGGATGGAGCTTCGGGCGCGGCATTTGGATTGTTTGTTTATTTAACATCACTTTATGCAGATATGGCTAATCGGACGATGCTACAGTGGGAGTCTTAACTTCTGCCTATCCAGGTTTAATTAGAAGAGGAATTTTTAACGAGTACCTGACATCATCATACAGGCTCGGGACCTCCGTTAATCGGCCCGGCATATGGATTGCCCAAGATATTAAAAGAGGAACCAAAACACAGATATTATTTTCAATCATTTTTAAAATCTCTTTTAGGAAACAAAGGAAGGCGAAAGGACATCTTATTATCATATTATACTAGCGATTAAGCTTAATCCCAGACAAATTACCTCCCTGCACAACCGTTGTACTATAAATAGTATAGTCTCTAACATGTATTAAGCTCAAGACCCTTCATGGGGCTGTAGTGGTACAGGTAATAGTAATAATTGTTTGACTGAAACAGTTTGTACTAAGGAAGAAAAGATAGGAAGCTTGTACAGTAAAGGCTTTAATGAGTAGATGTTCGTAGCACTATGGCTTTTAGTATAATAGCACCTGTGAGAAAGTAGCATTATAGGAGGGGGAAAAAAGAAAATGATCGAGCTTCAGGTCGGTAAATGTAGGTGTTTTTTCTCCCCTTAAATTCCTCTTTCTTCAAAATTAACTTCCAGTAGGATCTCGTGCAAGGCAGTATAAAAGAAGGAGCATACTGCCTCGGGTAATGATTGATGTAAGGTAACCAGATCTTAAGAAGAAACCAGTAGATAATTAGAGCTGGAAGAGAGGAGCCATTGTGGCGGCAACAATAGTAGCAGGAGGTTTACACGCAGGGAGGAAGCTTTAATTATAGCCGGGGAGGATGGTCGGTAGGATTGGGTAATTATCCTCCTGGCTAGTGTGTGGGATAATGGGGAGGATTAAATACCGTCATTAGGGAGGCCTTGGCCACCGCGCAGTTAGTGGCCTCTGCGTTTAGGATCTAAGTGTTTGCACAATAATGGCCGCCTCCATTCTCTTCTCATAGATCGCAATTTAGCTCAACTGCCATTTTACATAATCAATAGCTCTGTCTAGGCCGATCATTCCGCTTCCCTCATGCAACTACCTGCACTTGAGCAAGGGGGCTCCCAACACTACGTGTGTGGCGCAGGAACCCGGCCCGAGGTCATCGTGGAATATTTAACAGAATTTAAAACACTCGTTAACCAATTTAGGATAAAAACAAATTATATCTATTGCTGTATTGGCTTCACTTCCCAAGAAAAGACAGATCATTTGGTCTGAATAATATTTAAATAATAAAATGGGACGCCATCCTGAAATTTACAGTTACACTTGAGATATAGTAATTCCATATCATTAATGAATAAGAGGCATATCCCTTCATTCTCAAAAGGTTGACGTAGTTGACAAACTAAGAGTTGTTTATTAAATAAAGATCATTTTTCATCTAATTGAATAACATTACATTTATTGTGTACTGACCATAGTTACAAGATAACTTATATTTCCACTTACAAAGTAAAGAAAGGGGGGGCGTTTCCCTGTATGTGCAGTCTACATGTTGAGTTGCCCGCTTCTTGCTAACGACTGCCCTGTCCTGTCTCCTAAAGGACACAACTACCAGCTCAATGAACCTTACTCTATTTATTTAGATACTCGTAATCTAACGTTCCAAATAGTGTCACATTTAGCAGTGTATTTAGTAATGCGAATAATTACTTTAATTGTTTTTTTAAATAATAATCAAACATCAATTGGGTTATCGAAATCCACTTGGCACTGGAGAAGCCATCGTTGGCTTGAATGTTCAGCGCTGCGAAGATATGAACAAAGACCTGTTTCTGAGTTTTCTTGACTTCGCCATGGCATTCGATAATTTCAACTATGGGATGTTATAAAAAAGTCTTCAGAAAGCAGAAATTGATGGCAAAGAGGCTCGAATTATAGCAAGTCTACATTGGGGATCGACAGCAAAAGTAAGAATTAACAAATTATGTACTGTAAATGTGAATATCGAAAAAGGTCTGCGGGAAGGATGTGTCTTATCTAGATTAATCGGGAAATTATCAACAACGCAAGGTATAGTGATGACACCTTCTTGATTGCTGGCGACATCGAGGAACTACTACAACGTCTTGTTGAAAGAGTACAAAATGTTAGCGAAGAATATGGAATGCATCTGAACATATCCAAAACGAAATGGATGTAAATAAGTAAATGGAGTTATCCAGCACGCCAACTTACGTCAAAAAGGCAATTAATGGAACACTTGGAATCGTACATGCACCTGGAAACGCTGACTATTCAAAATGTGATCAGACCGTTGAAATATGGTCAGGAGAAAGCATTCAATCAGAGTGAATTCTATGATTTTCCTGTGGTGCTATATGTCGCAGAACCATGCACAATGACGGAAACACTCGTGAAGAAAATGGAAGCATTCGATTTGATACCACATTTGAAATGTGGGTGTATCGCCGTATCCTCCGAATTTCATGGACCGACCACATAGCTAACAGAAAAGTGCTAAGTAGGGACTAAGTAGGGAAGAAAAATCGCATATACCACCTAAAAGCAAAAACTTCCTATGCCAGGTCCACATCTTGTGAAACGACAATTATCGTCTAATGCAGCCGATAATGCAGGGAAAGATTGATATAGGAGGAGGCCAGTTAGAAGGAGGCACTCCTGGCTGCATAATTTAAGAAAATGGATTGGGCTCATATCTATCCAATTATTTAGAAGCGCCACCAGTAAGGTCCAGTAAGGTCGCCATCCTAATAGCCAACGTGTGAAGCGAATAAACCACAGGAAAAAGATTACTGATATAGTTTTTTTTTTTTTATTACGTCAATAGAGTGGTAGAACAAAAAAAACTAATTATGGTACATAATAATTACTTCTTTGTAATAAGTGGGCAATCCACAGGGGGTGGCTCCAGACAAAACGATATGTCTAGCCTGTGTTGGATTTTATGATTAAGTATAAATAGAAATCACGAACAAAGATGTATTCGTTTTTTTCCCTATATTCCAATTATTTACCATCGTCAGGTTATGAATACTAACAACAATAACGTTCACACGAAATACCAACCAATTTATCGAATAACTACCCAACGCTACCCCCTGCTGCTTGGGTGCTTGTTAAGAAATCCACGGGAGGTCAAGCGTCCCAACTTAAAAACCTTTTTATGTGGATTCGAAACGTGAGAAACATTTGATGATAAAAAAAAAAATTTAACCATCATATTTCAATCTAGTGAGTAAGCATCATACCTGCTAAGCGTTAATAGTAAAAATAATCTCGGATTCTTTAAAAAAAGAAGTTGAATATTTCAATAAAAATCAATTTACAGAATTTGGCACATAATAAAACAACCTACTATTATAGTTATCAAATTATTTATTTGTAATAAATAAGTTGTACAATGTATATTTTTCGCTTTTCTATTATCATGAGTATAAAAAAGAAATAAATATAGCAATCATCAGTAGTTATGAAATCCCAAATTCCGTCATAACAATTTAATTATTCATCAGATTAGAAGCTTTAATATCCCGAAAAAAATATTGTTTTCAGTTTATTTCAAAACATATTTGAAATAGTGATGGGTGTCCATGGATACCAATGAAATCTATAGACAACCTGAATATATATATATTTGAATGCAGTGGAAAAATAAAAAACAAAGCCTTCTAAAATAAGCCTTCAACAGCAAAGTTCTCTAGGATACTGGAAAATCATTAATCAGTCAACGTCTCGATAATTTATGTAGCATCAGCACATAGTCCATAAAACATTCACTCGAATGAAGAACAAACGCAGCATACATCACAGCAAGAAATCCCAAGACGATCAATAAAATTTATTTTTGCTAATAATACAATATCAATTTTTCTGCTCTTTGCTGTGGTTTAATCAATTAAAATCACTTTGTGCTGCCATATATTCATCTATGGACGAGGCTCTGAGGGAGTCATAAATTTTGCCTATCCAGGTATAATTAGGTAAGGGATTTTTAACGAGTACCCTCTTAAGGACGACATAACTGAAGATTTTAACTTCCTTCAAAATATCATAGGGCCACCTGCTGCGTGGCGAACCCGCGATTTCGGACAAGGGGATTGATGCACAACAGGTGACCCTTACAATCCATCAAGTTAAGCACTTAAGCACTAAATAAGCACTTCTGCTTATTTGTATATAATGATTCTTTCATAAATGACTTTACCTGGCCTGTTTTTCTCTTTTTTTGTTTTATTTTGAGTTTGGCCCGGTTTAGGTCTGTACATTTGTGGAAAATCGAATAGCCTCTGTGGTATAGCAGAAGGTTTATTGTACCCAGGCTGACGTTAAACCGGCACAAAAAATTAAATTTCGAGTTCACTCTAAAAATTTAAAATGAGCGTTGTTTCCTTTCTTCCTATTACCTTATAAATAATGCCAGTTAATGGGAAATCAAATGTAATTTTGAGGAAAATTTTGTTTTTCTATTGGATTCAATGAATATAAAACGCCAATGATCACTTCCATTCGAACAAGGAACAGTTTTGCTGAAGCGCCATAATATTTTTTGTTCACTGCAACAAAGGATGCTTACAGAATACAGTACACACTGTAAAAAGTGTATTTAAATTATTCATCTATAAGCGAAGACTTCTCTTTTATTATATTATTTAGTAATCTTTACCGCTTCTAAATTTTATAAATTTGAATTTTTTAAATAATAAAAAGGGACATTTCATATGATTCTTTAGTTCCTTTAGAAACCAATAAGCAGAAATTGATAAATGAGAAAAAATCCAAAAATAGACTAAATAATGTTTAAAATACATGATACTCTATTAGAGTATAATGTTGAGCGGCTTGGAGGGAAGTCAATCAGTTTCTTGGTGCACCTCCTGGTTTATTTATACATAAACATAGTAAACAACAGAAGTCCGCTTTAAATTTTAGAAATAATGAAAACGGACATTTCATATGAAACAACCCAATATTATTGATAAGGAGCAAAAACTTTTGGATTTTCTTGTTATATGTAAAGTTGTCACTGGAGTTGGATTATAATAAATCCAATTTAAAAATAAATCCCTATACAGGACAGGACACGGATCCTACCTTCAACAGCCCTTTTGATCGGAGAGCAGGTCCTTAGGTTTTGCATTTTTGAGAAGAGTTGCGGATTATCCCCCCACTCCTCCCATTAAAAACAGAGCTAACACCCCCCGAGGCTAGGGCTAATGGGAGCGACCGTTTGTGTAAGGCTAATGGGTCGAGGGCTGTTTGGCCAGCAACCTCCACAGCCCCCACAACCACCACAGCCGCCATTTTTGGAACGGCCCAAACAAAACAAGCCCTCCAGGGCTCCCCCGTCATAATACGTATTATGTTTCTCGTTAAATTAGCTACCCTCACCCCGAGCCCTTCGTCCTTTTTAATTAGATCAAAACAATGGACCGCCGAAAGGAAATCCCTAACCTGGACTTTTTTTAGGCTCTCTCGTGTTGTTTTTTTTTTTTTTTTATCGTCATGGAAAACGATAGGTATATATTTATGTTTATATATATATATATATATATATATATATATATATATATATATATATATATATATATATATATATCAATTTCTTTGGTGTGCTAAATTTTCTCGCAAAACGAATTTGGGGTCATTTAAAAAAGAATGTCATTATAAATCTGTTAAATATCGCTCCTAGAAGAGAACAACAACTTAACTAAAAAATTGGCATTATTGAGGTAAGCCTATAGTAGCAATTGTATTGGTTGAAGCTTATCAATTCAGGAACGACATATCTGATATTACATTTTCATGATATGATATGATGACTTTATTTTCTAATTAAGTCATATTTTGAGTTTTATCAAGTGTGAATCGGAACTTTTATGGGAATAACGACATTAGTTAAAATAAAAAAAGTTTCAAGCTCTTAAACATGTTTCTAATGATAAATAAAATAATTTCAATACCATTATTCAAATAGGAATGCTTTGGTTTATCAGTACCTACATTTTTATTTTATTTTTTACTTTTCAAATCGTCTGGTTTAAATGTTACAAGATATGGAACTTTCAAATACTTCTGTTGAAACCTAAGGTTTTTTTTGGTTATTAAATTTTCCGAGCGATATGTTAACAAACATGACTCGTTTTTTGCGGTTTCTTTTTTAATTAAAAACTAACCTCAGTTTTTTTAAAGGCTGTGAGGCAGGGAGCCAGTCAAGTACAGATTGCAGCTATTCACCAAACGACAACTTGATTAGCCTCTTGGATAATGAGAATTTTATGTAAATAAATGTTTTTCATAAGAATTATAACCTAGGATGTTATATGTTATGACTATGATATTCATCTTCACTTATTATTTGTCGGCAAAAAGCAGGCATTTGAATGCTTCAAGAGAGCAACGTTGCTAAAAGTGTTAGTAACAAATTGTAAAAAGTGTTAGTAAAAAAAAAAGTGTTAGTAAAGGGGTACTGCATAAATTAATCAATTTATTTAGAATGACTGTGGAAAATGCATCATCCTAGGAATATTTTCTCTAAATAATCAATCATTTTTTCAGGCATCAATGCATTATCAAATCAGTTAGATATTTCAATTATTCGAAACAAATAAACTCTCTTTCATCTCAACGAATCTAAAATAAAATATGGTACAGTAAATATATATTTACAAGCCCGAATGGAATGATCACCCATGTTCATTTATTTGTTCTTGTTTGATTCAGTTTTAACGAACCCCCTCCTATAAATTTCATTTCACGAGTATCGGATGACAGTGTTTGTTTTCATTTTATTTGTAAAATAAATGGAAATTCTTCGTTTCACTGAATTATGCAGTAATAATTATTTAGAGTTTTCGAATCCGCTGGTACATTTCCTGTAACTGTAACTAAAAGCTAAATACAAAAATAAAACGAAAAGAATATACAATTTCGTACAGAATGATTTATCACATTTGAATTTAGAGATTAGAATGAAACTTCTTTTCAGGAACACATCTTTATTGAATGATTGAAACAGATACTTTATATATGCACTTGTCTTACAAATTAAACATATTCCTTGCCTCATCAAACAGAAGAATTATTATTACGCCAAAATTATAAAGTCATGGGTTCGAAGAACTCATTTTGAAACAATCTTCTGAATTATACAAATTGCCTTCGTTTCACAGGAAACACTTTACATTAAATGTCTTTCTATTTAAATAATTTGGCGTTCTAATCCCGATAGTAATTTTTTTTTTTTTTTGAATTCACTAAGGACTACGATTCTTCAACTCTCTGTCTCTTTTCTGTTTCCTCAAATTCCCAAATCTCCTTCATTCGTCCCCATCTTCTTTTTAGGTACTAAAAAATTCATAACTTTGTAAAATTTAGTTTTCAGAGATCTCCCCTCTGTAATATTTGCTGGATTAATATTAGTTCGTTCATGTAATTTTTTATTAATATTATTTATTTTCTTTTTTTTAAGGTGAGAAATCGCATAGTGCAAAGAAATGTTTATAGGACATAATACATACATTAGACTTTTTTTTTTATCAACCAAAACACTTCAGATATTCAAAGGTATTGATCTAATTATTATTATTTTTTTACAAGGAGATAGTGTTGCGTACTGTACGGATATGAAAGTGTCACACGAATGATATGTAATGATTAATTAATAATAATTATTTTGAATAAACATTAGTTGACCATGTTGAACAAGAAGGTGGTCCGGGTTATGGTAAAAGAATAATTCCTTAAATAGTGAAACTATTTATTAGAAACTGACGTTTCGACCGGTAGTCATTTATTTTATAATAATCCATAAAATATAGGCTTTAAAAAAATACAATCAGTCAATTTGTGATACAGCTTTTTATTGGACAAATCAAGTAGCTTAACTACGGCGTTTCCAAAAATACTACTATGCCCAAAATAAGTGTGTCAGTGTAATAATAGGTTTATGAATCGCACAACCAAACATTCTATGAAAAGATTCAATTTAGATATTTAACAGAGTTTTTGTAAATAAAGTAAATAAAATTGCTATTAATATCATCAAGAAAATTTATTTTGCTTTAATTGTTCGAGACATCTCAACGTCCAATTATTAAGTAATTACTATTTATCGACATAACAATAGTGAGGTTGAAATTGTCGTGGAAAGTAGAAAATTAAATTTTAATATTATCAAATACATTTAAATCATAATATGACAAATAAATAATGATAATACTCACGTTGGATCTCAAAGTATTTGGCTTCTTCGAGGAGCAGCTCGAGATCTGGAAAGTTGTCCGGGATCAGAAGGCGAGCGTTCCTCATGAAATTGAGAATGTGGCGGAACATTCCTCCATCCCTGTCGATGAAGTAGTGCTGCTTCAAGGAGTCGAGGACTATAGGTATGGAGCCGTTGAAGAGTTTGGCCAGCCTGGATTCCGGGTATCTAGGCAGATATGCATTTTATTGTAGTTTGATATAGAAGCTAAAAAAAAAATGGACAAACATACAAACAAATACCCAGCCTCTTGAGTGGGTGTACCCTTAATTTGAAGAATCGTTTTATTACATTCTATAGCTATCGACGTAAGTTCCGTATGTAAATAAGGATTGGATTGTTAAATCAAATACTGCCAATATTATTTTTGCGGCATTGTAAGGAAAGTGAATAAGCAATTGATATTCCGTTTTATGGTGGTTTTCTGAATTTTTTTAGCGTTCCCAAATTTTACAAAAGTTGAACGGTTGGACGGTTGAACGGCCAAGAAAACTATCAAATAAACAAAATACTACACATTTTGAATAAAGATTAAAAAAACCGTACATAACAAAGAGAAAAAAAACTA
This sequence comes from Troilus luridus, assembly GCA_964056705.1. Classification (NCBI taxonomy): domain Eukaryota; kingdom Metazoa; phylum Arthropoda; class Insecta; order Hemiptera; family Pentatomidae; genus Troilus; species Troilus luridus. The sequence continues at coordinate 106,720,548 of OZ057412.1, forward strand.
AAAACATCTTCAATTATTATTTCAAATTAAATATTTATTCAATGTTTGTACGTACAAGTGTATGCATGCACAATTCTAAACGTTAAGTTCAATACTAATAGCTTGAAACATATATATTTTAATTCTCATATTATTAAAGATTTGTCCATATGAATTAAATGAGGATAAATATTTTCATAGTTGTTCTCAATAAAAAGAGTTCCCGTATTCAGAAATTCCTGCAGAATTGCCTCAACCTGAAAAATATAAAATATGATATGTCTTTAATTTTTCAGCCAAATTTGAAACGTGATCTCAAATACTTGCAAGGATCCTTCGTGATTACTAAAACTCTCACATCCTTAAGGTTAAGTTTAAACTCACAACATCAATTATAGAGGGAAAATTTACAATTTAAATTAGACTTAATTATGATAATCCGGAATCTATATTTAGTTGATTTACATAAGAATCTTGTCTATTTTCACAAATAAGACATAATGTTTCCACTTGATTTGAAATTCACTCAATAATATTAGAAATAGTTAAAAAGAAGTTCTTAGGAGACTAATTAAAGTAATTTAAATTTAGATAAGCAATTACTTCATAGGTATAGATTAAAATAACAATTGTCTAATACAGTTAATATAATTTAATAATAAATAAAATAATTTTTTTAGACTAATGTTATATTAAAACAAGAACAAATATTATTAATTTATAGAGAAAGTCATGATTATCGAACCACAAGAGCGTGACTTCTGTTTTTTTATAGATATTAGATAGAATTACACAGTAAAACTCCATTTCTAACATGTTGTATAACTAAACCAATTTGAGTCGTTGATTATGGAAGATCGACAACTCCGTTTTATGTTATTACTGGAATTTAACGTTCAAATTCTAGCTTTACATATTTGTTATTACGAAAAAGAGTTGTCTCACTTTTCGATGGTAGACATTAATATAATTATTGTATATACTTAAACCATTTTTAATGTATATTCATTCTTATATTTAACTATTTCAGCGAACGAGATTTGAATGCTTCTTAACTGGGCAATAAAAGTTGATGTTCATGAGCTCAAAAAGACAAGGTGATATAAAACAAACATTTTATCAAGCGCGATCCAATTAAATATACATTTGTTGTGGATCTCCTGAAGATTTCATTCAACACAATTGACAAATGTTGTTTTTGCGATTCCCGAAAAATGATTGTTGGTAAAACACACGAAACCTAATTAAATTGAAACGATGAGGGCGATGGGGAGAAAACCACCCCTTTGCAAGGACAATGTCCGAATAATCAAAGTAGCATAACACGAGTATATTTGATATATAGCAATCATATAAAGGGGTTGTAATAACCTTGTCTTGATTGCCCACCAAACGTTCCCAATTGTTTTTTATTGCCAATCCCGGGTTATTATTTTCATTAAAGGTTGATTATATTTTTTTATAAATTATAATTTTTTTCAATGCCCATCAAGAAAACAATCAAAAATAATACAATTCCAGTTTTCAGGAAAATAAAAAAAAAAACGTTTCAGGGTTCATTCAAATGTGCGTTACATCAAGCGCTTTTTATTCATGACATTATAGATGTTTTTTTGGCCCTATGGGTGTCTCTATAATAATATTACTATCAATCCTAAAAAAAATCGGTAAATATAGAAAACGAATAATTTGATTTTTTCACATTGGTTACTTTGCATTTGTATTGACGGTATGATTACAAACTTGGAAAAGAAGTTATCTAAGAAATATCAGCAATACATCTAATAAAAATCTAAAATCTAATAAAATTTATTTATAATATTTAGTGGATATTTTTAAACAAAGTAACCCCTACTTTGTTTAAAAATATCCACTAAGCAAATTAAACCTTCAAGTGTTTAATTATGAAGGCTCTCGTTCAGTTCGTTCAAAAAATTGGTACATAAATATGTTATTATTAATACAAATTAATAATTGTAAATATACAGCCACGTAGCCACGTTACCCGTTTATGATGAAATAATATAGTTTGACATCGTTTATTTAATTATATTATGATCAAATGAGTTATTATATTAAATTATACATTCAGAGTTACCATTAAATCAATTCAATAATATTGCTCGAAAAAATTATAAATATTAATTTATTATAATTTTTTAATCATTGCTTTAATTTTTAAATATTTTCATTTTGAAGAGAAAAGATTTGCCCCCGGATATCCGCCTCACCGTGGCAACGCTCTAACCAGTTGAGCCACCGGGTTCGCTCCCTACCTAGGACAAATCTGTTCTCTTCACCGATCCCATATCCCCGTGTTCTCGCAATTTTGCGATGTATACACGAGGAAGAATGTTCATTGAACATTACTTTTAATTTTAGGATCTTTTTGACATACGTCATTATACTATTTACAATTTATTATAATGTTTTAATCATTGCTTTAATTTTTAAATATTTTTATTTTGAAGAGAAAAGATTTATAAATATTAATATTTCTTTTGTAATTTCAATATGTAATATACTTTTATAATTTCAATGAAATTTCCCTCATATTTAATTAGAGACACACACACTCAATGAAATATGAAACGTGTTTCATTTGTCAGCAATCTTTATATGATCTCAAATACTAACAAGAATTAGCCTAAACACCGAAATCTCGTATGTTCTTAGCCCAAAATATTAATTTTATATAGACAATTTACAGTTTATATTACAATCAAATATATATTTTCAAATTTCTAGAAGATTCCATTAGTTTTCTCGAAGTTACTTTCTTGATTTACACAGTCAAAACGCTAACATTAAGTTGAGAGATCGCTAAGAGGAATACGAAAGGAAATTGAACGATAGGAAACGGAGGAAATTAGAAATTCCAGTTAAACCACGGGACGCTTTCCAACTTCGAGAATAAATCCTTTCAGAGGAATGAAATGATCCAAGTTGTAAAATTAAGGAAGTGCACAAGGATTCTCACTTTTTAATTTTACCTTATTGAGTACTGAAAAAAGCATAAACAATTAGGCAAAATTATGTAGTACATTGAAGATGTTAATACCACCACAGATAAGCATTGAGGTTAATTACGCAACGCTGTCTCATACCTTTAGAGACATACTACATGCATCATTTGTTGCTATACTTTAATTATATACAGCACTAGCTGACCCGGTCACGCGTTGCTGTGGCTGATATAATAGTTATAAAAAATATTACGATAAAATTTGAATGTAACTAAAAAATGAATGAATGAAAAAATGAACTAAATAGATTTTGGATTTTACATTTTATTCATCTTATATACTGGCCAAAAACTGAAACAAACTCCGAATATTTCGCGATTTTTTGGCTACCAAAAGTTTCACCATCCGTTTTTTCGGATGCAAATCCGGATTTACACTTCTAAGACATGCCCTTACAACACATCAAAAATGCAGCAGGCTAAAACAAAAATAATTTTGCCAAAAAATATCACGGTCATTAATTGAAATAAAACATAGCCAGTATTTTAAGTTGGACAATATTACATATCTGTGCGAAATTTCATTAAAATCGGTCCAGTAGTTTCTGAGATTACCCCGGACAAACATCGTGACAGGAGATTTATATATATATATATATATATATATATATATATATATAGATATATGTATAATATAAGTTATATAAAATATGTTATGATTTGAATATACAAAATTAAACATAACAGGAAAAAACTAACGAACTGCAATCAGAAACAAAAAAAATTTTAATATATATTAATATTTTTTCAAATATTAATAAGCAAATTAGGGAGCGGAGTGGCTCAGTGGTAGAGCACTGACCCTCCTGGGGCTCAGTCAGCCTCTAAAAGTGGGTACCCAAAATAAGTGGGAAAAATCTGGCGGTTGAGCTTGACCTAGGACAAGTCACCTCCTTGCAGAACCGTTGTCCATGAAACAGTACAGTATATACCAAGTACTGAACCCATTCACGGGTTGTACTGGTACAGATTTTTTAATGAAACAAATAACAATTACATTATACAAAAACGAAATAACGAAAAGTTACAACAACTGGGAGAGTTACAACTTACCCTTTCTGCCAAACGGTTGATTAACCCCCATTTTACAAATTATTCAACTGTTCATTTAATTATATTGAGGTAGACTCTTATCGTTTTAGTAGAGGCACCTCGATATCATTCCAGAAAAGTATCAGTTTAGCACTTATTTTGACCCCACCCTAGTGAACCAATTAGAATATGAATACGCACTTATCGTATTGTTCGAGTTATCGAGTATTTTGCATTAAATAACATAATGATTTTATTTTTTAATTTAGGTTCATTTTAGAGATATAAAAAATATATATTATAAAAGAAAAGTGTCTTAATCTTATTTCCCTGCATTCTCTGTATTGAAATAGAAGCCCTAATACCGAAATATTGGTATATGATGTTGCTTGTTTTATTGCTTGCATTTTTTAATTAAATTTAAAAAACGGAAATATATTATTTGTAACAACTTAAAGAAGTCAGGATCAGTGGCTTTGTGACCTACAAATTTCTAAAAGTGTTTATAATTTAACTGATCGTAGAACTGAGGAGGGCAAAAGACTAAACAAAGATTTGTACCTCGATCCGTTAAAATAAAGCGCCGATGAAATATCACATCACTAAAAAAATAAAAAATCTGCACAAGTATTGACTACAGCACCGGTGATATATTGATTAACTTAACCACTTAATTTTCTTCAAAATGAGTGTCATGGACCTTAGGAAGTGGGATCGTGTTGTTTTCGTAGTGAATAAAGGGTTAAGACAGACATTGGCTTGAAAAGGAGTTATTTCTAATATGTCATTTCAAGAAGAAAACTATGAGAATGATGCGATTCCGCTTCCCTCAATACAGCTAACTCTCTCTGTATAGACAAAATTAGCATTAACCACATATTCAATGGGTCTGTAGATAATGCATTCATACGGGATAGAACGATTTTTTTTTTATTGAGATGAATTTTCGAATGTCTAATTTTGAAAATAAAAATCTATAAACGGCCATTGCAAACCACTTCAGTTGTATTATTACAACAGTTGGCAAATTATCGGCAATTAATTTAGAATAAAATGCTGTCATAAGCAGCCCCGCTGGATATACCTCCTGCCCTCAACAATATGTAGGTATATATAATTTTCTAAAATACATCAACTATATTGTTTACAGCCTGCCATAAAGCGCTGGCATAGAAGGTTGTAAAAAGCTAATCGCTAGGTATAAAACTGGCAGAGCTGTTTAGAAATTGTCTGTACCTAAGCAGAAGCTGTATATCACACTTGTCTCGTTTCACTTTTTATTCCAGGCATTGATAGTTAACCGATCCATATTCTATATTATTACAAAACATAAGTGTAGTGCATATTAAAGTTTTACTTACTATATTCAGTAGAAGTTATTAAGATATATTATTCTATAGATATAGAAGTAATATGGATATAATATTATATAGATGTAAATATATTAGATATAGAAGTAATAATAAACTGCTTGCTATTTTAATTAGTCGATTAAAATTTGAGATTTTGTTTTGAAGTCACTTTTTCTTTTTTTCTATGAGCATGTCTGTTTGTTTATTTTTGTTGATTTGTTTATTTTAGTTATTATTTTAAAAGTTCTGATATTAAAGTTCCATAATATTTATATAAAATAAATTTAAATATGTTTTTTTATACTTACTTTTAAAACTCGTTTTCTTTTTGTTTATACTTAAGCCAACTATTAAAAATAATAACTAAAAAGTGGTTGTGAATTGTATTTTCACAGGGTCAGTTGGTTTTCCGGAATATTTTGAAGTCAGACAATTATATAAATATATAATATATAAATTATGAACCAGTGACCAGATATTTTTCTATCGAATTGACTTGTAGCAGATATTATGTTCGATAAATTGCGTTATTAATACAAGCTATAAGCTTCGGAGTGACGGAAGTGTCCACAATATACTATTGTTAGAAATAGAAATATAACCTTTAAATCATTTGAATCTTTAAATGATTCAATTAATTGTAAATATAATTTAAATTTTGTTTGCCAACAATTTTTTATCTTATTTTGAATAAATTCATAAAAAAAAAGATTTTTTATTTTTTACTTTTTTCACTTATGAATGAACAATTTTATAGTTTTAACAAATGAAACCAACACTAAGCATCATTGGATAACTGAATAAGAACATAAGTTACCCTGTCCAAAAAATAGCTAAAAATAACTGGTGGAAAGTTAACAATATTATTATCTTATGATAGTATAATAAGGTTAATAGGTAATAAGGTGTACTCCGGTATAATAAAATATGGAATATATCTGTATGAATAAAATTGTATACTTTTCGTATGCGTAACTCCTTTACCTGGAGGGCGCTTGGTATCAAGAAAGAATCAGATGGTTTAAAGGATTTTGAGCATGATAATAATTACTTTGAATAATTTATGGGGAAGAAAATTGAACGGATGGAGTTTAAAGAAAGAATTCCTTGAATAAATGTATTATTTAAAGTTTTCGAACCAAAATAATGGGTAATGTTTAAATATTACTTATTAGATTATTCTCATTATTTTTTCATTTATTATTCTTCCAATTATAATATAATCATAACTCATATTTTTAGTTCAAACATTTTAAATAATACTTTATTTTAAATGTTTTTATAATTATTCCAACTTTTGTATGAGGTTTACTCCAGTTGTCTCATTTTGATATATTATTGTATTCTTCATATTTTTTTCTTTTGATTTATTTATTAATAATTATTTCATTTAATATGTTTGTAGCATGTCCATCCAGCCCTGAAGATATATATATATATATATATATATATATATATATATATATATATACACATATATGTATTATTCAAGTCGAATAATTTATGTTAGAATTTAATCAGTTCCGACTTTTATCGTAAGAATGCTAAGCCAAAAAGAAGAGTATTGTAAAAAATTAAATCAATTCAAACAGGCGCCTAAACAATTTCGAAAGAACTAATTCACTATGCAATAACATTCCTCTTCATTTCCTGCGCAGTAAAAAAGACCGACACCTCCGTATCACATTTCCTCGAAGGCAAGAAGGCGTGGACCTCGGACCCCGAGGGGATAAATGAAATGGTACGGGGTTCCAATAAATCAGCGTTTAACTCCTCACGTAAGAAAATTAAATTGTAAATTACTTTATACATATTCAAATAGTCAAAGCTAATAACGGGAATAAATTACAATATAATGTTAATATATGCCTCCCCGGGCCGATGAATGGGTCCCTTTGAGATCCCTCGCTCGTACAATTTTTTTCTTATTTTTGTCGTTTAAGTTAAGATTATCAGATTAGTTAAGATTATCAGGACAGTTTAGTGTGGAAACAAGGAAAGTTTCAGAATATCATTTCCTTATTCACTCAAAATTTGATACTGTTGAAGGTACTACAAATTAAAAAATTGAAATAATACGATATTCACTAGTTTATTCAATGGTAAATGGATATTTCTACCTCTTTAATGTTAGAAGTATCTAATGGGATCAAGACTTAGAGGAGTATTGTTTATACTATGGATTTATCCCCAGGAAAATTATTTTATTTCCATATTGTCAACATTATAAATGTAACTTACTTCCCTAACAACATTCTCTTCTCTTTTACATGTATGTATGTGTGTATATATATATATATTTATATATATATTATGTATATATATCATGTAAATACCTGTTATTTGTATTTATAAACAGCCCCGATATATAAGTGGTTAAGTCGAAATAATGTCCATAATTATATGATTGAATTGAGGGAAGTGGAATCTTGTCATTCTCATAGTCTTTGTCTTGAAATGGAGTTATAATATAAGCAATAACTTCATTTCAAATCAACTCCTTACTTAGCCACTTATGTACTTTCCCAATTCAGACACTTTATATGTAACTCTTTCCAATAAGCAATGAGGTTTTATGAAAAAGAATAAAACAAATGTAAAAAGAGGTTCATTGCAGTCACTATCTATACCATGGGTGGTCAAATATAATATCCCTTTATTAAATTTAGACCCAATATAGATCTAGACATTAGTCCTTTAGAATTATAAATTAGACCCTGCATTAGATTTACACATTTTTTAGGAGTGTAAAGTATAAACAATAATTTAATTAATTTACAATAATTCTTTATGTAAACTTAGATAACGTAATAATAATGATAGTAACCACACAGCATTACCATTGTACTGATTTTATCATGTTTTATATCATTATTTTGTCTGGTAATTTTTTAATATATGGATGCACAAATAATATATTTTTTTTAAATATTGGTTTTCACCATTTTGATCAAATAAAATAAATATATTATGCAAAAGTGTGATGAATCCAACGGGCCGGATAAATATTCAGGATAGCTGCCAGTTGGCCACCCCTGGTATAGAAGATAAGGAGAATGTCTATGTTTTATTAACGTCTACTGAAAAAATAAGAGTAACAAATTGAATAAATAAAAAAAGTACTAATGAATAATGTCAGATTTTGACAAAACATAAGTAAGAACAGATCGACCTATTTGATGAAGAAAATGAAATCCGAGAAAGAAAGTGTTTATAATGGATTTAATTTTAAATTCGCTTTCAATTAAACCTTGTTTGATCTAGTAATTCAATTAGTTCAATAGATGTTATCAATTATCGAAAGACAAATAGCTCACCATTAATTGCGGTTCACTTGAACCAATACATGTGAAATTTAATTAGCAGAACCTCGTAGAAGTGTTCTACTGAATTCAACCATCATCTACCATTGGAACAGCCTAACAGCCTTAGGTAATCAATTTCTTATCGATATCCCTGCTAGCACATGAAGAAATAGTAACACACCGATCTTTACATTTTAAGTTTTTCTTGCTAAATGTTTCCTTGTTTATTCCGTCTTACCTTTGAGTAATTCCGGGCTTTCCATCTTTAGTCCTTTAACGACTTAAAACGAACTACTAGAACTACTACTGCTAGTAGTAATCTTCTTCATTTTTCTCCATTTTGCCCTAATATTTCATCACTTATGTTTATCAGTTAGGCTTTTTCCTTCGAACCTTCTACTTCTAATATAATATGCTTTGGATGTTCTCTGGCTAAGTTAATTAGTTCTCTTTAAACCTTCATCCTTTCTTTAATATCCATCTTGATATTAACCACATTTAGTATCAACCACAAATTAAATTTAATGCTAGATGCAAAATATTTCTTTGAGGAATAGAAGAATAGAAGTGGCGATAGCCGTTAGAATTTATACCTCCTAGCATCTTTTCTTTACCAAGTTATACAACCCAGCCGACCATCAAACATTTCCGATCTCCTTCAATTCAAAACCTCGGTCCACTCCCGTAACATCCGTTCTCGGCTCTCAGATCTATATACAGTATCCAGATCTATATACAGATCTATATACAGTATCTATATACAGTATCTATATACAGTATCCCACACAGCAGCTTTTGACAGAGCTTATCTTGTCCCATCCTCGCCCCTGTGGAACTGTATACCTTCTTCCATTCGTAGTTCCAATAATCTCCCGACTTTCAATTTAATATATTTGATCACCTCTTGTTCTTACGATTCCGAAGTTGTTCATTTTTATGTTCAAAATGTATATATTGATGTATGAATAATGGGCTAATATTTCATTTAAATTCCGCTTCTCATAGATTATTTTAAAATCAGATATGTCATTTGTTATTGATTTTTTCTTCCCTTTCTGCCCTTTTGTGTAGTTTTTTTTTTAAATCAAATTTATATTATTTAATCTTTATATTTTTTAATAAATTTAATTAAAAATATAAATTTTGTAAATATTCATTAATACCTTTATTTATAATTATTGTTATCTTCTTTATTTATTTCTCTTTCTTTTAATTTTTTATTGGTACCTGGATCATTTATTAGATCATTACTGTAAAGAGCGGTCAAAATCATAGGTCAATCTATTTATAATTTCAGGGACGTATCGGTCGATATTGTTTTTATTTCAGCTTATAGGGCTTAACTAACTTGATCTTCTCCTTTTAAGTGACTTTTCTATATATTTTATATATGATCTAATATTTTGCTTTCTGTACTCTTATTTTGTTTTACATAATAATGTCTTTGGCGGATCCGCAAGTATATGTATATACTACATACAATATAAAATATCTAGACAACTGTATACTTCGTGACATCTCTCGAGCATTGGTATGTACATGCCGATGCATAAATGCAGCTGCTCGGGTACAGAAAGAACCCAAAGGCACTGCGTGGGCCGAAGGGTACGTTACTCTTGACTTCGTGGGGGGGGGTGCTTATTTATGCCCCCTCATGTCGTCCTAATTTATTTTAGAGCCGACGGTGTGGCCTCGGGGCATCCTTTGTGAATGCTCTCCGGGTACCGATGTTCTCCTTTTGTCAGCCTCTGACGTGTCACATCCGTCAAGTCGGAGCAGAGTCACAATCGAGATAAAACAACATTTATATCGACTGGATTTGAGATAACTTTTTAGAAAAAGGTTTGATACTATTCGAATAATAACATATCGTATATTATAAACTGTGTAATAATTCTGTATTATATATTATGTAATATAAGTACTACGAACTATGCATACATATTGGTACACATAACAATATAAGTAACAAAAATCAACAATAAAAAAAAAGCATCAACAATAATTCTATATTAACATTTAAATTAATGGATGCTGTATATGAGGGAACAACAATAATCCATTAATTTATAAACGTAAACTCGACTAATTTATATTTATGTGAAAATCTTTAAAAATGTTGAAAATGGTTTGGGGTCATCAACAGTATTTTATTTTTGCCAACATATCGGCCTAATTTTTAGGCCACAATCAGGGCTGAGCATAAAACATAACAGGATAGCAATAAAAAGAGTGTAGCACCATAGGGAACATAAAAGTAGAAATTAATGGAATGACAAGGAAGAAATACAATGAATAACAAGTAAATTAGATAAATTCAAATTATATAAATGACTAATGTATATTGTCTTTCAAGAACTATGGTAATGGGATAACGTTTTTTTAATATTCCCTAAATGGGTTAAAGTTTAATAAAGCTCTGAGATACATAGAATGAGGCACTTAAACATTCCATATGGGCACTATTCCATTGACTAATTACTTTTTCTTCAATGGTAAATTTCACAAGATAAAAGAAAACATTACATAAATTTATATTAACATAAAGTTTAATAAAATTACAATTTCCATCTTATCCTAACAGATAGATTTTACTGGAAACCTAAAACGTAAAAAACAAAAGTTTTCAGTAGTGGTTAGCGTAACTACCTTCTATGCCCAAGGTGGCGGGTTCGATGAACGCCAGTTGTCCTTAGCATTTTTTAAAGAGAGTAAAAAAACCTTGGTTATGCCAAGTTATTGGAAGGTAAAATGGGGGCCTTTGCTGTGCTAGTAGGTGCTCACTGAAAATCTCTGTGTTAATTATACCTGTATAGGCAAAATTTAGGACTTCCAATGTAGCATCGTCCAATCAGAATAAAGTGAAGTTAAATGAATAAATAAGCGAACATAAAACATAATTATCAAGAGTATCAGAATCATACGAATCGGAACAATTAGATATTTTTATTTTTAGAACAAGGCGATAGGCTCCAAATTTTGATCCGTCGATGTTTTGATATGTTTAAATTAAAACAGAAAACACTCTGTTAATGAAGTAGAATCACCTACAGTAATCGAAAACTTTTACTGCTACACTTGAGCACTATTACATACTATCTGATAAAAACTTAATACATAAAGTGTTACTTATGTAACTTGAATTTCTAGATAAAACATTCGAGACAATTACAGTCCTATGTTCTTCATGGAGTCATGAAATATTCAATTTTGTCAAGTAGGGACTGGCAGTCGATAAATAAAAAAAAAAAGGACTCCCTTTTAAGCCAGACCTCAAAGCCATGGAAAATAAAAAGAAACAACTGCACTATCAATTCCCTGGTGTTATAAATACTTCATGAGCTGGTAGGAAAACTGTTGTGTTTCTAGTGTTGAAGAATAGAGTCACCCAATTCCAGAAAATAAGCGTCCTTTTGTAAAATAACAATACTTTGTCTAGCTCCGCTACAGTTGGGTAAATTAAAGACAATATTTGCTTCTATAAGAAATAGAGGTTCTTAAACTGTCTTTTTAGTTTCTTATTTTTAAATATATACTTTATTTTCATTTAGGAATGGTCTCCAAACGGGAAAGTATTTAAAATTATTTTTGCTGGTTTTTAGTACATTTCATGTTAAGCCCGAATTTGAAACGCCACAACTACAATCTCAAAGAACTTTACGGCCCCCGAATCACTCAAGACTTAGTGGTAGCTGCAGATCTTCATGAACAAAGGTACTTCTATGTCCCTGGAGTACGGTACGTCAAGTCATCCTTAGAATGGAGGGCGTCAAGGTAACTGTGTAATCTTTCTAATATGGATTTGTAGTGGTGCACCAAAGATCATAGTTGGTTTGTTGTTGTAAATTTATAGTTTCGATCGAAGAAAGGGTAGCGACAGTGTTACTAAGTATGTTACTTCTATTATTATTATTCTAGGATCTTCCCCTGATATAGTTGGAAGACGCGAAGTGCCTATTCAGTGGTTTGCAAATATAGAGAATGGAGTTTGGTAATCACCGGGCTTCTGTGTTCACAGTGAAGGTTGTAAGCACAGGTTTCCTCCAAAGCAAAAAATAAATCATGTGACATCCGTTTCCAATAGTCCTCCTTGATTCAGCACTAGGTCTTGCATGATTCTTTCTGATGGCTTTTGCGCCTAATTAAAGCATCAGTATGTAATGGTGAATCACTCGTTCGAAGATTTTGCTCATTTGGGAAAGAAAACTTATCGACCGATACATTTTTTTCTTCCTCGAGTAACTAAGGAAGGAGGAAGTCGATTACTACCAAATATCGGAATTGCAAGAGATCCTTGTATGAGTTAAACTAAACTGAGTTAAACTTCTTCTAAGGAGCATTTTCAATGAAACATGTGTCCGACGTTTTCCCTTAGTACGAACTAGTTCCGAATCAAGCTAGGTGAAGATAGAGAAAATATACTTTAGGACATGATAAGGATCCCTCAATAGGTGTTCGAGCATCTTCCAGTAGAAGAGCTTAACTCATAGCTCTTAGCTTGTTCTCCAAGTATCATAAAGAAGCCCTCAAATTTTAGGCATACAGTCTATCTCTTAGTTACGTTGATCTTTATGAGCCTCCTAACTGTCGGTGTTTGACATTATTCGTCAGTATTTGAAATAGTTCATCCCTGAAAGACGGTTATCCTGGTCTTACCATATTAAGTATCCAGAAGACTTCTCCTACCATCAGCCAAGCATTCAACTGTGGAAAATTGGTGTATCACTTAGACAATACTAATACTGAACTATTTGATTTCTCGGGGTTGAACTTGAATTGGCTAGTTACTAATAAACAGGATATACTTTTTAATATTAACTCTGATATCTCTCTGTTGACCGATTTAGTCTGATTCAACTTAAACATGTATATGCTGCCAGCGGTTTATGGTTAGAACTCGAGGCTTTTTTGACGGTTAAACAAAAATTAAAATTGATTATTTTTGGAAGTATGTGCCTCTATCCTCACCACAGCTTTTCATAATGGATATCATAATATGCTTATAAAAACAGTTTGAAGACAGATATTGGCAGATAATAACAATAATAAAAATATTATATGGAAATACAAATGCCATTTGGCACTTGGAAAACCTTCCCTAAGGGATTCTCGTGAAAGCTCGAATGGACAAACCTCCCATTTAAGGCACTCCTAGCGTTGTTCATCTCACTGTAGCAGATCCCTGCTCCAGAGACGTTTCAGTCACCTTGTCGGATTCTGTAGTAATTTCGATTGAAAAATTTGCATGGTCTGTAAGTGGGATTTTTTGAACTGTATGTCAATGACCCCCACACTTGCGAGGCGTAGGACTTACGTTATTGGTTTAAGTAGCATGTTGTATATTGTAATTGTATTTGTTAGTGATAATTTATATTTGTGATGAAGTAGTCGTCTAAGAAGTGAGAGTCGGTGATTCAATTTTTTCTTCAAATTAGTTACGTGTGATTACCAAGTCAGTCTTCTGTCCATTGTAAGACCCAAGTATTTTGTCTGTGTTTGTCTTGGCAATGGTGCATTGTAAAGTGTTAGGGAGGGGCAGTCTGAATGTCTAAGTGTAAATGTTACTTGGTTAGATTTTTGTATGTTAATTTTTATACGCCACTTATGGAGCCAATTTTGTAATGAATTTAAGTGTGTCTGTAGGTTCTGAGAAGCTATATTGGGGTTAGTACTGGTCGAAAGTATAACAGTATCGCCTGCATATGTTGCAAGTAGTGTTTCTGACGTCTGTGGGATGTCGTAGGTGTATACACAGTATAGAACTGGACCTAGAATACTGCCCTGCGGTACTCCTGCATTAATTCGGCAATAGTCGGAATGTTTACCATCCTGATTAACATAAAAAAACCTGTCTTCCAGAAATGATTTTATGATCAGATAAAATGCCTGCTGATACTGGCAGATAAGTCGAAACCTACCAGCGTTATCGTATTGTGTCATGACCTGAGTAACCATGCTAAAAGTTATGGGTTCGTAACCCCTATATCATACAACAAGTAAATAGTATGAATGGTACATATTGTCATGTATAAGGACAAGTAGAGAACCTACCTACCTAGTACTCAAATAAAAAAATCAACTTTGAACGCCACGAGGCCATCTTCCTTTCAAACACCTCGGAGGATTATCAGGAGTTGAAGAAGATGCTAGGTTTGAAAGTAGTGGGTTTGAGTGGAAATACAATTTGTCATGAAAAGATTGCTATTGGATTCGGGCCAAATCAGCAACAAATAGGACATTAGGATCATTATGGATTACTTTGTTCGTAACAAAGTAACGATATTTGTATGTATATGAACTCAAAAATAATGTATTACAGAGAGAAAAGAGGAGAAGAGAGAGAGGGAGAAGATGGTTTGACTGTGGATAGAATCTTGTTGTATAGGTACATATGTAATATTATTCCAATCTACAATAAATATAATTCTTTCCTACAAATAAAGTCTCACATTGTTACCTCCAGTAGCGAAAGATCATATTTTAACTAAATTAATTTGATTGTAAAACCATATTCATTTGTACAAGACGTGCCTTAGACGTGATGCTCTTCGTCATTTAAATATATTATTATCAGTTCGTTTTATTTTTCAGGAATATCAATGCTGCTTCTCAAATGGGACTAATACGACCTATTCTCCTGTAAAGTGATATTTGGTTCACGGCAGTATTGTAATTTCCCTGGAATATTAGAGGATACTAAAAGCAATAATGTGAATCAGTATTGGATTAGGGGAGATTTTAAATTATTGGGATATTATACCTAAATTTAATCGAACTGTTCTTATATTTCATAGAATAAAAAAACAATTGAATAAATTAAACAATTCTCGTTTTTGTGTCATATCTAAATTCTTTTGTATAAGTTTTATATACTTATTTAAAGGAATCCTCTCTGAAAAGCGTTCGAATGCTGGATCGAAGTGCAATCTGAGAGCGGCCATTAGCGGAGACATGGGTACATGGGGTGTAGTGGCCTATTGACATTGCCCTGTGGTCCAACCGCCACCAGCCAGCCACTTCCAATAACTGGAGACCTCAAAGTCAATTCCCTCTTCCCAAGTTTGCTCCTTGTTTCTGCTCTGTTATGACAAGGCTTGGCAAACTTTTCGTCCTCTCATTGTGAAAACGATTTAAGGATGTAATTAGTTTTTAATAAGCGCGACAAAAAGAAATTTTATCAATAATTCAATATAAACAGTTCACCATCATCGGAACTAAAACAATATTTATTTTCGAGTTAAAAAATCAGACGATTCATACCACAATTGTAGGATGGTAACATAAATTTCATATATTTTTTTCTCTTAATATTTAAATCCACATCTGTCAAATACAAAAATTGACAATGCGCAGTTTGTCTGACATCCTTGTATTGTATTGACATCGAGTATATGCTTGAGAAATAGTCTGAAATTTCAAAAATATTACGACTTAAGTGAATTATAATCTTAAATTGAAAGGTTATTGTTAAACTATTAAATAGTGTTTTTTTAAAAATAAACAAGAGCATGGCGTTTCTTTAGAGACTGTTAAAACCATAACAACCTGATTGTATAAGTGTTGTTATTTTAATAAACATTGAAAAATTGTTTTACTTACTTATTAGTTGTAAAATTGTGATAAAAATCTTTGAAAATTACTGATTAAGATATTAATATTAAGATAGTTTGGTGGTAATTAAAATAAAAAATACTAACCTTACCGTTATGAGACATACAACATATTTCTTTAATTTAGTTATTTGATGTAAGTGTGGTATGTTACACAATGTTTTACTTTCTATTTTAAGGTGACAAGATCCAATGCCTGCGTTACCTGGATATATGTTTTTTCCCACTATTATTGGTTTTTACTCATAAACCACTATTTCATGCATTTCTGAAAAATGGCAATTTTGTAGATACGCTGTTACGTCACTGAGGAGGTGATATACTGTAAGAGATTATGAAGAAAATCATAATTTCTACAACTAGAGTGAGCCGAATACTAAAAATTTATAACATGGTAGAGAGTTTTTTTTTATACTAGCTCTTTGTTCCGCCGTTTTTCAGACCATCCGCCAAGAACACCTGTCAGTATTATGGCAGGTATAAAGGAATTTGTACATTCCAACAGAATCTTACCTGCCAAAACTGATCGTAAATATCAAGGTTTATAAAAAAAATACTTATATTTATTTTATTTATGTTTACTTATATATTTATACTGATTTTGAAGTATAATACAAAAAATGTAACGGTAAACAAAATACAGCGTCACTAAGGAGATACAGGCAGAAATTATTAATTCATATAAAAGGTCTGTTTTCAAAGGAAAGATTATTTAGTAAATCAACTTTATGAAATCAAACCAAGCGAATAGCATAACACCCGTCCTCGATCGCTGTGGTAATGTTTCTTGCAGATTGGGCTGCCGAGTGTTTAAAATCATAAAAAAAATACACAAAAAATCGCGTGTTGACATGGCCATTTTTGATAGCCATTTTTTCATTTATAAAAAAGAAATGAAGGAAAAAAAACACCTCATTACAATCTGCAAATATATTCACAGTAAGTCATAGACGTTAGAATTAGTGAACTTTGAATTTTAGAAATAATAAAATAAAATAACATCTCATATAATACGAACCAATAAAAAATTGAAGGAAAAACTAAATATATAACATACCCATAGAGGCACACTTAATGAACTGCTTAATAATGAAAGCTGAATTGCTTCATTACAAAGTAACTCGTTAGCTAGACATAACCAAAGAGCTGGCCATATAGAATGCAATAAACAGGTAGAGAAGGGAGCGGAACTCCTGCCAAAAGCAAGAACAAGGCCCCAGATGAGACAGAGGAACGGAGCTGGAAGCCGGGAACGGAGCGAGTCCTAAATAATAAAGCAGGAGAGCCGTTATTAGAGCGAGGGCTAATATTGCGCTGGACACTACAAACAGAAGCAGCACTAATAATGTTTGCACCGCCAACAATACGCTACGGTCAACTCCGCTTGTGAATAATCCATCAATGGTCAGATCGAGCCGCTGCGCCGCTGCCCAGGGCGGGCAAGGGTCGCTTTTTCCCTATGTCTCTCGGAATCAGTATTGGAATCAATCTCCTCTCTACGTTGGGAGGGAGGATCTTTGCTTCTATATTCTGTAGTTATTAAATTTATCTAGAATTAATTAATTAATATATTCATACTTACGAATGTTTATCGCAATCGACTGTATATATACTAGCACACCCGAAAGATCTTGTCCTGTTGAAACGTTTTAAATCCTAAAATTATAATTGTAAGCATACGTTCTCCTGTGCAAACGTTTAGAAGGAAAATATAGTAGTTTAAAATAACAAAACATTTTCTATCGGTTCGAATTTTGAATGTTTCTTATATTCACTTGAAAAAAGTAAAAGACAACAATGATTTCAAAGTATTAAGGGGGTTTCCCTGTTCGCCGAACGGCGGACCACCCCCCTTGCAATTGTTTGCAATCTTGAAAATTATTCAACTGTTCATTTGATCGTACTACAATAGGTACTTAACGTTTCAGTAAAGTTACCCGATATTATTCTAGAAATTTAACTTACTAAATTTAAATTAATTGAAATTTATCTTTTTAAAAAAGTTAAGTTTAGTACTTATTCTCTTAACACTAGAGAGCCTATTAAAATAGGAGTACCCGCATACCCCGCTACTATTGTTTTGATATTTTGCATTATTTAAAATAATGATTTTTTAAAATATATTTTATATGCATATATATAAAATTATATTAAAAAAAAAGTCTTCATATTTTTTCAATAGTAAAAAGTCCTCAAAATCGAAATGGTGGAATAAGATGGAGCTTCTTTCCTTTTTTAAATCGATGCAGAAACAGCGCTGTATGTAACGGCTTAAATTCGCCCTTAACTAAGTAATGAAAGTGATTTGCCAATTTAAAATAAAATGTTTATAATTTAACTGATAAACCTTGATTAAACTATAAGTAGTTCCCCGACCCGTTGCCAGGCAACGCCGATAAAATATTTCATCAATAAAAACCTTTATTTTATAATAGAGAGAAATCTTTATGTACCCATTGACTGACTTTACATACTTACATACATACTATGTATATTTACATACATACTATATTTACTAGCTGATCCGACAATGCGTTTATTGTTAACTTTTATTTCGTAGCGGAATAAATACGAACCTTTTCCTAATGAGTTAGAAATGTTTATAACCTGTTTGCGTTGACAGGAGTAGAAAAGAATTATTGAATCTGAATTATCATGTCAATTCTAAAATACTAACAGATTGGTCGTATCATTTTCTTATATTAATTTTAAATTACCGATTAGAAGCACTAGGGCCCTATTAGTTATGTTATTTACACATAATTCTCAGTTTAATTCTATTCATCAGTTCCCTTTATATATCGAGAAGGTGGTATAATAAGTCATAAACAGCTTTGTTTTTATTATTATCGCCGTCATTAGAACATAGTCTCCGATCTCAATACATCGTCTAGTAGGTTATCACCCATTAATAAACAAAAATAAATAAAAGAAATTACGACCCTTGAAGAGTCTTGAGTTTAGAATGCACAGTTAGTTGGACGACGGTTGTGTAGGGAGATCCGAGATCACGCTCAACCACCAGATTTTTACTCTCTATTTTGGGTTATCATTTGATAGAAGCTGGGCGAGCCACAGAAGGCTCACCAGATCTCAAAGGATCAGTCTAGATCTGTTAACAGATTAAATAAATTATCCGCCACACCCGGATTTGAACCCGGCAATTTCCTCACGGCAATTCACCGCTCTACAATTGAGCCACCCCGCTCCATATATCATCCATTACATATAAAAAAAATCATTGGCAATTAAATTGAAATAGTGGACAAAGTAAAAATTTGGTCGCTTATGTATTTATCGTAAGGTACATATCTATGTCAGAGTTTTATAAGTTATAGATTACATTTATTTAAAAGTAAATCCCTAAAAAATATGAACATATTGTGTTATATTTGGAAAGCATACGAAGAATACTACTTGCGATTCCCTAAAGATCGATACCCTAAATATCCCCCATAGGCGAATCTTGATACGAAATAAGCTTAATTACTACAAAACTTCATAATATATCATGTGTTATTGGAGCGCAAGTAGATGTCTACATAAACTATATATTGACGATTGCGCCTATGACTCACCATAGTAATAATTTTAACACGACTTTAGTCATTTATTTTATTGTTTTGATTATCAAGGTATTTTTTCGAAACTTTGAAATATAAGCTATTAGTCTTCAGTAGGAGTTAATTTAAAAAAATATGGTGCCTCTCCACGAGACATCTTAGGAAATTAGCTATACCGGAATTAAAACTTATATTCTAATTTTAGGAATGATAATGATAATAAACAACACATGCATACATTCATTGCATTCTAATAAACCATAAATCAGTAATAAAAAAAATCATATTCATGCTATGAGAAATACAAGAGGTTTTCACTTCATAAAGCGTTAAGATCAAGTTTTCTGGAAGCAATACTGCGCAGGGCAAACATAAATATAATAAATATAATAAATGTAACATTTTTTTTTTCTAAACCTTTCAAAACAATTTATTTATTTGTATCCTTTATTTCCAATTTTGTATATTATAATCTTTTTGTTTCTAATTTTATAAAAACTGCTCGTAGTTCCTGACTTCTTCAAGATCTACGAGACAAACGCTCTAAGCTCCCAATTAATTACTCTTATACATGACTATTATAAGGCCTATTTGGACTTACGGAAAAGAGCTTGGGGCTCTACTAAGTCTCCGAATTACCCTCGTATCGAATCCTTGTAATCTTAAACCCTCAATGCTCCTTACTTAGTTACGAATAAAGTCATCCATAGTGACCTTAACGTTTCATAATGTGCTGATTTGGCCCAAGCCCGATATCCATTCTTTTATGACAAACTTTATTCCTACTCAAACCAACTAGTTTCAAACCTAGCTACTTCCTCAATTCCCGACAATCTTCCTAGGAGTTTGAAAAGAAGACCTAAGTTGAATTTGTTATTTGAGTATTAACTAATTGCGATAATCTCATACCATTATGTATCATCCATTCAAATTACTTGATGTACTACAATACAGTTGTAAATTTAAATAAATAAATTTTATAAAAGAGTTTTTAAATTGGCAGTCATGAGGACTGCCGACAGAAGTGACGACTCACGACTTTGGTATAACTGTGTTCTTTTTCGAATTAAGAAATCAATTATAGTCTTATTATTTAAATTTTAAAAATGTTAATCCAAATTAATAGCATTAGTATCGTTTTACACATACTGACACTCATTAATCAAGACATGTGGATGGGCTGCACAAGATCGATACGAAATATCAATAATTTTTTTTAAAATTATATATTTATTGATATTTACAACTATATTACAGTAATATAACAAGTAAATTGGCTGAGTGATACATAATGACATGATATAATGACAGGTAGAGAAACTACCCACTGGTAGTACTCAAATCGCATGTTCAACTAAGAAGGTCACGTGGCCATCTTCTTCTCAGACGCCTCGGAGGATTATCGGGAATTGAAGAGGAAGCTAGGTTTGAAACTAGAGGGTTTGAGTAGAAATGAAGTTTGTTATGAAAGGATAGATACCGGGTTCGGGCCGAATCAGCAACAAATGGGACATTAAGGTCGTTATGGATGACTTTATTCTTAACAAAATAAGGAGCGTTGAGGATTTTGGATTGTAGGGATTGGATACGAGAAGAATTCGATGGCTTAGTCGAGCCCCTAAGCTCTACTCCGTAAGTCCAAATAGGTCGTATGATGGTCATGAAGATGAGTCTTTTGTAATTAATTGGGAGCTTAAAGCGTTTGTCTAGTAAGTGTTGAAGTAGCCTGAAACGTCGAGCGGTTTCTTGTCTCTTCAGTCTTGTATGAGGATTCCAGGTTTAATCGTTTGTCGAGATGCAGCCCTAAGTATCGGAACTGTTCTACAGGCACTAGTGGGATATTATTATAGGATACTGAAGGGCAGAAAGTCATTGGTTTACGACGTAAGGTAAAAGTGATTTGATGGGATTTTTAGAGATTTTATTTAATTCTCCAGTTTTGACACCATTCTTCAAGATCAGTGATATGGGATTGGAGGCTTTGGGATACAATAACTGGATTGGTGTTGACTGATAATACACATGTATCATCAGCATACGTGGTAAGGATAGTATTAGGATGAGTTTGACCTTGAGGAACACCAGCAGATTGGGAAAAGAGGGATGAATAGACATTATTATGGTTTACTTGGAAAGTTCTGTTTGTGAGATAGAATTCAAGGACGAGACAGTAGGTAGGCGGTAGTAATTTACGGAGTTTATAGAGCAATCCCGGATACCTGACTCGGTCGGATACCACACGATGACATTGCTGAATAGTGGAGTAGGATGCTCGGAATTCAAACTGGTGATCAATAATTTAATCCAAATAATAATTAATGTGTAGTTAGATAATTTAAACCTTGTATTTGTATTAACATAACTGTTAATAAACTTTATTTCCATTTTTAGCATTACTATCATCGTTTAGTTCAACAATACATTCATCTATGACAAATAAAATCTTATAGAGGATACGAAAAAGTTCAACTAGCTATTATGATGATAATAATAGTTATTATTAGTTTTAAGTTTTAGTAGAGTCAATCGCAAAACTATTTAACGAACTTTTAGTTAAATACAATTATTATTACATCATAAGAATTCTACTAACCTTGAAATCAAATTTTATTAAACGAAATTGTGTAACTCATGGACTGGCTGCTATGCGTAGTAAGTCTCGAGCATGTCAGAACCCTTACGTTTATCCCCAAACAAATGTCGAAAAACGCGGGTAAAGGAGTTTTCACTTCAAAAATGTATAACTGACGATCGGATACTTCCTGCTGTATCTATAAAATTTTACTGCTGTAGAAGTATATCAGAAATGACAACGGGATACCTAACATTTCCCTGAAAACTGGAGTGCACTCACCGCAGATGAGATAGAGACGGATATAGCTGTGACCCCGCATCAACTAATTACAAGGGCTCGGCGGACGACAGGACGTGTGAGCTGAAGAGACAAGGTCCTAGCCGCAGGTGTCCCCCACGGCCATCACGCTTGTCCTCTTTC
Source organism: Troilus luridus (assembly GCA_964056705.1). NCBI lineage: Eukaryota > Metazoa > Arthropoda > Insecta > Hemiptera > Pentatomidae > Troilus > Troilus luridus. The sequence continues at coordinate 106,743,409 of OZ057412.1, forward strand.
ATCCTACATACGGATCAACGGAGGCTCGCTATATTCTACATCCTACGTCCTCCCATGTACAGCATCTATATACTGTCTGTTTCAGTTACATATTTCTCGGTTTTAGAGATTTTTTATTTAATAACAAAATCTTTTTCCATGAGTATTAATCTCAAAAAGCAGAATAATAAATAGTATAACAGTAAATAATAGGCTCAGCTATATATAACAGGCCTCAACAATATATAAAAATTGTCAACACACATTGCAGGTCATATTCAGAACTTAATGATCACAAGTATAGGATAGGAGAAAGGAAAAAACAAGTTGTTTTTTTTCAAGTATTTTTCGTACCACTCACACTTTTTGATCACTAAGTCCTTTGGTGGCCATAATGTGGTTCGAGACGTCTGTTTCTTATAAATTGTTGCCCACAATTTAGGGATTTTTTTTAATCTCCACTTTGACTATCTTCTTCTCCATTGTATCATTTATTTTCTTGCAGTTTGAAGTCAAATACCAAAAACAAATATTTGATGTTAATAAAGAACAGTATCTTAGAACGATTGTATGGAACTGAAACAGTCATTATATATCATGCTTTCAACCACCTACAAAGAATACTGATTAAATTAAAATGAAGATTGTGGTTATTTAGAACATACCCTTTCACCAGATGAATATATTAGAAATATCGCTTAAAATCATCTTTACCAAAGAATAAATTTAAATATATTCAAAAACACATTTCGTCCTACAATGCATATTTTCATTGAGGGTTACATAATGACCTAACATGAAACGTCCCTACTGTTGTAAATGTATACTGCTTCTTATTTATTATTGTTAATTCAACTTGCAGTGTGAATTGTTTTATCATAAACATGCATTAAATAATATGTTACAAAATGTAAATTGTCAAATTTATTGGAATAAAACTCTTTATTATTATTATTTACAATCATGATGTAAATAATATGATCAATACAATACTAGATATTCGTTCATCCCATGAATGAAACCATATTGTTTCGTTAAAATATTCACAGACTAATTGCCGATTTCACAGTTTTGATTTCGATATGCTTGGATAAACCAGTGTAGTAAAAAATAAAATGATTACTCACTTGGTTAGAGTCTCCAGGGACGACGTGTAGATGGTGCCGCCGACGTCAATGTGGACTGGAGCCGTGTAGCGATTCGCAGCCGCCACAAACGGAATCCCGGACATCTTGTGGTTGTAGCCAACCCCTGGTGTAGGGGAGTTGGTCGGTGAAGTACCAGGGCTCCCGCTGTAACAAATTTATTAGTATAACAAAAAATAATGAAAATAATGCTACAATTTTCAGGAAAGTGGCAGTTTTTCAATAATAAGATTTTGATAATTGAGCAGCATGAAAAAAAACCCAGAACTGAAGATAAGATTGAATGTTGAAACTTTTGTAGTGAAACTCAAAACTTTAGGCTCATATATGATATCATAGTTATTAAATAATCTGTTAATAGAATCCAGCCTAAATTCAAAAGGATAATTTCCTTATTTTTATAATTTATATATAAAATCTTTACCACAACGATCCATGAGATCTTGGGTTCAATACATGGTAGAGACAATACTGTATCAAAGACAACAGTGATCTGTCTGATATTACGCTAAACCACCAAATCCTCCCACCAATCAAGGGTATATCCACTTTATAGAGATTGGGTGAGCCCCAGGAAGATCTCCAGATCCTAGGCACTCACAGTGTCCATCCGTGGGTGTTTAAATAATTTAACTGCCACAGGGAGGTTTGAACCCCGGATCTTCAGAACAGCAACTCAGCGCTCTACTCACAGCTACTCCGCTCTCCGAGTAGCGTAATGAAGGAAAAAAATACGGAGATCCGTTCCAAAGTGAACAGAAGAAAATTGAAACTATTGTTGTGAAACTCAAAACTAAAAGAAAATGCTCATGTGTGGTAATGTTATTATTAAGAAAACTGTAAATAGAATTACATACTAAAACCTCACGTAAACACCATGGTGGCAAAAGGATAATTTCCCTTTTTTTTATTTATGATAATATCTTTTGTCCTTAGATACGTTATATTTAATATTTTTCTTAATCAAATAAACATTGAGTATGGAAAAATCTGACATGATAGTATATTAAAAAAATGTAACAGAAATCTGTAATGTTAATTAAGTAATTTAAGTTAGATTTATGAACTATTTTATTATTTTGTTTTTTTGGTTGTAATTTTGCATGCAAATTGGATCTAATTTTATTTTCGAAAACATATAATTATCTTCATAATTTTTATTTAAGGAAACTATTATTTTTAGCACACATTTCTGATTATATACTTATTTCAAAAAATTAAATTCCAAAACATTTCATATTGAAAATCTGTGTAAATATTTAGATATTTTTCGCCATTTTTACTCATCAAATGGCAACAAAAAAAAATTAATATTGATCATATAAGTAGTTTTAAAACAAATACAAAGAGTTTATCCCTTTTTTGTGGCACATTCTAAGGGATAGAATGTATATCATCAGATACATACATATGATAATATATATCATATGTATGAATCATTTCATTCACAGAGTTTCTTACATAATAATACATTGGTTTATATGTGCGGAAAGATTAAAAAAAAACCTTTCTAAAGCTGAAAATAAAGTCGATGTCACATTTATGTGGTGAAACAGAGTTTCAAAAAAAAATTTAATGTTCTTATTTAAAACATTTAAGACCCTCGGTAATAAAAACAACATCTTTTTATTTTTCTATTTCGTACAATCAATTATATAGATGGTGTGGAGGAATAAAATAGGGTAAAAAACAACCATATTGGTGTTTGTCACCATTTAAATGTAAGCAGTCATTATAAGATCAAATTCAATTATTTGATATATATATATATATATATATATATATATATATATATATATATATATCTGTGTGTTTGTGGATTAAAGATATATTAATTAAGCTTAAATAAAAAATAAAAAAAGTAATTTATAGAGTTACCTAAGTTTGATGTTGGCATTTGTAAAGATTGTTCTTGATTGGGTCAAGTCTTTCGGCTCCTTAGTGTCCCCCTCCATTCTCAAATCGCATTTCCTCCTGTAAAAAGAAATAATAATTACTGATTATTGTTTAAAAATAGCCTTAAATACTAATAAATGATTTAATTATTTTTTCAATATTCGTTTATTATAATGGATTAACAGGGGACTCTAATATGCACAATACATAAATCTAAATATTGATCATTGACGTGTATTGCACCAGTGGTAAAGTCATAATTCAAAATTCATCATAATATTATATAATACGCTAAATATTATATACTATAAATTATATTATAAATAATTTTATAATCACATATTGACCAACGCCTTCTATTAACAACATCATTAATATTATAGTATCAAGATCAAACATATTAAGTTATATCAATATCTATTGTATACCATACTGGTGCGACATAGCTAGCTGGTGCGTAAGAGAAGCTATAAGGGTTTTTTCCATGTCTACGTTCTCAAATGTCCAAATAATTATAATATATATATTTTTTTAATGATTTTCGGATTTAAAACGATCGAACAAGACGTTTGTCCGTTCCGCTAATATCTATATATTAACGAATAATTTCATAACAGATGTAATATATTAATCATTCAATTATGTTCATTAAATAATAATTTCGTATAATATCTTTAATAACAAAAAGAATTTTTACTAGCCTCTTTTGTAATAAAATCATGATTATTTCAATATGAAGAAGAAATGGGAAAATTAAAGGGACCACTTTGTAAAAGGGTATGTAATTAAGAGGGACCCTAAGCTAATATGGCGGAGCCAAGTGGAAGCGGGGTAGAAAGAAGGCCCTTCAAATATTCAGGAAGGGCTGAATGGGCCTCCACAGAGCAAATTGGAGAAAATACCTTCAGTGGAAAGGGTGGGGGAGCAGGAAATTAGTGACTCGCCCTCCTCATTCCCTATTCGCAAAGTCCGAGGTGTGAATATTTCAAAAGGCAACGAATGAATTGATAACAGGGTCAACCGATCCTCTCTCCCGAGTCAGCTCGCTCAAAAACAAAGTAAACACCCGCGCCCTTCAAATGAGCCTTCAAAGGGCTCGTTACCTCAAGGGGAGTAGTATTTGTCTTGAGGAAAAGTGGATTTGACCACCTGGTCTTTGAGCCGGGATAGTCTGGTCAGTTCATGAGAGCTTCTCTGGTCCGATGAAAAGAGTCGTATAGTGATGTATTTACAAGAAAAAAAATACATCCTAAATTTCGACTATCCCGGTATAATTAGGATTGTGATCTTTAACGAATACCTAACACCGCACAGACTCGGAACCCCCGTTTTACGTTGTTTCCGAAGGACGACTTAACCGAGGATTTTCACTCCCTTTTATAATATCCTAAACCCAACTGCCGGGTTGTGAATCCGCGATCTTGGACATAGTAGGTTGTTATAATAACCGCTACCACACCACCACAGCAGGACCTATTTATAGTTTTGATGGACAAACTTATTTTAAAATAATTTTTGTCTCTAGATAAATTACAATTATATTAAACATTCATTTATATAAGTATATTTGGTTATAATTGTTAATTTTAATATTGATAAATGTACTAAAAAAGTTGCGACTAGTTTCGAATATTTTTGTTGCATTCTTATCTTTTGCAGTGTAAATCCCTTGAAATTCATCATCTCTTGTAAAAAACGTGACTCATTGCTCTCTTTATTTATTTCTATTTAATTTTCTAGAAAAGCCATAAAGAAGAATATAAGGACAAAGAAGACAAAGCGATGTGATGGGCGAGGTGAGTTATGAAGGGGATACTGTCCCGACCTTCCCACGGTGATGTGCCCCCAGGCCTTGCTTAGATATGACCCCGGGCACCCCCGCCAAAAAAATAAACTTTTCCCGCCTTCGGAGGAGCGCATTTTCTTTTTCGAAGCCCTGAAGGAGGCCGCCGCGATGGCTCTTGGCTCGCGGCCGCATAACAAGAACAAAAGTCTACCATTGTCTTGCACCGCCCGCAGCCAGTCATCGGGGATAGTTCATAATAAGTTCATCTATAAAGTGCAACGAATAAGTTTATGGTAAGTTAGCTAATTTGTAACTAACTGAATGAGTATGATAAGAATGAAATAGACTACGTGCAAATATACCTATAGTTCTGGGAAATTAGGATAATTATGTTAATGATAACACAAACTTTCTTAGCAGGAATAATTAAACATAATAAGTATAGTTATATCTCTTTTTGCTTTATACTTTGGCTTTATTTATTTATTTTATCTGGGGGGAAGAAAATGATCCGAGCGCAGGTCAAAGAATTAGTTTCTTAAATAAAGATAAACTATTAATTAATTAATTATAATAATTATTCATAGTTTTTAATTTTAATAATTGAAGTAAAGATAATTTTGTTTTAAATACTTTTAATTTTTTGTTCTTTTAAAGTTTACTTGTCACCATTATTTAATGCTCTAATTTTATATTCTTCAGAATTTATAAAAATTATAACTAAATAAGTCAATAAAATAAAAAATATATACAAAAATAATAACATCTCTAGTGTACGTTATTAGTAGTCCTTACCCGTCTAACAGCGGACCAACCCTCATTTTAAAAATAATACAAAAGTACATTTAACTGCACTACAGTAGGTATTTAAAATTTAGTAGTAATATCTGATATTATTCTAGAAATTGATATTAATTTTAGTATTTATTATCTACTCTTCCAGTTACCCTATAAAAATATGAGGGAGTCCCCATTTAGTATTGTTTTGAGATATTTAGTATTTTGCATTAAATAAAATAATGATTTTTCTACTTTAGGTCAGATCAAAAAAAAAAATTGACAGTCTATAATAAAAATGTCTTAATCATATTTCACTTTATTCTCTTTATTGAAATAACAGAACTAAAATCGAAATGTTAGAATAAGATGTAACTTGTTTTTTGTTTTTTTAATCGATGCATTTTATCCATTTAAATTCAAACACAGTGCTATATTTTGTGTAACACCATCGAAAATTTATGAACAGTGGCTTTGTGATTTGCTAATTTTTAAATATATTTATAATTTAACTGTTCGAGCATAGAGTAAACAAAGAGTGCTCCTCGCCCCCTTCGTATTTCACATCTCAACTGAGGCCTATAAGTCAAACACAGGCCCAACAAATTTCCATTGACCCTGTGTCCGACATTAAAATACAAGAAAACTAGAAGCTGTGCCCCAAATTGAGGCTGATATGCGCAATATTTAAAAACGAGCATTAATCTTTATTCAGGTACATCTAAAAGCTCTCGAAAAATGGATTCAGCAAGACAGACAGGAATTTTCCATCCTTAAAAGCAAAAAAGTATGTTAATATTACAGTACTACTTCAATTATTTATTATTGATCATTTATATTTTAAAAACATGTCACACTTAAATAAGCAATCATTGACGTAGGGGGCATCCTGAACAGTTAACCACAAAATGAAATTTTGTTAAAAAATTATAATAATATCTGACTTACATAATTGTAACGGGAGATTATAACACCAGCATGATGAAGTACCTATACTTTAATGTTTGTAGGACATACTGAATATTAAGTATGTAATACAATAGTTTATTTTATTTTATCTAAGAAATAAGTATGTACATATGTATGAATTTTTTTATGAATTTTAAATTCAAACATGAACTAACCAATCAGCAATGCGGGCTGCATTAGTAGTTAGTATTTAAATTCCTGTTGGATGTTAATTAATCAGCCCTGTAGATTGCTCGGTTGCCTAGTACATGTTTGGTTAACCGTTATTTGGTGAATACATGAATCCAAATCACAATATTATCCGAATTTCTATCAAATTTTTCTTATTCCTTTTTCTTTAATACGAACATATCTTTTAAACTCAAATCGATTATCACCTAAAATTCCTATTACCAATTAGTAAAGAAATAGAAACCGCATATGTAACCAACAAGGAGATTCAAAAAATATTATTCAAATACACACGGGTAGTTGAAGCATTTATATCTTAGTGCAATCGTTTCTTAAATAAATAAGTTAAAAAAAAAAAAAGAAGTATTATTCTAGTTTAAAATTAGCAGCGCGATTTCGGAAAACATGAGAAATGTTTGACAGATTCATATATTGTAAATTGAATCTTTTCAAGACGCCAATTTCAAATTTAATTTTACGAGAAACTTCTTCAATCGTAATTTCAAATAACGATATTCCGCTTCACAGTCATTTCTGGTTTAGCCAACTTGTTATATACCATTTTAGAAGTGAACCCTTATAACCCAATGGTTGTCCCAACACCATGATATAATATTTTTAATATTTTCCAAAAATATAAATTATCATGAGCTTTCATATGGAAAAGAGAATGTAGTTACTACGGGAAATTCGTATAATTCGGTAATCATTTCATCTAGAAATGAACCTCTCAATAAACATATATCATCTATACTTCGAAATTGTATTTGAAACTTTTAATTCATGATGAGGTGATAAGCGAAATCTACCCATAATTACATTCTCTTTTCCTTACTTAAGCTCACAATATCTTGTACTTTTGGATAATATTAAAAATGAAACGAATAAACAGTTAAAACTTATTGTAACAACTCGAAAAGACATCCTGCGGAACAGATACCGGGATTTTTTGTACCTTCGTAATTTCTTTCGCTTAACAAATCTTAATTTGTTCGTCTATTTTTATTTGAATATTAATTATGATAATTAAGATAGAAAATAATATTATAAATAAAAGAATCATTTAAAAACATATATAATATATTTATTATTGAATAATGTTAATTAACTATGTATAATATCCCAATAACTAGTATTTTCGGAACGTTTTAAAAACGAAACGAACAAACAGTAAAAAACTTGATGTAACTCGAAGCAACAACCTGCGGACCAGATACCAAAATAATTTTGTAACTTGATATTCAAAACAATGCAGCCTTAAAACACGAAAATGTAAAAGCACCAAAACAAAGCCCTAACGAGGAATCCCCATATCAGATACCGTTCAAATGCAATGTATCGAATGTGCAAAAACACATTTTTCGTTTTCAAACGATAGTGATTGCGTCAGGATTTGATAATTGATATAAAATTCATATAGAGTCATATATAAGACACAAAACTACCTAGTAGTATAACGGCATAGAAAAAAAAGGTTAGACGATTCCCACATTGAATGAACCTTGAAACAGTTTTTTTTTTTTACTCTCTTGAAATAAAGTGGTGTTTTTCAAGTTCGATACTTCTTTATTATAAACTAATTTTAGCTTAAACGTTAGTTTAATTCAATTTAATTCTGTTAACCAATGATATTGATATGGAAATCTCCTTTTAAATGAAAATATTAAGGGTATATATTATTTATAAATAAAACTTAACGCTAAATTGAAAATACAATATTAAAACAAAACTTAAACTTAAAATATTAAACATAGTAGACATAAGAAATAAGAAAACAAAAAAAACAAATAATAAAATAAAAAAATAGTAAATAACCACAAAATTACTACAAAGTAATGGAAAACAAAACCAAAATACTTGTTGAAAAAACAACAACATGAAAGAACAATTGTATGTAATGTACTATCAATGTACGGAACATGCAGAACAATAAACGTCCTTCACGTAGGGGTACTGCGTGAAGGCGGAAAAAAAGCGTATATATAGTATTATATAGTTAAGTCGGGTATACGTTTTTATATTGTTATACTCAAGCGATCCCCATTGCTTATTTGAGAACGAAAAAGTAAAAAATATAAGAAAAGTTGTTTAAAATAAATGTACTTATGTCAGCTATGATTTAACGAATAAGTGTCATAATGGAGTTGTCGCAGGTTTTGGGCGAAAGTTATAGTAAATAGTAATACGATTTAATAAAAGGGGGTTTTTATTAATTAATTATTAATATCAAGAAGCTCTAATGGTTAATTATGTATACTTAAAAAAATCATACACATTTTTGGCACTATGGACCCTAAGTACTTGACAGCACTGGCGGATCTAGGAGCGTTTCAGGGGGGGGGCATGGGTCAATGTGAATTTGTAATCATATACGATCCATATAATATAGCCATGAATGATGATACATGAAAGGGTTCGGAATCGCCGATTTTGGATGTACCCATTGAGAAAACATTCGATACAATGAATAATTTTGGTGTGTAAAACGTGTTTTTTCCTTGTTAAAAACCAACTAAAATTCAGGTCAATATCAACTAATGAGAAACCTAGGAGGGGGCCATGGCCCCCTCAAATCCGCCAATGCTTGACAGGTATACTCACTGTACATGTACACTCTCACAGCGTAGATAAAAGTTAAACCGGAATATCGTTGGCCATTTAATAAATAAAAATAATTAAATACTTGAAGTTTATATTTTAAACAGCCTGAGGGATAACGGTGCCACGGGACCAAAATTACGACGGAGCTAACTACGGAGGATTAGACTTGAAAATGATTCCATACTAATGGCTTCACTATTAATATTGATGGATTGGCCAAAGCCCGATTTACGACACCGGGTTTGAAGGGTAAAATCAATTTACATTTTATACCCGTGACGTTAAATATTTAAATATATAATTACAGTAGGTATTTAAATCATGCTGGTCCGACAGAGCCGTATTAATTTTTGTCATAAATACATAATTGGAAGTTATACCGGTATTTGTGAGCTCTGCCAATAAGGAAAATTGCAATAAATTCAAAATATATAACCCGATTCGGAATAAATATTTAAACGATAGAAAAAGTTTCATAAACAAAATCCAATAAGATATTAATTAAAGAAGGAAAGTACTGTAACTTAGATTTGAGACAAATGAAATAATAAATATTTTATTATTATATAAATATTTCTTTTCAAATAAAAATATTTAAAAATTAATACAATGAATAACAAATAAAATAGAATAAATTATAAAATAAATATTTTAGTTTGATTTGAAAAACTGAAGGCTCTGAAGACAACAAAATAAAATCTTCGATTTTTACTAAATTATAGAAAATACAAACTCTGAAAAGAAGAAATTCGAAATAAAATAAAATAAAAACTATTTATTCATATTGATGTTTTACTTAAATTTACAAAGAATATCTTAGAGTCATTTTTTAGAATCATTTATTAACTGGGTTAAAAATGATTCTAAAATTTTTATATTTTTTGTTTTGTTACGTTCATTCCTCTTTTGACCAACACTAAATTGTCACATAAACAATTAAGTATTGTTAAAAAAAATATTTATAAATATAATGATTAAAATATTTTAGACAGTTCATTGTAACCAAATAATGTCAAGTACCTTTATTTACTTGCCTTTGTATATATGTCTATGAGTTCAAATAACGAAAGAAATTTAGACCAAACGCTCTGGTAAAGCACAAAAAAATAAGTAATTTTGTTTTATTTTACTCAAAGATTATTCAGTACAAATGATTAACGATAACCGTCGGTCTGGAACAGAAGAGCTGTCTGTATTTATTTAAAAAAAAATTAAAAGTTTGGTGTAGTAATGCGATTGGAAAACAAAACTAAAGCGTTAAGGTTCTAAAATATTTTCCCAGTCAGGCATTATAAAAAAAAAAAGATTTAAATTGTCGAAATGTTGGTTAGTTGGTTATTTCCAAGTATTTTACAAACTTAAGGTTTTGTTTATTGGAGTTTTCCAATCGCATTGTAATAATTATTTCATGTCTCTTTTTCAGTTTTTTCTTATTTGTATTAGTTAGTTTAGAATATGAAAATTCGAGTCTAACTCGGTTGGAGGTATCAGGCCACCTAATTAATGAGATAATATTAAAAACTAATTAATGAGCACCAAATATATTTTATGGCTGCTTGTTTAATGTTAAAGCCAGAACCTGTTGTTTATCATCGTCTAATTTTATAAATATATTATTAAAAAAAAAAATGTACCACTACAACCACAAAGTGTCTCGGGTTGAGGGCAATAGTTATGCAGGAAGGTGGTTTATCCGAGATAACGCTCAATCGCAAGGTGTTTCCCCCAATGAATGGTACCAACTTTACAGAGGTTGGTTGGGCACCGAACGACAAATGATACTACAGGGTCCATCCCGAGCTATTAACAGATTAAATAAATTATCTGCTATAACTGGATTAAAACCAAAGACCTTTAGAAAAACAACTCAGCGCTCTACACACTGAGCTCCAGACACTGACCGACCGCGCTCCTTTATTTATATTACTATCTATATATTTTTTATATAATAATTTTCATGATACTGAAATATTTAATTAGATTTTGCCATGTATTTATAATAAGAGAATTTCATTTAAAAATATATATAATCATCAGATTAAATAAAAGTGATAAAAATAAATATAAAATGTAATTAAGAACTTTAAAAAGTAAAACAAGTAATAATAAACTGTTAAGAACAATGGGAGAAAACAAAAATGGTAAGACAATATGTTAACTATAATAATTAATATCTGTGCCCCGGAGGTAATGGACCAGTACACCATGTCCACAAAATAGAAAAAATTTTAGGTTAATTCTCATAAATAAAAACTAAGATCAATACTTCCAATTACTTATCCATGCTAAAAAAATGTCAACAATTTTTTTAAGCAGTTCCTATAAATAATGAAATTTTAATAGTTCAAAGTTATAGAAATTTCGCTCTACTGAACGGAATTTCGTAATACAAAAATAAATGTAATGTTCTATCCTTTACATCCGGGGCACAGATTTAAAGAAGTTATTTTGGTTTAAGATGCAGGTTCATGACCAATTTTTATGTTTGAGCTCCCGCAAAATAACTGTACAACTACATCCATAAATTGTTGTGTTCACGACAATAGTTACGGAGGAAGGTGGTTTGCGCGAAATAACGCTCAAACGGAAGGTTTTCTCCCAATAAATGCTACCCACTTTACAGAGGCTGGGGAGGATCCCACAGGCTCCATCCCGAGCTGTTAACAGATTAAATAATTTATCTGCTTTTAGAACCAAAGACCATCAGCATAACAATTCAGCGTTCTAGACTCGACCAACCGCGCTCCCTTATTTACATTACTATCTATATATATTTTTTATTATAAAAAAAAACGAATTTTTAGTTTTATAACGTCCCAAATTATTTGGTAGTGACAATATTATTAATAATTATAACTTTTTCAAATACTTTAATTAGTCATTCTTTTTATAGAAAGGTGGCATGTTGTTTTCTCATCTTTTCCTAATACACCAACTATTTTGACATTGCTATCTGAATCAGCATATGGTACAGTTTTAATTTCCATTATAAGATATGAGTTGAGTTTCCTAATAAGCCTTAAGGGTTTTTCCATAGAGAACCGTGAAAATCCTCTTGCGGTGGAAAGCGACAGACCACCCTAGCCCTGGCCGCCCGAAGGTGTGGGAGTATCCTCGCTCTCTGGTGATTCATAATCGTGTGAAGTGCCGTCGGGGCTATCGTGGGAACTCCCATGTCCCTTCAGACTCAATTTCCATCTTTTAATAGCCCTCATGCACTCCAAAAAGGCGGAAATTGTACAATTCTACCAAAATACATCTTATCCCTACGGCATATTCTTACCTGGAATTACAATACTCGATCTTAATCTTAGTCTTGTCTGTTAGGCTTGCATGAGAAAGCCGAATTTGCAAGCGTGGGAGAAGACCCGACAATAATCTATTGCCGTCGTGCCTTCATTGAATAGATAAGTGTTATCTTAAATCAAAGTTTAACATCGGGAATTCAAATTGAAGCTGTTGACATATTTGATCTTATGTCAATGGTAATCGTAACGAATCGATGTTTATATCAGCAACAACATGCCACCATGGTTAAAAGGTTTTTACGAAGGTTGAAAAAACATTTGTTATTTCAAGTATAAGAATACATGGAAACACGTACAGACTGTTCTTTCTCTTTAGGTACATTAACGATAAATATATAAATAATGTCGACGTTAATTGATTTTATATTTATATATATATATATATATATATATATAATATCAATGTTCTTGTCTAAATTTGTAGTTTATATTATATTATATGTAGTTTATGCATTTTCCTTGATTCATTCAACGTATTTATTTTTGGAAATTTGAATATTGATAATATGAGAAATATTAATAAATATAATTAATATGAGTAATATTATTAATATGAGAACAATAATGAGTATTATTAATATGTGAAATATTAATAAATATTATTAATATGTGGAATCCTAAGAAATATTATAATTATGATATGATATTAATGTTGGAAATATTTTAAAATAAAGAACACAAATAATATAATTAAATGACAATAAAAAATTTAATAATAAGGTTGAGCTTGAATTGAAGGATTCAGAATAGAGTAAATAAAATAGAAACATTTTGATTATTTTTTTTTTTTTATAATTTAAACATTCTTGTTTGCATTATTTACATTCATTCTTTTTATTTACTTTTAGATTAAATTTTAACGATAGCTATAAATAATTTTAATTTTTTGGTAATCTTAACATACTAAATTAATACATATATATTAATACATATTATTAACATGAATAGTATCAATAAATATTATTGATATGAAAAATATTAATAAATATTATTAATATGACAAACATTAGTAAGTATTATCAATATGGGAAATAAATATTGGGTATATATTAAAGTAAAGAAGAAAAATAATATTAATTAATGGCATTAAAAAAATTAGTAAAAAGGCTGAATTTTAATTGAAGGGTTTGGTATAAAGTAAATAAAATTAAAAAAAAATTAATCTTGGACAATGTCCCTTAAGAACAAAAAATTCAAATCATACAAAAAATTAGTTTCTAGCCAGGTACAGGCATATTAAATAAGAATCACAGATAATATAAGAACAATGAAAAATGAAGAATTGAAACATTACAATAGAGTTACTAATAAAAAAAGGAAAAATACCATGAACAAAAACTTGATAAATATCTACTACTCATTTTATCTAAAGAGAGAGAAAAAAAAGCACATTAATCAAAAATTAGATACTTTATAAATTGAAAACTTGAAATCTTTAGCTATAATCTGCTACTGTTATAATTGATATTACATTGTATCTAGATTCATCTTATCCTGATCTATATGCTGTTAAATTTTGTGTACAGTCTAGATGACTATTTCTGCAGGTTTGAAAAAAATAAATAAAGCCATCATCCACCACTACGTAGCGAGTCCAGTTAATATAAAGTTTAATACCAACAGCTATGCCGAATGAATTTCTGATCTGCATTCACAAAATGTACATTTCATGTAAATTTGATTCCGTTGGCATGTTTGTCCAAATTTATGCAAAATGAATGATTTGCAAGTAAATCTTGAATTAATGCATTTCAAGGTATTCTTGCACAAATCTGGTGGCCGAAACATAAATTTTGTGAACATCAAATTACAACTATGGTTTTGTTATTATCTCATTCATAATATTTCTTATTATTTTTATTGAGAGGAATTTAATATAATAAATTTGGAGGGAACAGAGATAAAAGTTTTCCAAGGAAATTAACTATGTATTGTTATTTAATTAATTAACAATAAATTTAATATTTTACTTATATTAATACTCTTCGGAGAGTTAGATAACTTCAATTGTGAAGCTCCAAACTTTTCAAGAGAGAAAAACAAAAAGATTCTAATACAAATTTTCTGATAGCACTATGGGTGTTTGTGTCTGCATATATATTACCTCTAATTCATTTGTTTTCTTTTTGGTCTTGGTACTTGTGTACTTTCATTTGTAACAAGAAATTGGCTCAAAACAATTAAAAATATGTTTAGTTCATATACCTAAAATTATGTTGTAATTAAAGTAATAACTTTAAGGAAAAAAAGGACTTACGTTTGTTCACGTTTTGTTTAGTATTTTTCAATTCAGGATTCATTCAGAATTCTAATCGTTTCAAGAGGAAAAGTATTAAAGGTCTCAAAATCAAACCTTAAATCAATATGGGAACACGCAATCAAATATATAATTAAAAATGGGGATTCTGAATTATGTAAACATTTTATTAGTATTTCATTTATTTGATACGTCATCAAAAATCGAATAAAGAACAGACAATATATGTCATTGTACGAGGTTCTGTTTAATCATGTAATTAATTCCGATGTGTAATCATAGCTGCATATAGATAAATTTCAATTACTGTTGTAATATATAATTAGAATATAACTTATTGCTTATTATTAATTCTATAAAATTATTAATATTTTCACTTAAATATAAAAATAATCTAAATCAGTAATACTGAAAAAAAGAGGAGCTTCTTTAAAAAGGTTAAAATAGAGGCTTAAAAAAGGCTTAAATTTATTTTGAAAAACTACAACAATATTTTATTTGATTAGATTTTATCTTAAAATACCACTAAGCAATAAATTTATCAGAAGGAAATACGCCTAAATCCTTTTAAATCATGTAATCACATCTCCACTGTAGGTTATATATTTATAAATAAATAATTATTAATTATAATTATGAAAAATGTGAAAATAAGCAATATCACATAAAAGTGTTCTACTCTCAAAGCAGTTTCAATCACAATAAGCAACAGAGAGGTTGCTTCCAGCTATATTATTTGTTTAATATTTCTATGTACGATTTAATTCTTCAATGAAATTTCTGTGTTCGATATATAGCTTTTATTTTATTTCTGTTCTCATTCAATTAATACGGCATTTGTTATCCGTTACTTTCAAAGTATTATTATTATTTTTAGTTGAACAGGAAATAATAAACAACAGCAAGCCTTTAATTTGTATTAATTATTTGCAATTATCTATAAATGTACACTTGATACTGACGGTTCATTTATATTGAAAATCCTCAACCAGGTAATCTAGAACCGTTATTTATTATCACAATTGAAAAATTTATAAAATTCAAATAACTGATAAATTATTAAATAATTCATAAACCTATGATCCATTTTCGGAATTAGATTCAAAAACAACAAACACCTAAATTATAATTTAAAAAAAAAATACTGAAAATGATACTGAATTCTTTTTTAATGAAACCTATATCGAAGGGTTTTGCTTACAAGTAATTAGGGAACGAAATTGCAATAGAATATTCGACATTCACATCTTCGGACTGCACCAGATCCATAAAATTTAGTACTACTCTAATAAAAATGGTAACTATTTAAAAAAATGAATTAAAAAAAAAAATGTATAGTATCCAATTGAAATGGAGACTCAACTATTTAAAAAAATGATTATTTTTTAAAAATATTTACACTATTATACACGAAATGAAGACTTAATATCCGTGATCTCATAAAAGAAAAAAGTAGATAAATATGGTGAAGTTATTTAAATTTAAAAAATGAATAACCAATTATAGGAAATAATTAATTTATGATTAATTAATACTGTGCTATAATTGAAATGGAAAAAGTTAATTTAGTATTTATCAAATAACTCGAAAACAAATTAAATAAAAAATAAGTATTATACTACTTTTAATTAATTCAACATATTTATGAAGAGAAAATCATTTAAATCCAATTTTTTAATTAAAATTATTTATACGTCAAAGTAACAAACTTTTTGGATGTTTCCTCTGGTTAGTGTATTCCTGCATTTTTAGGTTAGCATGTGCTTAATCCGTTTTTTCTTTTGGTATTATTCCCTTTCTACCCTGAAGATGAACGAATGGACGAAATAATCAAAGGCATTTTCGTTTCTTTTTGTAGTTCAGAATTTTCCCCCTAAGGCTTAATAAGTTTATGTCTGTATTGATCTTATACTCTTCAATATTAATACTGAAATATATTTTAACCAAAGATATATAGCTTGTTTATAATGAAAAAAAAAGGAAAGCTGTAAGAACATTTATGAATCTAAAAAAAAATTACATCTACTATTCGGTTGCATTGGACAAACTCCAAAAAAGGAAGGGAGATTTATAATCATCCCTAATGGCTGTCCTGTTTGGGAGAGCTTTCACAAACACATGCTATTATGAGTTTACGGTTTTAATTCCATGATTGGAGACTTTCAGGTCAAATAATTAGTGTAATTTGACCTTAATAAGACTGTATATTGGGGGTTACATCTGGCTGTTTTAAATGGTCATAGGTAATTTCATTTTATTTCACTTATCTAATATTTATAATTTAGAGATAGTTAATTATAGTGTAGTCATAAATATTGAAGCTTTATAAATTTAATTTATTTAGCATATACATAAACTATAAAAAATGGCCCATGAAGAATCTTGGGGACAGAACGTGTTAGAAACTGACTGTTTATATACTATCAATAGGAAAACGGTTGTGTACGGAAGTGATTAGTCTGAGATCACGCTAAGCCGCTAGGTTAAGGACCTGTTTCGGGTAACCATTATATAGAGGCTGAATGAGCCCCAGGAGGGTCCCAGATCCCAAAGGACACATCCCCGGCTTTTAACAGATTAAATAAATTTTCTGACACAGCCAGATTTGAACTTACGACCTTCGGGACAGGAAATCAGCCCTCTACCTGTAGCTTGTGTTAATTGCAGTTTTATTTTTCTAGTTAAGTAATCATATTAATGATGTTGCATTATTCTCTGATTAACTATAGCTTTTCCTGATGTATTTGTAATCTCTAACATTAATATTTATCAATACATCTCGGTGATTTTGAACCTGTGTGTTAGAATTTCCAATTTTCAGGCAGTTATTGTATCGTTATGATAAGGTAAAAAAAAAGGGAAAAAACATGTATAAAAAAGGTTGTGATTACCTGATAGGTAGCAGTAAAAAAAGGAGCATAACTATTATTTAATATCTAAATTAGATATTAATTATAAGCAGCGCAGAGTCCCCTTTGAGACGTAGAGAACGGTAGCCGGGGCGGTTATTAGACAGTAGCCGAAGGGGGAGAGGTTAATGCCAGGCTGGATATTAAAAGTGACAAATGATGAGAGGAGCGGGCGAGGCTAATGAGTTCCTACCGGAGTCCGGCTACCGGCTTTCTCCTCCGGCCTTCTCTCTTCTAGCTAGATCCCCTCTTTATCCTGGCTCCTCTACCTGTTCGGAGTTACCTTGTAGTCGTTAATACAAGCATTAACAAGTACGGGTTCGATTCCCTGCAATACAGTAAAGTCTCTACGTCGATACCTTGTCAATTAACTTGTTAGTTTATTTATTTAACGTCACTTTATACTGTAATGTCTAATCGTATGGCGCTACAATGGGAGTCCATAACTTTGACTGTCCAGGTATAATTGGTAGTTAATCTTTAACGAGTAACCACACAGGCTTCGGAACTCCTATTTTACGTCCCATCCGAAGGACAGAGTAACTAAGGATCTTTTACCCCCTATAAAAAATTCTAAAACTACCTGCCAAGCAGTGAACCCTCGATCTTGAATATAGTAGGATGTGTAACCACTGCATCATTGGTGACTTATAAACTTAGAGTTCTAGCGATAACAGTTCTGATTACCGATTATTGGTTGTTTTATTTCATCACAAAATATCAACAAGTATTGTGAGCATAGGATAAAACAAAAAATAAAAAAACAATAACACATAGGAAGAATAATTAAGACTTTCCTTAATTATTAAAGACTTAAAAACATTAAGATTTTCCAGCAAATATTGCGTTCATATTACTGACATCATTTGGTCATGCAACTCAGACCCAGGTTGTCATTCTTTTTTGGCTCAATTCTCTGGGCTTGAACAGAGATTCTAGTTACCTGTGGTGTTCGTGGTTAGCAAAACAACCTTCAATGCCCAAGATCGCAGGATCGCAGCCCGGTAGACCGTACAGGTAGTTACTTTTTAAAAAGGGTAAAATATCCTTAGTTTAACGTCTTTCGGAAGGGACGTAAAATGGAGTTCCCGAACCTGTACCGTGTTAGGTACTCATTAAAGATCTCAATCCTAATGTCACCTAGCTTGGCAAAATATAATAGTACTCCATTGTATCATCTTTCCGATTTGCCAAATAACATAATGTGGGGTTAAATGGATAATCCAACAATTGGAATGAGGAATCTTCTCATCCCTCAATTTTTTTCTTTCAAAGGACGATTCATTCTGACAGTGTAAGTAGAATTCTATAGTCATCAGGTAACTTCTTCCTCCTTGGCAGCCTTATCCCCATTTGTATATCAAAAAGTAATAAGGGAGATGAGGCCGATTTAGAACTATCTGGCTATCCTTGGTAAGTAATTTCGAGATATACTGAGAAGTAAAAGACAAGAAAAAACAACTCAGAACTTAAGAGAAAAGTATTAGGGAGATACGTGGATGTGGAAAAAGAAAGAAGATCGACGTATCGTCGTAGAAAGACACATAAGGATTATTAAACGAGACTGGTACAAGACATTTTGGTAGATTTCATTTAAACTTAAGTAGTATTGCCCAATATAGCTGTATACAAATTTATTTAGATAACAGTATTAACTTCAATGGGTAGAATTGCATACTTAGGAAGAACTACTTATCCAAAAATTATATTTCATCTATTTATTTACTAGCTCACTCCGGATAGATATTTATGAAAATATTGAGAACATCATTAATAACAATATTCAGATATTGATGTTAGTTATCTTTATAACTATAATTATTGATGCTCAAATTAGTAAATTGATAAACAAGCAGTAACCTGTGAAAGAGAGCCCGATTTTGAGGACCAATGAGTTATTTTTTATCATTTAATGTAAATAAGTTTTGGTTATCTATCCCAACGTGCTATCAAATAATGGAAGTCCTTTAAATGGCATGAATCACAGTAATACTACAATTATGTAAAAGAGGAAGGGTCTTTTTTGTTTTAGAAAGGCAAGACATTTTTACTGGTTAAAAAGTAACTGATTTCAATTATTTATTAAAATTACATTACTAATTACTTTTCAATCACTGTAGTGATCTAATATGAATAGTATATATGTACATGGTAATATGATACATATGAACAGGTTGTTAAAGCAATATATTTATTTTAAAAAGTATGAAATAATATAGTTTGAAAGGAAAAAAGTTTCCTTCTGCAACTTCTCAACTTATATCTCCCAACACCTACCTATTTCTTCAGAAAATTTCGTTAACCGCCCAGAACTTCAATGCACATTTTCTGTTAATATTCCATTACTTATTATAGAAATAACTCTGGCATTTTTTTGGTTTTGAAATATGGAATATAGCACCAGAAAATGTATATTGAGAAATGATTGTAGATGTGAATAAATAGATGGTAATTATAATAAGTAAATAATTATAACCAGTTAACTTTCAAGCTGTAACTGGCGTAGCTAAACCAAAAGACACCCAAGAAGGATCCATTAACGCTATTTATGTAGTATCGATTAATGAAGGTAAGCACTTATATACTCGTACAGATGTCTCTCCCATGTCTGTTCTGAAGAAATAGACAAATTTCCTAATTAATCAAATTACTTTTGGCCATTAATGTTAAGGCTCTAATTTAGGGAATATTCTTTTTCACCTGCGATTTATTCATGAGAATATTTCGTTCCTATTAAAGCCCATATGCATATGTATGAAGCATATTTTGTGAAAATTCAAGAATATTCTTTAAAACTTGCAAAAGATTTCTTCAAATCTTGTAATTACAGACCTTATTTTCAAATTAACTCCAAAGCAAATTACTTTTTCGTGATAATGCACCAGGACCCTTAGTAGATTGTTCTAAACTTTAAAATTACATCAATCAAACTACATCACTTGCAACGAGTTTTCAAAGCTTGGATTTTAAAAGGGACTAAAAATGCTTTTTTATGCCGTTCTTCGGAAGGGAAGTAAATCGGGAGTCCCGAGCATGTATGATTTAAATTACCCGTTAAAGATCACAATACTAGTCATGTCTGGATAAACATAATTTAGGAGTTCCACTGAGCATCGTCCGGTTAGCCCATCAGCATAAAGTGACGTTAAATAAAAAAATCACAAACTAGGAACTGATAGGCCATGATGTTAAAATCAATAAATATACCTATACTCCTAATAACGGAGTATAGAGATAATGATAACTATAGAGAGGGAAATTAAAAGCTCATAGTATACCAATGAAATATAGCTTGGAGTTATAGTTATGATATACAATTCATGACAAAATATAATAAGCAAAAAATAGATATAATTTAAAAGCCGCATTATATATGCCATTTCAACAGAGAAGATGCTTCGAAAGATAAAATTGAAAGTTGGAAGACATTATCAAGATGGAGGGATTCCTTAGGGTTGGACGGATCCCTAATTGTTGCCT
Source organism: Troilus luridus (assembly GCA_964056705.1). Taxonomy (NCBI): domain Eukaryota; kingdom Metazoa; phylum Arthropoda; class Insecta; order Hemiptera; family Pentatomidae; genus Troilus; species Troilus luridus. The sequence continues at coordinate 106,764,687 of OZ057412.1, forward strand.
TAGGGACACTTGGAAGCCGTGCTTCACTTCAAGTCTCTCGGTGTTCTTTAACTCGGTCGGTTCAAGTCAACCGTCATGTCCACATTGTCACTTGGTTGGTACTTGTCATTTCTGGTTCTGTATTTTTAATATTCTATGACTTTTATTGATCTTACATTTTGCATCCCATTTGACTTCGGTTTTTCCCGAACTATTTTTCAGATACCTACGTATTGAGCCACGTTGTTTCAACCACATTAGGGGCTTAGAGGTCACAGCAGGCAGAAAATAAAATATTACGTTATGATCACGTTCAATAAAAACTTTTTTATATAACAGAGATTTCAACATAGTATCGAATATTGTTAATTAAAAAAGCTCGTGGCACACTTAAGTAATAAGGGTCTTTGGGTTCAGTATATTATAGAGACTTTTCTATATCTAGCACTGGGGTTGTGCAGGAAGGTGATTGGTCCGAATTACCGAGATAGGTTTTCCTGTATTTAAGAATAAGGACTGTATAGAGAATGGTTGAGCCCCAGGAGAGTCTGTAGATCACACAGGGTTCATCCCACACTGTTTACAGATTAAATAATTTATCTGCCACAGCCGGATTTTTACCCAAAACGTTCAGCAGCTAAAGACTCTGCTGCTACCTCTCTTCCAATGATATTAATAAATGTTAAAATATTGTGAAACTTGTCTTTATATTTAGATATTGCTTTTACTGTCTGTAGATAAATTGGAAAAGGATAATACGATAGTTCTTTGAGTTGTGCTTCAGGAAATGGCACCCCCCCCCCCTGCACCATGATCAAAGGGAACCATCGATACATGAAATGCGGATCCCCTTCAAATCCGATCATCTTCCTCTGGCTCCGAATCCCCGAGGGATCTGAGAACCTTTGCCAGCTGGACATACCAATGAGCCTCTTCCTTCAAAAGAATTTACGGTCCTTCCGCATTCATCCTATCATATTATTGTGCCCACAGGGGGGGAAAGGAAAGGACTATTGTGCCGGAAATAGCATGGTTGGATCGAACCAAAATACTAAAAAAATGTCTATCTATGAAGTCAGTTCGTCGGGTCAGTCGAGAGATATTTTGAGCAAAAATAATTTTTCTTTCTTCTTCACATTTTCAATTATTTCCTGTATGTTCTATTGTATGCTGGTTCTTATTATTTGTTATTTTGTTGCAATATATTGCATTTTAAGGCATTAAGTGAGATATGTAATAGTTGATATTAATTTACAATAAATATGAAGATATTGGGGCAAATTACTTTTTTTTAAATATTGTTTTAGTTTTTAAATATATATATATATATATATATATATATATATATATATATATATATATATATAAAATAAATATTTATATTTATATTATATTAAATATTCCTTTCTCTTCAAAATAAAAATATTTAAAAATTAAAACAATTAATGAAAAATTATAAATAATATAATGACGTAAGTCAACAAGATCATAATTAAAGTAAAACATTCTTCCTCGTGTATACATCGCAAAATTGCGAGAACACGGGGATATGGTGTCAGTGAACCATATTTGAACCGTGTTTGTCCTGACTGTGGGCGACCCCTGGTAGCTCAATTGTTAAGAGTGCTGCCATGGGGACCCGGGTTCGAATCCCGGCCAGGGTAGGTCTTTCCTCTTCAAAATAAAAATTAAAAAAATTAATAGAAAATTATAAAAATACTTTTTATTTAATTTTTACATATTTTTATTTGGAAGAGAAAAGATCTGTCATCCCGGCCAGGACAGATTTTTTCTCCTCAAAATAAAAATATTTAAAAATTATAAAAATTAATAAAAAAATAAAATAAAATAAATAATTTTTTTTTAAAATATTTCTAAATTCAACTTAAAGGAAATATCGCGGGGTTACAAGTGAAACATACCAAGTCAAAATTATCGAATTGCAGACTTACTTGAATACAAAATAAAGATGTTTCACCTATTGAGTATAAATAAAGTCATATCTTTATTTATTTATTTCATGCTTCGTGATTAAACTACGTACTCTAGCCTTTTGATCTGTGTTTTCTTAAAATAACGTCTTTTGACTTGGGGCATTTCACTTGTAACCCCACTATGTATACTAGAATATATATTGGTTTCTACTTATCTATACATTTTTGTTTTATCCTTGTGATACTATTTTTTGTCCCCTTACTGGTAATATAACTATAATTTAAAAAATATAACTATCAGTACTCATGAAAATAGCGTAATAAAAGTATATAAAAATATAACTATGATCCTTTTGTACTCGATTTGTTCTCACAATGCGGCGTGAATATTACCATCGGTACCTAGAATCAGTTGTACGTTTTAAAAACTCTCTTCAAAATACGATTAGGTAAACTCCTGAATTGTCGATACTAATCACGCTTTGCCAGTCATCGGCATTTGGACTAATGATCAAATGATACGAACAAAATGCTATATCTTGTATCATTATAATGCAATCATGATGGTATTACTATTTTTGACTAGTTATCGAAGTTCGGGATAGACAACCCTGTCGTTTCTGAAGGTTTAAAAAAACCTAATATGCTGGTCATAGAATGTTTTGACTTGATTATTCTTAATCTCTCGATTACATAAAAGGGGACGCTGGTGGTATCTGTGTTAGAGGGCTGAGTTGCCGTGCAGATGGTCCCGGGTTCAAATCTGTACCAGATTTTATTTAATCCGTTAATAACCAAATTATTTTAAATATTATGTTTTAACTTGGTATTTAAATTTGTTACTCAAAAAATGTGACACAGTTTATAATTAATAGGGAGCGGTTTTGCTCCCCTGGTGGCAGAGCGCTGAGTTGCAGTACTGTTGAGCGCCTAGTAGAGTTGATCTTGGGTTCAAATTCCATTGCTGGCAGACTTTTACTTAATGTTTTATCTCTGTTATCCTTCTCGGCCAACAGGCCTCTTCGTTTTGCTTTTTTTATCTTGCGTATAATGTTTTTAGTGGAGTAATGATATTTTTGGTGTAGCCAAGCGGATAGGGAATCTACATTTTGTTTAGACTTTTTTCGTGCTCGATCGGTTAAAAGTATAAATATTTTTAAAAATTGGCAAATCACATTTTTCTTATAAACTTAATTTTTTATATTCTATAAAATAAAAAAAATATTAAAATCTTTAAAAGTTGACTAATAACGAAGCCAATATCTGACTGAATTTAGTCCTAAAATATAGCACTCTTTTAAAATGAAAAATGGAAGACATCGATTTAATCGATCGATGGAATACAATCTACTCCTTATTCTAATATTTTTATTTTATGACTTTAATTTCAATACAGATAATGCAATGAAATGTGTTTTAATAAAATAAATAAAAAAATCAATATTTTATTTGACGCAAAATACGGAATATCTCCAAACAATATTCTGTTGGTGCTCATAATTTAATAAGCTCACTAGTGGGGTACATAATAAGTAACAAACCAAACTTCAATTTCTAAATTAATATCGGGGTACCTCTACTAAAACGTTAAGTCCAACTGTAGTACAATTTAATTAGGCATCTGTTTAATTTGTAAATTGGGGTTAGTCTTCTCCTAGTTAGCCATAAATGCATATTCTGCAAAAAACAAAACAACTGTTTATCCCACTTTTGTTTAAAGCTATTTATAATAAAGAGTATATCTGATGGGTTGAAGTTTTTTTTTATTAAAAGGGCAGAGGAAAAAACTCTTGACGGCCTACAAAGGTTCGCCTACTCAGACTCACGATCTAAATGTTTGCTGTAATAGTCAAGTGGTTAAAAAATCGTTAAATTCTCATTCCTTTTTAAATCTCCTTCTTCTTCAATTACTGTTTTATTTAAATCTTATCTAGGATAACGTACGGAAAATCGTCTGACAAATCATCGGCATGGCCCATAACTTACCTTGCCATATAATGTATATCCAATATGGCAACAGCGTGATCATTGTTTCATTCAAAACGTAGAGTTATATTTTTCAGTAGTAAATTTTATAGTTTAAAATTTTTTTTAAGGCCGCTAATAAAATATTCTTATATATTTATGTGATTTAAATTTTAGCCTTCCTAGGGGAAACAATTCATAGATATCAATTTCACAGATTGGACAAATCATGTAAATGATCTTGATGTAAAAGCTGAAAAAGTAAAATTGTCTTTTTATTAGCTTCCAATTACGAATATTTGTAAGAGATGTTCAAATATGCAAATATTCAGATCAAAATGAAATTATACATTATGAAATTTTGGCAAGAAATCTAGGTCTGAGATTTTTAAGTGTTATTGCATCTTGTACCATAAATCATTGAAGTACGTTAAATGATAACTTAGTATAATAACTATATTATTATAAGTTATTGAGGAGGCCTACTAAAAGGGTTGTTGTGTCTCTGACAATAATAATAATTATAAGTCCATATTACTTTTAAAAGCAACAAATTTTTAAAAACTAAATCAGTCGGAATAGCAATCCGCATCATACATCGTAAGCCCTACTCTTGTCGCTAAAATAAAAAAAAGCGTAAATTTAAAACAAACTAATAAATTTTTGAAGGCCTGAAAAGAATACCAACCATACCATGAGTGTCTACATAAGGAAATAAAAACGCCACTTTGTGGGTCATCTTAAAGGGCTAGTGGAAGCTGAGGTTAGACTCGGCACATAATAAATAAGAACCCACTTATTTAGTGTTTTATTTGACTGCACCCCCAACTATTTCCTACCTTACTCAGATCTTCCAGTCAACCATCTCCTCGATTCTTGTATACATAATATATGTATATTATAATTATAATATATTTAAATATAATCATTATATATATAAATACAATTTATAAAAAAGAAGGCACATAATATTGTTATTGGTATTCGTGCGAATATATTTCACCATTTTTGTTTCTTTTTTCGTGTTTAGTACCAGTTAATGTCATGAATATTTTAAATTTAGCTATAGATCATACATCTTTTCTTAATATTTATTTCTGGAATTATTAGTAACTATTTGACAGCAAATAAAAAAAATAAATAACCGTTCATCCCAACACAGTCATAACAGCAATATCCCAATAATAGAAAATCAATCTGATTGAACATGGTTCCGACAATGTGGCAAGAAATGTATTCAATGATGACCGGATAATGCCTTACAACATGCCAGAATCGTGTGCTCTTCAAAAATTCACGTATACAAATCATGGTCAGGGAATACAATCAAAATTATTCAAAGCCTACTAAAAATATTTTCAATTGAGAGAGTGGGAGAGAGAGAGAGATAGAGAGACATCTGTCGGCGATTTCTTGCCGTGACCTTTCTGTAAACGTTCCTTTCTTCTCTTAATTCATACAAGAGGAACAGTTTTATTCCTGTCTCCTCTCAGAAGGCTAAAGTTCAAGTCACACTTACTGAGGGGTCGAAAAGAAAATATTTCATTAGCAATCATAAAAATAGTTTTGAACCATAGAATTTCCTACAGCAAAACATAATATAACTATACCTTTTGAAAGAAACAATGATCACGCTGTTACAAAGCTGGAAATAGACAATATGGCAAGGAAAGTTAGTTGTAGGGAACGAAGAGACTCAATGGTAGACCGCTGAGTTGCCGCACAGTGGAACGAGCATTAGGAGCGTCTGGACATTCATTAATATCTCCACTTCTAGTTCTCCTAGAATAAGGCTATTGGTACGGTTTTAAAGCTTTTTGAAGGAACTATTTAATTATATGATAAACAGGATCAAACCTTTTAGGATAAACGTGTAAAAATTCTAGATTTGATATTTCGATGTTAGATTATTTAGTATCAAAGATGGTACCATTTATTGTACCAACATACTACGAGAATAGGCACAATACAGTATTCTATGGAAAGACAGATACATAGGTATTAAATAAAGTTACACAAAGGAAAAAGTAACAAATCAAATAATTTAATTATTAAAAAAATTAATAAAATAATTGATAATTACTTTTGTTAGTTAATATATAGGTATAATTGATACATCAAAATTATAATAAATGTGAGTGCCTATATAAAATTGTTTTATTTAAATAACGAAATAAAAATTAAATAAATCAAAAATTAAAAACTTGACGATTTGTTGTAGGGACTATTGCACCTATGTGCACCATTAAACATATGTCGTTCAAATACCACACGCAAACTGAGTTTCATTGTTAATACTATTATGTTAGATGAGGGTTGTTTGGATAAATGAATGTAAACAAAAACTGGTAAAAAAAAGAAAACTTGCGAAAAGTAGACGCCAATATCAACAGAAATTATTTTAAATTAATTCTCAAGGCCCATAAAATAAAAAGAAAAAATCATTTTCTCGGAAAATAGCACCTAGTAGCAAAATCCGACTAATGGAAAAAAAACTTCAAACATTCTAGTTATTTACTGTGAAGGTAGTTTTTTGGGCGATTTTGAGCGATTTTCGCAATTGATTATTTAATTTTATCACCCAATTTTCACCGAAAAATCCTAGACGTTTGAAATAATCCCAAGTTTTATTTGCCTAAAATATCTTATTATGGATGTGTTTTTATCCTGTAGGTGCACGATTAATTTAATGCATTACCTCAAACAGTGGATTGCTTTAAAAATATGAGTTTTTAGAAAAATTTATATTTCAATTCAGAATTTTTTATATAAGATTTGGTTTCACAATAAATTTATCTATGGATTTTGTTGAGAAGAAGTATAAAGTATAATTTAAAATCAAAATAAAGGTCAAATTTAGTTATTAGAGAATTGGTCCAATGTCCAACAAATGCGTTGGTTCGTTCCACTGTGTGCCGTGGCGAAGGCTCTGGGTTCAAATCCCGCTCGTTGGCAGAGTTTTATATAATCTGTTAGCAGCCGTAGATGGATCACATAAGCGTCTAGGAACCTCCTAGGAAACACCCAGTTTCTATAAAGGGGGATAATCTGGTGGTTGAGCGAGATCCAGGACAAATCACGTTCTTTTGCAACTGTTATTCAAGAAACTGTACAGTTTCATACCGAACCCAATACCCTCCATGGTATGCAGCGATACAGGTTAAGTTAGGTGCAATCCAAATATAAATTTTTGCAACTATTGGACATGTCTTTTCTCTTCAAAAAAAAATATTTAAAAACCTTTTTAGTTTTTTAAATGGATTTGTCATGGGAGCCTTTCAATTTACTAAAATCCAGTGCCCAATATGTAACAATAGGTGCTCATACAATACAAAATTTCGTTTTCTTCAACTCTTAAAATAATAAATTATTTATTATGAAGAAAAATGTTCAAGGTATAATCTTCTATTACAGTGGTCTTCTAATGGCGGCCCGCGGGCCAGATCCGGACCGCGAACTCATTTGGAACTTTTATTTTAAATTTTAAGTAAGAATGGTGTCAAAATTGGAGGATTAAAATAAATCCTAACAAATCCCATCAAATTACCTTCACCCTTCGTCGTAAACCTACGAATTCCTGTCCTACTGTATCGTTTAATAATACACCACTGAACCCTGTCGAACAGATACGTTACCTAGGACTCCATCTGGATAAACGTCTCACTTGGAATCCTCATACAAGACTGAAAAGACAAGAAACTGCTCGACGTTTTCGCCTACTTCAACACTTACTGGACAAACGCTCTAAGCTACCAATTAATTACAAAAGACTTATTTACATGACAGTCATCAGACCTATTTGGGCATACGGAGTTGAGCTTTGGGGCTCTACTAAACCATCCAATTCATCTCGTATCCAATCCTTGCAATCCAAAATCCTTCGTAAAATCCTCAATGCTCCTTATTATGTCACAAACAAACTCATCCATCATGATCTTAATATCCCATATGTTACTGATTTGGCCCAAACTAGATACCTATCCTTCCATAACAAGCTCCATACGCACTTGAATCCGCTAGTCTCTCAGCTTGCTTCCCATACTATTCCTGATAACCCTCCGAGGCGCCTGAAAAGAAGATGGCCTCGAGATCATCTACTATAGAACTTTATTGGAGTGCTATCGATGGGTAGTTTCTCCACAAGTGTTCATGTCATATTCTACATTTTTGCACATTTACTTGATATAATACCACTATAGTTGTAAATATCATTGAATTAAATAATTAAAAAAAAAAAAAAAAAAAAAATTTTAAGTAGTAAGTAAATACAGTAAAAACTGTACTTATAGCGGATATTGCGGATGATAACCTACTACTTCAAAATTAAGACAAGCTTTTATTCACCCTGTAGTGAGTTTAGCGAGTGAGTTCGAATATCAGTATTCGATTGTAACGAATGTATGTACATGTAGTTACAAATCTGAATATACAATTTACTTCGGTGTTAAAGTTTGTTAAAGCTTATTACCCTGATTGCCCCTATTAAGGTCTTTCTTTGATAATACGATAATACGTAGTTCTAGCCTGCATGCAAAAGTGGTTCGAAAATTGCACTCCTGCTAAATATTAAAAGCAAAAAACATCAAATCTCACACAATTATAATAAAATATCACGCAATTATAATTATATATAAATAATAAATAATATATATATTGTATATATATATATAAATATATATATATATCAATATTTTTACATCAATTTTTAGGTTACTGTTACAAATTTATTTTATTTAAACCACGGAGATAGCAAGTAGAACTGTCCGGTCCGTGGTGGACTTTAGAAAATCCAAAATGGACACTGACCACATTTAATTGATGATCACTGTTCTATTATATTTCTTAGGTGTAGCCTAAGCTGTTGAGGAGGAATTAGGCAAACCTTGAAAATAAATAATCAAAACAAACTGCAGGCCCCAAAAACGTAGGATAGGATTTTAAATAGTCTCTATTCATTCCTTTTTCTTACTTGATTCGCCACTTTGCACTTCCAGCAATCAGTGTATTTACTCTAAAACTGCACTTACTTCTGAAACTTCTTAAACTATTCATCCAAGATGATGCGTCCTCCGAGGCAATATCCCTTTTTCTTGGAAAAGTGCAATTGCTTCTATCTCAGTTTTCGGAATATACAACGTTTGTATCATATTTTAAGAATTAAAAACAAAAAAGGCGCAAAACATGCTAGATAAATAAATAATATCAAATGCCAAAGGTTACAACATTGCCACATCCTCTCCCGTTATTAGTAGTGGCGCTCCTATAAGAGGAAAGTACAGTAATAATGTTAGTGATGTCAATCATACATTCAGTATTTGTTCTGGGTACTTGTCCCATATGGATGATGGACAGCGGGTTTAAATAACTACGAAGGTACTTTAAATGTTCCCATAATCGATTGTCGGGGAAGTCTTCCGGGATCCTAATGATGAAAGGTATAAAGCAATCGACCATTTAAATATTTTACTGCCCAAAAGACTGCTTCATAATTTTTCAAAACACCACCGGATACCCCCCCCCCCCCCAGTCTAAGTGAACTCTCTTTGAAGAACACAAATAATCTATCATATAAAATTCAGACTTCGAATTCGTTCGTTGAATAAATATCGCAGGTAAAGCAACGGCTTTCAACCAACCGACAGAAGATAAGTTTTCATGTGAGGAACATCAAAAATATAAAATGGTTTCTAGATGTTAATCTTTTCATTGAAAGAATCCGATGATAACTCCTTATCTACAATATAAGAACATTCTAAAAAAATTGCATTCTTTAAAAATCACAGTATTTTGGCAGGAAGATCGATCTTCCACTCATGCAACCTATAAAATGGAAGGATTTTTTCCTCTTGTGAAAGAAAAATTATCAAATGTAGTATAAGTCTAAAAATATAAGCCTCAAACTTTTGATATGGCACATTGTATTTTATAAAATAAAGTAATCATAGAGTATTTATAGATTTTTCCATCTCAAGTAATTTGAAAACGGTTATATAATTTTTTAGGTTGAATCTATTAGATTTTTTCTATTAAAACAATCACGAATTATTGAATATTTCCTGAGAGAAAAAAAATTGGACAATCATCTTTTGTAATGATGCATCAATTTTTTTCAGGAAGCTCTTAACAACCCAATTCCAGGTAGGAGGTGCCCAGGTAGCAAAAGGTAGTCATTTAGTAGAAACGTGAATGGAGTTTGATTACTCCTAAAATTAAATTTCCACCATATTCCGGTCACGAAAAAAAAATACATCTACTACTTTTTATATCACGATAATAGGCGTAACTATACAGTTACCATTTAATTATAACACTTTTCATTCACCGCTGGCTTAGAATGGACGGGCACGCATCCTGTAAAGGAAAAAATATCCCTTTTTTTTCTTAAAAGTTAATTAACCTGTGTATTTTATTTTATTCACGGTTTATTAATTTAATTATTATATAGTTGACTTATTAAACAATATATCAACAGTTATTTTTGATATTATTCATTTTGAGAAATCACTAATACTTAAATAGTCAACAGTGCTTGAAATCATCAAAACATTCACTGTTGTGTTAATATTTCTCTATCTGCAGACTTTATCCAACACCAGTTTTTATTATTTTATTACATTTACATTATTGATGTAAGGGCATATTTTGTCGTTAACTGCTCCAACTAGCACGTCGACCATTTGTGTATAAATTTATCAAAACCATTTTAACTGCATTATAATGCTTCTAATAAGTAGCTTCAAGTCATTATTGTTCATTTTCAAAATTTGTATATAAACCACAAAGGACTTGTGTTTTCAATAAACATCTTTACTTTTAATTCGTCTTCTAGATTGTATGCGTGTGTGCCAGTGTACGTATTTCAGATTTGTCCTTCAATGTTCAGTCAATAAATACAGAACTAAAACTGTTGACTTTTATTTGTACATTTTATTGTTACCATTTCCAGGCTCAAACAGTGATAAAACACTATTTTAGAGAATTTAAAGTTAATTGTTACATGGTTAATATAACAGACTAGTATGATGATAATGTCAAATCTTATTTATATGTTGCTATTAGACAAACATAAAGAAATATTATTGAACATTTTATTGTCAGACTTGTATCTGATCTTAATGCCCTTAAATTTTAGTGTGATTTAATTAAAGACATTAGGATATGATTTTATTGACATTTTAGCCCCATTTTATTCTTAGGGTACGAATACGAGAACAATCAGATCTCGAAACCGCTAAAATATAGTTTCTTATTTATTTACTGAACTACTAGGCGTTCGGAATCAAAAGCGAATAATTCCGAATTTTCAGAAATAGACTTTTTCACATTTTTCCCCGGTGTAGTCAAGCAATTTTACACTCCTGAAACGGCTGGTTCAAAAGCAGACTTTTGAAATTTCGGCGTTATCCGAGTTTGATACTGAACTCTTCCTATACACTCGTAAGTTCCCGTTTCTAATTTTTCTTTAATGTTCATCCTACATATATGAAACTAAATTTCGGTGACTTTTCGAGATTTTATTCTTCCTCCCTTTAAGTGATATCTTAAAGTATAGGCTTTTGGATAAATTACAGTTAATAGTAGTGGAAATTAATATCACAGATTAACATAAAATTAACTACTATTTATATATTGTAAATAGACAAAGATGAAAAAATCTATTTGAATTCTATTGCAAATTCACTAAAAGCCTAAGGCAATGATTTTCTTAACATTTTAACTTCACTATAACTTGAGGATATGACTATGAGAACAATCAAATCTCGAAAAATCTAAAATATAGTATTATATTTATTTACAGGACCGTAACATCAATATATTACATTTATAAAAGTCAAAAGTCCAACAAAATTAATTAATTAAAATTAAAATTAATTTTTATCTAATATTTTTTAAAGCGTTTCAATGACGAGCTACTTGTAGTACCTAACTTTTCAATTAGTACCCTTCGTTCGCGAAAGGAATCCGTGATGCCCATTCTATCAACAATGTCTAACAAATGTTGCAGTATCCATGTCTTTTAATAAATAAATATTACACACAAAGGATCAAGAATCCATTTAGTACTCTTATTTGTACGCGTCGAATTAGATCTGAGAGCTTTTAGCTTTGAAAATGTTACAAAGCGAATCATAAGTGGGGAATGAAGATTGGGAAACGTAACATGACAATAAATATTGTTGCCAATGCCATAATCGGAACTGGCTTTAGCTATTTAGAGTTGCGCTGGAGGGCTAGGAGAATGTTCATGTCTTGATAAACTGCTGGCTCGGGGCACTGCGGCTCGCCCAAGGTTACATTATTAGGTTATCTAAGCCAGCTAAACTGGGACCGGCAACTCAGGTTACAAATGGTCTGATTTTTTTGGGTTCTGCATCTCTAAATACCCTACAAGATACCATAAGCTTAACACAAAACCCATTAGAACACAAAATAAAGGCTCAGATCTCTTAATAACTGAGCAGTCAACGTGTCATCAATGCGTCTTCAGTTTTGTTCTTATCATCATGAAAGGATAAGAGGGGGACAACCTACTGGGGAAAACCGCGAAGCTCGACATTAGGCTTTGGATACTACAGAGGTTCCCAACCAATGGGCCGCGACACACTTGCGGGCCTTTGACTTCTTAGGATTGGGTCGCACAGAGTAAAAATAAACTTTAAATACAAATTTAAAAATTCTTGAAGTGAAGAGAACTCTTTGAATCACGCTGATTGCATGATCAAACTATGAAATCAATGTTTGAATACACAATTAGTTTGGTTTTGGATTACGGTAGAATATCCAGCAATCAAGTATTCCACTGAGAAATTTGATGGGGTTTTCAACAACCTATCTTTTGTGAATAAGCCTTCTTGACATTGAATTTTATATAAACTAAATTGTATTTATTATATATATATATTTAGTTAGTTAGTCCTTTCAAATCCGTTAGCCCGCTCACAAGGACGGAGCGCGAAGGTACCCTTGTAGGTACTTGTGTGTATAATGCACGCCCGAAATAGGCCAATGTTCTACGCATGCCCAAGCAGTTACATTTTATAACAGTTACCTTGGATAACCTTACATTTTTGACAGACATTATTGTTTGTTTACTAGTGTGTTCGAGAGTTGTTGTATCTTCATTTTTGTTTCTTGCTCATTTGTTGTTTGTTTGGTGATTTATTGTACATTTTTTGTTGTTTGGTGATTTATTATAATTAATTTAATTATACGACAATGCTTATCGTATGAATCGTATGTTTCAAAATAACTATTTTAATTTGAAATTGTTTTTATATTCCATTATTTATTTATGTTATTATTTTCCACCCAAATGCGATTGAAAACTATGTTTTTAAATAATTATTTTAATTTTAAATTGTTTATATATTGCATTATTTATTTATGTCATTATTATATTTATTTACATTATATACTTCATTATTTTATTATATGTTATATATCTAATTAAATTATTATTACTTGGATTTATTTATTTCCATTATTATTACATTCCATGTTATGTTTTGGGCAACAAGAATCTATGTTTGGCCGAGATCGGCTCCCTTCGGATATTTTGAAGAGAAAAGATTTGCCCCCGGCCCCGCCACAGGCCGCCTGCGGGGGGCCGGGGGCAAATCTTTTCTCTTCAAAATATCCGAAGGGAGCTGATCTCGGCCAAACTTAGATCCCAATAAAAATATTTGAAAAGGTTATCCAAGGTAACTGTTAGAAATGTAACTGTTATAAAATGTAACTGAAACGTCCCGACATCCTTGACATATTTGTTACATCCCAAATTTCGCCCGCACAAGCCAATATTGAATCCTTGGACGACCTTTATCTGATCATAGTCCAGTCCTCCTTTTCTTGCACTCAAGTTTTGATCCAAGCCTTCCCCTCCCACATTGATTACAGGACGTGTCAACTTGGACGATTTTGGTTATGACTTGGAAGACAAACTGGACTTAAAAATTTCACTAAAGATAAAAGAAGACATTGATACAGCCATAGAAAAACTTACAACATCAATCAGAAGCAGTTTACATGATAACATCTCAAATCATACAATTAATAGCTATCAACATACTTATTGGCCACAGCATATTCGTATCTTATTAAGAGAAAAACGCAGAGCAAGATCGAAGTGGCATAGAACTCGATATCCAGCAGATAAAACTACCTACACAAAATTAACTAACAAATTAAAAGCAGAAATCAAGAAGTTCAAAATTCAAAATTTAATTACCTGGACTGAAAATCTCACAACCACTGAAAAAACATTGTGGATGACAACCAAAAAACTCCTAAAGTTCAAAGAATTTAATCATCCACAACTTACTGAATCAAATAACTGGACAAGCTCTGACGGAGAAAAATCACAGTTATTTGGTGAATACTTTTCTGAAATCTTGATCCTGATATCATTAACCCAACTCACACTGAATATATAAAAGCAGCGTTAGATGTTCCCCTCCAAATATTCCTTCCACCCATAAATCGCATCAAATCAATTTTACCTTACGTCGTGAACCAAGGACTTCCTGCCCTTCATTATCCTTTAATAATATTCAACTGGTGCCTGTAGAACAGATCCGATACTCAGGGTTGCATCTCGACAAACGATTAACCTGGAATCCTCCTACAAGACTGAAAAGACAAGAAACCGCTCGACGTTTCAGGCTACTTCAACACTACTTACTGAATCAAATCTGACGGAGAAAAATCACAGTTATTTGGTGAATACCTTTCCAAAATCTTTCATCCACATCCTGATATCATTAACCCAACTCATATTTTACATTTAAAATCAGCGATAGATGTTCCCCTCCAAATGTCCCTTCCACCCAAAGCATTCCATCCTACAGAAATATCCAACATTATTCACAGATTACCATCCCGCAAAGCTCCTGGGCACGACCTCATCACAATTCATATCTTAAAACACCTTCCTAGAAAAGCCATTTTATTCCTTACATATATATATAATGCTGTACTCCGCTCCACATATTTCCCTGACCCCTGGAAATTATCCATTGTAAAAATGTTACCTAAACCTAAAAAAAAAACCGAATTCCCATCCTCTTACAGTCCTATCTCTCTTTTACCTTGCATGGGTAAAATCCTAGACAAACTCATCCTCAAACGATTGTACCCCATCCTTCATGCAAATCAAATAATACCAGATGACCAGTTTGGATTCCGAGAATCCCACTCCACTATTCAGCAATGTCATCGTGTGGTGGATGTAGTCTCCTCTGCATTAGAACGTGGATCATATTGTTTGGGCGCCTTTCTTGATGTGGAACAGGCATTTGACCGAGTCTGGCATCCGAGATTACTCTACATACTCCGTCAATTCCTACCGCCTATCTACTTTCTCATCCTTCAATCCTATCTCACAAACAGAACTTTCCTAGTAAATCATAATAATGTCTATTCATCCCTCTTTTCCCAATCTGCTGGTGTTCCTCAAGGTAGTATCCTTGGCCCAATCCTTTATATAGTTTATACAGCTGACATCCCAACTCATCCTAATACTATCCTTACCACGTATGCTGATGATACATGTGTATTATCAGTCAACACTAATCCAATTATTGCATCCCAAAGCCTCCAATCCCATATCACTGATCTTGAAGAATGGTGTCAAAACTGGAGAAATAAAATAAACTCTCAAAAACCGCATCAAATCACTTTTACCTTACGTCGTAAACCAATGACTTCCTGTCCTTCAGTATCCTTTAATAATATCCCACTGGTGCCTGTAGTACAGATCCGATACTTAGGGTTGCATCTTGACAAACGATTAACCTGGAATCCTCATACGAGACTGAAAAGACAAGAAACCGCTCGATGTTTCGGGCTACTTCAACACTTCCTAGACAAACGCTTTAAGCTCTCAATTAATTACAAAAGACTCATCTACATGACCATCATACGATCTATTTGGACCTACGGAGTAGAGCTTTGTGGCTCCACTAAGCCATCGAATTCCTCTCGTATCCAATCCCTACAATCCAAAATCCTTCGTAAAATCCTTAATGCTCCTTATTTTGTTAAGAATAAAATCATCCATAACGACCTTAATGTCCCATTTGTTGCTGATTTGGCCCGAACCCGCTTTCTATCCTTTCATAACAAACTTCATTTCCACTCAAACCCTCTAGTTTCAAACCTTCAATTCCCGATAATCCTCCGAGGCGTCTGAAAAGAAGATGGCCCCGTGACTTCTTAGTTGAACTTGTGATTTTCACATGTCGTTATGTATCGCTTAGCCCATTTACTTGATGTATTATTTTAATACAGTTGTAAATATCAATAAATAAATTTAAAAAAAAAAAAAAAAAATGTAACTGCTTGGGCATGCGTAGAACATGGGCCTATTACAGGCGTGCATTATATACACAAGTACCCCCTTGTATTATATTGAAATCTAGTTGTGGTTTTCCAGGATTTTAATAGTCACCCAGAGGTTTGTTTCACAGACGATCTGCTTCGAGGAAAGATACTTAAGTCATCGTTCCCCCGTTGACCCTGAACAGTTATAATCCATGGATCTAGACCGATTTATCACTGAATTTATTCACCAGTACTAGTGGGAGGGGAGGTAATTTTAATATTCCCACTGAAGCATCATCGGACGAATAACAGCATAAAATGATTTGAACGAAACAAACAAATAAAATCCCAGTTCTATAAATTAACATTTTAATTATAAAGAAATTGCCCAATTCATAACTCACATTTTCTTTCTTTTAATGATTCGATTCCTAAAAAAAATATTAATGATCGCACGGACGTTCACACTAATTTATTATTGTTTTTCCCCCCGACATTATTACTAATTAAAATTTAATATATGAATCCAGGAAGAGGATATTAAAGGACGCTAATAACCATACTCCCACGACTCAGCACACAAATCGTGTTTGGCATAAGTTGACCTTTGCCTCGTTAGCGGAACGATCAAACTAATGATTTGCGACTTTCATAAAGTGACCCTCAATATATGTATATGATAAAGCAATATAGTCACGTTTCCATACTACCTCAAGTACATGGATTTATATATCAACTATTCTATACATATATTTTATATATTAGTTTTATTTTTTATATATTATCTATTTTATATAAGTGTCCAAATACAGTTCAGTGGGTCTGAGCTGCCATGCCGAAGGTCTTGGGTTCGAATCCTGAAAGACTATTATTTAATCTGTTAGAGGCCTGAGATGGATCCTAGAACTCTCCCGAGGCACACCCAGACTCTATAAAGTGGATACTCGAAATAAAGGGAGGAAAGCCGCCGATTGAGCATGAACTAGGTCAAATAACAACTCTGCACAACCGTTGTCCAAGAAACAGTACAGCCTCTACCAAGTGGGTACTGAATCCAAGACCCTGGATAGGTTGTAGCGGTACAGGTTTTTATGTACCACTAATAATTATAAAAAACATATTTATATAGCTTATTAGTTGATTCGATATAGAACTGAATGTGTAAGTAGAGCACGAAATGGTACTAGCATAAATACTTTTTACTAAATGTATTGTGATGTAACTTATCTTTATTAAAGGAAAATGGTAGTAAATCGTTTCTCATATTATGAAGGAAAAAATAAGAAGATATACTTGGTACATTGCAACTAATATTTAGTTCGTAATAATGACATAATTGTATTTATACTTATAATATATTTCTTTGAATAAACCGGTACTAGTGACTTAGGCAGAACCCACGAAACCTTCTTTCTTTTCTCATGTAACTTCTCTTCACTTGTCCCATTTGAGTTATTTATGTATGCGTATTGTTTTCTGTATTGTTTTTTTTGTTAATGCTGTTTATTGTCTATTTAGATTTCTACAATGTTTATTAAATTTAATTTTGTGGGTTTTTTTTTATTCCTTTGACTGTTGCCTATTTAAAATTAACAGAATAATACTTCGGGAACAGCCGTCTTTGAAAGTAACTGTAAAATAATTCTAGAAGTTCGGAATAATTCCAAAGAAAAAGGTCATCAAATAGATTTTGATAAGTATAGAAACGGAGATGTTTTCGTCGAATGAGTAGGTAAAACATTTACATAAAAAGAGGAACGTTCAGGGGTTTAGCATTTTATTATTGCATTTTGTACATTTCAATTTACATTAACATGTATAAGAGTGTAGGTAATATCAGTGTCACAATTATCAGTACTCATGTTATAAACAATGGCGGATAACAGTTCCTGGGTACCGGGTACATCACAGTACCTTACGACCACTACAACACATAAAGTTTCAGTATACGATAGAGACCTTAGGTTCAGTATACGATAGAGACTACACTGTTTAGGAAAACGGGTGAGAATTGAGGTGATATCACACTCAACTCCTTATCCAACTACGGGTTCCCACTCTATGAAGCCAGGATGAGCCCATGAGAGTCTGTAGATCCCACAAAATCCATCTGTGACTTTAATAAATTAAAAAATTTATCTGCCGCACCCGATTTTGAATCGGATAGCAACCCTCTGTAATCGATACACTGAGCAAACCCTTATCCCCCATACCTTCGATATAAAGTATAGAACATTAACTATGCATACTGACTACTTGAATACGGCACTGCAGTTTTCAGGGTTGCTGTAGTGTGGACAAACGGAAACAATCATTTCACTGCTCAATAAAATATATTATTTTTTTTAGGTCCAAATCTTATAAAGAAACCAATTATTAAGACATCTTGAGAAGTTTTTAAATAACAATCCTAAATGGAAGAGTAAATTTAATTGATTATGTAATGGAATCAAATTAATATCATTTATTGATTTAAATTAAAAGCATTCAATGTATAATATACATAAAAAGGCATAAAAACTGTAAATTAAATAAATAATTCACAAATATCTTACGTTGGTATCAGGTTATAGGATTAAAAATACTAAGAACTAAGATGTTGAATGACTATAGTTTTAATAGCTTTAGAACAGTGAAGTTAATGTTGTTACAAACCTCTTCTTCAATAATAACATTATTTATATATATATAAATCATCGATAAATACATACAAATATGTAATCCATTTCGATATTATTTTCAACTCCACTTGAATATTAGTTTTGAGAAAGAACATGAAGGAAACAATTTTAGTAGCTATACAGTTGCAATTAATGAAATAATCGGAACGATAATCCTTCTTATAATTTTAATGTGAATTAAAAACTTCATAAATGAGAACGGAAAAATTATAATTACCATAAAGAAGTACATCTGAAATAATTGAGAAATGCCTTTAGGCTACGAAGTGATTTAGTATAATGATACATCCATTAATGGTACTTGGTTTAATTGCACCGTAAAATCTCTAGACCTACTGAAAAATAAAAAAGGGCCTTTAATGAAGGTTAATTGCCCTAAGCCTTTGAGCCCTCTCTGAGTATTTCCATTAAAACCTCGAAAAAAAAAAGATAGAGCGAAAGAGAGAGAGAGAGATAGGAAAAATAAAGGATACATTTATCTCTTTTTCGAGTTTCAGACAGTTATAGAGTATGTATAATTATAGATACAATTATAATTACACAAGCAATCGAATTGCAGTAGTTACGAAGTACTTAGTGATTTAAATGGAACTTTAATATTTTCTTCAAATTATGCGGAGCTAAATCCAGTTATCAGACTCTGAATGCTCGATCGGAGTGAGCTTGCTTTTATTTTGTGTATAGAATAGAATAGAATAGAGTAGAATAGAAAAGTAACTTCTGGGACTAAGTCCCTTCAGAATAACAGATATGAACAGGAAAAAAAACATAATATTTATCTGGCCAGAAGGCTAAATGTTACAAATCATAAAGCGTGTAAAACATGACAGAAAACAATTTAAAAAGAAATATATAAACAAAAATAATTGTAAGTAAATAAATAGTACAGATCTTGGCAGGATTTTAAGCAATTACAGAGAATAGATAAATCCATAGCTTTTGTTAGATGCATGAGCTAGCATACAATAATTTCTTTACTGCTTTTCAAAGAGCAAAATTAAAAGAACTAGATAACACAATCAGTTATTCTAGACATTGCATTCTAAGCAAATGACTAACCTGCTTAGAGGCTATCCTTTTGGGAAGCTAAGAAGTGTTGATACAGCAAGGATTTGAATAATGATAGAGAGGGAGTATGGCGGATATTGGGAGGGATTGAGTTCCACACTGTGGTGGAGCGGGCGAGAAAGGAACGTTCGAATGCTTTAGTTCTGTGTTAACGTATATAGAGATCAGAAAGGCGGGATCTTGTTTTATGGTGTTGAACTGAGGATTTGAATTGGAGGAGACTGTAGATAAATAAAGGGTGTTGAGAGTGAATGGATTGGTATAAGAATGAACAGAGGAAATATTGTCTTCGGAAGGGAGGGAAGACCCACTTTAACTCATCATAGAGGTGGGGCGATGTGGGATTTCCAAGAAAGGTTTTGGTCGATGGTGATGCCTAGGTTTTTCACAGGGGAGGTGATCGTGATAGGATGATCGTTTAGGAGTAATGTTGGGAGGGTGTGGATGGATGTAAGGAGGGAATTGGAATCTAAAACAATGGCCTGAGTTTTTAATGCGTTCAATTCCAGTTTGTTCAGCTTTGCCAAGGCACAGACCCTATCTAGGTCTTCCTGAATACTAGCGAACGCAATAAATAGCACGGAAGGGGGAAAGGACAGATATATTTGAAAGTCGTCAGCACATAGATGATGGGAACAGTGGTGAACAGATTTAGGAAGATCATTGATATAGCAGTTGAACAGAAGAGGAGAGATACTTGAGCCATGTGCCACGCCTGAGGAAAGAGTGAGGAAAGAGGAGAGGGGATGATTAGGTATGGAAACTGCTTGAGATCTATCAGAGAGGAAGGATTGGAACCATCGGATAGAACAGTCAGAAAAGGACATTGATTTGAGTTTGCTAAAAAGGATAGAATGGTCCAAGGAATCAAAAATTTTAGTAAAATCAAGAAGGATAAGCACTGTTAGTTTTTTGTCGTCCATAGCGCTATGTATGTAATGCAGACCACTTATTATTGTTGGCAGTATAAAAGCAAATCTGAGGCGACCGATGTTTAGTAAAATTAATACAATATATTAAATGTAGCTAAAAGTTATTTTTTTATAAGGTCATTAACATTTACAAATACTCTGAAATAATAATTTTACTCTCTAAAAACTATATATTTCTTCTTGCAATCTAATATTCTTAAATTAACCACCAATTTTTTGGTAGGGTATGTACTTGATTATATGCACACACATAGTGAAAGAAAAGAAATATAACATGACATCAGTCATGATATATTATACATTAAAAGATCATCAAAAAATAAAAATATAAAATAAACAAAAAATACTCTTAATGAACTACTAGCAATGAAAATAAATTGATTAATAATAATAAAGAATTTAATAAAATGTAATGTTTAAATAAGATTAAAAAATTAGTATATGAGTCGGAGTATTTATCATTAACAAATACGACAAACATTCCTATGGTTTATTATATATTTCTATTCCCTTATATTTATGTGTGTGTGTCTGTATTTATATATTTTTGTCCTTAAAAAAAAAACAATTCAAAATTCAAAACGACTCTCATCTAATCAGTTTTGATCCGATAAGAATAATTGATAGTGCCTTACCAGCAAATGGCTATCAGCTTAAACAAATGAGGAGCGGCCGTGTACTATTGGGCTGACTGATGGTTAGAAAAGCTACGTTTAAATCTGAGATGCCAGTGGTTATCGTTGAGTGTAATTGGACAGCGGCAGCGTGAGCCGTAGGTAAAGTAGCCAATCACGACATCACTCTCTCCTCCATCAATCAGTGACAATTATCCGGATTGGTTGTTTCTATTGGCCCCGCCCACATCGGGCACGCCCACTAATTGGGTAAAGACCAGCTGCTAATCGCTAATTAAATAATACCGAGCACCTGAGTCGTGCTAACGCTAACGAAGCATCAATCCCAACTAATAAAGGAGCATCTGTAGTGGATCTGCACGAACTTCCCATTACTTGAACGGGATTCTAATATTTCAAAAGATTTATTTTTTAATATAACCTATTCAAAAATAAATTAATATTGAGAAATCGCTTCCGTATTGGAGCAAATGGCCACCAGACAAGGCTGCCAGTATTGGAAATTCGTCAGAAATGTATTCTGAGTCATTACAAATGTTGGACTAAAAAATCATAATAATTTTCAAATTACTTCCAGTAACTTTGGTATTTTAAATTATAGTAGACGTCTAATAACCGATTGTTTATATTAGGGAGAATAAAAGTGATGGTTGAGAGCAAGGAAAAGGAAATGTAAAGAAGAAAGGAAAGACCTATTTGAAGATAGACCAAGAGTGTAACAGAAAACGAGATTACAGGAAGTAAATTGAAAATGAACATACTCTGATCTATTCCTATAAAAGAATTAATTATCTAAAGATAGGTAAGAGACTGGATAACTTGTCAGAATGGGTGTTCAATGATTCTGAGACAACGAACAGCAAAAGTTGATGAAAATATGTACTACACAGTAACTTATATTAGCTGTGGGCTTAAGCTGTTTTTTTCTACATTTTTCCTGCTATTGTGAAACTTATTTATAAAAGGTAACTGTAATTAATTAAAATCACTGTCTTTAAACATGTAAAGGTAGTCCGGAACATGTATTCACAAATACTGCTTGTATATGTAAAATTGCAAATAAAGTTGTTATGTTTGTTTGTTTGTTTATTAGGTGTAGAACATGTTAGATTTCCTAAAATTTCAAAGTTGTTTGTTTCTTCATTTATTGTCACTTTATAAATACTAAGGCTAATCGGACGCTACTACAGTGCGAACACTAAATTTTTCCTATCTGGGCATAATTAGAATAGGGATCTATCTTTAACAAGTGCCTGACACAGAACAGGGATGGGATCCCCATTTTCGCATTGAATTTCGTTTTTTTCCAATTATAGACCCCAAGTACTTAAACTTCTCGACATGTTCAAACTAATTCCCCTTATCATAGCAATATCATCAGTTAATAACCCCTTTTCTGTTAATAACCATCCTGATCTCTGATTTTTTTTTCCTCCCCTGTATTGGTCTACTAGGGACCACGTCATTTTAACGGTTTTTTTTTTTTTCTTGATATTTGCAATATCTTTCCCGTCTTCTGCTTTCTTGAAAATCTACGTGAGCATTCAGTTTCATCCTGAGACGGTTTCTTTCCAGAACATCTTTGCAAGTAATCTCCATCTCTTGTAAATATTTTTCTTCCTCTTCGAACCAGGCAGGTTTATTCTTCTTTTCTTTAAAATAGGTAAAAATCCAGATCGTCAATCTTATATATAGGTTTCGTTCTTAACAAGTGGCCATAAAATTCTCGTTTTTCTCATAAAATCCGAAATTTTTGGAACATGTGCAGCTCGCTATTATTCCGTCGTCTGTATTAGCTTTGGTCTTTAATTGGGCCAAGAATGTTTCTTAATTTTTTAAGGATCTCACATATTACATAATGATCTTACATTATTTGATCTCGAAATTTACCAGGCCTTTCTTATTCAGTTAGGCATTCTGCAGCCTACAAGACCTCCGGTCGTATAACAGTGCAGCAATGCCTGAGTTTATCAGTATATATCATTATTATTTCATGGTATGGAATTGCCTATGGAAACGCCATTCTTCGGATACCTTCCGGCCTGAGGGAAAAGACAAAGACTGATAAATGGAAAAGGACATTCGAGGACTGGTATAATAGTGGGCAGAGCGGAAAGAGCAAATACACCCCCTTTCAGAAGGAGAACCCAAGGGAGTCCTTTTTAATAAATGATATTCGGGAGAAAGGCGGGCAGGTTCCATAATTAAGCCGGAGAGAAGAGTGTTTGATTTAGAGAGGCAGTGTACTCGTATAGAGAAATTAATATAAAACCCTCTCCCAGGAGCTAACCTCGACTTTAATACAAAACTCCTTATTTGTCTTTCCACCTCAGTCCTATCCCCGACTGCCTCCATTTCCACCTCAGTCCCATCCCCGACTGCCTCCCTTTTTATTCTCGTTCCTCGATCGGCCTTCCTCATTACAACCCTTCCTCTATATAAACCCTCTCCCCCTTTTCAATTAGTTGCTTTCTTAACGTATTGATTTACCTTAAGCCTGTAGTAGTAATGTGTTATTCTATATTCAATTATGGCAACATGCGAATTATTATAAGTGAAAACTTCTTTAGCGGCGTTGAGAAATTATTAAAGGGGGATATCTTATGGGTTAGCGTCAACAACATGGGGGTGCGAGACTAGCGACGCATGGGGGGCTGTACACGAGTAATACGATTTATTTTAACCAACTTTAGTCTAAAGGTTAGAATTCCATCGATAAAAGAATAATTATATTCATCTATAAAGTCGTTTATTAGTTCTGCAATTGACACAAATAATAACTTATAACAATATACATAACTAGTTTAACTTTTCGTTTCCCCTAAAAGATTTTGTTTGTCTTAGATAAATGTCTAGTTCTATGAAAATAATTAAAAGTACAAATGATCTAAGTACTGTTGAACTTAAGGATGAAAATATTGCAAAAAAAGAAAATAAAGTTCATTAACATCTATGTAGGTTCTAGATCTAACAAATATAAGGTACAAACAATATAACTGTATACAAATTATTATTTATTATTTCGAATAAATCATTGTTGTTCTCTATTGAGCTTGAGCAGCCTATCATATAGTTTTGCTTTATAAATAAACTGCTTGAAAATGTAAATAATTATTTTTTATTAATTGTTTTAATTTTTAAATATATTTATTTTGAAGAGAAAAGATATTCCCCAGGCCGGGATTCGAACCGGGGTCGCCCGCCTCTCCGTGGCAACGCTCATACCATTTGAACTACCAGGGGTCGGTGGCAACGCTGTTACCATTTGAGCTACCAGGAGTAGCTCAAATGGTATGAGCTTTGCCACGGAGAGGCGGACGACGCTGATTCGAATCCCGGCCAGGACAATATCTTTTCTCTTCAAAATAAATATATGTTAATAATTATAGTTCGGAGTGTTTATATAAGTGAAAACCAGACTAATATTTATTATCTAAATTTATGAATTTGAAAATTAAATAATTCAGACAATAATTGATTTATAAATTCCAAAAAGTACAAAGTAATTCCAAATTCCTCATGACTGCCTTTTAAAATTTTTGTTTTTAATCCTCATTATCCAAAGTTAGATAAAATATCACAATCGGGCAAAAGCACTATTTAAAAATTTCGGAAGAGACGTAAAATGGGGTTACCAAGCCTGTGCGGTGTCAGTACTCATTAAAGATCCTTATCCTAATCATACATAGATAGGCAAGATTTATGACTCCCTCCAGAGCATCGTTAGATTAGGCCTTGTCTCATAAAGTGACGTTAAATAAATAAACAATCTGTTTAAAAAAGTATTATTTTTCACAACCTAAGCTGAATTCATCTCCCGCCCCGGTGAATAAGTCTCTACACCCTCAGCTACACCGTTCCTAAGTTAGAATTTAAGTATAAAAATATGAAGCGAAGTAACTTTTCCCATCATATAACACTAACTTAAAACTTTAAGCGCTTCATCTATATAACTACGAATTTTATCCAAAGGTATAGCCGAATTTTGTGCATTGTTGAGTTAATTATATTGAGGGAAGGAGAATCATGTCATTATCCCAGTTTTTGCTTAGTTGCAAAGAGTTACTAAGCTTCACTTTTTTAATGTACGTTAGATTTCAAAGCAATTTGTCTTTTGGAACAAGTTTTTTCCACAACTTAAATCCTGTGGTAGAGCTGTGAGTCGATGTGATCAGGGTTCTGTTCAAATCTTACTTTGACAAATGCACTAATTAATCTGTTAACAGGCATAGATGAATCCTACGGGACGTGCAGATCCTCTTGGGACTCCCCAGGTTTTATTAAGGGAATACCCTTAATTAGGGATAAAAACCTGGGTGTTGAATGTCATCTTGGTCAATCATAATCCTTGGTTTAGAAATAGTACAGTCTCTACCATTTACTGAACTCAAGACGCTAAGACTGTAATATTTACTTTAAACTAAACACTACAACTCGAAGACTATGGCCTTTATGGTTTAAGTAGGATAGTTTTTTTTTTTAAATCCAAACACGTCCCTACATCCTTGACATATATGTTACATCCCAGATTTCCCCCGCACCAAGCCAATTTTAAATCCTTGGACGACCATCCATCAGATCATAGTCCAGTGCTCCTTTTCTTGCAGTCAAGTTTCGCTCCCAAGCCTTCCCCTCCCACATTGATTACAAGACGTGTCAATTGGGACGATTTTGTTATGACTTGGAGGACAAATTGGACTTAAAAATTTCACTTAAGACAAAACAAGACATTGATACAGCCATAGAAAAACTTACACCAATCAGAAGCAATTTACTTGATAACATCACAAATCATATAATTAATAACTATCTATAGACTTACTTGCCTCTTTATTCGTATCTTATTGAGAGAAAAACGCAGAGCAAGATCGAAGTGGCATAGAACTCGATATCCAGCAGATATAACTATCTATACAAATTAACTAACACACTAAAAGCATCAAGCAAGAAGTTCAAAATTCAAAATATAATAACCTGGACTGAAAATCTTACAACCACCTTACAAAACATTATGCATGACCACCAAAAAACTCCTAATGTTCCAAGAATTTAATCATCCATTCCTAACGGAGTCAAATAACTGGACAAGATCTGACGGAGAAAAATCACAGTTATTTGGTGAATACCTTTCTAAAATCTTCATCCTGATATCATTAACCCAACTCACACTGAATACATACAAGCAGCGTTAGATGTTCCCCTCCAAATGTCCCTTCCAACCATAAATCGCATCAAATCACTTTTACCTTACGTCGTGAACCAATGACTTCCTGCCCTTCATTATCCTTTAATAATATTCAACTGGTGCCTGTAGAACAGATCCGATACTCAGGGTTCCATCTCGACAAACGATTAACCTGAAATCCTCCTACAAGACTGAAACGACAAGAAACCGCCCGACGTTTCAGGCTACTTCAACACTTACTTGAGAGACGCTCTAAGCTCCCAATTAATTACAAAAAACTTATCTACATGACCATCATACGGCCTATTTGGACTCACGGAGTAGAGCTTTGGGCCTCCACTAAGCCACCGAATTCCTCTAGTATCCAATCCCTACAATCCAAATTCCTTCGTACAATCCTCAATGCTCCTTACTTTGTTAAGAATAAAGTCATCCATAATGACCTTAATGTATTAATCTATTAATGAATTAATCTATACTTTCATAACAAACTTCATTCCTACTCAAACCTAAACAAGTTTCAAACCTAGCTTCCTCTTCAATTCCCGATAATCCTCCGAGGCGTCTGAAAAGAAGATGGCCACGCGACCTTCTTAGTTGAACTAGTGATTTGAGTACTACCAGTGGATAGTTTCTCTACTTGTCATTTTCACATGTCTTTATGTATCAGCCTATTTACTTGTTGTATTATTGTAATATAGTTGTATATATCAATAAATACATTTTTTTAAATCCTAACTAAAATTGACAAAACCTTTTATACGTTGTAAGTAATAAAGATACATAAATAATTAATTTTCTGCAGTTATAAAAAAACCTACCGTTTCTTGATTCGGAACAAAAATGTAATTGTACCGCTTACTACAGGGAGGCAACTAGTCCACTTTTCTAAATTGTACAAGATAGAAAAAAAGGGTTTTTGTCATGGTCTAGTTCGGTACCCGCTGAAAAAAAATAATGAAGGTGTTGTGGCGTTGTGGTCAAGTGTCCTTTCTGTGGTAAACGATGCCTTCTCTCCATGGTAAAAGTTAAAAAATCTCAAGAGTTGGACTAATTGGCCTTTCTACTGTTATTAACGATATAATCGATTTAATTATTATAGCAACCTGTCCTAAAAAAATCAATAGATTTTTAGAACTGTTGAAGACTCTAAGAAAATTAGAATTTTAACTTAGAGCACAGTAAGCCTTTTTTTAAATAATATTACTTATAACTGATTATGAAATAAAGTTCTAGCTTCCTAATCTTGCAACAACAGTTATGTAGAGCCTAACCTTGCTAATGTACATAAGAGCTTTCAACTCGGTAAACAAACAACAATATTCCTAAGGGATATATGTTCCCGATCCCAAACGCCGTTGCCTATTCACACTCCATTCCGATAATATTTGACTTTCAAAAGGTTCCCTCAAGTGTTATTTGCCGAGATTAGAGGCTTCGGGTTTGATTAATAGCGAGATAGCCAAAAACTAATGCGCATATTGACAGCGCTGATGAACGGCATAAGTATGGCAATGGTAATGCACGGGGAGGATATGGTTCGCTTCACACCCACGGCGTCGGATGTCACGGTTGGCGGCGGATCAGGGATTCGCCCAGTCCAATTTCATTTAAGTGAATGAGCAACTGAAAATATTAATATATGAGACGCTCAGGATCTCATGGTTTAACACACTTACACTGAACATGATGTTTCGGAAGCTTAAAGCAAGTATGAACGGAAATTATGAAAATGTATCAAAATTAAAATTGGTAGGATAGAGTCGGATTTTTTAATAAGATTTTTTTCATATAGAATACTTTTGACATGCATAAAGTCTAGGTTACTTTAAACGAAGAGTACAGGATCAAAAGCAGATAACTCCGGAAAGCGGAACATGTAAAAACTCCTCCACATTTTTCGCTAGCCAATTCCGAAAATGTACTACAAAAATGACACTTTGCCTTTATTTCTTATCGTTTGCGTCCGATTCTGAACATGAAATTTCGGGATCCTAAGATAGCTTGAGTAAGCTAGCGAAAATGCAAAAAAAGTCGATTTTTTAATAAGAAGCGATTGAATTTATTTGATATGATGCAGATTACACCTATCTAAAGAGCATTTTCTCATAATAAATTATAGTTGATCAAAATTAAATTATAACTAATATGTCTCGGCTGTGGTTACTTGTCAAACTAACACTTGTCTACGTCAGTACAACAAATATGGAGTGAAAAACAATTTTATGACAGAAACTTAGTATAATAAGTCTGGTTCTGAACCTGAAGTTTCAGGAGCATTAATTGCGTGACTGAACTAGGGAAAAAAACTAAAAATGAAATTTTGGATTTATCCGCTTTTTTTATCTTCAAACGCCTCATATAAACAAACATTTAATAAGGTGCATGTTACGCCTATCTTTGGACCATTCTGTCATAATAAAGTTAAATTCTCCAAACTTTAAAATAAAATACCATGGAACGTAATTTTTATATTGTATTTAGAATATAAATAATAAATGTATTTAAAATACAATTAAGTCCTTAATAAATACATTTATTAAACCAAATAAATTAATAATTCCCGAATACCTTTGGGATCTTTTCGAATTACCATACACAAATTATACAAATAATTTTAGTCTAATGTTAATAACTTTAATTTCAATAATTGTTTTTTTGGCTTTATTTTCAATTCAAATTGGCACCTATTCGATGAATGAATGATTAAATAAAAAAATAAAATAATATCGATCATTCAAATTGACACTATCCGTGCTTTTTGTAGTTAATTTTACATATACCATGTCATTTCTTCAAAAACCGGAGGAGGCCTCTACATAAAATAATATCGAAAAAGTATGCAAATTGATACGACTTGAATATTTTCTGATTAGTTTGTATTCATTTTGTATTTGCTAGAGTTGTAGATCATACCACAATTCCTTTCATGTCTTAAAGTCTTCAACAGTGAAGGACTATTAGATCATTTAGGGATGAATTTGGTCTCGAAAAGAAAATATGAATTTTGAATTTAGGCTACTTTTATTTTATGCCCAGCATATTCATTTGTATTTTTAGGTGCTTGGTTTTTTACTCAGAGGTTCGCTAACACCCCACGTTTCAGATTTATTGATTGCTCTATTTTATCGATTTTTTTATAATACAAATTCTAATAATATGCATTTTGCCATTTTATTTTTATCCTATAACTTCTACCTGCAGTAGATGGGTTATACTATATACTATATACGCTACTCCCCCTACATAGGCTACAGAGTGAAGACCAAAGAGCCTCGGGCAAGGAAACAATACTTTGTAGAGCGTAATCCAGGCCCCAGGGGGTGCGGGCACCTGCACCCACCTCCCGAGTTTATTCTGCAAGGGTTAAAATATATTTATTATCTTTTAATATTATTACTAAAAGTTCATAGTTTAATTTTATAAAGTTTACCGAACAAAAGCTATACGGTACTATTGCTATATGCTTCATTTAAGGATCATGTGGCCTTAAATTGGTGTGGAAATGGATGACTGTATATATCTTAGTTTAAAATGGGGGGTGTAAAATAGTAGTCAATTAATATAGATAAAATAAGTTTAATTTTTTTAACGTATATTTAAATACAAATTCGCAAGTTCTGCTTCGTTTTTATTCTCAGCCAAATAAAATAAATTAAACTTTTTTTTTAAATATTTGTTGACTGCACCACCCGAGCATTTCACATCCATCCTTAGGTTTTAAGTTCGATAAGTATGTATCACATTGAATCAGAATATTTCCAAAAATACTTAGAGAGGAATTATATTCCAGATCTATCGATTCATAGTACAGTGTTAAAGAGCAGAAATAAAACTAAGATATATATTACCTAGTGGCTACCTTAATCTAAATAAAATATAAATACAATAGAGCGTCGATTACCGAAATAATGTCCGGTGTGGTTCATACAATTAAATATTTGTATAACCGAAATTCTCTTAAAGGGATGAGAATGTCAATCAACATAAAAAACAATCACTATGCATGAATTAAGAAAATATTTGTCTCTATTTCGTAGTACGTAAGATAAAAAACCACGTACGTAATTAAAAAAATAAAAATCAATAAATCTATGTAGGCACACAGCAAGATTCATTGAAGTGATATAAAGAATATTTGTTTGTTCCAATTTTGACTTCTTCTTCATGACAGCTAAGTCTCTAATTCTTTCTAGTTTTAAGTAATAGTAACATCAAATTAACTTTTAGAGAAAATACCCTTTAAACTTAATGTAAATGAATGGCTCGATCCCTCTTTATATCTTTTCGGATAATCAAAGCTGTGATGCAACAGAATATGAAATATATAACACTGGAACAATCTTTAACGGTCACGTTCAATCAATAATATCACGTTTTTAAATATTAAATGGTAGAATAATAATCAGTGTAATGGTAAACTTGTATTAAATTTAATTCCAGACAAGTACAGTCTTATCAATTCACGTTGCGACTATAGTACTATTAAGTTGATTTGAATTATACTATCTAACTATTAAGAATTATTCTGTAAAATACGTAATCTTTGGAATTTTTTTAATTGTTACTGCCTTAATTTGATATATTTTAAAATTTTTATAGCTGTCAATCTTACTAATTGTAATTTCAGATATTAATATTTTAACAAAGTTGAAAATAATTGGGGGTGCAGTCATCAAATAAGTACAACTTATTTAATTTATGCCAACGTTTCGGCTTAATTTTTAGACCATTTCCAGGGCTGGCAATAAAATAAAGCAGAATAACAATATAAACAGTGCAGTACTAAAGAATTTATAGCGATTTTATAGGCAGAATTAATAATGAAAACTATGAAACACACTGAACAAAATATTTAATTATAAAATGATTTATGAGAAGAGGGAAATAAAATGAACTGAAGATAATAAAACAATGAAAAAGTATATGAGAACAAATTTGTTCAAAGAATGTCTAAATCAGTTACTTTTTAGAACGAATATGTCGTAATAATAAAGCTGTATACTCAATTAAAAGAATATATCGTAAGAATAATAGAAGAATACGGTATAATCGTAGGATAGAGATAGATATAATAAAGGAGGAAAAATATAACAAAGTCGAACATACCATTTATAAAAACTCTACGCATGCTCGTATATCTAATTAAAGAAAAGTCTCTAATCGCTTGTAATTTTTTTTTTGAATTAAGAATTTCTTAAGCTGGGTTTCTTTGTAATTCTTTCCCCTTCATTAACGAGTCAGTATTCTACAGAATAATTTAATACCATATCGATCCTGGGCTGAACAGAAGAACAAAAAGGGGGTATTATGAGTTCCAACCAGATTATGATCTTTCTTTGCAACCTGATTTTACCTCATCAAAAGGAGTTTAATTTTTACAATAAATACTTATTATAATTAAATCGGACTTAATTAAGTATGCTAAACTTTAAATAATGAAATAAGCATCTTAATATTTTTAAAACAAAAACTTACTAATAAAATGATTATTAGATCGCGTTCGATGTTACACTTCTTTAATATGCATTACATTTAATTCATACTTAAAAAATAATAAAAAATTGTATCGCCACATCCCATGAAGGGTCTTGGGTAGAGAAAATAGTAGAGACTTTTTATCTAAGACAAAATTTGTTGCAGGGTGGTGATTTGTCAGAAATAACGATCAAACGATTTTTCCGTCTTTTAGGGGCGTTCACTTTATAGATGCTGGGTAAGCCTAAGAAGGGCCTCCAGATCGCCCATGGTCCATCCGTGGTTGCTAATATATTAAATAATTTATCTAACACCATCAGTACTATTACATGAACTTACTTGATTGACATATTTAATTGATAATTTTTAAATTATTGATATTTTTTTGAAATTTTTTGTTTTAATTGACTTGATCAATTGATCGCTTTTTAACAAGCAAAAATATATTTAATGATAGGAATTGTGTTTCTTTCGGTCATAAACGAAATTTTATTAGATTTTTAATGTAATATTGTATTCATGACCATGGAAGAAAGACAATTTCCAAGAGTTGATACAAGTTTTTTTAATTTTTTGACTTTGAAAGAATGTCTTGACCTTAAGTAATGACTTCTATTTTTTATTTTAATGATTTTAATGAAGTTGTATGAGGAATGAATATTGCTGAAATTGAGAATGACAAATAAATGTCGAAACGTTTTTTTTAATTATTTGTGAGGTTTAAAGAACAAATATTGACTGGAATATGGTTTTTCTTCTCTATCCTATCATTGATACTTTTTTTGAAAATAATTGTTTTAATTGACTTTTTCAATTTATCGCTTTTTATCATTCAAAAATATATTTAATAATAGGCTATTTGTTTCTTTCGGCCATAAACGAAAAATTTATCAGATTCTTAACATAGGAAAATAATAATTTTTAATGAAGATATCTTATTTGTTTAAGCAAATGTAAAAAATTGATTCGAACTCCTGTGATGCCGGATAACTGCTATTTCACACAATTCGAACAAGTCAACAATGTTAGAGAAGCAATTTTGTTGAACAAGACACTTTACCACCTTATTTCTCATGGTTTTATTCCATTTCTGACCAACTGAAATTTTCTGGAGTATAAAGTAGTAGCGAAAAATGTGGAAAAGTCAATTTTCGAAATATTGGAGTTATCCGCTTTTGATCCTTAGGATCTTTTCGAATAACATTTTTTTTCTTTCTTTTCTCATATTCGTCTTTGTTTCTTACGGGTGATATGTATAATATATACCAAGTCAATATTTTCTACAAGTTTTTAAGTGAGTTGCTTTTTAGAAAGTAAAAACGATGCATTTGTCTTTTTAATTCAATTAAATGAAAAATCCGTAGTTTTAAACTGAATAAAAATTGCTGTAAAGAAATGTTTACTAAACCGTCTAGAAGTTTTATTTAAAAGAGAGACTCGCTGTTTCTCCTTTATAAAAATTATTTTATTAACATTCAAACGTTGATATGACAAACTATATATTTGCGCGTGTGTGTATATAATGGCTCTTTATGTAAAATGGCAGTTTACAGTAAAATAAATTATTTTAATTATACAATATTCAAAGCAGTTTAAAACCTGTTCTTGTCAAGTTCACTGGCCGAGAGCTGACAGGGAGATTGTTGTGTGCACCCGCTCGTAAAATGTTTAATTAACCATTAAATTGGTAAAATTGGAAGTAAAAGTAGTAATTGTGTATCCAATGGCGGTGCAATGTCCAATTGAATAATTGAATTGTTCTTTGTCAAGTGGAATAGCCATGTTCATTTTAAATGTGGCGGCCTCAATTACGGCAATTCGCAATCAGCGAAGCATCATTTCGTTGCATTAAAATCAGCAATTTAAAAGACCGTTCAGAGCAATTCCATCACGCGTCCTAATTTCCTCTTCAAAGTTCAACCAGTCCGCGATAATTGTTATTTTAAACCAGATCAAGTGTGAACAGCAATGATGAAAAGCTATCAACATAAAAAACGGTAGGATGGGTATAATTTATATAACAATCATGATTTTTTCATGTAGAATACAGTTGACACGAAATAGATTTCGACTATATTAAATCAGGCGAACAGGATCAAAAGCTTCTCCGAAATATAAATGATTGATTTTTTCACATTTTTCTGTAGTTTAGTCAAGAAATTTTATCCAACATGGCACTTTACCGATCTTTTTCTTATGGTTTTAATCCGGTTGTGAACCTGAGGCTTGATTGAACCTGAAGCATTGCTTGATTAAACTGGCGAAACATGTGAAAAAGTCAATTTTTGAAATTTGGAGTTTTCCGCTTTTTATATTAAACGCCCCAAATCATACACCAATGAGATTCTACTATAATTTTTCAAGTCCTATGTTTTAATAGAGCACATACTTTTAAAATCGTTGTATAGAGTTTTTCAAATTAAAGAATGAACAGGAGAATTTTTTTTTACCTCCACCCGGACCATTTTCTTCCTCAAGACAAATATCGCATTTTTTATATCATAAACCAATAGAGCACAGTTTTACTGCATTTTATTAGTTTTGAAGAATCTCTAATTATCGCTTGAAAGTAATTCTGTTTACATTTTAAATATTTTTATTCTGCTAAACTTGCAGTTTTTAGTAGGTTTAAAATCTATAACGGGTATTCTGTGATATCAACTGTGCCATACTTTTAATTA
Organism: Troilus luridus; assembly: GCA_964056705.1. Taxonomy (NCBI): domain Eukaryota; kingdom Metazoa; phylum Arthropoda; class Insecta; order Hemiptera; family Pentatomidae; genus Troilus; species Troilus luridus. The sequence continues at coordinate 106,799,546 of OZ057412.1, forward strand.
ATAATTAATAATATAACTCTCATAAGATAAGTATATAATATATTTGCATTTTTTTTTTTTAAACAACAAATAAGGAAGGCAAAACACCTTGAGAAGGTTTTGTTGTTGAAACGAAATAAAGTCATGTTTAAACCAGTTTGAAGATGAAAGCTTAAGTTTAATTGATTTTCGCCTCAAAGCCGGCAAGAAGCTCTGGTATATAGGGCTTATTTATAAACTGAAATCTTACCTCGGCATATCAGTTTTCGTGTGTTACATGCCCTTAGTAGGGTCGAAACGAAATTTATCCCGTATATTAAACAATAAATATACTCTTTAACATTTCACGAATTAATATTACATCTACTTACGACTGATAACGCTGTTATAATACTCAATTTGAAATTTATATGTAATTGAGAATGATTCATTAACTATAAACCAACCATTAACTACAATATATAGTATTACTCTGTTTTGTGAATGTTCAGAGTAAGATTAAAAAAAATGAGACACATATTTCAGAACTGGTATTAGTTTTGTATATTTGAAAGGGAAGTATTGGTTCTTTTTTCGAAAAGGCATACTAGCTATATTTTATAACTGATACACTTTAAAGAAGTTACACATTACTTTAAAAAAAAAACACATATATTTTAATAGATAATCTCAAAAACTAAACAATATATACTTCTAAATATGATTATAACATTCAGAGGTGTTCCAATATCTTTTGAAACAAGCATTCTTTCTCATATCCCCTCCTCCATATAGATTCACACAAATAGGTCTCCAAACATTAGAACAATATCTTGCTTGACAGCCACATTGCTCAAGCGTATCAGTTGTAACATATAACTCTTTTGTCTCTTCGACAAAAGACTTGCAGCAGTATTTTATGTATCCCAAATTTCCTGAAAATTTGAATAGGAGTTGATAAAGCATGTACATCGAATTGTTACCAATTCGTGGATGATAATGAAGTGTCGAAAATTTAAGTTTGCTTTAACAGCCGCCGATCGACTAAGGATTTGTATCATTAAGATCCATTTATAAATTATTGGACTGATAGTGAAAATCGGTGGTTGAACGTGGATAGTAATCACATCAATTCTTACTCAGTATTTTTCAGCAAACACCACACCCTGACTAAGTTCTGTACCCAAGATTTCCTCATTCATAAGATGTGACTTATTTTGAACTTTTTTCCCGATGTTTCTACTTAACAACTTGACAAGTTAGATTGACCAAGCATTGAATATGGTCGGTTGTCTGTGGGACTTACTAGGTCCTAAGAAACTAGGCGAAGACCTTTAATGAAGGAATTTTGTCGGACATTCTGAGGTACACACTACCCCCTGTAGCAAAAAGTCTCGGAACAGCAGAATAATAGTTAATGCAGCGAGTGGCGCTACCTTGTACAAGGTAGGTGCCTCTTGACCTGAACCGTTGAAGATACAGAGTTGTACGGTTATTTATAAGTGAAAAACTCGGCAAGATTTCCAGAAACAGCTTGAGTACTGCAATTGGTACTATGTATGTAGATGATCCAGAGACATACCAAAGATACAGTTTTTAATATTATGTTATGCTTGAATCGTACTGATTATCAATGATCGACATTTTTCGTTATTGTTTTATATTTATGATGGCTAACAAAAGATTGAATAACAAAAAGTGTCGTTTTGTTAATTTTGTTCCATCTTCGGGGAACGGGAGTGTCCAAAATGCAGATATGTGGAATTTAGGATATTTTGTTGTTCGTTTGTTTTAGATTTGCCCTCTGGCTGCATAATTCGAGTTCCTTCTCGGGATAAACAAGGCTGCAGAACTTCATGTTATGTCGCTCAGATTTTTTTTCAGAAATTGTTCCAATCAAATTTAAATGGTTCATACAACGTTGCTTCTAATCAGAACTCACTCCACACCTTACTGAATAAATCATGATTACTCCAAACCTTGCAATAGTAGCCTTGAGAGATCCAGTTCAAAGAGCCCGGATTTTTTCAAAGCACTGTCTTGTAATCGGTCTATGGCCGATTTATTCCTAGTTCACAAGGTAGTGTAGTGGCTCAATGATTGTCAGAGCTGAGTTGCCGTGCCGAAGGACCTGGGTTCAAATCTTTCTGAGACAGGTTTTATCTAAACTGTTAGCACCCGGGATGGATCCTTTGAGATCTGGGACCCTCCTGGGGCTCATCCAACCTCTGTGAAGTTGGTACCAAAAAGAGGAAAAAATACTGCGGCTTAGCGCGATCTAGGACAAACCACTCCACTGCACAAGAAAAAATACATTTGTAGATGTTAAATAGTACTGAACCCAAGACTTGTAGTGGTACAGATTTTTAAAAAAAATATATTTTTGATATATTTTGGCCTTCAAGGACTACGCATTACATTTGTACTGAAACGAAACCATCACAAAGCATTTAGAGAAATATTCCATTTCATGTTGGATTAAAAAAGGAATTGAAACTCGTTCCTCCAACGCCCTAAACCCTCCGCAAATAAGCGATACAAGACTCCACAAGTGGCCGAACTTCTAGTTTAATGAAGTTGCCCAGAATGCTAAGGCTCGGTAATGAACGCAGTTGGGCCTAAGTGAAACTCCTACGCCGCACAAGTTTCATTCACCCCCTAAGTGGGCCCATTGTTCTCTCCGAGAGTCCTTACGAACAATGACTTTCTCATGCATGGCCCACGACATGAATTATGTATCCTGTAATATTTAGTTATTAATGTAAGCAAATAGAGGCTGGCTCTCCCTCTAAGGAGAGTGGGCGAGCGGTAATCTGATGCAAGCCTGTAGTCACCTAGCACTGAGTCACCTTCTCTATATCTTGCATTCTCCACCCCTATCAAAAAGGGAAGGAAATCGTGTTCGGAATGGGAAAATAAATCAGTAGGAGGATCTAAACACCACGAACATCTGGACTTATTAATGTATTTATTACACGCGAGATTTCCTTGAGCATTATCTTGATTAAAATCATCTGAAATCTTCTCAGTAAAAATAAAAATGGATCTATCCACATTTTTCTGAAAACTTTTAATACAACTATGTCACCTCCCAAATCCAAATGGAAGAAGTTTTTCTATCCCGTGTAAAATGGATTCAATCTCGACTCACAGATTTACAAAATAGATCTAATGAACCTGATAGATTTAAAGGTCTAATTAAAACAAAAAATTGTTCGAAATTGTTCAATCTACTAAACCTACCGGTACTGCAACAGTACAGATTTAAATATATATATATTACAGCCCGGGGTGGCCCTCGGCTCCATTATAATTATTCTTTTTGTTAATTATTGGGTCGTTTCATATGAAATATCTATTTTTAATTTTTAATTTAAAAAAAAATTCTATTTTAAAATAAAATAAAAAATTGCATAGGTGGATTTCTCTTGTTCACTAAGTTTATGTGTAATATATATTTTTGAGTTTAAACTTGAAAGCTCGGCAGGGCAAGCTGGAAGAAACATCATACTTGGGTTCGGTTCACATAGCTCGTTTATTTTATTCAATCTTTGTCGTTAAACATGAGGTCTGGCGTTGTCTTCTAAGAGTGTAGATCTCTTCCGATTTTTTTTTTTTTTTTCGAAACCTCCTTTATTATATGAAAGTACATTCACAAATAGTAAAAAACAAAAAAAAAAAAACTACAGCTTCTATATAAATAAAATACCTTCCATTACCTTTCGGTATTTTAAGGCGTTACATCGAGCTGAGTCCGCTGAAGGCTGTCTCTTCCGATTAAACAATGCAAGTTTCAACTTATTTATACTGCACCCCCAACTATTTCCATCCTTCATTAGTACTTACAGTCAACGAATTTCTTCTCTAACATGAAACGATCCAATAGTTTTACTGATAAGAGGAATTATTTATTTCTCATAGCAGAGCTTATTTATTGTTGTGTGGCTTTTACTATTCAGTATTTAGGATACGTTACCCACAATCTGAGCACCTACACACCGGACGCCCTTGGCATTGCCCGTTCACCGCGGAGGCGGCAGCCACAGCGGAAGTAGAACTGATGACTAGCACAGATGACTGCCCCCGTAAATCATGGGCTAAGCGATGTCCGCTGATGGAGCAATCAGAAGATGTAAATCCAGATTGGCCATCTCCGACACTGGATGGGATCCTCGGTAATTACAGCGAGGATAAAACATCTGCTCAGCTAACTGATAATAATACACCCCGAGCTACTTCTTTCGGGATCCCCTGCCTCCCGTCGATACAGGGTCGTCATTATTCCCGAAAGACTATAAGGATCAGTCTGAGAGGCCGGCTATTATTTTAATTGTCGAAGAATCGTTTTTTCCCCAACTCCACTGAAAAGCAATCAGGTGCAATTAAAAGATCCGGAAACTGCCTGAGCTGCTACGGGCAATTAAACGTGTAATTTATATCGCTGCATCTTCCCATCCTCGGAACAGACATGCCAACCGGAAAGCTGGAGGGAATAAAATAAAACAGTGTTTGGAAAATTACCGTCATACTTTGTAAAAATATTTATTTATTTTGATTCAATATAGCCTTTTCCAATTTACGGAATCTGAATAAGAAAAGATAATCAACGTCAACAATAGTTCTGCGAGGGAACCACGTTACTTTAAATAAATTAAGTAAAAAATATTTAATTTTAAAAATGTATTAATTTATTTGTTTATTTTAAAAATAAATTATAATGAATAAATAAAAATTAATTTATTTATTATCTATTTGAATGACCATTAATAAGTAAGGTGATGCAGTTTTATAGAATATACTTAGATATTTTCCTCCAATTTCGCAAACTTTAGAGGAAAGCAGTTGAAGAGTTATCAATGAGAAGTTAATATAACACTTTTCCAAATAATTGAAGTTCCTGTCGAATAGTAACGTTTATTTTACTTTGGAAATTTAAGCCTATAGCCGAATTAAATAAGATACTCCAGCATCGCTCTAGTTTTACCGTTGGGCATTTCAAGGCTTATTTTTCGGACAAGAGTGTGCGAGAGTTTCAACGTGGCATTCTTGCTTCCTCTTGTTAGGTTAAATGGAGAGGCACAATCTACGGAAAGACGAAAGAAATGGTTGGATTCAGGCTATACAGTCCAGACACTATCCAACCGCGTACACATCAACAAAAGGGACATTACCTTGCCGTTTCACAGCTTGGGTGGTAAGGCGACGTCCATTCAGAATAAAATAATTTGATGTCCTCCCGGCCGATTTCTGTGGAACTGGTGGGAGCTTGAGTTAGTCATGGATTACCATAATCTTTGCTTTCTGGAGATTGCACTAGACCCAACATTCAAGTAAGTTTCTTACTATTTCATAGTGAGGATTTTTATAGTGGTTTTCGGCACATGAAAGTAAAAGTTTACTAAATTTGTTATAAAAAAAGGTCGGGTGGAATTCACAGAAGAGGGTGTAATGAAAACTAAGCCGACGGTTCTTATTTGATCGAGATCATGCTCAAGCGCCAGATTTTGTTCCCAGGAGAGTCTGCAGATCCCACAGGGTCCATCATAGCTTTATTAAATAATTTATTTTTGTAATATGTAATAAATATCATTATATAAATAATAATTACAAATTTTAACCTGTGTTCCTCAGAATAACAACTAAGCTCTATAGCACTTAGGTAACCCGCCCCTTATCAAATATTACCATATATTTTAAGGCAGCCAAAATAAATATTAGAACAATTAAAGTTCTAATATTATTAGTGAAAAAATTTACTTGATATGAGCATAGAAGTTATATATTTTATCAAAACTCATTATAATGCAAGGAGAGTTATTTGATGAAAATTGTTAACACCAATAGAAAGTCAGAATAATTTATTTTATACAACAATGAACAGAGGTAAAATTGAAAATAACTACTCAAACACGGATTACTAACCACCTCTTCATCACAAATCACACAAGAGAGATTTAAATAAACAACCTATTTTGATGAAGCAAAGGACAGGAAGTCCAGCTCTCGTTACAGTTCAAAGTAGAGGAACGAACTTGCCTTATCTCAATTGTTAGTGCTACATATTTGAACAATATGTACCTCCCTAGGAGTTTTTTTAACGCAATTTTTTTCAACTCTTTATTGGAAAACTTCGATCGTAAACTGAGTCTAATACAGTCTTAGATATTCAGATTATTTTATCAAAACCACAAGTTTTTGCTGATTTAAGAACAAAAATGTTAAAAAATTGTAAGTAAAATTCAGATCATTTTGGAGCAATTATTTTTCAATGGACTATTTATGTGGCGCTAGAAACTATCGTGGCCAACTAACTTTACTACTAGCATACCCTGTGATAAATCTAGAATATGAGAAAAAAAAAAATGTATTTAATCTTGAATTTTCATTTGTACCAGCGCAATTGCACGTCCATCAAATAAATAAACGTCTAAATTTTTATTATTTAGCAATTTGACATGGTTGATGCGTACATATATATTTTTTTTAATATGTTTGATCTATTCAGCCTGAACGGAAGGTTCTTACGAGACACGAGCATCTTCTGATCACCACTTGTTCAGATCGATGCAGCATGGCTTGGCATGAACACTATAAATAAAAAATAATATTTTTTATGTTAATATTTTTTTCTTCAAAGCCTGATGATACGATGGAAACAAATTTTTAATGTATCAAATAAATACATAAATAAAAATATAAAATATCTTATGTGCTTTCGTTTCCTCAACTCTAATATTTTTTTTATTTTGTTTTATAGGTAATTTAATAACCATTTCGATGATCGTGCGATCAATTCTCCAAAAATGTATACTTTTCAGTTACAGCGAAAATTTTCTTTTCGCCATCACATCTTCCTTACTCATCACGGGGAAAATTATTACAGCTAAACATTCTGGGAACGAAAATTTGATGTAGTCAGAACTTGATTAAGATTGGTTCAATAGTTTACGAAGATATTGTTTCTAAAAGGTTATTGGACTTCTTGCACAAACCTAATCATACAGAATAACAAACTTTATTTTAATGTGTTAAAATTTCAGAAAGAAGCCTCCAGAATTTGAATGCCCCTCCGATTATTTTTTTGTTCATGAAGCCACCCAAGAATAGTAAATAAACGCTCAATTCGATTATACCACCGAATGAATATTTGTAATAAAAATTCAAACCTTAAATTTACGAAATTTATAAAAATTTATATACTATGATCCTGTGATTTGATCGCCAAGGCCGCTTTTTCCTAATCGTACTATTCAAGATATAAAAGGATAGTCCGGCCCTAATCGCTAAAAATATTGAACTATCAAACTGAAAATTTGTCCTTAGCTGGTTCAGCAATATCGATACAAATACTGAGTATTGCCGCTTTAACGATTCAGACGCTTTTAATCGAAATTGCCTAAAGACTTTAGACCAGCGGTAGTTGTTTTTATTTGTACGGACAACCAATTTTGAAAGGAAAACTTCGAAAGGAAATAAATATACAATGATACACAACAGAAATCGACATCTGTACACATTTAGCTTATATTTAGGATCCATCGATTGTCTCGTTCCACTTCTGGATTAACTTATACAACCAGTAGTTGTAGCATTTTAATGACTCAAATTATTTTCACTCAATTTTTTTTATATATTCTATTAGCGACCCGCCCCTGCTTTGCACGGGTAGGATGACATATCATGCCTGCATGATACCGCGACAAACAATTAAATATGAAAAACAATTACCGCGAACAGAAAGACAGCCAGACTTTGTTTTATAATATGTATAGATAGATAGATAAGAGATACGAGATAAGAGATCTTGCATGAAACGTCTCTGGTGGCGATACTTTTCCCAACATTTCCGACAATTATCGTTATATTCCAACACATTCAGACAAAACCGCTACAAATTATATACCTAAATATTCCTGGTGAATCACTCTATCTATAGGGGAAAACCGTATGCAAATCCGTGCAGAAGTTATTGAGTTTACCGCGAACAAACACGGCTGTGGATTTTGTTTTATAATATTAATAGATAGATAGATAGATAAAAGTTATTAGGCACCATCTGAATGAAAGCGGCTGAGGACTTTGTTTTATAATATGTATAGACGCGGTCCAGTCCTATGAACCCCACGGCCCATTGGTTGGAAACAATTCTTACTACACAATTCTCTTCTTGAAGCTTTTTTAATAAATACACCATCGAAGAAGAAATAACGGATATAATGTATAACTCAAAAAGTATTAATTTTTCTTTTGCTATAAAAATGATCTAATTTCCAATAAACAAACAAAAGTAAAATGCAAAAATCGAAATCGGACCATAGTTTTTGTAGCTATATTTTTCTTTCTTTTTTACCACTGAAGGCAGGGGTAGCAAACCGAAAGCAAGTTCGCTTCCAGGTAATGTATTTTAGTTAAATGGTGGATTTTGGCCAATATTATGTGCGTGTGTCCGTATACTTCTCTGGTGAATCGTCTGGTGAATGTTCTCTTCTATTTTGAAGTTCATATTACATCATTCTTTTTCAATACATATACGATTATATTAATAAACTAGGCTGTTGCCTAATTATGTCGCTACCGAACTGGGAAATTCGCAACAGCTCCGACCCATCGACGACGAGTCCATGAGAAAGAGCCGGCGATCCTCCTTATCTCGGACATGACAACCGTGGCTAAAGAGGATGAGACGGGAGGGAGGATGAAGTGCTCAAGGAGGGCATGGGGACGTGAGAACAAGGAAGACGTGCCATCTCAGGCTCACGACCACACGTAGCCATCATATCCTCTTCACACCTCCACCTACTATCTAAATCTTCTGCACTTCTCATGCATTCGTCTATTTATGCCTCTATTAGTAACCCATTACGATGAATAACTTTGAATAATTCAGGCCATTTAAGTGCCTTAGGCATGTGATATATTAGATACAAGGTATTGGATGTTTGGAACAGACATTATTATTTACACAAAAATGAAATATATTTTTACAGTTATGTAATAGAATTGAAAAGCAACTTTATTCTGGGACTAAGTCCTTTTATAATCACAAGCATGAACAGAAAAAGAAATATAATATATATCTGGCCTTAAGGCTACATAATATAAATCATAAAGTGTTTATAAAGTGACAAAAAAGTAAAAAAATAAATAGAAAGAACGAATCATGACAGGATATAAAGCAATTAAATAGAATAACTAAATTGATCACAACTGTTTCATGTCATTGTGTTTTAGATGTTATCCATGAAAACTACCATATTTTGTGTTATCTCTAATAATCTCAACTTATTACCGGTCCCATATGAGTTATATGGGGTTAGTGTGTAAAACCTAACCTGTACCACAATCTCCCATGAAGGGTCTTGGGTTCAGTACGTAGTAGGGAGTGTACTGCTTCTTGGACAACGGTTGTGCAGAGAGGTGATTTGTCATAGATCACGTTCTACAGCAAGATTTTCCCCCTTTTTTGCTTACTAACGGGAGGGTTATATATCTCACAGGATCTATCTATCGCTGATTAAATAAAAATCTGCCAAGCAGCGGGATTTTAAACCAGGACTGTCAGCACAGCAACTCAGCTCTCTAACACTGAGGCTCTCCGTTATTTGTGTGTGAGTTATTAATTTTTCAAATTAATATAATCAATTTATTTATTCTTAATTAATTGTGTTATTGTATATTTAAAATGAACAGAATAACTCTTTGAGCAAAACTTTGTGAACACAAAAAAGTATAATTCCAAGAAGAGTTCAGAATAAATTTAAAGATTAGATTGTTTCAAAAAGGGCATAAAATGGAGTTTGACAAAAGATAACATAGAGACGTTTTCGTCAAAAGTGTAGAAAACCATTTCCTTAAAAATTAAACGTGGTTAGATGGGTCTACTATTAGAATTTTACAATTACATTTTATAATTACAGTTGTAAATTTATAAACACTACAATCCATCTGTAGATTGCAGCGACTGTACTGTTTCTAGGAGAAATGTTGTCCAAGAAGGTCATTTAGCCGAGATCACGCTCACATTTAAAAATTAAATTTATCCCCAATTAAGGGTACCGACATTAGAGAGACTGAGTGTATGTGAGTAACCACCCCAGAAGATCCTACAGAGTCTAACTTACTACTAAGCTGTAAACAGATTAAATAATTTACCTGCCTCAGCTGGATAGAATTCGGGATCTATAGCACTAAAACTCAGTGCCCAACATACTGAGCTACCCCGATCCCTTAAACGAGTATAAATATGAAAAAAATTGTATTGCTTATTGAAAGCAATAAGACATGAACCGTCAGCCAGAAATGATAATTATAAATTTAATTATTTCAATTAACAATTTGTCTAATACCGCCACGAAAATATATAATATTTTGGACATAAGACTTTCAAAAGGAATCGAAGCGTTAATTCCAAACAAAGGTTTAATCCTTTAATGCTTCTGAAATTGGAGCTTCATTCACTTAATAAGTACGAAATCCCATTTATATGATACTTTAAAAAAAATTTAATTTAAAAATTTACATATATAAAGACTTCATTAAGTACTAACCTTCAGTTGTTAAGGCGTAAAGTGTCGGCATGAAACTAAAAATGTACACCACTTACCTAAAAAAAATAAAAAAAATTTTAGTTTACATTATATGAAATATATTCCTCTATTTTGTTTATATATAATGATATACAATAAACATGAATCTGTCTTTTCAAAATTTCACCGCATGATATAATCCATTGCGCATCTCATGTTTTTTCAATATATAAGAAAATATTTAGCCAGGAAAGTGACCAATAAACATATAAAAACGTTGCCAACCTTTATACAATGATTTAATATTTACCAATAATTATAAATAAAAAAACGGGTGTTTCACTAAATTCAGAAGACATGTCTTATAGCTTCGGTTTGGAGTTGGGAATGGGTATTAATTTATCTTCGCAAAAGCATGGTTTCTAGTTATCGATCAATTAAATAAAATGTATGATAGATTAAATTGAAACCGGGTGGACCGGTTTTGCAAGAATATGTTCAAACTTCGAAAACTTTTCGAAAACCTCCAAGTTTTTGCTGTTGTATATACAAATAATAAAATAAGATCATTTATATTCCTTATAAAACTAGTAGTCACCTGTGGATCGTAAGTAGGGCGTTGGTCTCAAGATCGTCAACGTAAAATGAAACTATTCGAATAAAACCAGTTGAACAGAGAAATGAGAAGACCACGAAGCAACCGGAAGTAGAAGATGGATATAAGGAAGCGTAAAGTAAACACTGAAGCGAAGATTCGGAGAGCCCGCAATTGATAACTTAGAAGTTGAAGAAGGCTTGTAGCGATAGAAAGTTTAAAAAGTTCAAAATGCTATATCTCAACTTGTAACCGACCGTATTCGTTTAAATATACCGCCTCTCCCACGAGGGCGAAATATTAGACATCTTCAATGGGGGGATTTCAAAATGAGAATGGGTGCCCTGGGGGGTTCGAACGAGAGAGCAGGCAAATATAAAGCAGGTCTCATTTCAATAATGCCGGCTGAACAAAAAGCCACATCGGGACACAAAACCAAACCAACCGTCAAGAGAATTTTTTTTAAGGACACCACGAAAAAATATGTATAATAACCTAGTATTTTTTTTTCAATGGCGATCTCCCTCGGGGAAACTGTGTTTCAGATAAAGGAGGACAGGTAAATGGAGTGATAAAAATTGAGGAATTGAAAAGCACACCGACTCTTTGTTCCATCCATTCGGAATATTCCCATCATTCAGAAAAAAATATTATATAGGAATTTAGAATATTTCAGATTATAGAATAATCAAACTCAACCTATTATTTCCTCGAGGTCAAATTCAGGTTAATTTTGGTTCATTTATTTTTATACTCTATCAATTCGTACTGCAATATACTTACATCAATTTTTTATGGGGATTGGGACACAAAACCGAACCGACGGTCAAGAGAATTGTTTTTTGTTTAATTTACCAAGAAAACTGTGTATATTAACCCAATAGTTTTTTTATTGGCAATCTCCCTCGGGGATTTGGCATTATAGATAAACGAGGGCATGTGAATGGAGTAGTAAAAATTTAGGAATTGAAAAGCACACCGATTCTCTATTCCATCCATTTGGAACCACTTCCAACATTCGGGAAAAATATATAGGAATTCAAAATATTTCAGAGTATAGAATAATCAAACTCAACATATTTTTTCAACGAGTAACATATTTTTACGATGTCTAACACAGTCACATATTCAGATTATTTTATCCTTGCCATAAGTTTTTACTGCTCACAAAATATTAAATAAAATTCAGGTCAAAGTTGGCTCATTTATTTTTTAATTCTATTAATTCGAACTACAATGAATTATATATGTGGATGGGGACAAAAAACCAAACCGGTCGTCTAGAGATTTTTTTTTAATTTACAACGGCAAATATTTATAATAAGCTAGTATTTTTTTTCTCTGGCAACCTCCCTCGAGGATTCGGCGTTTCAGATAAAGGAGAGCAGGTAAATAGGGTGATAAAAAATTGCAGAAAGGAAAAACACTCCTATTCTTAGTTTCTTTGCTCGTTCTATTTTAAATTGTTTCTAATAAATAAATAAAAAGCTTAACGAACCCGAAGGCTCGCTGCCGATACCACCAATCTATGTTTAAAACCTCCGTCCACGGAGCACCACCCAAAACCAAACCCGCTAGATCATTCCTAACGCAATCCTCCCACCTACGCCTCGGTCTACCCCTCAGACGCTTCCCAGTCTGTACAGCGCCTATTAACATTTTGGGAATTCGTTTGTTACTATGCCCAGCAACTTTACTTGCCCATCTTAATCTTCGCGACGCAATCACCTGAATAATAATTACCGGATGCATGCTTCGCAATTCCACGTTAAGTAATCTCCTATATTCCCAAGCGGTCTCATCCTTTTTTGGACCTAACATTCTACGTAACACCTTATTTTCGAATGCCTGAAGACGTTGTTCATCCTTCAGCGTTAGTGGCCAAGTTTCACATCCATAGAGAAGAGATGGAAAGGTAATTGTTTTATACATTCTGATTTCCGAATTGTTTCTAATATTTTCTTAATTTCAGTAAAGAAACCGATAAAATCACCTCAATTTTGTTTTAATAAATGTAATTTGTGTCATTATCCCAGTTAAATTAGACAAAAAAAGAACAGAAAGTTGAGAAATCTCGGGGTTTTTAAAAATTGTTTTATTCGCTCCTGGATACATAAAGGGATATAAAATATAATAAATGAAATACGATAAAATAATCATTAAATTTCCACTAAAAATAAGATCAGGCACTACTGAACAACAACTGGGCCAACAGTACTATATGCTAGATAAACTCTCACACCCCGCATGAAAAGTCACATGGAGAATACTAAAAGTAGAGTAATAAAAATAATGAGAAAGGTTTTAAGTACAAAATCAACTGAAGAGGGATACAGGTTACAGTCAAGAAAAAACCCAGAAAATATCTCAAACTTGACAGAGATCAGAAAACGATGATTAAAATTTGATGGAATATTTACAGACTTCTCCAAACAAGGCTTACCAATAGAATGGCTACCTACTTGCAAATAGTCAAGACAACCAAACCACGGATTAGCCAAGTAAAACTTGACTTAGAAGGCGAAAATAAAACAAAGTGACAATACTGACAAAAAATGTTCGGAAACAAGGTAGAAAGTGGATAGTGACGTCAGAGAAGGGAGCATTGAAGATACCATGAACAAAATGGACGGAAGAGATATATGATGAAGAAAGTTTGATGAAAACTACGAGAGTACATTGCGTGATCCTCCTGGGTCCATTCACAATAAATAAGTAAATAATAAAGGGATTATTGTCCACGTGTTAGACGATGGGACAAAAAAAGGACTTTTTTCAGTTTTTCATTTACATCATAGAAATCATCAAATAATAATAGAAGTTGAATAAAACTTAAAAAAATAAATAATATAAAAAAAGAAGAGATTTTTTATATGAGACTAAAGGTCCTATAATAAGATATAGGGCAGACAAAGCAACTGTTGTTCAATAAATCGTAATTTATTTATTAGAAAGAGGGTAAGGTCCCCCCTTACAGCAGCTCTTCCCCTAATCTCTGCACATCTGTTCCTCGTGTCCAGACGTTATTAAAAATGTGACCGCAACTTGTAACAATTGCGTCCAACTACGGACTATCGAATTTGGAATCAAAATTATAATTTGACTATTATAATTTTCTTGTTTTCAAATCTGGTTGAATAGAAATTCGTTTAAAATAAAACATTAAACTAAACTTAATGACTTAAATAATAAATAATATCAGTAAATTCAATTTATGGATTTTATTTATTATTTAAGTTGATATTATTTATATACTCAAGCCGTCCAAATGAATTTCAAGATGTAATGAAGAAAAAAAATCTTCAAATAAAGCACGTAGAGCACATTATCTTATTTAAAAACCAACAGATATTCCATTAATTGATCTAATTAAAAAAATTTATTTCATTAGCTATGGATTTAGAGACCCCCCTTTTGAATGTTTTTTTTTTTTCGGTTTTTCACTAATACATAGAAACTGTTGCTCATAATTGGAAAAATTCTCAAATAATAATTAAAGCTGCACATATTTCCTAGAATAGTGAAATACATTTTTTCATTGGAGCAATCATTTCAGAGATATGTCACTGAAAATACTTAATTATTTTCAAATAACTGTGATCTATTTATGAGCTGTATAGTTATCTATTTTATTTTATATAGTTATCTATCTAGATATCTATTTATGTATAGCTTAAAATAATAATCATTGTTAATGCTCCCGCCATGCAACACCTTGGTGGCACAGTTGACGCTCCGTTTAATTTAAGGATGAAAATTTGTGTCTACTAAACTCCTACTGTGAGATGAGGATATAAAACCCATAATAAACAAATAATAAAATTTCTTAAATATTTTTATTTTGAAGAGAAAAGATTTGTCCAGGACCGGGATTCCAACCCGGGTCTCCCACGCATCTGTACTCTGCCACTTGAGCTATCCTGGCACGTACCTCGGTCAGACAAATCCTTTCTCGTCACCGATACCATATCCCACTGTTCTCGCAATTTGCGATGTCCACAAGGGGAGAATGTTCACTGAACATTACTTTAATTAGGACTTTGTTGATTTGCGTCATTATATTATTTATAATTTATTTTATTTTATTTTTTTATAAACATTATAATTTTTAATTTTTTTTTAACGAGAAAAGATTTGTCCAGGACCGGGATTCGAACCCGGGTCTCCCACGCATACGTCGTGGTACTCTGCCACTGGACTTTCTCTTAAAAATAAAGATATTTAAAAATTATAATAATAATAAAAAAAAATAAATTATAAATAATATAATGATGTAAGTCAACTAGATCCTAATTAAAGTAATGATCAATGAATATTCTTCCCCTTGTATGCATCGCAAATTGCGAGAATACGGGGATAAGGGATCGGTGAAGAGAAAGGATTTGTCTGACCGAGGTACGTGCCAGGATAGCTCAAGTGGCAGAGTACTACGACGGATGGGTGGGAGAACCGGGTTCGAATCCCGGTCCTGGACAAATCTTTTCTCTTCGAAATAAAAATATTTAAAAATTATAAAAAAATAAAATAAAATAAATAATAAAATTTCTTGTATTTATGTGTTAGAAAAAAAGAGATACTGGCTTAGATTAGATGACTTTAGAGAAGGACTGGCTGGATCGAGATCTGTGGGGAGACCTTTTAGATACGTAAAACAACTAAGTTGTAAAAAATCGCTAAATAAATAGAAACCAACAATAAAAAGAAGCGCACGCATAGTTTGTTATTTGTTGATATCTTTGTATTCTCTTGAGTTATTATTGTTTTTTGCGTTCGACCCGACTACCCTTGGGCTACATCTTGTACTTGTGATTGTTAATGTGTATATTATATATTATATATGTTAATAGTGTATATTAGTGTTACGCTCGGCTTTCTTTAGATTCTACTTTCAACCTCCGAAGCCCCTACTCCGATTTCCCCGCTGGTCGATTTTACTTGTTTTTTAATTGTTAGACCATAGTATTTATATTAAAAAAATCACAATCAATGGTAGAGACCGTATTGTTTCTAGGATAACAGTTGTGCAAGTATGTAATATGTCCCAGATCACTCTTACCGCCAATTTTTCCCATAATTAAGGGTATGAAAGTTATAGAGGTTAGGTATCTCCAGGATAGTCTGCAGGTCCCACAGTCTCCATTAAATAACCATGGATAAAATAACCTGGCACAGCTGTACTTGAACCTGAGACCTTCAGCACAACAGCTTCCATTATTTTTCAAAATATTTATATATAATATTATCGATTGGACAAAAATAATTTAGACAGCTGACAATGACGCTATAGAGAAAGCCGATGGGGCAAAAGCAGAGGAGAGGAGTGAAGATGTCCGGCGAACTGTTTCGACAGGCCCAATCAAAGTTTCCCTTACAATCTGTCACTACCGGGCCCCGTTAGTCAATCAGCTGTGCCCGTAGGGTTCCAACCTAACGGTCCTAATGATTATCTTTTACCAGATCCCGCCGGCTCTTAATAACCCTCCAGGCGTACCAAGAGGATTAAACATCAATCCTGTCTCCAAATAACCTGAAAATTCGATATTGGTGGAAACTCTGCGTCGATCCAACGCGTTGAAATGGCTAAAAATGCTCTGACTACTGTGGAAACGCGAGATATTCCAATATACATCAATATTTATATTGGGATATCTTATGGAATATAAATGTATTAACAATTTAAACAGAACAAATAATTAAACAAAAATTCAACCAATTTATTAAATAACTAATTTTTTTTAATGGAAAATAAAATGTTCTTTAATTATTGTGAAATTCATACTAATAATAACAAAACATCAATAACTAATCAAACTTTTCATTTCCCCATAAAATATTTTATTTGTCATAGTTAAATTTCTTGTTTCATGGTGATAATAGATGCAAATACACAAGAATTTGGATGATATAAATAATATAATTGTTACTAATTATTATTTCAACTAAGTTATATTGATATTTTGTATTGAGCTAGTGCAGCCCATCATTGTTGATATCCTTGTTCTTTCTTTTTATGCCGTCCTTTATAGGGGACGTAAAATGGAAGCATGTCAGGTACTCGGTAAAGATCCATATACTAATTATACGAGGATAGGTAAAGTTTAGGACTCCCTGTGAAGAATCGCCCGATTACATAAAGTAGCATAAAGTGACGTTAAATAAATAATAAACAATAATATTAACTCATTATATTGCAATTTTTAATTTAAAAACGTTTCTATCTAAATCTAATTTTATTTGCGGTCGGTAGAGATATGGAAGGATTTGGGCACCCGAAGATCATGTATGACGCCAACCTTTGCGGTAAAGCAAACCGATGAATCACCCCTTTAGCATGTGTTATAATGCAGAGATAAAGAAATGTACTGATTAAATAAAATTGATACACAAGAAAAATATGGCATGTCAAAACTATATTATCTGCATTAATATGATCAAACAGTATGGTTATTTACTATCTAACAGAATTTATATCACAACCATGAACATATTTTCACATCTTAAAATCTGAAATTAATAAATACGCTTAAATTTTAACTGCTACTCACTCCCGACGACACGTGAAAAAATCCACGAGCAATAAAAATGTTATTCATTTAACAAAAAATACATAACCATGCATGGCTCAGTATGACTTCTCAAGCGGTATTTATTTGATAATAGAGTTAAAAGGTGCTTTACAGTTAGTATTGTTGATAATAGTAACTGCGCGCACTCTACGGTTCCATTAGGTTGGAGGTAATAGTCACCTCAAGAAGTGTGAGAATGTTTTGCCCTTCTCAGTCCGACAGTACGTTCGTTAGTCACTGAAGCAAGCGACGCAAAACCGAATCCTAGCTCGACTTATTTCGATCTCTGAACTCTTAGCATTAAAACTCTATCACGCTTATCTCCATGAACTCAATAAAATTTAAATAGAGGCAATTCCAAACTCCTGCAGTTAGTTTTGATTTGAATTGACTTCAATAAGGACCATAAACAGCTCAAAGTAGGTAACTTTGGAGAACATCATTCGGTCGGTATAAATGCATTCAATTTAAGATTTTTATATCCATTCACTTACATATATTAGTTACATTACCCATTATCATATTCAAGGCGCCCAGTAATAGTTTTATTTTATTTTCATTTAAGAAATATTCAGTCAGACACAATATAGAAATAATGAACAACGTCTAATTCTTGCTTTTATCAAAGAAACATCATTTAGGTTAGTCATAATTAAAACGACAATAAATATACTGAAAATTGGTATATAATTTCTATAAAATTATTTTTCTTCCTATTGTTTTTCAAAAGTTGTTAGTGATCGTGATAACCGTGCAATATGTCATTCCTCCTTCTTTAAATTTATAGTCAATTTTAAAAGTGTTAGATAAACAGGAAACGTTATTTTATAAAAATCGATCTCTCTTATATAATTAATTTGTAAGTAAATATGCATTATAAAATTATGGAGTTTGAACAACCGCCAAGTTTTCACCCTATTTCGGTTACCCAATTTATAGAATAGTGGTTCCCAGACTGGGGGGCGTGAAGGCAACTCAGAGAATAAAAAAATTCTCTTTGTCTTGGTTGTTTTTCTGTTATCAGTACTTCTTTATCTTAAATTGAAACTTATAATGTATCTTGTGATAATACAACTAATTTTTTTTTCCATATACCCATACTAATTTTGTGCAAGGGGAGCCTGGAATAAAAAAGGTTGGGAACCACTATTATAGAAGCTCGATGAGCCCCAGGAGGGTCCCAGATCCCGTAGGATCAATCCTCGGCTGTTAACAGATTTAATAAACTCTGTCACAGCAGGATTTGAACCCGGGACCTACAGCACGGCAAATCAGCGCTCTAACACGAAGCCTTTCGGCTTCCCTATATTAATTTCCTACGATTTAATTACCATTGGTTACACATAGTGATCTGAATATTAGTAGTACACATAACAAATGGGAATTCCTAGACTAAGAGATGGATAAAACATAAAGTTTGTTTTATAGGTTTGGAGGAAAAAAATGGGTTTTTAAAAAATCGAAATTGTCTGTGATCGCATTGGTTTCGCTCGTTCTCCGTTCGAGATTGCGAGCTAAGAACAAACACGATAGCCATAGATTACGAGCATTTAATAACATACTTGTTGAAGTGGCCTGAGATACTGGCAATCTGATAAGGAGAGAACATAAAGATAAAAGGTTCGCCGCCAACTAGCGGATCCCCAGGAGGCAGGACAGTTAAGGCTAAGGAGCCGCCTTGGGGTCCCTTCCTCCCCCGGCGATAGGACCAAGGATTAATGTGAAAAGTTCTCGATGCGATAGCAGGTAGCCTCCGGTCCTACACATGTCTCTTCTTATAAGCGTCCTTTTCGTGGCTACTCATGATATACCTGCGTGGGACCGAATAATGCGTGCGTAACTATCAATTGAAGATTGGAACGTCACTTTGTGCGATATATAATAAAGGGTCGAGCCTCCTTCAACCACCACCCCAGAAAAAAAAATTAAACCACTTGAAGATAACCAACCAGTTGACGTTTCGCCAAACCAGACTGAAAATAAACCAATAGATCAGTGGTTCCCAGCCTGGAGTGCGCCCCCTCCCAAGGTGTGCGTGAGAACAAATCAGACACACACGAGACCAGTTGAATATTTTTAAAAAACCGCTTAATTTCTGTTATTTTTCTCATACCACTAGTTCTTTATGTTAAATTAAAACTTACAACGCTCTTATCAAAATTATGACCAATGTTTTGTTTTCAATGCAATGTTGTTGTTTTTTTTGTGTTTTTTAAATACCCATACAATTTATTGTGCAAGGGGGGTGTAGAAGGGTTTTATTTGTACAGGGGGAGAGGTTTAGCTGAAATTTGACGGAGATCGGACTCACATTATCACCCCTCCCTCTCCCCGGCTGCCCTAAAGATGGCCTAAATCTCAGGCCGAAACGTTGGGGCAATGGAATATAAGTCTTCCTTATTTATGTGATCATAGACAGCACCCCTGACCATTTCATACCATTATTAGAATTATGCAGTCAACTATTTTCCAATTAAATATAATGTATCTTGTGATCAAATACATTTTATTATGTACTTATTTCAAAATAGAAACCAACAGGTTAGTGGTTGTCAGCCTGGGAGGAGGGCGTGAAGACAAGTCAGGTATCACAAAACCAGTTGACAATTTAAAAAATTCTGACTTTATTTCTGTTATTTTTCTCTTACCAGTAGTTCTTTATCTTAAATAAAAACTTGAAATGATGTGTTTTATTACAGTAATACTAAATGTTTTGTTTTCAGTGGAATACTTATTTTTCAAACATTTATTGTGCAAGGTGAGCGTGGAAGGCATTTATTTAAACAGAGGGGTAGGCGTGGTGCATAAAAGGTTGGGAAACATTGCAATAGATAAAGACAAAAAAAGTAAAATTAATTCCTTTAAAAACAATCATTTTTCTCTTAATATGAAATTGGCAATGTTGTCAGTTTAAGAAAAAAATAATGTATAAATATATAAAATACAGCCAAATGGGAGGTCTGCCAAAAGGAAGGAAGAAGACACTGAGCCAAGGGCTCAAGAGGTACTGGCGTTGGACTTCAAAGCTAGGAAAAACAATAACCAGGCACGGAAAATGATATTGATTATTGATTCCCAGCCCACTGCACCTCATGCAAATGTAAAAAGAAAAGCCAGTCAATAACGTAAGAACAATAAAATATAGTACGTTTATAAAAAAAATAACAAAATAAACAGTGGAAATAATTGTAAAATAGTAGTGCAGATGGAAATTTCAATATTTACCACAAATACAAAATAAAATGAAGACCAAGTGTAGCACATCTCACACCTACTGTCCAGACCTATCAATTGGACAAGTACAGCACCCTTACTCCTAATAATTATCATCGGAAATTCCATGCAATACTGTAATTTAAGGCTTCGTTTTATAGAATATATAATAAAATAATAATGCTTAGCGAACCCGAAGGCTCGATGCCGATACAGCTGATCACAGATTCGTTCACTGCCACTATCTAAACAGAAATCCGCAAGATAGCTCTTAACGCAATCCTCCGACCTATGCCTCGTTCTACCGCTCAGACGTTTACCAGTCACCACAGAGCTAATTACTTTTTTAAGAATTCCTTCGATACTAAATCCAGTAAACTATAATATTCCATCTTAATATTTGTTAATAGTCGCTATCAGTCCAATAATATTAATCGAATGTATAAATGGGTATATTCTTCTAAATTCTCTTGTGGTCTCATCCTTTTTCAGACCGGATATTCTACGCAACACTTTATTAGTATAGAATATATAGCTTTATTTCTGTATTTGTTATAACTCCGTTGGTTTAATTTTAACTTAGTCAACAATCCCTTTATACCGCACAACAACGTCTCCCCTGCCAGATACTCTCCCTTAGACACATTCCTGGAAGTACCCTCGTAGATCTTGGAAGGATGGACTGGGAGAGATTTTATTTGGACGAACGGAGGCTGTCGATTTTCAATTACCCCCCAGGGCTGGGCCCCATCGCAGGAGTTGGTTATTATAGAGAGGCGGGGATAAGATTTACGACAGTTTTGTAGGCCATTAGTGGAGATATTAGCATGAGAGCTGGCTACTGCCTGCTGCCTGCCCGCCGGGAGCGTCATCAATCTAACGTCAATGTCTTCCCTCTCAGTCCTCCGGGCCGTTCATTAATCTCATCGCGTAAGGAAGGAGATGAGTCTTCGGTCACAGTGGAAATTCGAAAGTAGGCTAATCTACTAATCTTGGATTATGGCTTGTAAGGGTTTTTAAGTATATGTTCCACCTTATCAGGTTACTTAAACACTTACTATAGAAACGCTCTAACCTTTCAATTAATTATAAAAGACACATATACATGACAATCATAAGACCCATATAGACCTACGGATTAGAGCTTTGGGGCTCCACTAAGACATTGAATTCCTCCCCTATCCGAAATCTTTATTGAAATCCTCAATGATCCTTACTTATTTACGAATAAAGTCATCCATGATGACCTAAATTTCCCATTTGTTGCTGACTTAAACCCGACATGAGACCTTTCATGACAAACTTTATTCCCACTCAAACCCACTGGTCTCTAACCTAGCGACCTCTTCGATTCCCGATAATCCTAGAAGAGAAGATGACCTCGTTACCTTCTAAGTTTAATCTGTTATTTGAGCACTACCAGTGGGTAGTTTCTCTACTTGCCTTTATCTATGCCATTATGGATCATTCATTATGTTTACTTGTCTTGTAATACAGTTGTAAATTACGCTAAATGAATTTTTTTTTAAAATGTGTTAGTTCAATAACTATTAGTAATTACGTCGTAGTTAAATATGTTTAATCATTGTCCATAAACACTTAGATTATAAAACTTAGTAGTTCTGTCTCTTGACAATTTTTTTAGTTTTTTAGTAGATTAGAAAAGGTTTTTAAACAGGTTACTTAAATTAAAAATTTGTATTTATAATTAGAATATCTGTATATGGAAGAGTGGGAAATGGTCGGGGGTGATTTTAATTTATTTAGTTTTGGGCAAATATTTGGGACAGCATTGGCTGAGAATTTAACAAAACAGAAGAACTATATAAATGTGTAACCCCAAAGAAAATATAACTCAAACAGAAATTATTGGAATAATTAAAAAAAAAAATACAAAGAGGAAAAAATAAGTTATGAAATAATTGATAAGAATTTCTAATAAATAATTAGTTCGAAACTCGTTTTGTTTAGGACATAGGAAACCTGTATTGTTTTCTTGAATAATATAAGTAGACCTTATATATGTGAGAAAGAAAATGGTTCGGGTGGAGGTAAAAAAAAAATCTCTTAAATAGCTAGAACTGTTAATTAGAAAGCTAACGTTTCGACCCATACTGCAGGTCTTCATCAGGTCTTACAATGGGGTCAAGTGTTGAGACTTAAGAGTTAATTTTTTAGGATCTCCACCCGGACCATTTTCTTGCTTATATATTGTTTTAGTTCACATGGTCGGTCTTTTCCTTTATGCAGTACATTTTTTCTTAAAAGATAAATGCATTCTCATGTTAATAATACCTTGATTTATGTGGGAATAACTATTTGATAACACACCGCGTAGATGATGCCTTAATTGAACCCGACGCGGATACATAAATTCGTAATATTTATTACTAATACATTCGGTTATCTACGTTTTATACTATACAAATCTAATCTAGTGTTCCACATGCTAACATCAAATAAGTATTAATACTTTATGCACATACATATAAATGTGAGTGCCTCATCTGTATGTAAAGTTTTAGTCAGAGGACCTATTGAAGGTTATGAGCCGTTAACCGATAATAATTTACCCTTTAGAGACTAAAGACTATTATATATTCACTAGGGCGCGGTGTGTGTTGGCTTTAACGCTTGGGCGGGTGGCTAAAAAGGCCCGAGGCAGTGTAAACAGCAGATGTCCACGAGTTGTAAAGCCATCTGCCTTCTGCCTTCTGGCTTACGTCATTAAGAAAACTTGCATCTTTTCATCCCAACCAATTCAACAGATGTCCGTTTTTTTTCAAACCCTCAGGTATTCCTTAGCATAATCAGAAAAAAAAAATATCTTTGCATACACCGCAAACGTTAGTTTTGGAGTTTTGGGGATCCACCAAGGCATCGAATTCCTCTCGTATCCAATCTTTACAATACAAAATATTTCGTAAAAGAAATCAATGTTTCTTACTTTGTTATAATGTCATCCATAATGACCTCAATTTTTACACATACTTTCTCTACGTTTCTGGTGACTACAACACTTAATGGGCAAACTCTCTAAGCTCCCAATTAATTACAAAAGCGACAAATACATAACTTTTTTAATACCCATACGGATTTACGGAGTAGAGCTTTGGGGCGCTACTAAGCCATTGAATTCCTCTCATATACAATCCAAAATCTTTAGTAAAATCTTCAATGCTCCTTACTATGTTACAAATAAAGTCATCCATAATGACCGCAATGTTCTATTCGTTGCTGATTTGCCACGAACCCGATGAATCCTTTCTTGACACATTTTATTCTAATTCTAACCTACTAGTTTCAAACCTAGCTACTTCTTCAATTCCCGATAATCCTCCGAGGCATTCTGAACAGAGGACTTGACAGAGGCTGGGTGACCACAAGGATGTTCTGAAACAACCCAGTGTTCATCTGTGGTTGTTAGCAAATCAAATAATTTATCCGCCACAGCCGGATTTGAACCCACTCGTAATAATTTATAAATATGAGGAAGTAAAAAAAAAAAAAAAATGTGTTTTCCAATAGACAAATATATCAAGAGATGGGTAGATGGCTAACTTTTATGTTTTTTCCCCTCTCTTTTAAAGAATATAGTAATTAATTACCATGTGTTAAAGTATATTACGGCCCGTTTAATTTTTACTGCCTTACCTGTTTTAGGTTTTAAATTAAAAAAAATGTTGATAAACTTCTCTTAAAAAATTAATATATTGGAATTTACAACTATATTATAACAATACAACATGTAAATATAATGAACGAGAGTCACGGATAAAGACAAGTGGCAAAATTACCCAGTGGCTGTATAGAAATAATAAATTCAACATACAAGGTCACGAGGTTATCTTCTTTTGAGAGAGGATAGCAGGAATCGAAGAGGTAGCTAGGTTTGAAACTAGTGTGTTTGAGTGGGAATAAAGTTTGTCATGAAAAGAATGATGTTGGATTCGGGCCTAATCTGCTACAAATGGGACATTGAGGTCATTATGAATAAGAAAGGAACAATGCAAGGAGCATGAAGGTTTCATAATAAAACTTTTTAAAAAATACACTATAATACAGGTTGAAAAGAAATATGCGTACTTCTGATTTGCCCAACACTATGAGCCGAGTAAATATGAGCTGGTCGAGGGATCTTCTATGATTCCATAATTCCAAGATTTGCTACTTCCCACTTTCCTCCTCATTCCTTTAATGTCATAACTATATACATTGATATTATCATTTATTGCGGTATATAAATATACATTTTGCCGTAAACAGTAATGAAACTAAGAAGAATTTCGTATTGAGTATTATTGAATTATCTAGCCTCATATCGAAAATTAAAAAAACAAAAACAAAAAAGAAGAATAAAAAAAAAATTAATAAAAAAAATAAAATTTAAATCATTGAAATTACCTCTTTCGCCAGCTCGCCCAACATAGCCTATCCCTGGATCCGTCAAGTGGTAATGCTGACACTTCCATGTTCAAAGGGATTTTGTTGGAGAATAACCTAAATATTACATTCCAAGGTTTAGAAATTTGTTTATAAGTTGTATATTGCATTAATAGGGCTTTATTGTATCCTATTATGGCGATTATAAATACAAAAAAAAAAAGAAATAAAGAAATGATTTATACCTTGGTACATAATGTCAACCCCCATGTATCCAAAATACGAAGAAGAATTATATTGTTATTCTCTCCCAGTGTGTATTAATTAATGGCTGTGATAGTTTTTCGGTAGAGAAACAATTCTGAACACCTTTTCAAGCTATATAATTCGAGAAAATTTAAAATTTTGTGCATTACAGATACAATAAAATGGTTTATTATATATACAATCAATTTACTGTTAAACGAGCTCACATGAATTTCGAAAAGAAAGTCGAAACTTCCATTATTGAAAACGGTTTCAAGAGATAAAATATTCAAAAATCGAAAGTTACAGAAACAAATGTATCCAGTAATCTAAAAGGTAAAAAATCCCAAGGGAAATTTTGATTTTGAAAAAATAAAAAGTATTAGTTCATATATAAGGTTAAAATTGTTTCCGAAATCTTCAATAGCCCCGTGTTTGCGAATGAAAAAATAATTTTCTGATAATTTATAAACATTTTGAAAATGTTTGTAACTAATCTATTGGGTTTTAGGTTTTTCCACACAACATTATCGGATTATTTTCTTTGGCACTAAATTTTCTATGAAATCCCATAGAAAATTCATAGTGAGCCGATATAAAATAAGCAATATAACGTAAGGAATATATTGTGACGATAGGTTGCTAGGAAGGTTCGATATCACCAATATATAAATCGGCGCGACCTAGCGATAGTAATTTGATGTGTACACAATTTTCACCGCTTCAGTTACAAAAATGTGTTCAAGACGTGGTGGTTTAATAGTTCAACTATAGGATGAAAAAAAAGAAATTAGTCGGTACATCCAGAAAAAAGTTATTTTCTGTAAAAATATTTATTTAAAAATTATACAAATTCCATTGGGCACATTATTGTATCTGAGATCTTCTTTTGGATACAAAAGAAGATGTCAGATACAATAATGTGCCAAACCTCCCATTGAAGCACTCCCAATGTAGTTCATCTCGCTTTAGTGATCCCTGCCCCAGAGACGTTTCGGTGTCCTTATCAGATTATGTGGTAATGTTTCTGTAAGTTATGTTTGTACCAATAAGTATGAGTGTCCAGCAAGTGAGTTATGATTTTTTTTTGTAGTTTTTACTGATTGTGTCAGATTTAGTAGTTATGTAAAAGGGGCAGTGAGTAATATAACGAACAAATTTTGAGTTAACGGAACAGTTAGATGTACTTTCATTAGGTTAATGAAAGTAACTATCAATTATCTTCTGTTCTTCCAGTCATATTTACATTTCGAATTATTGTACGGTACAAATCGAGGGGGAGACTAACAAGTAGAACTTTGAGAGTTATGTCACTTGCTATATGTTGCGCAATCGCGCGAGTATGAACCCTTTTTATCGTCTTCCTAAAGATGGTACTGTGTGCCTGTATCGCGTTTCTTATATCACTTACGATATATCGCTTGTCTTATATCACCTCAGAGGGAATGCGGCCTAAGAGTTATATTTTCTTCTTCTTTTTTTTAATCCTCACAGTTATATAATCAAACCGTTCATGTGTTTAAATAAATTTAAATCTTCATCCATGTTGAATTGTAATTAATTTAGAACAACCACTTAATACACACATCCAGTAGAGTGATCGATTAAATTGAAATTGGGTACTCACTAACAGGGCGAAGGTGAAAACATTAATTAACAACAAAAGCACTGTTAAATTGGTACACTATTGATTCAATATAATGGTTGCAATTGACTCAGCGCTCGGGAAACGTCAGTGATAGAGTGAATTCTACCCACCTCGCTCAGGCCATTTAATTAACTGCCCAGTTTAAATTAATTGACAAGCTTTTAATTGTTTTCGATAAACATTTCACTTAACCAAACATCCAACTCAACTAGGAAGGTTGAAGAACATTATAATTACGTAAAATCAAATAATATCAAAATTTATCAGATTAAGGAAATTCGTCCTCTTTATAACATAATTCGATAAGTTTGACATATCTCCTAATGCAAGTCAATAAAACAATAATTGTAATTGAAAAAAACATGAATGATATCAAAAACTGCAGACAAAAAACATACATACATTCGGCCTCGAAATTACAAAGGTCGCGCCTGTTGTTCCAAAATTTAACAATTGAAAGATGATGTGAAACAGGGTCGTTAGAAATTAAGGGTATTGGATAAATATATATCACGCAGAATATTCGGTACGAAGAAGGATGGATTTAGGATGTTACCCGGTTAATATTGTTGAAGTGATAGCGTCACAAAGATTGAGATGAGTTTGTAAAAATGTTGGGCTTTAGTAACAAACGAATCAAGAACAGCTAATAAGAGCCGAGCAGAATGGAAAGAGTCATAGGGTAGGCCCAGGCGTGAGTAAGAGAGCTGCGTTAACAATGACCTAGCGGATCTGGGTATGTTTCGTGGATGAAAGTTTGTGAAGAGAGATTAGTGATCACGGCATAAATCCTTCAAATTCGCTAAGCCTTATTATGATAATTATAAAGTAGATAATAAAAACAAATTCACATTAAATAAATTAAATTTTAAGAAATTTGTTAGTGATTTTACTTCGTAGATTACATGGTTATTGTCCCGTTTTTTATTTACTTATTTACCAAGATTTCCTAAAATCGTGTAACGGGCTAAATTGATTATAATTAATAAATAAAAAATTACAAATGCTCAAAAATTGAAATATATATACATATGTCATATCATGGTCCTAAACGTTTATTTTTATTTTGAGAATATTTATTATGAAATTACAATGTCTGATTATGCAAAATAATAATCTATATGACGCGACGCGCACACATACTCACATATGTATGTAAATATCGTTTTAACAGAAAATTTAACCATCAATAATTTTTAGCATTATATGGGTAACTGTCATTGAAAAAATTTACAAGTTACTTTAGAGATTACGTTATTAACTTAAAATTCAACTGTTCGCTTGTTCTACGGTTATACATTTAAATCGAAAAATAAATACAAACTAAAAAAATAAATTAATTTTAATATATTTTATATATTGAAGAAAATATTTAAATATAGTTATGGAGACAATCTATACTTACACTACAGATGTGGTTTTTAAAGTCAAATAACTAGCATATATATATAGTACTTTACGTATAGTACATATATATTAATATGCTTTCATAAATATGTGTTCATTATAAATTTCTAGCGTGGTGCTCTCCCAACTAAGTTAACCTGGCACGCTTCTCGGTCCAGACACATCCTTTCTATTCACTGATCCCATATCCCCGTGTTCTCCCAATTTGCGATCTATACGAGGGGAAGAATGTTCATTGAACATTACTTTATTTAGGATCTTGTTGACATACATCATTGTATATTAAATATTTTATTTTATTTTTATTTTTTATTAATTGTTATAATTTTTAAATGTTTTTATTTGAAAAGAAAAGATATGTCCAGGACCGGGACTCGAACCCGGGTCTCCTATGTTTATAGCGTGGTGCTCTCCCAACTGAGCTAACCTGGCACGCTTCTTGGTCCAGACACATCCTTTCTTTTCACTGATCCCATATCCCCGTGTTCTCGACGTATAGGTGGGTGACCCGAGTTCGAGTCCCGGTCCTGGACATATCTTTTCTTTTCAAATAAAAATATTTAAAAATAATAGAATAACATTTGGCAATTGCCGTCTTAGGAAGAATATGTGAAATACGTCCAGAAGTTCGTATTAATTCCGAAGATCAAATTATGTGTAAAAGGTCATCATATGAAGTGTGTCTGAAAGAAAAAATTGAGATATTATGGATAAATATAATAAAATCTTGTAAAAAAAAAATGTTTTTTTAATATTTCATCTCTTTTCGTTCATTTAATTTCCATAAATATAAATTGGAAGGTAGGGATTATCAGTATCAGAATTATCAGTGTTCAAGTTATAAACAATGGCGGATAACAGTCCGTAGCGACTTAGTAGGGCGAAAACTTTCTTTTTTCTCTGAAATAGTAAGTAATAAAGCATTACAATAAGATAAAAACGAACAAGGTTGGTTCTCTTCTTCAAAATGGTGAGTTTTAGTTTGCGAAATAAATAGTTATATATCCTACAAAGGCCATGAAATATGGCGAAGCTGGGATACGAGGGACTGAAATTCCGCCGGCTATTTAGTAATAATCAACTAATGGGCAATTGGCCGATCTGAACCACGAGATCATTTGCTCTACAAACATTTACCTATGGCGATTACGGCATACATCATAACAGCGGCCGGAGCCAACGCTGCATCGCATGGAGCAACATGATAACTAGGGAGCGGATTCTTGATTAAAAAAACAAAAAAACAAACAAACACGGAAATTGAGCAATTAAAATAATAAAACTTAGTCAATCACTTCCGAAGGTAAGATGAGTGTATGTTAAAATTTTGTATACAGTAGTAATTGTGTATAGTTATTATCTATAAAAAAATTTATGAAAGATGAGAAATAAAAAACTTCTGTTATGAGGAACGAATTAAATATACATTTTTCCTTATACTGTAAAGATTATTATTTTTCCATGATAAAATAAGGTGGTGTTTGCCATTGTGCGACGCGTCTGAGTCCACACACATTTGTTAAGAGATTTTATTTTAATTTTCGTTCAACTTTACGTGATTCAACCACTTTGATATACTATTCTCTGCCTCGGTGTTTTGTTATTGTTTTTTTTAAACAAAACATAAATCTCAAGGTCGTGGTTAATTCTACTAATTAACAGAGTTAACATTAAAATGTTGAATTTGTGAGTGATTAAAAAAATGAACAAATTAATTACATATATACAAAATAATTCGTATTTACCACGTACAAAATTAATTACACAATCTTCTATAGCTCAGTTTTCATTTACAATCATTTAAATATTTTTTATTATAAAATATAAATCTCAAACTAGAAATAATTTTTGTTAAAGTCCTTTTTAAACTTTTGAGGGATTAAAAAAACACAATTTATCCGAACAAAATAACTTACACAAGATGTAAAAGCACATATAAAATTATCAAACAATAACTTAATGTTCAGTTACAATTTAATTAATTTTTTTAATTAAATATAAATTTAAAACTAGAATAGTCATTGTTTCAATTTGTTTTTTAATTTGCGGTTGATAAAAAAAAAGGAAGTTACAAATTAATTACATACGTACAAACTAATTTACAAAAGTTGACTATTCTTATAAAATATGAATTTAAAACTATGAATCATATAATAATTGTTAAAATATGTTTTTGAATTTGTGGTTGATGAAAAATAAGAAGAAAATTACAAATTAATTACATACGCACAAACAAATTTATAAAACGTCTAAGATTTACACAACGTACAAAATTAATTTCACATTTTTCAAGTATTCAGTTTTCAATTCAAATTAATTAAGATTTTTATTCTTATAAAATATCAATCTCAAAATTAGAAAGGTCGCTGTAAATATATTTTTTAAAACTTGTTTGTGATTAAAAAAGAAAATGCACAACATATAAGAAGGTAAAAAAAAAATCACGATGTTTTCATAAATATTATTATTATTCTCTTATGTTACATTCCCATCTGTGCAGTATCGCATTCAGTAAATTTGATATTATTTTCTCCTTGATTTGCCGTAATATAAATCTTTTCAACTGATTAATCTGTCTCCTGCCATTTACTTGTTGTGTTATTATAATACAGTTGTAAATTTCTAGAATAAATTGATAATAAAAATGATTAATGTGATGAAAACGACTTTAAACCTCTGTTTATCTCCTCATAGGAAGTCCAGGTAACAGTGAGGACTATATAGAAAGAACTAGAGGATTTTAGTGATGTGTTGAAAAGGGAATTCTTGTCTATTCTCTGCTAATGTATATTCATGTCGTTGTGTATTGCGCGATTTAAAATAAACGAAGTTGCATTAACAATTTTATAATCAATATTTTTAGTATTGAATGTTTTAGGAATTGGAAAAAGCTGGAGTCATATTAAGGATGATTCAAAATCAACATAATTAAACGCAATTAAACATATAGATTAAGATGGGATATCATATCCACCATGAATCAGACCCTTTGGAGCGAACTAGTAGCCGGTGGAGGGATTACACGGTGTACGATCAGTGTTTTTATAGAATGGCTGTTGGGGTGTTGGGACATTGATCACTATCCTTAGTAAGGAATGACGTTTCCTACCTCATTACCCTTCCCATAAAAAATGATAATAAAAAAGTCATAAAGGAAGCCCCGAGAACTAAATATTATAGGATACGAGTGGCTATTATAGAAGAGCTATGATAGCGGGAGGCCTTGGGCAATATTTAAAACAGAGCTAACTTTTAAACATAGTGAGGTGAATTTGAGGCCCGGGGCAGTGCCACTGGGGCCCGCCAATTAGCGATGGCACCAATAGCTCTGAGCTAACTGGACCTTGCGTCACTTGTCCTCAGGCACCCTGGGTATCCCCTCTCTATAACCGGGCCTTAAAAATTCCTATTTATTTCATTATTTTTATATATTATAAGTAATGCATACTACAAATAATGTTAAAAAAAATGGGGTTAAAAATGACCATCGTTAGCATCCAAGATCAAGATACACACACTTTTAGCGGATCCACAGACGATGTCCTGTTCATACGTTTTAAATCCAAAAATTATAATAAATGATAGTAATTTACTATTGTATTATAACAAAGAGTAAATATAAAGAAATAAATGATGTGTAATGGTATGGATAAAGGCAAGTAGAGAAGCAATACAGTGGTAGTACTAAAAAATAACAAATGTTACGAGCACATATTCTTTTCCGACGCCTCAGAGGATTATCAGGAATGGAAGAAGTAGCTAGTTTAGAAACTAATGGGTTTGAGTAGGATTTCGGTACCCTATTTTTATAATATTTTATAGAGGCTAGGATGGCCCCAGGAGGGTCCTAGATCCTATATGATCCATCTCCCGCTGTAAACATTATATATATAATGGTATTAACTTTTCGTGACTATCCAGGGCATTTCATTTTTCGGCCGATCATTTCAACCTATTACTTATTTATAATGTAAAATAAAATTTAAAATTATTAAACGGTTAATTATAAAAATACTTAACATAAACTTGATGATTATTTTTAACGAAAATGAGCGTCCTAAACTCCAGTTCTCCCAGTTTGTACAATAACACAATTATGCTCAATATATAATTAAAATGAGATAATATTTATAAAATCAATACCATACTCGAAATATAAAATGAGTCCAGGAATATAATATCGTAAATTACTCAGAAAAAAACACATCCTACGCTTGCAATGTTCAGGACAAGAGTAATTGGTAAAAAATTAATAACAATGGGTTAGGACAGGAGCCTTGCTAATTATAAATTAATCAACTTGGTGACTATTTATTTTAATCAGAGTTGTATTAATCCGAAATCTGTTTTATCCAGATAACGTATAATTACGTATTATGAAATTTAATTACATAATTAAAAACATAATTGGTTTTCATTTTCTGGAGTTGGGGGCCCCATCACCCAGTCTTCAGACTGCAATCAGTAACTGGTCCTCCAGGTTGGGGGTTTGGCATAGAATCAATGACCCAAACACGTAAAAAAATAAATATTTTGAAGCCTAATATCAGCCTCCGAAAATCGAACCGTCTCAACATGGCAAAGACTCAGCAAAAAGCAGTGGACCAGACTCAAAATCATGACATAAAATTGTTCTTAGGAGACTTCAACGCTAAAATAGGTCGCGAATCACATTTTAGGCCCGTTATCGGCAGCCAAAGTCTCCACGAAACAAGTATTGACAATGGAGTGCGATGTATTAGTCTGGATTAGTGGTTAGTAAAACGATATTCCCGCACAAGGGCTTCCACAAATATACATGGGTTAGCCCGAAAGGGGCTAGACACCAAATTGACCACGTGCTGATAGATAAGAGACATCAGAGCTCAATCCAAGACGTAAGAAGCTATCGTGGAGCTGACTGTGACTCGGACCATTCTCTGATCAGGATCAAAATATGCCAGAGACTGAAGCAGATCCATAAAATAGGGGACCAAATAGAAAGGAGGAAGTTTGAAGTCCAAAACCTGAAAAATCCTAAAGACAAATTCCAAATCGGGCTAAAAAACAAATTGGGGCCCTTGGACTTAGAGAATATCTCAACTGATCAACATTGGGGGACAATAGAGTCCGAGTTAAAAGAAACAGTAAAGGAACTAATAGGGATTCAGGAAAAATGGAAACAAGGAAGGGAAGGATATGGTTTCCAGAGGAATGCGAAAAACCAGCAGAGGAAAGAAGAAAATTGAAGGTCCTTTACTCAGCCAAAGGTGATCCAGCTATATTGGAAAAATACTCAGCCGCCAGGACGAAAGCAAATAAAATATCAGAAAAACAAAAAGAGAATTCCTCAAGGAAAGACTAAAAAAACATTGAGGATAATTAGCAGGCAGGAAATATAAGCGAACTATACGCAGATACTAGGAAGGAAAGGACTGTTTTTCAGAGAGAGAAGTGCTCAAATGCAAGGAAAAGGTGGAAAACTGACGGCATTCAAAGTAGAACTATTACACATCTGGAAAGAACATTTCCAGAATCTACTAAACCAAGGAAACCACACGAACGATGAGGATATAGACCACGAGGAGGACCTTGACCCACAAGAAGTTGAAAAACCTGACATTCTGGATGTAGAAATAGTTATAGACAGGCTTAATAGAAGAAAGGCCCCTGGAATAGACAACCTACCATCAGAGTTGTTCAAAGAAATGGTAAGAGCCAAACTATTAGAACTAATCCAGAAGATATGGGAAAAAGATTAGTTACCAGAGGCTTGGAAAACAGGTCTAATATGCCCTATCCTAAAGAAGGGGTCCATGTACGAGTGTGGGAATTACAGAGGCATAGCGCTCCTTCCCGTCGCCTATAAGATAATGACCAACATATTACATAATCGGATATATCCGTTTTATGAAAACACAGTAAGTGACCGGCAAGCTGGATTCAGAAGGGGGAGGAGTACGCTAGACCAGATACAACCCACAACGAAACAAGTACTCGAAAAACGATGGGAAGTAGAACAGGATATACATGACTAATTTGTCGTTTTCAAAGCTGCATATGATTCCGTCGACCGAAACTGTCTATTGAAGATTATGACTAAGCTGGGTATTCCCGGAACATTAGTGAGATTGACTAATGCGGGTGTAGACGACCCCCGATGCAGAGTCCTGATACAGGGAGATGTATGTGTCTGAGGTTTTTGAAGTTGGAACCAGCCTAAGGCGGGGAAACGGACTCTCGCCTTCACTGTTCAACATAGCCCTTGAAAAGGTAAAACAACAACAGCAAGAGGGGGTGCACGTCGGGGTGGAGCCTAAAATTCTTGCATACGCCGATGATATAGCAATCCTTGGAACTAATGAAAAGGATATCGATAGACTTGCTAAGACACTGATGAGAGAAGCAGACCAAATCGGCTTACAATTAGGAAAAAACCAATAGTAAATGAGGAAAAACCAAATGTATGAAGGTAAGCCGTATAGTCCACCCTAGAAAAAGCATCTGCGTGGATCGCAAATCGTTCCCGAAAGTAGATGACTTCAAATACCTTGGCTCCACAACAACCTCAACGAATGACCAATTAACTGAGCATTCTTCGCTCTTTCAAGAGTATTGAAATCACGAAGCATCTCTAGAAAATTAAAACTAAGGGTTTATAATCCTGTAATAAAGCCGATTCTGATAAACGGCTGAGAGACTTGGGCTCTCACCGGCACCCTGGAGAGCAGAATAGAGAGATTTGAAAGGAAAATCCTTTGCATGATAACCGGAGCGGTATATGATGAGAGTCAACACTCTTGGAGGAGAAGGACCAATAAGGAATTGCTCACGGAAACTGGTCAGGCGATATCTCAGGATATGAAAGCAAGAAGGTTAAGAGAGTTAAGGGCGGGGCATGTAGCTCGAAGTGATCCGTCAGGACGCCTCTACACAGCTATGAATGCCACAATAGTTGGCAAGAGACCACGTGGGAGGCAAAAGGCCAGATGGATAGACAGGGTTAACAAAGATGCTGAGGAGCTGGATGTATTGTAGCAGACTGGAAATAAGCGGCCCAGGATAGACTGAGGTGGAGAAGGCGGCCAAATATCTACAAGGTCTGTAGAGCCAACCGAAAAAAAAATATAACTAGTTAAATGATATTCCTATATTTAAAGTAAAACAAAAATAGGTAGTGGACTTGACAGAAATAAAATGCTTCACTAACTATTTCGGTACATCTTTGAAAACTTGACTCTGGTTCGTAGATATATATTATTGAAATAAATTAGAAAAAAAAACATTAATTCAATTGTTTCATTAATTCTGGTATTTTATATTTAAAATATTTCTAAGAACGCCATATTTGTTAACTAGGTATATCATTTTTGATTTATTGACTAATGAACCAAATTAGTTTATTTGCGGAATAATTGTTTGATCACTTAGCTTTTGTCTGTAATACCATTTTAATTTTGTTCCCAGATTTTTCATTACAAACTGTTCCGGGTTTTGGAATAAAAAATAATTTCTTGTATAATTATTAGTTTACCGTATAAATATAATGGAAGAAAAAATGGTCAAGTCAAAAAGAAATTCTGAAATAATAAGCAACTATTTAGTAGAGACGAACATTTTGACCTACTAGGTCATTCATTACATTGTAGGTCTTCATCAGGGTTTATTAATGACTACTACTATGACAGAGAGAGAACTACTCATAATCATTAAGTTGTGATTAAGAACTGCAATGTGGGTCAAAACGTTGGTTTCTAATGAATAGAATGTGTGTGTGTGTGTGTGTGTGTGTGTGACTGTGTATGTACGTATTTCTTTCGATCTAGTCGTTAAACTTTTTACTGGCGACGTCTCCAACAGTGAAAATATTTATAATTAACCAAAATACCCGTTCAAAACATTCATGTATAATGTAAATATTGTTCAAAGCTTGTGATTGCTGGAATTTGTATTCATGGATTTGGACTATTTCAGATGGCGTGAATTAGAACTTATACCAAATGGCTCATATTTAAAACTTAAATTATTTGTCTAATATTACAATTAAATATCTGAAAACAACTTTCGGTTATCGGCAAAGAGGATGCTATTTTCTTCTTTTATCACACCAAACAACTACAATAATATACGGGATTGGAATTCAGCTACGTTTCACCTGGATCGCCAAGACAACTGAGAACAATTCATCGTTTGAGACACGCAAGATGTTTATCGATTAACTTACCCAGGTAATTTAGATGTTTGTTTTCTTAATTGAGCAATTAAATAGCTTATTATGAGCTCATTTAAAATTGTTTACGATTATGGGCTCATTTGATATTTGTTTCTCAAAGCGATTTAATTAATTGAGTCCATTTCAAATTGTATTATATTTATGCTTATGTGATTATTGATTATTTACTTATCTTATTTATTTGATTCAATCACAACGTGGTTCTAATTGAATGCAAACCGAAATGGTTTAATTCTGTAGTTAATCTTAAGTAAGAATTAATTTTAGTAAACTGGAAAAAAATGATGATAATTTAAATTTTGTATTTATAGATGATTTGAATCAGAACATTATTTGCTCTCTAAACATTTTAATTAAAGTTGGATTTATTTTGTTCACTCGTAGTTTATCAATAAAACAGTTTAAAAAAAAAGCATTTGGTATCATATCTGACATCCATTTTCACATTCAATTTTAAAATTCAAATAGAATTTAAATGTATGACTAAGCATTTAATTTTCTGCAAAGAACATTAATTGAGTCTGACTGAAGAAGCCTCCAAGTCTTCCGGAGTTCTTCTTCCACGGCCTTCTTTGTCTTCAAGGCTCAAGTCTCCCTCTCGAAATATCTGAAACAGTTGAACAGTGTACTCAAATCCTGCTCCAAGTCATTAATCCACCGTAGACGTGGTCTTCCTCGTTTCCTCTTTCTAGCTGGTCTTCCATAGAGCATCTTCTTGGGGAGTCTGCAAGGCATCATGCCCAAGCCATCTCAGCTTTCCTGTTTAATTATATTTACAATGACGGGTTCCTGATTGATGTTTTGGAGTTCTATATTTTTCCTTATACGCCATTGTCCATTCATCTGTATCGGGTCAAATATCTTTTCTTCCATCTGCTGACCTTGGTCTCTGCTTGATGTTAAAGTGGCCATGTCTCACTGCCGTTGGCCCCGTTGGTCTGATGACAACTTATATAAAGTTGATTTTAGTTTTCTGGGTATGCACTTCCTCGACCTGAGGGTTTTATGTAAGGCATAATAACATCTATTTCCCGCAACTATTCTTGCATGCACATCTTAGTAGTATTAGTAATAGTAGTATTAGTAGTAGTATCCTAGTATTGTTACCATTTGTGATAATTCATCCTAAATACTTGAATTATAATCGTATACAATAATATAATACTATAATTATAACAGTATTATGACAGCTTATAATATGTTTAATTTCGTAGTTTTAATGTAATAGATAACGATTGATGTAACAGCTCTTTTTGAGTGCCAGTAAATGTGAAAACCTGACTAATGTTAATAATTCAAATTTAGAAATTATGAAACTTAAATAATTTAGATTATAACTGATTTAGAAATGTAAAAAACAAAACACAATCATTGGAAAGTTTTGAGTTTTCATTTCTTTCGGTAGTCCTCATGTCTGACTAACTAATTTCTTTTTAATGGTACATCTACAAAATTCCGATAAGCAATTCCATCTAACAACTAAAAAAAAATGTATTGAACTTGTGCAGCCCATCATGCGTTTTGATTATTAATAAACTACCTGAAAATGTATATAATTATTGTTCGGAGTGCCAGAAAATGTGAAAACCAAACTAGTGTAAATAATTTAAATATACAAATTCGAAACATAAATAATTCAGAATATAATTGATTTAGAAATAAATACATTTTTTCCAACGTTTTGAGTTTTCACATCTTTCGGCAGTCCTCATGCCTGCCTATTTAATTTTTTTTTGGGTTATGCATCTACGAAATTCCGATAAGCAATACCATACAAAAACCTTTAAAAAAAATATGTAAAAAGAGTAGAGACGGGTAGAGACAGAGTAAATCTAAAAGAGCTATGAAGAAAGAGACGGATCGAAGGCGGGCTAATTTAAAAGGGTTCGAAGGAGATAGAGAGAGCGAGTGGGAGAGAGAAAGAGAGAGTGATCGAGGGAGAGAGAGAGCTGGGGGTGGCGGTGGTCGGCCGGGGGCCCTGCCTCGGGGCCCGCAATTTACGTGGGGCCCGGCCGGGGCTTAATTAACTCGCTGGCCCCGGGGCGGCCCCCCCGGGCCCCCACCGTCGGGAAATTGCCCTACCCCCCACCCCATCCCCCTCCACCAGTCGATATTTTACATCACCCTCCGGCCTAGTGTGTCTCTTGTCAACGCTCTTTCTCTGTCTCCCTCTTTCAGTCCTGCGTCTCCCACGAGGTGTTATTATTAGTTCGGTGGTTCGATATTAAAAAAAAATTATTGATTTTTTGATCGAAAACCAAAAATTTGAAATTAAATTTATTTTATTTTTACAGAAATTTATAAAACTAAAAAAAAAATAATATTCTGCATATGTCATTTCACGCCCCTAACGCCTATAGTATCAGTATGCCTCGCATTTATAGTATATTTTCACACGTTTACAATTTCTATATACTATTCACAACTATAAGGTAATAGTTTCATAACCTTACCGCAATAAGGTTATGAAACTAAGATTTCCAGCACGATAAATAACCTTGAAAATAAGAACGGCGTGATGAACAAAAAAAAATAAAATAATTTTTACGCATAAAAGCGTGAAGTGCTTTATAATCCGGAGGAAGTACCCCTGAAGAGCATTTCCCTCACACGGATCATCATTTGAGTATTAACATCGAACGAATCGTCCTATTCCATTGAGATTTTGTCTAGTTGGATCTGAATAGGCATGCAGTGAACCGACATGCTCAAAACTGTCATCTTCAAACTACGGGCTGAGAGATATGACTTGTAAGGCCTAAGTTTCTTTCATGATCGGGAATAAGGAAACGAATATGGTAGAGACACTCTTGTGTCTAAAGTGTAAGATATTATTATGTATTTGATTTTTTAATTTTCTAATGATATTTGTATCCCTACACTATTAACTCAAATATATGAACTAGGATATTTCTTTAACGAACCTGCAACAAAAATCTTTACTATAATTTTTCGCTAATAAAAAAAAAAAAAAATACAATATTAAAATGAAACCAAAAGTAATCATAAAGGTTTTGCTTTAAAAAAAATTAAAAGGGGGAATAATAAAGCCATTGAAATGATACTTTGTGTTGATAATTAATTTAAAGAAACATTTAAACATAATTTGAAAGCAATAAATAGGTTATTCGAATCGCTTTATTTAGTATGTCTACAGTAAGCATTGATAAGAAAGCTATAGAATTTCATTACTCAATATAAAACTTCATTAAAAATTTCATTATAACTTGATGAATTTGTAGAATGATAAATAACCTAATTATTAATGAACGATTTTTTTATTTGCTATGTATATAGATAAATTAAACTAAGATAAAATGCGTACCCGTACTGAATAAAATGCCGACCTCCTCACGATAGTTTAACACACCTAGTACAAACCTGGTGGCCTACAATCCAACCTTCGATACTATTTTGCACACGTCATGGTATTAACCACAGACTAACTCAATTCATTGCAACACGTGAATAGAATAAAAAACAAAAACTTATTCCATTACTCTAAACATGCAATAATCAGACAATGAGATATTTTCCGTTTAAAGTCAATTTACCAAGAATGGAAGAACGATTTCCTTAAACACAAAATAATAATTTAATATTACACTGCAAATCATCAGTTTGCTTGATTACGGAACCTAAGTAACAATTTCTAGGATAAATTGTACATTTATCTAACCTCCTAGTTCAAAACCTACATTCAAGGTCCCGATCCGACATCTATTATGCATGAAAATATAACGTGTTTAAGTAACAGCTAAGAATGATCTGAGTTTTCGCGCGGAGTCGACCTTCTGAATTACCATATTATCTGCATCAATAATCTCTACGAGACGAGGAATGGAGTCATATGTCCATTTTTTTTCTTGTTATTTTTCTTTTCTGTAACGCTTTATTATTGCTCACGTTCTAATCTCAATTTGCATTGGAACATATGCACTGATTTGTAAAATCATACACCATTTAGACAAGTACTTATACATGACTTGTTTCTTAAGAGCTGTGTAAATTACTCATCAATCTTATTTGATTACACTATTATTAAAATAATTTATATTTTACATTAAAAATGAAACAGAGAATTGGAAAAACTGATTCCCTCTGAAATAACTTAATAAGTATATAAATATTCAAATTAAGAAGGTGTGCTATGTCTCTCCAATTTAAAAAAGTAATGTTAGAACTAAAGTAAATAAAAACATTAAGTATTGTTTATAATAAAAAAAATTAAAAAATACAGTAGGGTAGAAGCCTGCGTATCCCTTAAAATGAAGAAGAATGATATGCCATGAACAGTAAATTAATCACTTATTAATATCACTTTAAGTCTGAGCACTACGTTAGAGTGATAACCATAAAAAAAAAAAGAAGAAATAAATAATAATTAGACAGTAAATACGTTAAAGGCAGTAAATGCTTATTATTTTTCTCTATCAACATGGCTACTAGCCTGCACGATTGCCATGATGCAGCGAAGCACGAGCCTGTTGTCGCGAAACACAAAAATACCAGTTTATCAAACTAAAATCCTTCCAATGAACATGAGGCGAGGTCGTTAACGTTTAAGTATAAATACCGTCTCGAGGTATTCGAAAATAAGGCGTTGCGTTGAATATTCGATTTGATAAAGGATAAGACTTCTGGAGAATTTAGGATATAGCAAAACACGGAATCGCAGAGCCTACTCCCGGTTAATATACTTAAAGTGAAGGTGTCGCGAAGGTTGAGATGGCCTTGTGAAGTTGTTTGGCTGAGTAATAGACGAATTACTTAACAGTATATAGGTGCTGAGCCGACTGGTAAACTTCCGGAATAGGGATTAAGAGGGGTAGACCGAAGGATTGGTGGGAGGATTGCGTTGATAGTGAGTGGTATAGCGGATTTGGATTTGGAGGGTGTCCGTAGACGGATATTAGTGGGTAGAGATTGGTGGTATTGATATCGAGCCTTCGTGTTCTCTAAGCCTTATAATTCTTAATGTGAACAATCATAATATATTTCAATTATCTCTCACTTGAAGTCTGTTTTTGTGTTATGATATTACCTGTTACTGTCACCTACAGTGATTTTACGTGTTTCAACGGTTATTCATTTTTACACCATTTCCTTTTTTTTTCTAACTTAAAACAATTATCATTACTTTTTCTTCGTGTTTCATTATCTCCTGAGGCCTGTTAGGCGTGAGTAGCCTCAATCAATCTCTTGTAGTTATCTCTATCCAAATCTTTTGTTAGGAATTGAAACATCATTCCTTTACATGAAAGCATTGCCATACCGATAGGAATGCCGTCGGTAACTTACTTTATCGTATATTTCTTTAGAACCAAAAAATCTTCTGACATATAGCCGCTGAAAATAGAAACTAATTTATTGTTTTACCAGATTGAAAATGTCAGCTAGTTAATTATATCCCTTGGTCTCATTTTCTGTGGGATTTATTTTACCCACTTAATTTTCAAAGTAGATGTGGTCATATATATCTAGATCTATAGGGACCCATACACGGTCAATATTACTGACAGTATTGGAATGAAGAAAATACTGAGGAATCAGTATTTTTACACCATACACTTTCAATATTACTCTCAGTTTTTAACTCATTTTCCATATTTTGATGTAGTGTAGACTCAGGGCTATATTTTTGATTGTATCTTCATTACAATGTTTAGTATTATAATTATCTACTTTCTTTATTATGTATGTTTACTATTCTGTTATTTTTATGTACTATTATTTTTGTAAAACTTCTAACCAAAGTATCTCTGTATTTTACTAATGTAAAAATCAGAAATAAATAAATTTAAAAAAAACTCAGTTCACAGTTAGCTCGCGATAAGAACAGTAATCTTTTTCTTACGCAGATTTATACTTACTTTTTTAATGGATAGAGCGTGTTTAGCAATTGTGATCGCTAAGGCATTGGAAAAAAAAAGAGGGAACACGCTTGTGGGTTAAGGATTGGCTATTGGACAGGGATAAGTTCACCCATTTAAACTTTATCAACGAGATTTCAGTAAAGGAACAATCAGATTACTTTAACTATTTTCGGATGAATGAAAACGTATTCAATAATTTATTTAATATGGTTTCTCCTCATATTAAAAAACAAGATACAAATATGAGGGAAAGTATATGCCCAAAACAACAGTTGGCAGTTACCCTACGCTATTTAGCAACAGGGCGAAATTTTGAGGACTTAAAGATTTTATTGGTAATTTCTCCATCAGACGGATAGTGATTTAGACACTAGGAAAAATATTATTTTTTTCCATATACAATACAAAATTGTACGTATAAAATTAAGTTCCATCCTGTTGTTATTAGAAAAAATGAAGTTTTGAGAAAAACATTACATAAATCATTTATAACGTTAGAAAAATATGGCTGTTATTATCATTATTTCATCGGAAATCAGTCGATGCGTCGTACTCAACAGCTACAAAATACTGACGAATGAAAGAAACGGGCATACACGATCAGTAGTCAGTATCTCCTCCCCTACGCCGGGTTGAATTGAGGTATGATGGAATGAACCACCACTCATCAATACCCTACTTCAGTACATCAGTATTGCCCTTACACGATCAGTATTACTGACAGTATCTGACTATACTGTCAGTAATACTGACCGTGTATGGGCCTCTTATAAAATAGGTTTAGTATTTTATCTTCAAAATGTTCTTTTGGTCAAAAACAACTTTCGTCATTTCAAACACTTCAATATATCTCTACTCTATACCATACAATAGGATAAACATAAGTAACTGCATGCAATTCTAAACAATGAAAATTAATATAATTGTTTATATTAATATTTTTTTAATTACTTTTATTTAGAGTTTCACGTTATAATGCACTCACACTGAGAGGTTCCCCAAAAGGTGTATAAGGTTAATAATCTCCTGTAGCCAAGGAGGAAAGGTAGATAACAATTTTAAGAATTAGAGAAGTCATTATTCGATTATCCAATACAGAATATGCTATTGTAATAGCTTATCAATGCCTTTTATTTCTAAAAGGAGTTTTGAGAAGAAATTAGTTCCATCTAAGGACTGTGAAGTTCATGGAAGCTACAAAAGAAACGGAACGGACAGAGAGCCTAAAATATGCATCATCATCGCAGGATTTTGTTGTCTCAGGGCGCTTGGCCCAAGGGAAGAATAAATAATACTCCTTGATGTGGACTAAGAAATTCGCTGAAGAACATAAATGATTTATGAAGCCCCTGAGAGGTGTAATTACAGGCCTTGTACCATTTCTTTCATTAGGAGTCCGAATGAAGAAGAAGGGACAGGATGGGAGCCAGCATCTGGCTTCTGCTAACTAGGCCCAGGTGATTGACTGCTACTTGCTTCCGGATGAAGGATCGCACTCGTCCTCCGGAGCGTAACAGCTACTCCAGGATGTTGTCCTCGTTGATCGGCGAAGCCCTTTCTGGAAGAAGATTAGATGGCCTGAGGACACAATAACGTGACGGTCATTAGCGATGATTGGTCTTGTCCACCCACCGAGCCAATTCCTTTTAAACAAACGAATAATATTTACTTTTAGGAGTATACTTTCGAGGAAATAGTTGGCCGAAGATATCCTGGGGAATGAAAAAGTAATCAGGGATGTGACTAAAGAATCGTACACAAAACTGCAATAGAGTCTAATAGTGTGATCTTGCGTACAGCTCATAAGTAGTTTATAATTGTAGGCTTTAAGGAAAAATGGAC
Organism: Troilus luridus; assembly: GCA_964056705.1. NCBI lineage: Eukaryota > Metazoa > Arthropoda > Insecta > Hemiptera > Pentatomidae > Troilus > Troilus luridus. The sequence continues at coordinate 106,844,018 of OZ057412.1, forward strand.
TAGAATGGCTGGGAAATAAAAATTATGTTCATTAGAAATACTGTAAGTTATTAGTTTATTAATTGGAAAAGAATCTGTCTCTATATAATTTTCTTAAATATACTACAGTTCCCTAATCGAGTATTTCCTTGAATATTTACATTGTTTTAAAACTTCTCCTCAGGCCTTTTAACAAAGATTCATTTCGCTTTCTCAACGTCAGTCATTTCTAATTTAATAGTATAGTGTTACAACTCTGGTATTTATTGCATTATAAGATAGTTTCATTAATTATATTTTACCATTAAAACATATTTTTTAATTTAAAAGAAGACTCGCCGAAAACCCTTGACTTCCTGTCCTACTGTATCCTTTAATAGTACTCCACTTATCCCTGTTGAACAGATCCGCTACCTAGGACTCAACTGAGACAAACGTCTAACTTGGAACCCTCACACAAGACTGAAAAGACAAGAAACAGCTCGACGCTTCCGACTACTTCAACACATACTAGACAAACGCTCAAAGCTTCAAATCAATTACAAAAGACTTATTTATGTTACTGTTATAAGACCTATATGGACTTACGGAATTGAACTATGGGGCTCCACCAAACCATCAAATTCCTCTCGTATTCAATCCTTGCAATCCAAAATCCTTCGCAAAATCCTAAACGCTCCTTATTTTGTCACAAATAAAACCATCCATAATGACCTGAACGTTCCATATGTTACCGATTTAGCCCATTCCAGATACCTATCATTCCATAATAAACTCCAGGCCCATCCAAACCCACTAGTTTCCATCCTTGGTTCCAATTCCATCCCGGACAATCCTCCTAGGCGTCTGAAGAGAAGATGGCCTCGAGACCTTCTATAATAGAAATGTAATTAGAGTGCTGCCAATGGGTAGTGCCTCTACACGTCCTTTCATGCATTTGTTTATTCATACAGCCTTTGTACTAGATGTATAATATTACAGTTGTACAATTCAATAAAATCATTTAAAAAAAAAAAAAAAAGAAGACAGAAAACCTTGTGACGTTCTAAGTTGAACTTGTTATTTGAGTACTATCACTGGGTAGTTTCCCTAACTAATCGTCAGAAGACGATCCAAGTAGAATAAGTAAAAATAAACCATTAATATTTTCATGCAATGAACAACATAATGCAATGTTTAATATTTTTTAATAGCATAAAATGACTGTGAAGTCTCAAAGACTATGAAAAAACGACGTATGCAGATGTTTTGCGGACCCCGCTACCTCGTTCATCCCCAGTATTGCTCGGCTAAACTCAGTTCTCTCAATTACAGACCTTCTTCAGTCATTAAGATCTGTTTAAACTCTTTATTCAGCAATTATTCCGCAGGTTGTCACTTCGAGTCGAGTCACAACAAATTTTAAATTTTCATTAGTTTGCCTTTTAATATTTTTTTAAATACAAGTTATAGTGAGCATTAGAATGGAAAAGAGAATGTAATTATGGGAATTGTTAATACTTAGGTAATAATTTTATCTTGTAATAAGCGTTTCAAAAAATATTCATCATCAAACTTCGCAATGCTAGTAAAAACTTTTATTTTTTGTTGAAATCTACTAATTACCACTAATTACATTCTCTTTTCCATATTAAAGCTCATGATAACTTGTACTTTTGGAAAATATTAAAAGGGAAACATGAAAAGATAAACCTTTTTGTGATTCACAAAACCTGGGGAATGATTACCCTTTTTTCTTCTGTTTAGACCCCAACATTGGGGAATTGGGATCGAAAAACCTACCACCATAATTGTAATGGGGGGGACCCAGTTATCTCTATATTTTCTATACATATTATAAAACAAAGTCCTCGGGCGCGACTGTCTGTCTGTTCGCGATAAATTTAACAACGTCTGCACGGATTTTCATGCGATTTCACCAATAGATAGAGCGATTCACGAGAAAGGTTTTGGTACATAATTTGTCAAGGTTTTGTGTTAATTGTTGTTGTTTGTTCATTTAACGTCACTTTATGCTGCTACGGCTTTTTAACGAGTAGCTGACATACAGACTCGGGACCCCCGTTTAACGTACCTTCCGAAGGACGGTAACTAATTTTTTACTCCCTCTAAAAAATCCTAGGGCCATCTGCCGGGCTACGAACCCGCGATATTGGGCTTAGTAGTTTGTTACGCTAACCACTGGACCACAGCCCCCCCACCCAACGATAATTGTTGAAAGTGTAGGAAAAAGTATAGCCTCCAAGGAGGCTTCTTGGAAGACTCTGCCTAATCCCTTTGGCATATAAATAAACAATGTATGGCGGTAAATTCCTCGTAATAGTTCCTATATAACGAAATATTTTGTTTTGTTTTGATGTTTATAATATCTACATAATAAAATACTCTAGATAGACAAAACAAGGAGCTATAATATGTCATAAAACCCGTGCAAAGCCTGGGTCGCTAGTTTAACATATTCAGCATAGAGCGTTCACTCAGATCTGACGTGTGATACCTATTAAACACGTATTCATAACATAAATAACATCCTCCAAACAAACACGTAGACAAATAATTGAGTAAATTAATAAAAAAAAAGAGAATGCAGGTAAAAAAAATTTCCTAAGACATGCTTACTCAAAAGTCAAGAAACGATTACAATCAACTTCGAAGCACGAACTGTCGTCCTGTAATCACAATTCGGATTTAATTCTGTTCCAATGACAGAGGACTGTACCGAAAATTATGCCTGGGTCCAAGACACTGCTTTTTTTCCTTTGAACTGAAAAAAAAAAACGAGAACCAGCAAAAAACTGAAGAGAGATATATAATTAAATCCATTTGTGTGGTTCCCAATGCCTCATTGTCAGGTCAATAACTGTCATTTCCAGTCCTTAGGAGCTCTCCGTCAGTTTTTTTTTTACTACCAAACCGAACCCGCTGGTTGCCTAGCTACAGATCACCTGCTATGACATAGCAATTCTTGGATGAAATAAAAAAAGGTTTCACCGTCAACTAATATTTTTTAATATAATGTACCTTACATAGCATAGATAAATGGACATGAAAAAAATATAGATTTGTTGGACAATATACATTTTTTAAAATCTAGACTCTCTCTATTGCAGAAAACTCCAGAATGTATCTTCACACGTAAAAAATGTTTATTAAATGGCAAATATTCAAACTACCTCCGGGTTATCAGAAATGGATATGTAATAAATAATATTGATTACAAACTGTAGCCAAACCTTCAAAGTATATTGCGTTCCTTTTTTTTTTTTTATATATTTTATTGTGATTATTTTAATATTTTTATTTTTAAGAGAAAAATTGTACATATATATATATATATATATATATATATATATGTATATATATATATATATATATATATATATATATACATATATATATATATATATATATATATGTATATATATATATATATATATATATATATATATATATATATATATATATATATATATATATATATGTTGTGTAGGCATATATTGTGTTCCATATTTTGATACAACACTTTTAATAATATAATTTAATTCTTTTACAACATATAGTATTAAGTGGTACTAACAAGTAGTGCTAGCATTATGTTAATATAGAAACTTTTATAAAACACTTAAAAAGGACAACTTTGTGGGTTTTGACAGAGGAAAGTAGTCGACGTTTGTGGTATTCTGCCATTAAGTGCTTTCAAGAGAAATATTTCCAATATTATTTATGGAATACAACAAATAAATATCCTAAAACAATAACTGTGTCTGAATAATTAACATTATCATTTGGTGGAAATTTTCGTCGAGCACATTTAAAATTACATCACCATCTCTCAATTTTTATATTCAATTTTTTATTCAACCTAAATATAAAAGAAAATCTAATTTTACCATCAATACTATTACTAGATTATTTACATTGCATCATATTATATATATATATATATATATATATATATATATATATATATATATATATGTGTGTGTATATATTTCTATTAAATATCAATGTCCCTTTGGAATAAGCACTATTACTTTTCCATATTTTCTCATTAAAGTTATACTTGATCAAGAAAATTTTATCTCGAAGTTTATGCAAATTTAGTTTTGGCCCAGTTAGTGCCATTCTGGCAAATCCAATTTATCTTATAACAAAATATGTTTAGGAGTTTTCCAGTGACTCTTATTACTATTTTCAATGCAGATTTGACTTAGAGTTTTTTTTCTAAAGGACCCTATAGCTTATTTTTTTTACTATCATTCCATATAGTCGTTAAATTAAATAAGTAATAAAGGAACGGACGGTGGAGGGACAACATGGGTCGAGATGCAGATACCAGAGGTCCACCCCGACCCTACATAGGTAATGGCGACCTGTGTCCCCGCGGTCGCGCTCGAGGGCAGCACTCCCGATCCTATCAGCAAATTGGATACGCACCCGCTAACCTATATATATCTATCTATCTATATCCCGGTCGTGTATTATCGCTAGGCCCTTCCTGTCCTGTTCTCTTGGTGTATAAATCATACGGAAATATACCTCCAAATATACGAAGTTTGCCATTATTGGGTTGTTTTTTTATGAGTTACGATAGGATAATATCGTTTGATACCTGCCACTGAGAATTTTATGTAGGGTTTAATATAGAGAAACATGTATCAACTATGAAATTCAAAAAGTTGATGTGCCCCGACGCCATCATATTTATAGTAAATCAACATTACAACATAACTCACTGAGCGTATTCTACCATTGTATTTCGGAAAACTACATAAATATTTATCATACTTAGATAAATGGAGGGCTTTTGGAAATTAAAAAAATGAAGAAGAAATAAAATAAAAAATCTATGAGGGCTACATGATGTTTCTATTACATTGTTATTACCCGTAGGATTGATAAATATTGAAAAGCTAAGATATGAATTGATTAATGGAAAAGAAATATATATATATGGAGAAACTACCCATCGGTTGCACTCCAATTAAATATTGTGATTCGGATTTTTTTTTTCAAATGAAATGTTTTAATTTTTGTTTATAGTTAAATTCACAATACGTCACACTTTAGAGCAATTAGTATGTATTAGAAATCTTGATAAGTAAACATATCAAAAAATTAAAATTAAATTAAAATGTTTTTTATTATTGCAGTTATTTTAAGGAACTAGAGAAATGAATCTCAGTGCATTCGTGTACATAAACGGAATCAGAACCCTTACGGTGACTTTTTTCTTTCAAATTTTATAATTGAAAATATTAATTACATATATTTGAAAATAATTTTAATAGATATGTCTGTATCCCCAAAAGTAATAGTTATTTTTAATGCAATGTATTTCAGTTATTTTTAAATATCCTCGAAACTTATGCCGGGTTTCTTTCAATCTATTTCCTTTAGTTAAGTGGGGATTAACCCACTTATACTTAGCACAAGTATGCAATGGAGTATGCGTGCGATACGCAGTAAGCGTAATCCTGCACAAATATTTCTACTATAGACATCACTACTATTTTTTTATTCGCTACTACTTTTTTTTTATTCGCCCAATGAAATTCATACGTTTTTCCTCTTACATTAAATGCCCACTAACCAATACAATACAACAATGACAATTAGTTTTATTAGAGAAAGAAAATGGTCCGGGTGGAGTTCAAAAAGTGTTTTACCTCCACCCGGACCATTTTCTTCCTTATACTTTAAGGTCAATTATTATTATTCAAGAAGAATTAGTTTTATAATTCACTCAACTATAAAACTAATGTTCTTTTAAGATCCTATATAAAAAACATTCTTTAAAATATTGGCGGTTTGTTGTTTAAAACGATTTTTGCAGAATTTATTTATTTTCAATTAAGTTAGACGTTGATTGCAATATTTTTAGCCCTTTCACGCCAAACGGCTACAACAACTGTTCACAGGAGATTTTTTAAATTTTATTTCGACACTTTGGGCATGAAAGGGTTAACAACCTAAATTAACTGAAAAAAGTTAAGAGAAAAATAAAAAAAAATTAAAATTTTCGAGAAAACTTTAAACCACAAAAATGTTTTGTATCAACAGCAATTCAAACCAAATTCAGTATTAGGTTTTCGATTGACAATCATTAAATGAATATTTAAGATATTTTCATTAAGAATAAACTATAGCACCTCGATAACATCAAACTTTACATCACATAAAAGTTTTTTCAAGTATTGCATAAAGGAGACAGGAGGCTGTGATAAAATAAAATGTATTAAGTCATGAGTAAGCAAATAAAAAATACTTTGCGCATTTGCTATAGTTTTAGATTAGTAATGGACATCCAAGAATTTTTAGTCTTTATAATAATTTCTATACACGGTTGATATTGTATCTCTTGAACCATCGGTTATTGTGAAAACATTTCTATGCCTTAATTCAGTTTTAATATATCTCAGAAACGGAAAGAAACTAAATTCGAAAAAAATCACTTTCGTATCACTTGTTTCTTTAGAGAAAAACATTATTCAAGAAACTAATAGATCCAATGTCTATTACTATTAAAACGGAATTGGGTAAATGCAGTAGTTTCAAGTAGTTTATAATTACTGTCTTTGTAGGAAGAGCAGTTTGTGTGATACGAGTCTAAATTAATTTGGATTAATTAATTTTACCTAAAATAAAATGGTTAATTCTTATATTTTAAAGGGAACCCTTAAAGTATTTTAAAACTACCTCATTTCTAATTTGCAATAGCGAAAATACGGTCATCACCTTATATTATAGTAGAATAATTTATTTGAAGAACTTCACACAAACAGGAATGAATAGGCAAGACGCTAATGACATTGTTTGAGTCATTGGTGCTTTATAAGTTAACTTTCAAAGTTAAGTATTTCAGCGGGTTTGTTTCCCTGCAAGAAGAAGGGACACAAATATACTTACAGGACAGAAGGCTTAGCAGTACATTTGGAGAATCTACGAGTTAGGTTTGTTGACAACACCAACCGATAAAAAAGATAGCAGAAAGGGGGGATTTAATACAGAAAATACTTTAATGAAAAACATTTACCCCCTGTTTAACCTCGGTTATTCGCAAAACGGGTATCCCAGTCGTTGGTTATCACGATTTCTCTCGAGGTATGGAGGTTTTCAAATATAGCTTTGTACAGGATCCCAATCCCATATGCTACAAGGCATTGGAAGAGTTAGCTTCGATGATGAGAACCAAGGAAATTTTTATCCTTATAAACAAACTAGAAATAGTTATGGATTAAGCCAATGTGATTTTAATTTCAACCCGCCCATCATAATTTATACGTGTAGTGATAATCATAATTTCTACTAAACTAGCTGTGCCCGCCACTTCGGGATAGTGACTTTGGGCAGTATTTTTAATTGTGTAAGCTAATTACTTTGCAAATAAAATACATACATTAAAATAAGTGTTTTACTGCAAATAGCTTATTTAAGTTCATTTTTATAAACAACGTTTTTTGTTTTCCCATCTTTTGCCAAAACATAGAGATTTTTCCAAAACGTATTTTATGTAGTAAAATCTAAGTTAATTAAAGAATGGTTAATTTAACAGACATCGGAGTAATTAAAGTATTTTAAAATTACCTCATTTCTAATTTTCAATAGCGAAAATACGGTCATCACCTTATATTACAGTAGAATAATTTATTTGATTTGTCTATCCTTTTAGGGTTATATTAACGTTGTAAGAAAGTATTTTAAATAGTTAAATCTTATTAAATTAATGAATGGTTAATTGAACAGGCATACAATTTATAAAATTATTTTGAAACAAACTCATTTCTAATATGAAGTAGTAAAAATTCGTTCATTGCCTTATATTATAGTTGAATACTTTATTTTGTCTGTATAAGTTGTTTAACTTTAGTTTTAATAGTTACATTTAAAATTGCAGTGATGTGCGCAGTTACGGAGCCGGGACCTGACTGAGAGGCTAGGGTACGAAGTGCAGGTTCAATGTTCACCCAGTAGAGGGGAATAGGAGAATAATTAAATTTATATATTATTTAGTGGATTATAAAAGTTGTAAAACCGCATTTTATGAAGTAAAATCTAAGTAAATTAAAGAATGAAATAAATAAAAAACATCCAAACTACAGAAAAAATATTTAATTACCTAACCCAAAAACTATTATTTCACTAAGAACATTAACAAAAACTCGTGCTAACAAATCGTATTGTAATCAATTTGCAGTAAATAATAATGAATTTGCAGCTGGAAAGAATGTAATATTCGCATGCGTTTCGCACAGTAGTCTGCCCTCACATGTCTGCCCGTTCGGCATATTTCCCCACCTACGCACATAAACCTTACATATTTCCATACAAACTTTCATCCCCTATTTTTAATTAAGCCCCTAAAGGGTAATATTTTTACGAACTTTGAATGCCATATTTATATCTAATCGTACCCTTTTTCTACCACTTACAACAATTTTTTCGCAATAAAAAGTAGCCTATGAACTTTCTCCGGCTATAGCCTATCTCTGTATCGAATGTCATTTAAATTGGTTAAGTAGTTTAGGCGTGAAAGCGTAGCAGACAGGCAGAGATACATTCGCATTTATAATATTAGTATAGATAACATGATAGGATTTCTCTTTACCATGATACGATAACTCTTTTATATATATAGATAGCATGATATGATTTCCCGTATTTTACTCGTTTACGGGTCGATTTCCTAAAAATAAAACTATTCCTTTATTTTTAATGTATATTGTATATTGTATATATTGTAGAAACTTAATCTAAAATTTCACGGTGCTCGCTTTAAAAATTACTTCTTTTTTTTATTACAAACGTTTGTCATCCTTTTCACCCTCTTAAGGGACGAATTATTAAAAATCCTTTCTTAGTGCGCGTTGGACTTATAAGATATACCTACTGTCCAAATTTCAAGTCTGTGGCTTATGCCGTTTTGGCTCTGCGATGGTCTTTTGAGTCAGGACGAACTCTTTTATTTACCAAAATCAATAAATTAATTTAAGGACTGAATCGATAGTTGTTTAAAAATAATAATTTTAAAGAACAATAAACTTCTATTCGACTACGTTCTGTTTTTATTATAATCAGCTTGAAAGTAGATCCATGACTACACTTTCAGAACACGCATGGGATTAATTCATTAAAAACCTTTTGATCCATTACATGATTAAATACAAAAAATAATGAACAAAATTAATAGTTGTGTTCTTTTCAGAATAGCTATACCTATTAATATAATAATAGATAAATGTATGGATAATTAGCCATATTAACCAGAATAATGACATAAAACCTAAGTAAGAATTGAAAAAGTATTATTTTCTAATTATTAAATGGAATTAGATACTCAAAAAACGGATCGGTAGTTAGTAAAACCAAAATTAAATTATTTTTTCAAATTATTGCTTATATAGTCAAAACGAAATAATAGATAATATTACTTCAGGTAATAATATTTCAGATTATAAATTTAAGAATTTAAATCTTAAATTAATAATACAATGGATTTATTAGAACATTAATTATAAATAATTATGAACTTTTGGATAACAATTAAAATTAGTAATTCAAAAGATATATATATTTCCTTCAAACATAGGCGGGTGAATGTCATACTCACTTATAATACTCTTATTTATAATATGAGTAACTTAACATTCATAATTTTGTGTCTTGAATAGTAGATATTTGTTTATTAAAATATTGAAACTAAAGTTTGATTAAATACAGTAAAATAAAAAAATGCAACCATTACCATATCGATTTCGTTTTTATAGGATAAAAAAAACTACAAAATACATATTATAATATATAAATATTTCTGATTCTAAATCATAGATAATTACAAGTAAAAAAGTATACTTATTTCAAGCCTAAAAAGGTAGTGTGTACCCCCTTCTGCCATCTTACAGTTAAATCGAAATATATAATTATTCTTTAATTAAATATTGAATAGTATAGGTATAGAATTAAAGAAAACGAAGAAAATATAGGCGTTGTCTAAAAACAACTGAGTGAAAGAAAAACTAAACTCCAAGTTTAAAAAAGAATTTTATCCCCCTTGTAGCTATATTCCTAACTTATTTCAAACAAAAACATTTTTTCTCTCTCTCGATTTATCCAAATTTATGAATATAAATCAGTCATTTTTATATCAAAATTTGACAAATAGATTTGGAAAATAGTTAGTTCATACTAATAGATAATTATAGCTTAAAACAAAGGACCTGTTTTAAAAATTTAAATACAATTGTATATAAATTTTGTTTTAAAATTACTTTATTTAAATTCATTTCTTCTCAGCAATTACTTTAGGCTTTTTGAAACTACAAAACATTAATTTATATCCAGTGGAGAACCAGGAAATCTCATTCCTGCACCTAACTGCCAATAAAAAAGTTCTTTTAAACAATAGTCCGATTTATTCCCCAAAAAAGTTGGTAGTTTCGCTTAAAATTCATTTATATATATATATATATATATATATATATTGTTTATGGTTCTCGAGTTTCAGTCAGTAATTGAACTTCTTAGGCGACGTTTCGAGACGTCGCCTAAGAAGTTCAATTACTGACTGAAACTCGAGAACCATAAACAATATAATTCTACAACAGTCAAGATAAGTAGAAACCTATATATATATATATATATATATATATATACTAATAAGATATTGCTAGGTATCAGATTAATAAAGAACTATTCGAGGTAATGAAGTATCATCATAAAGTAAACAAAATTCAATTTAAATAAAGTAAACCCATTTTACGTGAGTTTTCAGGGGGTCGAAAGTTTTGTTTTATCTTTAAAATCAGGCTATACATTCTCATCGAAAATTAACAAAAAATAACATAAATATATACACCAACTATGAAGTACCTGTTTAAATGAAAACAGGTAAAATGAGTCTAATAAAGCGGTAACAATCTTTTTAAAATCCTTCAATATTTTCAGTATTAAAATTGTAATTCCACTCAAATAATAAAAATATAAATATAATTTTTTTTTTTTTTTAATTAAAGTTACTAACAGTTGTTTTTGGAGATTACAATATCCAATGAATATCTGTTCCTTTTTTAAGACAGATGAATTTTATAAAAAGGCTTTCAGTAAAGCAATATACCACCCGTTGTTAGTACATATTGATTTATTTTATATTTGACAATTTTTTTTTGTAGCTAATAAACTTAATTGTTGAAAAATAAAAACAAGTTATAAAAGACATCAATATATAATTTTAAAATATAATTTAATTAGGAGTTTGATAATAAGGTTATTATTTGAGATATATATTAGATATATAAAATAAGAAGTACCTATTATTTAAATCTATAAATTATTATTTAATAAAACTTTCATTACATCTGAATTTTCTGTTTTAAAATATGAGTGATCAAATAATTGATGTAAGTATAATTTAAAAAAAATCTATGTTGAGAAGAGTTTTAAACATTTATACTTTTATAAATTTGTTTCTTTATTTAAAAAAAAGTATTACATTTGTTATTTATATTCATTTAAATAATCATAATAAATAAATAAAATATATTTTTTCATAAATATATTATTTATAGTAAAAATAAATTTACAATTTATATAAAAAAACAAATTTGAAAAAGTTTACCCTTATAAATAGTTTTAAACTTGACTTTTGCAAACTTGACAAATGGAAAAAAGGTTGTTTTTTTCGGAACTAATTTAATAATAAAATTTTGAATAATTTTTGGACATTTCTTTAATTGGGTTTTTAATATAATATTCCTGTGAGGTGTAATGAAAGCTTAAATCATAAAAAAATATGTTTTGACAGATATTCTATAAAATAATCATATTATAATTTAAATAAGGTGAATAATTCAATAAACATCGTTTCGTTGTTTCAGTTATATCATTACAAATGCCAGATGCTTGTTCGTTCTATTTCTATAAATGTGTATCTTAAAGCAATGTATATGTATTGCAAATATACTTTATATTTGTATAAATACAGTAGTTTATTTTAAAATCATTTTTTCCCCTCAAGGTTTTCAGTAAATTCAAATATCTTGAAAAAGGACAAACATGCAGTATTCTAAAAAATAGTTTTCTTTTGTTTTTTATATGAGGTCTTGAAAACGCTCCAGTTTCTTAGATAAGTTAGTTGATCATACTATTGCATTTGTTAGTGGATATTTAATGTTTAGAAGAAAAAGGTGTGAGTTTTGTTGTTTGAATATAATTTAAAAAAAAAATGGTGTAACTTTAATAGAATCATTAATGCAGGAGTACGATTTTTTAAAAAATCTAAAATATAAGTGACAATTTATTGAATCATTGAACAAGATTTCAAGAATAGAACCGAACCAAATTGAAGATGAATATTTTTTATTTTAATAAACTAACTTGAATTGATGGCAAATAAATTAATCAAAGTGAGGACGGCCATTTTCTTCCCCTGATGTGAAATAAAATTGCAAAATGTAACAATTACTTCTGTCAAATTACTAAGAATAGATTCGTGAGAAATTGATGAAATTGAAACAGAAGTATTTCTAATGATTTTTTAAATTTTATAAATAACCAGTAACGGTTTTATATGTATTAATTAATAAAAAAAAAGTATACTAAAGAGAGGTGGGACACCCCTTGTGAGCCAATCTACTGGTAAATATGTACTTAAATGAGTGCTTTTAAAATATAAAATATATTTAATAAGTGACTATTTAATAGCGACACATTTCAAGAATCGGAATCAATTTATCAATGAGAAAAGGATCAATTTAACAATGAATATTTTTACATATTTATACAAACATAAATTAATTGTAAATAATTTTTTTTTCTCTTTATATATTCATACACACCTGTCAATTGAAAACAATGAAAGTCAGCAGATTGGCTGACAGTAAAATAATATACAATGACATGAGAGGCATAACGTCGACACAGTACCCAGCGTTACCTCTCCTTTGGCTTGATTCAATTTTCTATAATAATTGATCATTGTAAATAATTAAATCTAATTGACAACTCTAGTTACCTTTCTGTCTAACATGTGATTGGTGTGGAGAAGTAAAATTAAGTTGCAAAATTTAATAATTCTTTGGTATAACTGAATATTTTTTAATGAAATAACTTGAATTTACGGTAAATGATTAAATCATATTGACAAACGTCATTGTCTTCTTGTATAACGTGTGATTGGTGCGGAGATGTAAAATTAAATTTCAAAATAAAAACTAAAATTTGCTTCATTAGTAATGGTGTAATTTTACTGGAAAGCAGAGTATTTTTAATGATTTTTTTAAACGATAAGTAACCAGTATTAGTAACTGATTTTATATGTAAAAAATAATAACAACATAATTATTCTAAAGATAGATGAGATACTACGTAACTTTTTTGAGCCATTTAAGTTTTTAAAATCTATTTAAATTAGTTTTACTTATGTGACTATTTCTTGAATCGTTAAACATTTCAAAAGTCGGACCGGATCAATTTAACAATCAATATTTTTTATAAAAAAGGAATTCAAAGTACATTATTAAATCAAATTGACAACCGTAATTGTCTTCCTGTTTAACATGTGATAATTATTGTAAATACAGATGAGATACTCTACGTACCTCTTGTGAGCCTGGGGTACCTCGTGGGCCGGGGTGACCCTGATGAGGTCGTATGGGAAAATGATGATGAAGACGCGTGCCCCTAGCGGAGGCACGACCAATAACCTCCTACGGCAAGAGCTGAGGTGAGACTGGCGCTCCCCCCACCACCGTCCCCTAACCTATATTTTAACTTTAAAGTGGGGGTGAGGGGTGGGAGTCATCTCAAAAATGGTGGATCCCAGCCTGCCTCTCCGCCCACCCTTAGGTCTGCATCTTCTTGATGCTACACCATCTTCCTTGTAAATCTTGATGACCTTATAAAGGAATAATTTAAAGGAGTTATGTTGAAGCTTATAATTATATATATATATATATTTTTTATTGAGAGTTTCCCCAAAATACAGCTGACATCCCAACTCATCCTAATATTATCCTTACTACGCTGATGATAAATGTGAATTATCAGTCAACACCAATCCAGTTATTGTATCACAAAGCCTCCAATCCCATATCACTGATCTTGAAGAATGGTGTCAAAAGTGGAGAATAAAAATAAATTCTCAAAAATCTCATCAAATCACTTTTATCTTACGCCGTAAACCAATGACTTCCTGCCCTCCAGTATCCTTTATTTATATCCCACTGGTGCCTGTAGAACAGATCCCATACTTAAGGTTGCATCTCGATAGACTATTAACCTGGAATCCTTATACAAGACTGAAAAGACAAGAAACCGCTCGACGTTTCAGGCTACTTCAACACTTAGTAGACAAACGTTCTAAGCTCCCAATTAATTACAAAAGGCTCATCTACATGACCATCATACTTCCTACTTAAACTTACGGAGTAGAGCTTTGGGGCTTCACTAAGCCATTGAATTCCTCTCGTATCCAATCCCTAAAATCCAAAATCCTTATTTCGTTAAGAATAAAGTCATCCATAATGACCTTAATGTCCCATTTGTTGTTAATTTGGCCCGAACCCGCTAATTATCCTTTCATAACAAACTTCATTTCCACTAAAACCCTCTATTTTTAAACCTAGCTTCCTCTTCAATTCTCGATAATCCTCCGAGGCGTCAGAAAAGAAGATGGCCCCGTGACCTTCTTAGTTGAACTTGTGATTTGAGTACTGCCAGTGGGTAGTTTCTCTACTTGTCATTATGTATCACTTAGCCTATTTACTTGTTGTATTATTGTAATACAATTGTAAATATCAATAAATAAATAATAAAAAAAAAGAATTGAGTTGAATCGAATTGAGCCAATATAGCTTTTCTTTTTTCTCTGGTTTTTCGTTTGGTGTTTCTCTGGCTACACCCCCTTCGGATCTTCCATCTATTTGGAGATCGAGATATTTGATGTTGGTAACATTTTCAATCTGTGAACACTTCACTTTCAATGGTCAGTCTTCCTCAGTACGCAGCAATTCGATTTGTTTGCCCTTCATCTTCATTCCCTTTTTTGTAATTATAAAAAAAAAATAATAAGCATGTACCACTACAACCCATGATTGGTATAGGGTTCAGTACATTGTAGGGACATGTTTCCCACAATTAAGGGTACCCACTTTTTAGAGGCTATGTGAGTCCCATGAGGATCTACGTATCCCGCCTGGTTCTTTCTTTGTTGTTAACAGATTCAATAATTTATCTGCCATAGCCTGATTTTAACAAAACACCTACAGCACAGCAACGATAAAATTTCACATTTCTTACAATATCCTTCCTACCAACTGTATCATAATAATCAAGTTACAAAAGCAGGATTAAGCAAAAATAAATAAAAACTTTGATCCATGACAAAATAATGTTTGTCGAAATAAACAAATGAAATTCATAGGATGTTGTTTTCTCTAAGTTTTGGAGATGATAGTTCTTTCAAACTATTCGGTCGTTTCTTATGAAATGTCTATTTTTATTATCTATAAAATTCGAAGTAAAATTATTGGACTTCTGTTGTTTACTATGTTCATGTTTACAGATTGTAATGAGCTTAATCGTCTCTTTTATTTTAATATTTACTATTCCAACAAATGAACAAATGAAAGAAATTTGCTTAGTATGCCATCAATATGACAATAGAAATACATTATATTCGTGTATTTTTTAATTTGTTAAAACTTGGACATTCGCGAGCCCAAGCTGCAAAAAAACATTACAATGACGTTCGAGGAAGGATGTTGTGACTAACGGTCTATTCAACGTTGGTTTGAGACATTTTTAGTTGTGGACACAGATTAATTCATAAATAAATATTTAATCTATAAATAAATGATTTATCCTTTCTCCCCAGAGGTGAAACTATCACTTTTACATCATACTACAGAGATATTGGGATAATGCTACCAAAAATTCAAAAACAACCTCCATTGGTTAACCTGAAGGGACCTACAATCCAAGATGACAACAGCAGGCCTCATGATTCGCGACAGACAGAGATTACGTGCTGGGTCACGAAGTACTCCCTCATCCACCTTATTCCTCCGACTTTCCTCAAACAGATTTCCATCTGTTAAGTGTAAATTTTTTTGAAAGGGATTCTTATGTCAAAATCGAATTTCATTCGAATGATTTTATTTATTCATAAAATCCCGAATTTTCATTTCCAGAATTTAAAATTATATAACAAGTTGGTGAAAATGTATAGAAAATGAGGTTAAATATTGTGAGTTAATTTTTTTTTTATTTCATAAAGTTGCTATTATAATCTTTCTTTTGAAAACGGGAAGTTCATATGATAAGACTCTTATTAAAACAAACTCTACCACTACAAGCCAAGAAGGGTCTTTGGTTCAGTACATGGTTGAGACAGGTTTATTTCCCTATTAAGGCTAAATTTATAGAGGGTGAGTGAACCCCGGGAGGTTCTGCAGGTCCCTCAGGGTCCTTCCATGGCTGTTGACAGATTCAATAATTTATCTGACTCATTGATCAATGACCTTCATCAAAGCAACTAGCATACTTAACATTTCTCATAGTCATATATCATCCTTCATACCAATTATAAGGAATAAAATATTAATAATAATCTTTAGGGAGCACAACAGAACTCAAAAAATACAGAGTAAGGAACAAAAAATCTTAGACCAAATATGAAGCGATGAAATCCATAACAGATCGGTTACCACGGAGTTATAGTTCGATCATATACATTTTTTGATAGTAGTAGACCTTAAGTTAGGAGTCTCACAAGCACTAATTGACTTCTTAGAAAAATCTGTTCTCCATTTCCTGATATGATGGTACAATCCATCAAACAAGCAACTTATTTTCTAATCTTTCTGTAATGGTTTCCACGACTACGAGAATGAGATTTTGTTTCGCTTATAATAATTAATTGATTTTGAACTATAATTGGCTTAACGATTTTCTAAAGGGGCTCCAGACATGTATTATTAGATTATTTTTATAACCACTATATTATAATCATTAATATTATATTTTTTTTGTTTGGATTTTGCGTTATTAAGATGTCGTTTTATTCCTGTTATATTTTCTTTCAGAAAAGAATAACAACTTTTTTTTATTATATAATCCTAAAAATTCTTTATCGGAAGCTGTAACCATATGCAATATTCTTGTCTTTCCCTAAGTAGTAAGTTGTCTTCAAATCTTTCAAAATCACTCATTTCACACGTCGACTAGATAGATAATTTTTCCTTTGTCTCATTCAAAGAAAATTTACCACATAAATCAAAAGTATTTGAGACAGAATCTTGTTAAAATTCGATAGGTTTAGTTTGCCCATTGTTGTCTGACTTTTTGTCTGGATATTTGATGTCATACTAAAAATGCATCATCATTATTAGAGACCATCCTCTCTACCCCTCATGCAGTATGAGGTTTCCTTCGGTACAGTCCGGACCACACCGTACAATCCTCTATCATTTCTCTTCTTCTTCTCTTTTTCCATCTCGGATATCAACTCATGCTTTTCACCACTCAGTCCTCGGACATTCCAGGTTCCCAATCTGATATACCGGTTTCCTCGCCAGGTCCTATTCCATAAAATCTGTCCGGTGCTTCTCGTTTCTTTTCTTTTGATTTTTGTTAATCAGTGTGTGGATTATCGCCCCAAACACCTAAGTCTGCCCCTTAAAGGATGTACAGGCACACTCTTCTCCCTGCTCCACCTTTCTAGGTGTTCTGAATGAGGCTACTTCCTGAGACAGTGTTTAATTGTACCATCAGGTGGCAAAGAGGCAACAGGCGGAGTTATATTGAAAATAAGTCATTTTTATTTTGATTTAATGGTTTAATAAGGCAGTAATTTTTAATTTTTGTTAAACAGGGGCTCAACAGTAGTTCCTAGCATAACCAGATGTTAAGGAGAAACGAAAATCCAAGAAAGCAGTAGAAGTAGGAAGAAAATAAAAGTACTCTGCTTAACCAAATGAGATTGACTCCTGTCAAGATAACACAACAAATACAGAGACAAACAATATAATAAAAACAGCATAAAGAGAATTACTCATTATAAAGTAGTATTGCAAACAATTGGAATGGATGGCATCACGCCAGAGTTGATGAAATACTTGGTGACCACAAGTGAAAAGATGTTTCAGCATCTCCTAAACTCGGTCTGGAAGAACAAATTAGTGCCAAAAGACTGGGAAATCTCTGTCTTAATACCAATATTTAAGAAAGGAGACAAATGAGATTGCCACGACCATAGAGGAATCTCACTTCTTAGTGTACCCAGTAAAATATACTCCAAAATACTAGAAAAGACGTCGTAGGAATGGAGTAGAATCAATACTGGGGGGGAGACCAATATGGATTCAGAGGAAATAAAAGCACCCAAGACCTTATCTTCACACTGAGACAAACAATTGAAAATATCATAGAAAATAACAAGGAAGTGGTCACCTGTTTTGTCGAACTCACAAAGGCTTTCGACGGGATCAGAAAGGAAGATATTATAAAGGCTCTAAGGGAGAAAAAGGTCAAACTGGGGTTCCAGAAAGGACGATTGGTACAGGAGAGGGATTCGTGGATCAAGTTCTACAGAAAGGATCTTCACACCATTGGCGGTAAAAGAAGAGAAGATTAAATAAAATATAAAATATTTTCTTCTATTTCTCAACCCCAATTCCATAAACAAAGAAAATCAATGACACGAGGGTCTTCAACACAAAACGTTTGAGAAACCGGACATTTCTCCTGTCCAAGGAGAAAGTATCTTGTTAGTGTAATGTTGTCACGTTATTATCACTGAACTGAAAAAAATATAAGGATACGAGATCTTTAGAACCCATCAAATTTCATGGTGGGTTGAAGTATAAGGTTTAACCCATGCGGAAAGAAACTGACCCATTATGCTCATTCTACCGCGTAACTGAGTTAGCAAAATCTGTCTCCTTGAATTTAACTCTCTTTGATGAAATTGATGAAAGGAAGCGAACAGCATTTTCTCGTGAAGAACGATTTTACTTTGCTAATCCTAGAAAAATGACTGTGGGTCCAGCCCAATTCAAACTTAGCATGTTATTTTTTTTGGAAGACCAGCTGACTAAGAGGTTATAGAGAAAATCCGATATTCTTTAGAATCGAACGAAAAGGATGATTAGAGGAAGAAGACTGCAAGAACATAACAGGTAACATTAATATGCACGCACAACGAGTCCAATAAATTGATGTTGTGAAAACCGCGTTAAAAGAAGGAAGTGTAATTAAGCAAAGAAAAATAAAATAAGAGATCTGTCAGTGAATGTCTCGACATGAAAGAAAGAAAGTTGAAGGCGGGTCATGTAGCACGAAGCAATCCATCAGGATGACTCTGAGCATCAATGAATGCCACAGTCCTCAGCAAGAGAAGACGTGGGAGGCCAAATACCAGATGGATATCAACAAGATGCGGTGGAGCTGCATGTAGCAAAATGAAAATCAGAGGCTCCCAAGATAGGCATAGTTTGATAAGTCTACTGTAGGCGGTCAAAGATCTACAAGGTCTATAGAGACAAAAAAAAAATTATTTTTAATAAATAAATAATTATATCAATAAAACTAATTATTTAATATGAACTGATTTTTATTCACAATAAAAATTATCAAAACAATATCCTAGCCTTCTTTTCTAACAAACATAAAATAATCGGTTGAAAATTCTTTTTTGTAACCTATACTCATCAGGCAACACTCCTTTATCAATTTTAACTTTAAACTTACAAGACTATACGATGAGAACAATTTATATTATTTGTGATTAAAAATGGGTATTATGGATAAGCATTTTTACTAAATAGCTTTTTTAAGTAATTTTTTTTTTTACCGCAGAAGTCGTGGTCCCAGGGATTAGCATGTCCGGTCTTCTCTTTTCTTAATGGACTATGGATCAAGTAGAATTGATTAATAATTTGCAAGATAACTCGTTCTTGCTCTCCTGGTTGGAGTACAGAAAGAGGTCGAATTAAATAAATCTTTAATATTATAGTTTGTATATTACAATTTTATTCTACATTAATATTAACTGTAAAAAACAAATAAAAATTTATATAGAACCTCAAAAGGTTCTTTGTTACGACATTTGTGGAAAAATTTCACCCTTAAGTCTTAGGCCTCTAAACCAACAAAAAGAGGAAACTACGGCTATTTTGGTTTCCTAAACTAATTAAAACCACATGGTAAAAACGAATTAAATTATTTAAAAAAAAAGTTAAATTGTTACAATTCAAATTTTATTAGTCAGTGCACTGTACATTAAATGTGATACATACATATATAACGGTATGTAGCCAGCTGTTATGACGTCTCACAATCACGTTGAGCGCCACTAGCGCACTCCACGTTCAAACGATAAAGCTCAAATTGAAGATTTTCTCAATAGACTGAGTTGCTGGCTATGTGGGAGATAATTCTAGACTGTTTTAAAATATTCACAATTATCACTTTGTTTATCAATCAATGCATATTCCATGTAATAAAAAAAAAAGTGGTTAGTTAAAATTCAGATGGCTATTACTAAATCTCGGATTTATTTGCAATTGCGTTTATTTTAAAAACGAAAAAACATCCATGGGCAAATAAGGACCTAAATCAGTTTAGTATTTATTTTTGCATTCGAATTAATAGTAGTTACCATTTCCTCTTGTTTATAATCCGTATTATTTTTAATACTATTGTGAAAGTTTTGAAAGTTTATCTGCCTTTGAACTTCGTTTGCCTTTTTCGAAAAAAAAATTAAATAAACAATACACAAATGGATCTGAGTGTTTAATTTGAAAAAAAAGTGTGTTCACGATTAGCTCATATTCTGTAACGACTTTGGCACAAATTGGAGTCTCACCCACATACATCATTGATGATTACGATATATATAAATATATATATATTAGTATATTGGTAATTAACTTCGATACTGTTTGAACAGATTTTTTAGTATATACACTTTTTATAGCTCATCACAAGTGGCTCTGTAAGATACTTCTATACACTTCAACCTATCGCGGAAAATTGGTTCTTGAGCACGGAGAAGTTTTTTTGCCTTATCTTTGTTGAAACTCGCCACTTGAACTCCAAGCTTTTTATACCGTTCAAGATCAACGGTGTATTCCGTTCCACCGATGGCAAAAAAAATGGGTATACCGTGGAACCTCAGAATATTTGAGTAGTCGGAGGAACGTTTAAAAAATGCTTTAGTATTTTAAATAGTTAGTTCTAAAAAAAGGTCTTGTTTTTATACGTTGAAACGAATGAATTCATAATTTTTTTTTTATTTATATAATCTTTTTGAAATATAATACAACTAATGATTAATATAAGGGTTTAGTTTTAAGTAAAAGAATAAATTTTTATAACGAAACATAAAATTACATGAAGCCTCGGTATATAATTGGTGTGCTGGATCACGATTCTCAAACAGACCAGTCAAAACAGAGAACTATATTATTAGAAGTAAGTATACTTGAGATATTAAATCAAATCCACAGATCTGTCAATATTAATGAAATTTTCACAACTGCTAAATCCTATTTAATTTTCCAATTTTCTATACCAATGCAAAAATTATTGAATAAACAATTGCTTACAGACGACGTTCAAAATCTATATTATTTGAGTAAATTGAAAGTATTGGAGCTCTTAGATGATGTGTTTAATGGATAGAAATGCTGTATAAGACAACACAGGCTATAATTATAGCACAACGAAAATAGACCCAGACAAATCCGGCACCGGAGGCACGTTAGAATACGCACGCAATGACGTAATGAGATGATTCGCTTGGCTCGCATCAGATGCAAACAATGATAAACTCTCCAAAAAAAAATAAAATAGAAAAGATTTCTTTTACATATACACGTGTCAATTTTGCCTTGTATAGAAGACATAGGTTGAAATACAATGATTTTTTTGTTTTCCCCATCAGTTATCAGTGGACCCGGATTTAAATACTTTTTTTTTAAACTTACTTTATAATTAATAAAGTCCACTGATAACTGATGGGGAAAACAAAAAAATCATTGTATTTCAACCTATGTCTTCTATACAAGGCAAAATTGACACGTGTATATGTAAAAGAAATCTTTTCTATTTTATTTTTTTTTGGAGAGTTTATCATTGTTTGCATCTGATGCGAGCCAAGCGAATCATCTCATTACGTCATTGCGTGCGTATTCTAACGTGCCTCCGGTGCCGGATTTGTCTGGGTCTATTTTCGTTGTGCTATAATTATAGCCTGTGTTGTCTTATACAGCATTTCTATCCATTAAACACATCATCTAAGAGCTCCAATACTTTCAATTTACTCAAATAATATAGATTTTGAACGTCGTCTGTAAGCAATTGTTTATTCAATAATTTTTGCATTGGTATAGAAAATTGGAAAATAAAATAGGATTTAGCAGTTGTGAAAATTTCATTAATATTGACAGATCTGTGGATTTGATTTAATATCTCAAGTATACTTACTTCTAATAATATAGTTCTCTGTTTTGACTGGTCTGTTTGAGAATCGTGATCCAGCACACCAATTATATACCGAGGCTTCATGTAATTTTATGTTTCGTTATAAAAATTTATTCTTTTACTTAAAACTAAACCCTTATATTAATCATTAGTTGTATTATATTTCAAAAAGATTATATAAATAAAAAAAAAATTATGAATTCATTCGTTTCAACGTATAAAAACAAGACCTTTTTTTAGAACTAACTATTTAAAATACTAAAGCATTTTTTAAACGTTCCTCCGACTACTCAAATATTCTGAGGTTCCACGGTATACCCATTTTTTTTGCAAAGAGAATAAATATGCTGTCTGGCATGCTACACCTTTGTTTTCGATATCTTACTCAATAATTAACAAGTGAATACATCAGTACACTTCGTACTTGCGCTGCTATTTTTTTTATTGATTAAAATGTGCGCGACGGCTATAGCCGTCGTTTGCCAACATATTGCCAAAGATCGGACGGCTATAAGCGTCATTTGCGGCAACGTGTTAAGTATAAAACATGTGTGAAAAATAGTGGCAGTGATTATAATAAGGTGTAGAATAAAACATCATGAAAAATATATAATCTCGGCCTATACCCGTTGAAAAAGCCAAATCCAAATCAAGAAATCGTATATGGTTGGAAAGGGCTTCTCAAGAGCTATCAAATGATAACAATAAAACACCATATTGACCGAGTAAAGCATTGCCAGGAACGTAAAAGAATGATTGCGACAACAAAGGATCAACGACTGTTCCAGTACATCTACAGCTGGGGCGGTTGAAATTATGCATGTGGATGATGAAATCGCTTCTATATCGACAACGGACTGTGTAGGACTCTATTGACTGCGATCGTCGACTACGAAGACACATTAGGCAGCAGCTAGTGCACGCTTCACAATGAAGTTTGTCAACAATGCATTCGGACATAAGTGTGATCTTCTATCGTTTCTGCGTTCATTGAAGCCAACGAAAGATAAACTCTTACCGCTGCTTAATAATACTTTCCCTGAAGAGCCATTAGTAACTTTGCGTTACGTGTAACAAATTACTGGACTAGGACAAAGTGCCCACGTTGTCACCATTGAACGAATTTGTGTATACACCTCAACACCACGGTTTCCCGCATTCGATTGGATCAGAGTATGTCCAGTATCACCGCGACTGTTATTCATGCAGATAAGTATGTTCAACGTAGTCAGCTGGGGTATCATCGGACAGCTCATTAATGGAAACTAAAATGGGTGGAAAGAAAAGGAGAGGACTGCCACGAAGCAGACGGGAGGATGAAGTGTCCAAGGACGCCTTAAAACTAGATATCGTGTATTGAAAAAGGGGGGCAACGAATAGAGAGGTATTGAAAAGGAAAATCCTGGAGGCCAAAGGTTACACAGACCCGTAGCGCTGAGGAGTACGTAAGTAAGGATAGTGAAGTGGTATCGGGAATATATAGGTATGTCCAGCACTGTTCAATTCAGGAAAAATATATCTGGCTTTAGTAGGATGTGATGATTTAAAATAATCAATAGCGTGTACTTTTCCATCGCACACAATAACGAAACATTATATAATTCATTCACAGGTTTAAGGTTTCAGAAGAAGCAAAGAATCGTCAAAGAAAAGTTCAATCTATTCATTAATAAGTCAAACTAATAATAAATAATTAAATACCAAATTGTCTTCTCTCTCTTATTCTAAAATAGGATAACTAGCCATAGAAGAAATGCCACAAGCGTTGTTCTTGGATCTCGTCAACCTCATGTAACCGTTTTCTCCCCAATTCGGGCCCCAGGAGTTCTTGACGATCCAAAAGTCCTCACCGTTATCAGATCCGTATCCGACCAGAAGGATTGAATGATCTAAGCTGGATGGATTGCAACCATCGCCATTAAAAACACCTGTAAGCATATATTTGAAATCAAATTATTCTCTTCATTTCATTCACAAGTAATTAATCACGTTGTAATAAGCAAAAACTCTTAAGGACTAACGTCTATAAACAATTAATATATTACAGTTTATAGTGTAAGTGTAACATAGAACATTTAACTATGCTTAGAAAGTTTGGACGATGCCTAAGTAGTAATATTTAAAGTAGATTTACACTAACCTCCTTTGTAGTAAATGAAAGGTTCGTTGCCTGCGCTGACTGCTATGGAGATTGGTCCGACCGTGGCAACGGCAGCCTTTAAAGCTTCGTCATTCTTGAGTTCTATGTCAGTATAAGCTTTAACTCTTGTTCCTTCCACTACCTTATCCTTGTCATACCTACAGCTACTAGCCTGAAACAGCGATCATCGGATTACTATAGACTGTAAACGATATCTTAGTCATCTTTATACCATACACATTAAGATAACTAGTCATACTGTTGATTTTTTTTTTTCATATGTTTAAACGAATCAAAAGAACTTACCCTTCCTTCATATGGGTAAGAATCTTCACTTTCCAATCCTTCCACATCCTCGAGATACCTGAAGGAGTTGTCCGGATATCCTCCACCACAACCCGAATTATGATAACCTTTTGAGCAATCTACAAGCTGCTGCTCGCTGAGGGATATGAGCTTTCCCGTCTTCCTGAAAAGCTGACCTTCTATTGCTCCAGTCTAAAATTAGATATATTATATAATTTTTATGAACGGCATTTTTTAGTTTATATATTAACATAAGTATTAATAAATAAACGTACGCTGCTGAAAGCCCAACACGATCCACAGATACCTTTGGTTTTTACTCGAGTAACTGCTCCCAATTCTCTCCAGTCGATTGACTGAGGAATGTCGACATTTTCTGGAGGAAGGAAAGTGAAGCTAGGTACATGTACAATCTCTCCAGTTCTGTTGAATCCTAACTGGGCCACTTCTTCCGGGAGCTTGAAATAAAAGGATATACAGATTAGAACAGACAAGCAATCACATCATATTATATTTCATACCAATTTTTACCATGTCTCCCAAGTGGTTCATCTCCAGATAGTATGTGGACAATCCAGCATCATATTTAGCATTGTGTTCTTCAATCATTTTCTGGTTTTCCGAAAAGATAATCATCCTAAGTTTTTCCTCTTCGATGGTGTGATACGATTTTCCGTGTTGTCTCTATAAAAATAGCTGTTTTAAGTTTATCGCTTTTATTTATATTAAACAATGTTAGTTAATGCTGAATTGAACCTTGAAAGACGTCCATTGCACTTTGATAGGCGTAGCAGCCGAAAACGCCACCATGGCGACAAGTAATATAACTTTCATCCTACACTGAGAATTGTTATTAAATTCTTCTCTAATACAACTCCGGAATGAAAGATGTAGCGACAGACCTTGAATTAAATTCTGTTAGATTCTTACCTGAGGTTGCTTCAAGGAGGCGGAATCGCAATTAACTTAAAATTTTCGACTAATGGGTTTTATACGTTTTAACCAACTCGATAACTCGAGAGGTATTGTGAATTCATGTTTATTAATGAAGATAAAGAATCCTGCAATACTGGTACTTGATAACATCATAAGTGTTCATTGATATAATGCAATAATTTATTATATTTCATTTTCTTATGGTCAACTGTTTTTCGTGCTGTAATGTTGTGTCATTTCATATGCAATGTTCGTTTTTATAATTTATAAAATTTAAAGTGGATTTTGTGAACTATTGTTTACAATGGATATATAATCTCTTTATAGCAAATGGATGATACATTTGTTATTTGGTCACATGGTATGAAAGACCTTCAAAGATTTCTTGAACTACAGAAACAGCATCCATGAGAATATTAAGTTGACCATGGAAGTTGAATCTGAAGGAAGTATCCCGTTCCTGGACTTGAATGTGGAGAACAATGAAAATTGGTTGGGTTACTTAGTATATAGAAAACTAACCCCTACAGACCGATATTTTTAAATACCTTCCCACATGACCATCCTGTACAAAAACTTGGAGTAATAAGAACCGGTGCATTTGAAAAAAGAAGGGAGACATTTAAAGAAAGCGATGATGAAAAATAGTTCCTAGGAAGAGAGAATTTAAAAATCCCCAAAAACAAAACTTCACGAAACAGTAGAAGACAGGGAAGAAATAAAGACAGCGGTGACACAAAAATAAGTCAGGTTCTGCGTAGTGATTCCATGACTTACATGATTCCATGTCCCTGTGGGAAGGAGTACATTGAGGAAACAGTAAGACAGAACATATTAGAAGCGTACAGAAGATGGATAGCAAGTCAACAGCATTGGCAGAACATTGAACTCACCAACAAAATATGACTAGATTATAAAAGTTGTGTATAAAATACAGAATCAAATTGTCACCTTAGCCCAGGCATGGGCCAACTTTTTAAGGGGGGGGGCGGATGAAAAAAAAAAACCATCTGTAGGTGTGAGATTTCAGGTTTGGCAAACTGGCACGCGGGAAACTTGATTTTGACAAAGCCTTGTAGAATTAGAAACGCTGATAAATAGTTGCTTCATTTCATTGTTCCATTGCAACTCGATCAGTTCGAGTTGGAATCTTGGTTCGACCGATTCACAATCTACATTAAATGGCAAGCTAAAAACGTCCAGATCCTGTTCAATAAATTTGAAGCCTTGGAATCTTCTTTCAAAAATGTCAAAAAATCATTCTATTCTAGCTTTGCAGAAAATAAATTTTGTCTTATGTATAATTGTGTGTGAGTATGTCGCGGGCCTGATCGACTAGCCCGAAGGGCCGCACTTGGCACTTGGCCGTACTTTGCCAATCACTGTCTTAGCCCAATAGCTGCAAATATGAATTTTGTTTCCCGATCTAGAACTGCGACAGAACGGAGTGTTTTGAATATATTATTGTAGAATGTTTCGTTTCTATTATAAATATTACATATATTTTAATGCATATATATATATATATATATATATATATATATATATATATATATATATATTGTAATGTAACTAATTTATATTGACAAAAATAAAATACTCGAAATATTGAAAGTGCGCTTTATAATTTAAACCCAGTCCCAGTCTGTCTGACGGTGACACCATCACCAAGCCTTTATTTTCAACCTGTTCTGATAATCCCATTATCAAATTCAATATTTATAGTGTTTTCATGTCATATACTACATTTTTGCACATTTACTTGATATAATACCATTATAGTTGTAAATATCATTGAATTAAATAAAAAAAAAAAAAAAAAAATATTTATACGTTCGTATATATCATGCATATATTTTGGCTCAAAATCCTTTAAAAAAGCCACAATATTCCTTTTACTCCAATATAAAATGTTTTGAACAGATCATGAAAGAAATTATGTTGTATTTACCAACTTACCAACCAAATTATGCTAATATTAAACAAGCACACAACAATAGAATATAGAATAGAATTGAAATGTAACTTTATTCTTGAACTAGGTCCCTTTAGAATAACAAGCATGAACATAAAAAAAACATGATATACATCTGGCCGGAAGGCAACAAAATTCATATCATAAAGTATTTACAAAAGTGCCATAAAATTAAATTAAAAAAAAAAAAGTGAATTTTGTGACAAAGTACTAAGCAACTAAATAAAATAAATATAGAGAAATAATTATTCACTATTGATCCATTTAAGCAAAAAACTAAACCTGTTTAGGGAGCATATTTTTGGGAACTGGGAAGAGGTTGGAAAAGTGAGTGTTTAAATGAGGATAGGGAAGAAGATTGACTGATATTAGGAGGGATTGAGTTCTAAGATAGTGGTGGACCAGGCGAGAAAGGAACGCTTGAATGATTTGGTCTTGTGTAACCCCACTACCCTAACTTTGACTTGACGCAATCCTCTTACCTTCACGCATGCTTCGCAATTCCGCGTTATGTAATCTCCTAAATTCTCGTGCGGTATCATCCGTTTTTGGACTGAATACTCTATGAACGGGTATAAAGAACAGAAAGGCAAGATCTTGTTTACTGGTTATGAGATGAGTATTTGAATTGAAGGAGACTGTATATATGATAGTAACACTAACACTAAGACTGTATGTATGAACACTAAATACACGTAATATACAATAAATTATATTAATACCAATTTATCTGCTTGTTTCACGTCACCTCATTCACAATATTTTTTTAGTTATATTAGAGGAAAAACATATAGATAAAACAGTAACTTGATGGTTGAGTGACCGTTTAATGAGCTCTAAAAGCATATCTCATATTTCCTTCGGAAGAGAACCGATTTCCATCTTGTACAGGAGCCTCAAAGGAAGCCTTGAGGAGGAAGCCGGTCGAGAAAAGGGGCCGTTTCATCTTTTTTATTTCATTTACATGATCCCGCGATCCCACCAGGAGTTCACTTTATTTTCAAAGTTGTGCTAATCCGAGGCTCCCTCATGGGAAAAAGTTCTACGTGGGCTTTTGAAGCGTAATGGAATCGGAAAACAAGTGGAAGAAATGAACAAAGTCAGATGGGGAAGGTCAAACAAATTTGCAAACAATTGGTATAGGGCATAGTTCCTCATAAAAGTAAGCGAAAAACAATTTAATATATAAGAAAAACTACAATGTTCTCATGAGTATTTTTGGATTATTAAGTTCTGAATCCCCGTAAACAACATAATGATAATGGTGTTATAAGAATTTGAAAACCGCAAAAATTTAATAAGCTATATAATAATAGGGTGTATAAAAAAAAATGACCGTTTTATCAAATTCCAGAGTTCAAAAGTCTGTAAATATTTTAATGCTATTTATTATTTACCAACTCTTAATTATCCCTTTAGAGCATTCTCTAAGCTTGTTTACTAACGTTGAATTTCATCAAAAAAAGTCTCAGTTTAATTATTTATTTCTAAGAAGAAACATGACAGTGTCCTACGAAATTCTCGTAATTTTGAGACATCACTGGGAAAAAAATTTCACATCCGCTGAAGCAACTCGCGAAATTATTAAATATGAAGGGGGGAGGTGTCCTTGACAAGCGCACTGCGCGGCGTTGGTTTGAAAAACTAGGAGTGGAGATACGACGTTGGAAAGGAAGAAGGGCTCCGGGCGACTATTAATGGATATTGACGATGTTCTGAAGGAAGCTGTTGATTCAAATCCGTCCACAAGTACTTGCGAACTTTCCAGGGAGTGTGGTGTGTCGAAAGATACTGTTAGTCGCCATTATTTACGGACTTTTGAACTCTGGAATTTGATAAAACGGTCATTTTTTTTTTGTATACACCCTATTAATTTAAAACCAACGTGCAGCAACACATTAGCTATATTAATTAAGGCATAATTATTCCCATTCACTTTTATTACATAAAATAGTCTCAAAATATACACGATATGAACGGAAAAAGTCAAGGAAAACTAAAAAAAGTACTTTTATAATATATGGCACCTTCGAAAGAACGTCATAACTCTAATTTTCAACAGAGGAATTTGAAAGTTTCATGTCAGTTAAAAATATAATAATTTGAGTATTGTAAAGCAAACCATTCCTATTGTAATAATGGTATTGAAATTATTTTATTAACCATTAGTAAATTTCTAAAAGCTTGAAACTTTTTCATTTTAACTTACGTCATTATTCCCGAAACTCAAGTTCAAATATGATAAACTTCAAGTTAAAATCAAAATATAATTTTATAAAAAAAAAAAAAAGAAGTGTTGGAAATGGAGTATCAGTTATTTCGCTCCTGAATTAAAAAGCTTCAACTGATACAATTGCTATTGAAGGCTTAACTGGATTAATTAATTTACTTTATGAAGAGTTGACAATAGTAGTTATATGATTTCAGTTGTTCATATTTTTATTCAAGTATTTTAAGGTAAGGATCGGTTATTATAGATTATATAAGCGTATAAAAAATAACCGATACCAGATAAATTCTCATAGCAGTAACTTTAAAACATCGTGGCATTAAATACGGAGATTCTTAAAATAATTAAAAGTGTCTTCAGCAGCTGATTTTGTTCGAGCCTGGAAATATCAAATTAATTATTTATTTTTTTAAACTGTTTATAACAATTTTAATGACGCTAATTGTTAACTTAATCTGTCATTAAGCCTTCTTATTTCAATACGCTGTTGTTTTTAGATTTTACTTCGAGACAGGATTTTTTTTTTATGTATTGAATTGTTTGAAGGTCCTGGGTTTAAATTCCGCTCGCTGGCAGACTTTTTTATTTAATCTGTTAGCGGCCGGGGATGGATGGAACCTATGGGATCTAGAAACCTCTACATGTGGGTACCCGAAATAAGGGGTGTTCTAGAACAAATCACCTCCCTGCACAAACCATTGTCCAAGAAACAGTACTGTCTCTACCATGTATTTAATCCCATACCCTTCATGGGTCGTATGATTTTGTTTTTCGTGACTGTATTGTTGTCTTTGCCTATTAGGAACGACGAGGAAGCTATATTGATCTGCATAGCAGATGCTGGCAGCTTAGAAGATGATTTTATAAATGTTTTGAGCAGAGCTAATTCTCCCTGCTCACTAGTTGCTTCACTAATCAAGGGAAGCATTTAGCCGGAGACCCAAGAGATAGAAGAGGCGGACCAGCCCGAGGCTAGAGCCAACAGTGGTCAGTAGCAGTTCTAATCACATGCTGTCACCCTCGTCTGCTCAATCATGAATTAAACCTGACCTTTCTAATTGTTAGCTTGAGGGAGGGGGCTTATTTCGAATTTCTTCTTGATTTGTAGCGGCCAAAATGTTACTTTGCTCCTCTACTTCCTTCTTTTTTTTAATCAATTTAAATTGTTATTAACATTCGGTGTGTCGATTAATCATTGTCTTTTCCCATCGGGACTTGATAGTTACCGAGGCAGCTCTGGCTCAATTAACAGATCAACTAACCACTGGGGAGGATGTGAAGGAATTTCCGTGGGAACAAATTAATGAAAAAGAGATGTATGGGAATCTAGTTTTAAATATTTGAAGTCACGAAACAGACGTGATAAAAAAACAAAACATAAATTAATTAAAAAGTTAATTAAGAACTAATGGAACGATTTTTTTCTTCCTACTAATTTCGTTAGTGTTCACGAAGTAATAGCTACAGCTGTTTTCACCAAACCACAATTATGATCTCCCTATGATTAACGAGAAAGCCCAAATAAATTTTAAAAAACATGTACCACAACAGCCCTTGAAGGGTCTGAGGTTCTGTACACAGTATAGACTAGTGACGATTCCCAACCTGGGAGGGGGGCGACACTAGTTGAATATGAAAAATTCTGACTTAGTTTTTGTTATTTCTTCTCTTGTCAGTTCTTCTTTACCTTGTAATGATACTTAAAATGTTGTATTCATCTTGAATTAAAGTAATTGACCTTATATATATATATGTGTGTGGAAGAAAAGTGTCATCAGTTATGTGAATGGTTTTGGACGAAGCCACGCCGGGCCCCCGCCCCCCTTCGACAGCCCTCAAGAAGATATGGAATTTGGTTCGAAACGTTGGATCTTAAATAAACAGTTTTCCCTACTTCACAGAAATTCTTTGATCTCCACCCTGATCATTTTCTTCCATTTAAAATGTTGTATTTTGTGATGGTAAAACTAAATGTTTGGTTTTCGGTGTAATACGAGGGGGGCGTTGTAGGAATTTTATTTCAACAGGGGGGCGTGGTACAAAAAAAGTTGGGAAACCACTGGACTGAACAGTGTCTTTCCTTTATTACAACGGCCTGTTTTTTCCTTTACTTAGGGTATCCTCTTTAAAAAAGCTGGGTGACCACCCGGAGGGTCTGTAGATATCAAGATTCAGCCCTGGATGTTAAGAGATTTAATGATTAATCTAACTCAGCAGGATTTAAATCGAGAGACTTCGCCATAGCAACTCAGCACTCTACACACTGAGCTCCTCCGCTGCCTCCGAGTAAATCAAAACCGTTTTTTAAGCAGTCTTGTAGTTGTTCAATATAAATTAACTTAATAAATTATGTTAAAGAGGAAATTCGTTGACTGTAAAACCTAATGGAGGATGTAAATAGTTGGGGGTTGTAGTAAAAAATTTACACAATAAATAAGTGGAAACTTATTTTTTATTTGTGCCGACGTTTCGACTTTGTAGGTCATCTTCAGGGCTATGAGAAAAACAGACATAAACAAAAATGACTATAAAAATACATAACAATACCAAGAATATAATAAAATAAATTAAAATAATAATAATACAGAAAAATTGAGCGAAAAAAGTGAAGGATATATTATGAAAGGATATATGAATAAAGATGATTACAGAATAGATGTATAGAAAGGTGATAATGCAAAAAAAATACAAATATAGAAATCAAGTTAAACAGAACGTTACAAAATGAAAAAGATATAAATATAAAGAGTGAGATATATAAGTATGGAAAACTTAGTTTAATAAAGATAGGGAGTTACATAAGTAAAATGAAAGGAAATTGAAAATAAATTAAGGTGGAATTTTATTATAAATCAATCGTTCTATTTATTAAGGCAAACAGATACATAATAAGAATAATACAGAGACCTCTACGGATCTGTCTCATAAACAATGTTCATTTTCCCATTGTCTTTGTAAGTTACATGTATATATAATATATTAACTTACATAGACAGTAGGGAAATGAACATTGTTAATGAGGCAGATTGGTAGGGGTGGATGTTTATTCTGTTTATTCTCCCTTTCTTGAAAAAATATCTAGGCCATAACTAAACTACTCACAAATTGAAGTGTACCACTCATCAAAAGTTAGGTAACTCTCTTTTTTAACCATACTTCTGGTTATTATTTTTTTGTATATTTGTGCTTATAGTACCTCACTTATCGATTTTTGTTCAACAAAAATAAATACACCAAACAAAATTTAAGAAAAATTTATTTTTTAAAATTAAATAATTCTTTTTTAGAAAATAAACATTTAAATTTTTACAAATATTGGTTTTCATTTCAATTTAACCTTCTTCAGTAGGGTGTTGTACCCCCTCTATTTTGAATTAATGCTTCACATCGGCGATTCATACCTACTCCTTATTAAGCTCAATATGTAATCTTGAGGTGAATTAGCCCATTCCTCAATTAAGGCGGCAGCAAGTTCATCCAAGTTATCTGGACAAAATGAACGCATGTGTAATTGCCGTTGGAGTTTGTCCCAAACATGTTCAATTGGATTCATGTCTGGTGAACAAGCAGGCCAGTTCATGTGCGTTATTCAATTGAATTTCTCACCCGTTTCTTGGAATAAAGTGATAATTACAGGTCTGATGACGTTGCTCAGGTAGGTTTGTGCGGTTAAATGTTCATTTCTAAACTTTACAAGCTGAGTTTTTCGATTACTCATTATCCCTCCCCACACCGTTACTGAGCCTCCTACAAGAGCGAACTGGTTCAGTCATACCTGGGCTAAATCGCTGGTTTGTCTCTCGCCACACTCTAAAACGTCGAACTTGATGATGGAGAACAAATTTAGGTGCGTCAGTAAATAAACAATAATCCCAGTCCTCGTCAGTCCAATCAACATGTTCACGAGCCCATTGGAGTCGTGCTGCCTTTTGTTGTCTGGTTAAATATACCCTCCTCGCCGGTCTCTTGTCGTCAAACCAACTTCATGTTTCTAACCGTCTTAGTTGAAATGTGGACTCCCGTTGCTTGTTGAAAAGAGCTTTCCAGCTGCCGAGCTGTTAGACCTCGTTGCCTAGTGGTTTGGATTTTGTGATATCGGTCTTGCGGAAGGGTGGTTTTTTGAACTCGGCCACCTCCAAATGTGTACTTATCAGTACCTGTTGCCTGGTATGGAGCCCATGCTCGTCCAATGACTGTGTGAGAGCACTGAAGCCTACGACCCACATCACGTTGAGAATGACCTAACTCTAAAAGTACTAATGCCCCCTCGAGTTCTTCAACACTACGTCGTAAAGACATTGTTAACCAGTGTACTGGTTGGAGTAATACTGACGATAAAAGGGAAATAATGTTTACAAAACACAAGTGGAAAATAACCAGCTCAGCTCTGAGTAGTGATACCAAGACTTTGTTTTTGTATTAAAACCGTGAAAGTGCTGATAAAATAGTTTTTTTTAAATGGAGGAAAACCTCAAATCAATCAAGTTAGCTAAATTATAAAATATCTTAATTTTCTTTAGTGGTCCACTTCAATTTGTGAACAGTTCAGTTATGATTTAATAATTACATTATTTATCTAAACCTTTAGTAATGAACACCTTTATAACGTATACAACTCATTTTTTACAACCATAGCACCAGAATCCCACAGAAAAGATTCACCAACAGAATTCTAAGATTCATATAGCGGCTCAAGAATAACTTAAGAATAATTACACGAATTGAAATTGACCTGGAATTGAACTTGATAGAGCCTAGCTAGAAGATATCACGGACAACAGCATCCTTCGACACGAGGTATACAAGTGAGATGTGATGTCCGAAAAGACAACACTCGCAGCACGAAGACCAAAGTGAACCGAAGAATGGAAGAGAGCATTCAGGGAACGAATGAAGGAGCACTTTAAGAACTTGAAGAACAAGTAGTCATGAGTGCTTCGCGTGGTCTCATAAAACCCATGTAACGTGTATAACAATAAAACCAATTTGACATTAATTTAAAATTAACAGTCTAATTATCTAATCATGAAATTGCATTACTGCAATATGGGTCTAAACGTTGGCTTCAACACAAACAGTTATCCTTACTAAAGACAATTTTCTTCCTGATAACAATTTTATTGTATTTTTTGATATTTCGTTTGAAATTGAAAATACCAACGAAAAAAAAATGAAAGATTGAGAATACCAAGAGTTCAGAAATTATAATCTTAACGTTACCCCGATAAATCCCTTTAACTATGATCAATTCGTGTTACTCAGATACCCGTTATTTTTCAACTAACGGAAACTGATCATCAAGTAATTACAGTTAATTATCATTCCACAACTTACTGGTACAAACATTAATAAAGGACACATTACCAATAAATCCGACTAGGAGACTAAAACACCTCTGGAGCAGAAATCAACAACAGAGAGCTCAAGCAAGCTAGGAGTGCATTCAATAGCAGAATTCTCCAACCACGCTACAACGTAAAGATTTATTAAGGGTAAGCTTTTAAAAGAAGAGCACAAATAGAATATCTTCCAAATGTATAATATTTCAGTGCATTGATTTAGTGTGTTACGAGTTTCAAGGTCCATACTCTATAGCAATGACAGAACTAATTATAACTAATTTTTCCTGGGTTTTCTAAACAAGCAACTTCCTCTTCTTTTCAAGCTTGTTTGTTCTTACAACTAGTTGACAAATAAACAATAGAAAATGCAAATTAGCTACTTCAAAATTAAGTAATGACATGGAATGGAATAAACAAGATAATTATTTGATATTATATAATGAACTGCTAGTCCGATTACTACACATTATTTTGCTAATTAGTCGAGTAATAGGTATTTTATAAAAAATAGATAGCGGACAAATATTTTAGCATTAAAGAATGGTTAATGAATTACATATTTAAAATAATAGCATTAGTGATAAGGAACTAATTAGTAGTTAAACGTTTATAAAAAATACAGTCATGAGGACTGCCGACAGAAGTGAAAAGTCAAGACTTAGGAATAATAATAATAATTTCTAATTCAGTTTTAATCTGAATTATTTAAATTTCAAATTTGTAAAACTAAATTATTAAAATTAGTCTGTTTTTCACTTATCTTGGCACTCCACAAAATTATTATATACATTTTTAAGAAGTTTATTTATTAATCAAAACATATAATGGACTGCACAAGTTCAATACAAAATATCGATACAACTTAATTGAAATAATAATTAGTAATTAGTTATATTATTTATACCTTGTTTTTGTATTTACATAGGTGTTGCTGAATATTATTTTCATTTTTAGCATTGGTTTCATCGTTAAGAAACAAGGAAACGAAAATTTCAACTAATTATTGGTGTTTTAAGTTATTATTGATATGAATTGCACAATTATTAAACGACGTTTTAGATAAATTTAATTATTCTTTTAATTTATTATTATATTAATGGAATTCTAACCTTTAACTAAAGTTAATTAAAGGAAATAACTCATTCACTGGCCGCTAGGTGTCGCCAGTCTCGAGCATGCTGCAAACGCGGCGCCACAAGTTTATCCCCTACCAACAGTCGCTAAACGCAGCTAAAGAAGTTTTGAGATAAAACAAACCAATATTCACTGATAATGACGCTTTATTATTTGTTATTAGTGTCCATTAGATTAATAATACAATAATTATTATTATCAACAGTTAAACTTTATTGGGAAACATAGTGCGAATGATTTTTAAGACAGAGTGAAAAATGAAAAAAAGAATATTTTGTTCACATGCATAATCATTCCACGTAATCATTATTTTTGCTCTATTATTTAAAATCGAATAAGAATAAGAATAATGTGAATGAATTATTTTTATTGGTTACATAAATAAATAAATATATATTAATCAGCATTTAGTCTTGCAGCCCGTCCCCCATTTTTGCTAAACTCTTCTTCATCTGCTTCATTAATGAGTTAATTGATGTTGATTAATCAATCTAGATTAGCAACATCTACTGATATGATTGTCCCTGAAGGGAATGAGAACAATTTTATTACTATCAGACAGATGAAAGGATTAAAAATATTTTATTATTAGATAACTCCATTAATAAGCCATTAATATCTTTATTTTTAATAACTAAATAATCATAAACTCAACTTATTAATGAAATCTTTAATTACATTGATATAAGAATAATTTTAACATCTCTAATCAAAATTATCTACTTATAAATAACTATAGATCATACAAATTATTGAAATATCTACATCTTGAATTATTTAATAAGCTATGATTATAGAACTTTTTATGAACATGACCATTATTCGTTTAGGGAACACTTAATTTTATGATGAAGTGATAAGTATTATTCTATAGAACAACAATGATTAATTAACTTTAGCCTTGAATCGCAAATGAATTGTTTTTGCAGAGTTGACGAGGTGAAGGTCTGTCTCATGATGGACTAAAACTGAAAACGATCTGCTCCGTAAATAAGAATCGCAGTGATTTTTTTCATATTTTTTTTTCTATCTTCCAGGCTAATTTTATCTTAAACCAATACGGTAACAATTACTAATAAATTAATAATTTAACTTTGTTTCTTTCCTTACCTAAAACAAATTTTAATTGTTAGGAAAGTTGAATACCATTTTGTTTTTTTTATTTTATGAATACAGGAATGACTAGTATAGAAATATGTAACAACAAAAAAATAACGCTTTTATACTTATTTGTTATAAACTAACATACGGCTTTTGTTCTTCACTCTGAAATTATTTCCCATCAAGTTTTCTACATTTGAAATTTCATTTATTTTTTATATATTTATTTCATTTCCCTTAATTTACTTTCGCAAGACAATGTATACACAGCCATTTCGTCTTGATTTTCAGAATGGAATAAATATTCACTTTAATAAATATGCTTTTGATTCGAGTGATTTTTTTCCGTATTTTTATATCTTGAGTAGTGATTCTTGTATGTGGTTTTACAACAATTATTTTTAAATGTGTATATATTATTTTTTAATTTTATTTGCTTATTCAAATATGCGAAGGAGCGAGGTAGCTCAGTGAAGCACATCGTTGCTGTGGCAAAGGTCTCATACAAATCCGGCTGGGGCAGATAAATTATTCAATCCGCTGACCACCGTGGTTAGATCTTGTGAGATCTGTAGTGCCCTTCTGTGGCACACTCATCCTCTATTAAATGTGCACCCTTAATTTGGGGAAAACCTGGCTGTTGGTAAGATCTCGGACAAATAACTTCCATGCACAAACATTATCATAGAAACAGTACAGTCTTTACCATGTACTGATTCCATGACCCTTCATGGGTCGTAGTGGTACAGTTTTTATTTGTGTTGGGAGATGTCTAAGGAGACAAGGGGCTAGACACATTTTTTGGGAGGAGGGATTATAATTTAACGTTGTTATTCTGAGAGGATATTGACACAGAATAAAAGAATAAAGCTAAAGCCTCGGTGAATATGGGAACAAGTCGATTATATATTATTATTATTATTAGGGTTTGAACCCTGTGGGATAACGCAAAGCAAACTTGACTTCATTTTCTGACATTTCTTCTATTTTCCCATGGTTTCCTCATTCTTTCTCCGGGGACCCTCTTCCTTTCTTGCGTCCATTTTGTCCCGCGGTCTTCTTGTGCTTCCCACTCTCTGACATTACTTTCCATTAGTTAACCCTTTTTCTGCATCTCTCTCCATTTTAATTGTCTGTAATGTTTATCATTATCCCTTCCATTGATATTAATGCTGAATATGCCGATATGGTGTTTTTGTGCGGTTTTTGCAATGGCAACGCCAATCGAAAAGGAACAGTAAAGTTTATCAGGAAAAGGAGAATCAGACCAAATCAAAACCATAACTTCTAATCCTGTCTTTATAAATAAAGTCTTATCTTTGGATCGGTATTGCTCAGACACTGAACTAAAAAAACAACAGAAACAACATATAAGGTATGAGAGAGGCATAGGCGTCAATAAATGGGCGAAGGAGTGTACACACAGAGGCAGATACTGCTGCCCTATAGGCGAGCCCTCGGGCGGACTTGGTAATAACAGAGGCACCCGTTCTATATCCCACTAATCAGGCCCCGTCGGTATCTCTGTGCCAACTATAAATGATTCTTGTGTATAATCAGGCTATTGGAGCTGCCGAATGGCTCCCTACCACAAACTCTTACCATAACCTTATTTATCAATAATCATAGTGCCGGACTACTAGAAGATTATATGCTCACAATTACCGTACAACTTTCATGGGTGCCAATCATCCTTCCTCTTCTATATTTAGTTCCTATCTTCCTCAGAAGAAGATCAAGATATTTTCTTTGGCTTTCTTTTTTATCTCTTCGATTATTTTTTTTTAAAGGAGTGGAAATTTCTTTTGGAATAAAACACTTATAGCTTCCTGAAATAACGTTTGTTAGGATCGACCATTTATAGTAGAAGCATCTGAGAAGTGGGTATACTCAGTAATTCAATAACCTTTATTCCGAATAAAAATAATCATGCACGAAAATTTACGATAAACAACTAAATATTACTTTTACCTGAGATTAATGATCAATATAAAATGGGATCAGACTATCGAGAAAGCAAGAGCATCATTTGATTGATTTGAGAAGAAACTTCGCACTTGAAAGTAGCAAATTGCCTTATCCCTTTAAAATAAGGATTAAGTTATGTTTTCCCTGCAGTGCTGTAAAGCGCGGAGGCGATCTGCATCTGCGGATAAGGATGGATAAACTGATTTGGATAAACTGAAAATAGACGCATACGAGATGAGGGTGTAGCGCTGTATTCTCTAATAGACGGAGAGCTAGCCACAGAAATAGGGCAGCAATTTATAGAACGATTAAAACCACGTAATCAGTCTCCTTAACATCATTATTTATTGATTCGGGCGCCTGGCAGCCTTTCATTGGTGGGGGTGGCCGAGGTACTGCCGTAAAGGGGTTGAAAAATCAATTGAAGGTGTTCAATTTATAGAGAGCTGATTTTTGGTGTGATTGTAGCTAATTATGTTCAAAATTCGAAAATAATATTGCCAGGCGATTTGCTTGGGGGGAAGTAGTGCCAGGTGACGTTAAAGGTGCATTGAAAAGTGCCGAAGTCGTCTCATTTATAGAGGGCTGGGACTAAATTTTTTCGTTACATTTAAACCTCAGGATACTGTGTGTGAAATGACAGGCGGAAATATTGAGCCGAACACCTTGCCAGGCGCCGAAAAAGAGCGAGAAATGCGCGGACGATAGTCAACCAGATGCTACAGTAATTTTTTATTATGAACGTTGTACGTCATTCTATTGTTATGGATTAAAGGGAGAACATTTTTTATTTATTATTGTTTATTATTTTTAAACAGTCTTTAACATTTACATTGTTAATTGTTTATCATTTGCCAATTAATGTCATGCAATTTTTGTTTTCTTTCAATTTCATGCATGTAATTCTACATGAAAACACGGTAACAGAAACGGCTAGATATCTTGATGATTATTGTTAATATTTAAGTATGAAAATTACCGTTATAACTGCTCATGAAAAAAAACTATCAATACTCTATAAATAGAATAAAAATTTATTAAATTGTATAAAATTTTAAAATTTATAAAATTTTATAAAAATTTAAAATTTATTAAAAAAACATTTTAAGTATGAAATATTAATGTTAAGGTTTCTCGGACGGTTTGTTTAACATTCCGAGAAACATTGAGTTCAATATTTCAGACTGATTA
Source organism: Troilus luridus (assembly GCA_964056705.1). NCBI lineage: Eukaryota > Metazoa > Arthropoda > Insecta > Hemiptera > Pentatomidae > Troilus > Troilus luridus. The sequence continues at coordinate 106,884,802 of OZ057412.1, forward strand.
AGTGGTTTTAATCGTTGTATAAATTGCTGCCCTATTTCCCTGGCTAGCTCTTAGGCTATAAATTTCGAGGAAGGGCCACATAACTAACGGATAACTACAAAATCGGATCAGAATAAAATAAAGATAATGCATATACTATCAACAAGTGGAAATTAGAATACCTGGACTACATCGTATGATATAATAAATAGCTGCAGCTGATAATGCAGAGTAAGATTGATAGTAGAAGGGGTTTAAGAAAGAGGAGGGACTTCTGGCTGCATAACTTAAAGCCAATTATTTACTCTCAAAATTAATTAACTATAAATTAAACTTATTTGGAACCTAATTATTTGTATAAATATCTATAATTCTACTTTACAACACAGTGGAAATTGCCAAAAAAATGTCTAACCTCCTTTATATGTAATTTTTAAATTAGTCATAGAACAACAAAAGCCAATCACAAAAGAAACCAAACTTAAAAAATTAATTACTGTGACAAATAAGATTTTAAATCCTATTTAACTCTAAACTATGTAAGTTGTACCATTCTTGTTTGTAGGGCAAACTCCCTTTCCATTACTGTTATGGCTTTTTTAATTATGCAACATAACAAGCATTTTTTTAATGTATAGAAGAATGACCAGCAGTATAATTGTTAACAATAAAAAACAAACAATAAACTAACATCCGATTTTTGTATCCTCAAACTCAGACTACAAACTCTCTTATTTCGACCTACACCAATTTAAAAAAAAAATCCAAAAATAGATAAGTCATTCGGTTTAGTATTATCAAGCCGAATACAGTATGAGCATGCGTTTTAATTTTTTAATACATATATATATATATATATACACACAGAGTTTTAAAAAATTCTTAAAAACTATATAGCGCATCATAAGAGGATCCCAGATGTCCAAAAATTGTAAATATTTGTGTTGCCACTTACTTTCAACCGTTTTGAATCAGTACCACATTTTTTCCATAACAACTACTTAAAGAATGTTAATAGGTTTGTTTAAATTTGCGTCAATAGTATTGGATTTACAGATATTTATGACCTTTTTAGCTGGTATATACATGATAATGCCCTGAGATAAAATGCATAACTAGATGAACAAGGGAAAATAAAAATTATGGCTTCTTTTACTGAACTTCAAAAGAGATTCCTTATATAATTTCACTGTTTTCCTTTATTCATAGATTTCATTTATACACTTTTATTATTTAATTTCCCTTTAATTATTTCATTATTTAATCTCGTCTTAATTGTATTTCATTATTTTCATCCACATCATAAAATTAAATCCACGTCTATACAACTGCTATATTTTTGTTTGAACTACACTGTTGATATTGTTCTTTCTTTGTTTTATCCACAGCGATGATAATGGGCAATAATATAGGCTGAAACGTTGGAACAAAATAAAATAAATTTTCCTTATTGGTGTAAAATTCGTTGGTTGGATTCCACGACTATTATTGTACAACAACACTGTTTGTATTGTTGAAAAATGTTAAATTTTTCATGATACATCTAGTCAAAGACTTCCTCATCAATTATAAAATAATGGTTGTAAAAATTAATTAAAAAAAATTAAAATGGTCAAATAGATAACCGTTGAAATACAATAACCGGAGTTTTTTCTTTATACTTTCAAACTGGTTTAAAAGAAGTACGATCCTAAACAGATGATTTTAATAGGATTCCTATGCCACCATACCGTTTGGTTGTAGTTTGGGTAACAAGAAAAGTATCATTTTATATTTAACATCTGTAATTGAAATTAAATCAGAGAAGTAATTAAATTAAAGAGAAAAAAATTAAAATCAGAAAATTAATTAGGACGTTAAATTATGTACTGTGGAGTAAGGACGTCTTTATTGATGACAACAAAAAAGAGACTCTACAATGCGATTCTTATAAGTACAATTCTATATGCCTCAGAGACCTGGTTGGATGGAAGGGATCCCATAATAAATGGCGGGAAGAGGACTTAGAAAGGAAGACTGGTATGATAAAAAGAAATGGTGGCAGGGCTTATATGAATTAGGCTACGACATATGACATTGTTGTATTAAGGTCATTCAGATATATTGATATTTATATATATATATATATATATATATATATATATATATATATATATATAAAAACTGTCACATTTAAAAAATAATTTTTTTATCATTTTCAAATAAAGGTACCAATTCCTGTTGTCATATGGTCCCAAAAAAGAGTAGAAGAACTAGATGATACGACAATCCTAAATACGAAACATCAATAATCAGCTTTATACCTAAATATCTTCAATGATCTGATCTAATATGGTCGTACAAAAAATATGAGATATTCATAAAGCAACTGTAAATAATAATCAAACTATATGTCATGTATAGTAGATAAGTATAACAGTGAATTAATGACACGAATACATTTTTACAATAAAAGATTATTTATCGTTTTTTTTTGTTCCCAACTTTTTATTTTTAAGAATTTCTTCTCTGATTCGCCCGGAAAGTGTTACTGCCTCCAGATGGGGATAGGAAAGGAGGACTTTGCCCCTTAGTTACGTGCTCCAAGGGCTCATTAAAAACTCATTATGGCGTGCGGAACTTGAGAGTCACTTAATTTTTATCTTCCCACTTCCTAAAAAAACTTTACTGTTACAAATGTTCAGAAGACTGCTGTGAATTTTAATATCACATAGCGTTTCAACTCACAATCAACAATTTTATTTATCAGTTATAAAATAGTCACATATGAAATAAAAGTCAATTAAAAAGCAATACCAGTTGCGATTAAATTATTACCCGCCAACAGTAAGTGTCTAATTGAAAGGTTACAGATTAAAGAATTAAGGAATTAGTTTAGGGAAACATTAAGGAAAATTTTAGGCCCTTAAATCTCTAACGATAAATTAGTCCATACAGGAAAGGATACCCTATCTCCAACACAATGAAGAAAAGAAGGGCTAATTTATATGGGAACATCCTGTAAATGATTCCAAGTAAACTAACGAAAAGAATATTGTAATTCCTAAGAAATAATAACCAAGCTGGTTTAATGTGGTATGAGAGGGCTCGTGGTTAAGTTGGATATGCTTAGGGATGAAACTGCCAAAAGCATAACCCGAGACTTAAGGTTAGAGGCGATAACAAAGCGGGCGATCAAAATGTCCAATGAGGAAAGGAGTTGATCTGAGAGGATGAAGAGATGTTGGGCAGAGAGAAAGTCTCGGAACAAGCACTAACTATTGATCCGGAGTACCCAAAGTAGGGTTAAAATAATCTAAAAAAGACTACAAAAAAATAGGCATATCATGGTTTTGAATCGATTTAACTACATAAATGATACAAAGTAGCATTTGTAAATATTTCTGTATTCCTTGTTTGAACAAGGATAACATTAAGTAAGATGTTTTAAAAAAATAGTCTAAGCTGTGGCATTCGTACGCTTATCGTCGCATCCTAGGTCAGGGGTGGCCTACCTGTGGCATGCCTTAAACATTTTTCCGGCCTGCGAAATTCATTATAATATAACAAGGTATATTTATTTTACATAGGTCAAAGTATTTAAAACTAATCTATTGAAAATACAATATTGGTTCATCGATATAATAAAAAATTAACTATCGATAGTAGGAGATAAAATATGAGAGATAAAAATATAAAATCGTTATAATGATTACAACCTGCGTTTAGTTTTAATTTGTTATATTATCTACGTTTGCATGCAAGAATAATAGTAAACACCATCATAATAACTCTTTATAACCATAACAACCTATGAAGGATCGTAGGTTCGTTATATAGTATAGACTGTACTGTTTCTATTTCTAAGGCAACGGATGTGGAGGGAGGTGATTTGTCGGAGATCATCGGTAGGTTTTCTCTCAAATAAGGGTACCCACTTTAAAGAGGCTTGGTAAGCCCCAGAGGGGTGCAGAACTCAGAGGGTCCATTTATGGTTGTTGACATATTAAATAATTTATCTATGACAGTTTGGTTTGAGCTCGGGATCTTCTGCATATCAACTCAGCGCTTTATCACTTAATAACTCTTTATGTTTTAATTTTTTACTCAAAAATAATGTTTATTGTGGATTTAAATTTTATAAAGGAGTAATATTGCATTTCCAAAATTGTACTCAAGAACACTTTGGTAATACAATCATGGTAAATGATAGGGGGCCGGTAAATGTGCATGTATCTATTGTCATGAATATGAAGCACATTTATCGTGTAAATGCATTATAATTCATATGGAGTGGAGTCGCCTATAAAATCGGTTTCTGTGGCCCGACTCACTTGAGGTAAACAAAGGAAACTCTTTTTCTCCAATAGTTAAAGACCCAGGTTAACTTGGAATCAATAAACTCATTTAGTATTTTAAGGTATCGAAAGGAGTTAAAAGGAGGACTCAAGATCAAACGGCATATATTAAATTTAATTCATAACCAAACTGTAAAATGTCAGTAATTTCATTCGATTTTCTTACGAGCTTATAAACAAAATGAAATATGGATCCAAATAATCAGACTCAAACTCTTGTCTAAATAAAAGTGTATGAATGCCATGGGACACGATTGCTTACTGATAAATATTTTAAAACATAGAAACGTCTGATTTTGCTCTTGATCCAGCAACATGTATGATAAGTTATAATTTTTGTTATTCTAAACATCGATGACATTAAATCCTCTTCTTTTGTAGGTCACTAAAATGTTTTAATTCGGTCAAGTAAATCAGTTGGTATTGGCAGTCGTCCGATCTCCGGCAAATGGCACATTAGCCCAGAAATATAGACATTAACTATATGGGTTTTAAATTCATACAGTTGTAAATGTCAATAAATAAATTAATAATAATAATAGTCTCTGTTCGATAAAAAGTTATCAAATTATTTATCCTCGATAATGAAAAATATGTTACAAATTCATCATTTTATTAAGTTATGGTCATACTTTTTAAATCATGTTTTGAAAATGAACTTTAATGATTTAAATTTGTTGTAATTTGTCGTTTGATTATTTAACTTCTATTACAATATTCTTTATTGTTTATTTATAATGTAGAAATAATTCAAAGTTGCATTTTTTTCAAATGCTCGCTGGGATTTTTTTTAGTTATTTGGTTATGCATGAAATTCTCTGTATTATTGTATTGGTTAAACATCTTCTTCTTTTTTAAGTCTGTTTAAATATAAAATGTGAAGGTTTGATGTACAAATCAAAACATCATATAGAATCACCTGATGTCAATTTAGGTCAATAGTTTTTTTAATGTATATCATTTGGAAAACTTAGTAACCAGGAGATTATTTTTACACCAACAAATTTGATGCTCCATATACCAAGGGCTTATCATAGTTTTGTTTTTCAATTTTCTCAACATTTTTTTATTTCAACGCAAATCACTTAAATCTAGAAATAATCTTTCTTTGATTACTAACCCAGACACTGGTAAATAATAATTATCATTGAATCTAATATAATTATTCATTTCTTATTATTTTATTCAGTCTAAAGTTATAAAAATTTATTTATTTAGAATAATATTAATAATGTTGTAGTTTTCATTGTTTATTTATGTGCATTCCAACTGATATATTCATATTAATATAATTTTCATCAAAACAAATAACTATGTCATTATCTAATCTGGGTTCGTTTTATTTATTGGCAGTTTTCCATCAATGATGTAATTTTACTAAATATTGGTTCATTTTCTTAGCTGACTCATAATCAGGTTTTATTTATACTTTCCTTCATATATATCTATAGTATATAAATCATTTCTTCTTTCCTAAATTATTTTTTTGATCTAATTTGATTCATTTTTAGTATAACTTGTTGGTATGAAAAAAAAATCAAAAAGTTGGTATTATATAGCTTTTTAGGTAAGAATAAAAAATATCAATAACTCAGATGCAATTAATTAAAATCTTTGAATAAAATAAGCTAATTTTATGTGAATTTAATTCATTCACATCATCAAATTTTTAAATTAAATGTAATCATTAGAACTAAATTTACGAAAGAAACTCATATCAAAGGATTAATGCAGTTTATTATATTTATGAAATTGCGATAAATGGAATTTAATTGATAAATAAAAAACCGTGAAAATACATGTGAAACTTTTTTCTCGGCATTCCCTTTCTGTACAGCCACAAGAGCCATCGGACTATCTACAGAAGTGTTCATAGCTATTTAATACCATCCACATATATCTAAAAATATTATCATTTGAATAAATTAAATATAAATATTTATTATTTATAGAAGGCTGCAGGATGCGCCTGTCTACAAATAATTTATCGAGCATTCTGAAGTAATCGCCGCAATGTAAGTTTAAAATAATGAAAAATAAAGGCTTGAAGTTAGTTCTCACTCATTAGTTTAAAAAAAAAAATTATTATCATGTTCAAAACGCAAAACTTATTCCTATCTTTTTTTAGGATGGAATAAGCAAGTTTTACGAATATACTTAGTAAGAAGTAAGGAGAGAATTAAACTGTGTCAGTTGAAATTTTTAATTTCATGCCAACACAGAACACTATGAACTATTATACTTAACAATGTTATCACGTCAATAAAGATATTACTACACCAGATAATACTCGTTTCTAAGATAAAACAAACACTTGACCTTCACCGTTTGAAATAATTTAAAAATATTTGAATAATGCAAAAACAAATTTACTTACTGGCATAAATGTTTCGTATTGTCATAATGAGAGCAAACATGAGGGGAGGGGGAATAAACGTTCGACCTCGGGATGGAAGTTACTGAGTTGAAAATTCGTATTGTAATGAGTTTTCTAAATATGTATGAAAAAACAACAACGAATCACGTAACAGCATCTGCTGTAATCAAAGGCCAAAGATAAGAAAAACTGACATTTTTTTTCATATTTTCATTTTTTGAACGTCCCGTGTCGTAAGATATTAAAAAACAACAAAAACTACTGCAACTCATAGAGTTGAGGATATGAGCTCAGTAAATAATAGAATTTGTAAGCCAACGATTGTGCAAGGCGGTGAGTAATCCTAGATCACGCTAAACCGCCGGGTTTTCCTTCAATGAAGGGCAACCATATTGGATCCGCAGATTTCCAGTTTCGATCTTCGCCTGTTTAGAGATCAAATCATTTATTTGCAACAACCGGGTTCAAATCCGGGATATATATTAATAAATAAAAAATAAAAGTCTTTAGAACTTTATCCTCTAGAAATCAGACAGATAACAAGAAGATTCTTAAAAAATAACATTACACATTTATGATGTTCTAATAATAATAATAAGCCATTAATGCCAATATTCGTGATGTTTTATTTTTTTTTAAACCTATTTTTATTAAAAATCTATTAAAGCTATTTTTGATTTTGAAGACTAATAACACGATAAAAAGGTGAAAACCGTTCCTTAAAATAATTGAATTAACTAAAATTTGGGCCCTAAAAGAGATCTTTACATTTTTAGTATCAGAGAAAATCTTTTATTCTTTAAGGCTAGAATAGTCTCAGTCTGCCTATTTTGTCAATTTATCTTTCTAACAACGGTTTATGGATTTATGTTTGTTCTTAGGGAAACAATCATTATGATCAAATGTGTTGTGTATAAATCTATTTATTGAATGATTATAGATATCTGTACCTCAAATAGATTCTGAGATAACTATTTTTTCTCAAGAAATGATCTTATAAATAAATTTTTAAAAAATGCCGAGCATCAATTTTTATTTATAATATTAGTTACGAATCTCTGTTGGATTGGCATATTAGCTAAGTAGAGATATCATTCAAATTTGCAAGAAGTGGCGTAATTTTGACATAAGGGTACTTTTATGTATTTCATTACAGTATGTATTTCTTTCGAAGAGTTCGAATTCTTTCAAATTTTCTGTAAAATATAAGTCAATTTGACAAGTTATAAGAATAATAATTTTAGATAATGCGGAACTGGAAATTGACAGTATCATGTGTTATTCAACATATTATTCCCGAATATAATATCAATTTATTATTTACTAATTTGAATTATATTTTCGATGTATAGTCCTATCTAAAATTGTTCTTCTAATATATCTCGGTATTTATATTTTTATGAATTTTGTAGGAAATTTCGTCCTCTCAAGGTTGGCCAACTGCACTAAAAATTTTCACGGATAGTTATTTAATTTTTAAACGTATATAATTATCACTAAAGATATAATACAAAAACTTATACCTTTTGAATACAACTCAATAGAAGTGGTTATGCCAATTAATCCATTTTGAAAAAGTCAACAGGATTTGTATGCATTAAAAATATCATTATAAATTGCGTTTTAATTATAAACAAACTGAATGTTTATCTGAAAAGTTCGCTAATTGTATATTTTGTTCATAATTAAAGGCAAGAAGGTTAATGAAAGTTAACGCAGGTTAAGTTAATGAAAGTTGTATGATGTATACATACGAGTAAATCAACAGTTGATGCTAATTTTACGTCAATTGTTGATACATGAAATAAAAAGTTCAGTGATACACGTCTATCACATCCCTCTTTCAATTAAATCTTTTCTTATATTTTCATTTATTTGATGTTCATCAAATTAATCTTATCTAATCTAAACGTTGCGATAAACAATCATTAAGTATGGAATTATTATATATATACATTTTCTTTATTAGTTATAATTAAGATATACACGTTTATTATTAGTTATACATTTAGTGTATAACTATGACATCCATTGACTCATTTTATTATTTTGAGTATTATGAGTATCGTCATTTACATTCTACATTTTTAGCTTGGAATATTGTCTTCTACCCAGTTCCAAAGTTATAATTAATTCGAACAAACAAAACTGTTGATAAAGACAAGTATGACTTCTATCTGCGCATTTGATGTTTCGTCTTCTTTGTTTATCTGTTTATCTTTGTTGCCGGTTTATTGCCAATTTGAATATTTGGTGAAGGTTGGCTATTTTTACACTCTTCCTGCTCCTTGCCCTTTCGTCGCTAGCGAGATTCTCCCACCGCAGCTTTGCTGACTCTAAAACATAATTCACTGTTTTGATCTGGCACGTGTTCGCACGGCTAAATGACGTCATGGCATTCTTATCGCGAAAATTGGAGGACACGGCAGGCCGGTCCAAGGTTTCGAGTCTATTTCAAATTTTTCAATTAAGACGCTTCCTTCTCAACTGAACGGGATGTCTGTATGTTTCTTCTTCATTTCTCATTCAATAATCATTCGTTCAATAGAGTATTTCACATATAATAATAATATTAAATGCAATATAATTTATCTGATATAAAAAAATCAATAAAATCTTCCTAATGAATTTTAACATAAAAACATTAGTAATGTAATGGAATAAAAATATACAATATCATCATAAAATAAAAATAAATCATCCCAAGATATTCTAAAATTAAAATCATTAATAAAGGAATGAATTACAAAATATATGAAATCATAAAATAAAAAAAAGAGTCATACCAATGGATTTCAAAAATAAAAACGTTAGTAATAAAATGTGATATCAAATATCCATTGTAATAAAATCACCAATGAATCATACCAATTGATTTTAATAATAAAAACCCTGTATTTTTAATGTTTCCATTCATGCATTAATGGAAACATTAAAATTGAATGTATTAGAAATATCAAAATAATAAAAATAGTCATGCTAATGATTTTAAAAATAAAAACATAATTAATGGAATGTAATAAAATATACAGTAATTTCATAAATTAAAAAAAAAATCATTCTAATAACTTTTAATAATGAAAGCTTTAAAAATGGAGTGCCATGAAAAATATACAATATTATTTTAATTGAAAAAAGAAGTATCATCTTAATAAATTTTAAAAGTTTTTATTTTAATAGAAAAAAGAAGTATCATCTTAATAAATTTTAAAAATAAAAACTTTTAAAATGAATTGCAATAAAAAAAATAAAATATTATTTTAATATATATATATATATAAAGAATCATTCTAATGGACTTTTAAAAAAGAATATAATTAATGGAATGCAATAAAAATATACAGAAATTTCATAAAATTAAACGAAAAATTCATCCTAATAAATTTAAAAAATAAATTTATTTCATTTTTTAAAATTTATTCCATTTTTTAAAATGGATTGCAATAAAAAATATACAATATTATTTTAATTATATATATATAAGAAAGAAAAAAATCATCCTAATGGACTTATAGAAAAGAACATTGATAATGTAATCCAATAATATAATAAAATAAAAAAGAATAATCCTGAAGGATTTTAAAAATAAAAACATCAATTATGAAATATAATAATATCAAGAAATTACGAAAAAATAATCTTCCTAATGAATTTTAGAAATAAAAACATTAAAAATGTAGTGAACAAATATGTAATAATATAATTTTATAATAGAAAGAATCGTCCAAATCGCTTTTAAAAAATAATAATGGAATGAGAAAGATATATTACTATCCTAATTTAATCTTTCAGAATATTAATAGAATTAGCAATACCATCTATACACCAGACTATTACTTTTCTTTCATAGGTAATAATATATCGGCTCTTTGAACTTAAACAATGATATTATTTGCTAAAAATAAAACACTACGATGTAATTATCTTAGACACCATCTTCACGAACACCATATCTGTTTTTAGAAGCCTCAAAAGAACATCATCAATCAATATTCAAGATGTTAATTATTTAAACATTATGTAAACGAGTACCTGATATTTTCAAGATATAAAAACCGGGTTGACCTTTTCAGTATACATTATTTTAGTTTTTAAATCATTTGAAAGAACATTTTCCAAAGGTTTATGTTTTCCAATATTCATCAAATGAATAACAATTTATTTCAGATCCCGTACGTAAGTGTTTCGAAGAATTTTAAGTTTAAGATTGTAAAAAACATGTTATACAAAATGCAGTGGCGGATTAAAGGTCCAGAGCGCCCTAGGCAATAACTTTATCGGCGCCCCTGTACCGGCCATCTTAATTTTAACTGATTGTCAGCATCATAGCATCATGCTTGTATTATATTATAGATCAGCATTTAGTTCTTTCTTTCTTTGTCGATATGTTATTTTTTTTATTTATTTAAAAATTCTGAGCTCGCGCGCCCCTAGGCACGTGCCTAGTTTGCCTTACGGATAATCCGCCACTGACAAAATGTGTTTAATATGTGCATTCAAAAGACTATTGAAATATCTGAATGGCCGATTGTTAAATATTATGGGTCAAATTACTCATGGAATTCCCCAGTTTATTCTGAAACAGTATAAGCTAAAAATACTTCAATTAATTTTAAATCTTATCTTATATCATTAGCGAGTGCATGGTCATTGGATGATAAATTATGAATTGCCAATACTTGAACCACCATAAAGTATAGATTAAAATTTAATTTAGTAAAAAATAACCTCGATCGCAAAGATATTTTTCATAATATACGATTCAACAATACAGACAATGAATAAATATATTGAGAAAAGAAGAGTCTATATTTTGGTTTAGGTGGAGAGAGAACCCGATAACAACACCAATTTTCAAAACTTATGAACGCCTGATTACGATCATCACTCATGTCTTGATTTGTTCACTCATATGGTCCATGTGGTCACAAGTATTTTCATGTGTTTACACAATACATATGTGTTGATGTGTTAAATCTATTCATGAGTGCCATGGGTTCATGTACTCATTCAAGTAAATTGCGCACCTTGAGACGAATAGGGTTCTAACTTATAGGAAATGATCTTTGCAGTAAAGATTTTATTTAACTAAATATTAAATATATATGTTTAAAAATGAAGTTTTATTCATAAAACAAATTTAAAAATTTAACAGGACTAAAAATGAGTTTGGTGAGATAAAAACCCTATCTTAGTGGAAATTTTTATTTTTATTATTATTTATTTACTCATGTCATAAAATAATGTCGGAATTTTTACAATACTCAATATTTCATTTTGAAGATTAGAATAAATTAAAATAGGGTTTTGATGATTTTTGTTTTTTTACTCCAAAAGGTGTCTGGTATCCCATATCCCTTAATAATCAACTCATCATGTTCCAATGAACAATTGCGATGAAAGACGTAGCAATTGATACATTTTATCTTTTTTTTTTTTTTGAAAGAAAATGGTTGACCTTGATCAAAATTGTGGAAGAAAATGGTCCGGGAAGAGGTCAATAAATTTCTCTGAATATCCAGAATATAAGTCCAAAGGACACCTTTTATCCTTTCAATACAGTTGAAAGATTAGTTGTTGCCACTTTGTGATGACAAACAACGTGTTATCTCTTGAAAAACAAAATGATTAACTTATTAACCGGGGTTAAGGCCCGTGTTGTTTTTAATATCCTGAAAGATTAAGGCAATTTATCACAAGGCTCGATAAAGACCGAAGCTAGATCCGACTTCAATTAAAGATCTATATTCATTTACCTAGTAAATATATTTGGTGACTTAGAGTATCTTTTTAAACTCTGCGTGTTTACAAGAGAGTTCCCATCGTTATGAATATGCTATAACGACATACTGTCAAATAGCAACAAATGTCAACATTCTTTGTCTCTACCGACAACTCGCGACAAATCATGACAACAAATATAACCAAGTTCGTTTTATGTAAGCTATGTTTAAGCTTACGTAGAAAACATTTATTATTTTTAGAATAATAGAGATAATCAGATGGATCCTACATTCCATAGATTTTATGGATTTTGGTCTGATAAATTTATTATGTTTTTGTAAATAAATCAATAAATAAGCACAAATCATTTTTCATAGTAAAATTAGGATGGTGTAAATCAAGCAAGTAATAAAAAATGTATATTATATATTTGATCCATTGGAAGAAAAACAACTACTTTTTACAAAAAATTAAATAACCCATTAACGTTAATATATTTTATAAAAAATAAAATGAGCTGTTATTTTTGAAAGTGGCATAAGTCCATATTTCACTTATCGATTATATTTAATTATTACATTATTATTTAAGAATTTACATTTGAATAAATTTTTAAAATATGGGCATACCTTATGTTTTTAATGCTTGAAATTTAGCAGAAAGTGTTGTTTTTAATACTGTACACCTTTTAAATATTATTATGAAATAATAATCATTAAAATTATTTAAAAGAATAAATAATTTTTTTTAGATCCAAATTATACCACATTAAAAAAAAACACCTAAACATCAGCTAGATTCCTCTCAACAAAAGAGTACAGATTTTACTTATTTACTATATGGTTACTAAGTAAATGTATTATAACCATATTAAATACGAAATAATTTGCACAAATATAATTGAATCTAAATAATTAAAGCAGTATCGAATCCCCAATGTACAATTATATAAAAATATCGTGTGAGTGAAATATTCAAAAGAAATCATCGAATTGAGTGCACTAAAAATAAAATAAATGTTATCTTTTCAAGACTTATTTTTCAGTTATATTTCTAGTTTTAAAAATTAATTATTGCTTTTCCGATGTTTTTATTTGATTTTATCGAGTTAATTTAGCCTAAGTTATCAGTTAGATAACGAATATGATGCACTGAAATACCAACAATGAGAATTTTCTAACTTATGAAGGGATATTTGAGGTGTGAAGATACAAAACTCACATCCTCCACTGACTCATTTATCTCATATATTAATCACAGAATCGGTTTTTATCGTTTTACCGAAAGTTATGGAAAGTGGGGAGTGTGAATTTTTCATCTACACATCTCATTTATTGTTTGTAATCATTTTTTATATAAACCTCTTCCAACCAGAAACTAATGTTTAGTTTCTATTCTATTTTATTTTCCGGCTTTTCCCAGTGTAGGGTTACCGCTAAGTCAATTCTTTCCATAGGTGTTATACAGTGGCGGCAAAAAGTATTTGCACACCCAGTTTTTATAAAACTATCATTCATAATGGAAATAATAATCCACTGAACTTCACATTCATAAAAAGTATATTTAAAACTAATACCATTTTATATGTGTACAATAATTAACTGTTTAGAGTAATGGGGAAAAATAAAAAAAATAATGAAATCCTGTGCTAAAAAGTATTTGCACACTTTGTGTACTATCACTAATATTCTTTGTTTACTATTTATTAATTCTTACACCAGTATTATCTACTCTATCTAATGTTTTCCCACAATGCTGAAGCATTAAGAATTAAATTATCATGGCGAAACCAAGTGAATTGAGTTTCGGAACTCGCGAAAAAATTGTTTTGTTGCGGGATCAACAAAAATCATATCGTCAGATTGCAGATTTATTAAGTATAAATTTGTCCACAGTCAGGTACGTCATAAAGAGATAAAAGGAACGTGGGGCAACTGAAAACAGTGAGCGAAAAGGCCGTCCAAAAAAGTTGTATTCCAGGATGAGGAGAAAGATAAAACATGAAGCTATGAAGCATCCCTTAGTAAGTTCTTGAGACCTGGCTAATATGGTCCATACAACTACTGGTGTTCAGGTTAGTGACAGGACTATCAGATACTGCCTGGATTCTGAAGACCTGCATGGTAGAGTACCTCGAAAGAAACCTTATATAAATGAAATCAACCGTAAAATGTCTCTTTCTTTTGCCAGAGAATATTTACGTAAGCCGTAATGTAGCTTTTGGGAGAATGTCATATTCTCCGATGGCAGCAAGTTCAATTGGCTTGGGTCCGATGGGCGGAAGACTTTTGAGGCGGCGTAAGGAAGAATTAAAAAAGCAAAATGTTTCTGTTACAGTAAAACATGGTGGTGGACATGTCATGGTATGGGGGTGTGTCTCATACCGCGGTGTGGGGAATCTTGGCTCCATTGACGGAATTTTAAATGCTGAGGGTTATGTGAACATTTTGCGCCATAACCTGCATGGAAGTACCGAAAAAATGAATATCAGGGATCGATATGTGTTCCAGCAGGACAACGATCCAAAACACACTGCAAACAAAACCAAGAAATGTTTAATATTTAATGTACGAAGACAGCTGCACACCCCTCCTCAATCGCCTGACATAAATATTATAGAAAATTTATGGCACATATTGCATTAGAATGCGAGAAGGCATCACATCACTGGAAGACACCATTTGAAACAAGAACTGGTCCAAGAATGGGAAACAATCAGCCATGACTTGGTTAAAAACTTGATCCACTCCATGCCCAGACGTCTACTGGCAATTATTGATGTCAATGGACTTTTTACGATTTTTTTTTCTCATTATATTTTTATCTACACCTGTCAAATACAAAACAGTGACAATCAGCAGATAGCCTGACACTAAAAAACATGATACAATGACTTGAAAGGCATGAAGAAGAACAGTACCCAGCGGTACCTCTCCCTTGGCTTGATTCAATTTCCTATGATAACAAATCCCTCATCCACGTTCTTTTTAATCTCTTCCTAGTGTTCTCTGGCATGAGAGTAGAGGCCATTTGTTCTATTAACGGGTTTGGATGTCCGTGTAGTTTTTCTTGAAAGCGTTTGTAGTATGTTCGTATGTGTTCGTCAACCGTTGGTATTTTTAAGTCAGTATGCAGAGTTTTGTTATTGACGTACCATGGTGCTTTGGTGATAAGTCTTAGTACTTTTGATTGAAAAGTCTGCAGTCGTTTTCTGTGAGTCTGTTTAGCGATCCCGTAAATTTGTAATGCATATGTCCAAACTGGTTTTAGTAGGTAAGTGTACGTGTTTAGTTTCTGCCTTATATCTAATTTGGAGGTTTTCTTGAATAGTGACTACATTAAATTGAGCTTATGGTTCAGTGATTGGCGTTTCATCTTAACGTGAGGACCCCATGTCATTCTCCTATCAAACGTTAGTCCAAGGTATTGTACTTTATCTGTCTGCGGGATAGATGAGTTGTTTAAGTAAATGGGAGGGCATGTTTCGTGTCCAAGAGTAAAAGTGATGTGTTGTGACTTTTCGTGGTTCAGTCTAATTTTCCATAGTTGGCACCACTCATTCAACTTTTGTAAGTTATGTTGTAAGTTTAGTGAGGCTTGCGTCGCGTCTTGATGTTTGGTTACGAAATATTAAATTTATATTTATTCTCAAAATAAAAAAATAATCGGAAGTGTGCAAATACTTTTTGTCAGAGGATTTCATTATTTTTTTTATTTTTCCTCATTAATCTAAAAAGTTAATTATTGTACACATATAGAATTGTTTTAGTTTTAAATATACTTTTTATTAATGTGAAGTTCAGTCGAAATTATTATTATTATTTAAATTATAATTATTATTTCCCTTATGACCGATACTTTTATAAAAACTGGGTGTGCAAATACTTTTTGCAGCCACTGTAGGTCGTAGTCAAATCTTTCCAATTTTCATTTCGGAGACGCCTCACTGTCATTTCTTCCTCCAATTCTTCACACCATGTTCTTGCTGGGTAAATTGTGTACTAATTAATGATTTTTAGTTTGAAAAACAAAACACAGAGTGTATAGTATATACTCTTATAATAAATACTCAAAATAAATATTCTTCTAATCTGTATTGCTAATGTTAGATATGAAAAGAAAAATTGATTAGTATACCAACTTTAGTTAACGTTAGTTGTGTTTGAATTTACGTTCGATATAAATAAACTACACTCTTCAGTTTACACACCCCACTCAATAAATCTCAACAATGAGCTAATATAGATCACGCTTCGCAGAAGTGAAGGTCGCGGAGTGGGGGTAAAAGTCATGTGGGATAACAGTGAGGTAGGTTCAGTTGTGAATTCTTGAAGGGAAATGTCGTAGTGCGGTCCAGCCGGGTTCTACCGTGGTCACTCTCGTTTATTGTGATACCTCGCCTCTACGCCTTCCGATGATATCTAAAAAGTGATTTGAAGATGCCTTAAAGTCTCCTCAGGAATTATTTTAGAAATGTTATTTAGTGCTCTTGCCAAGCAAAGATGTCAATTCTCCTCAACAATAAGACTTTTCTCCTTGACATCATGGGCTCGTTCAGATTTTGCGGAACTGAGAACCCTGTCTCCTACAGGTGGACTGCCATCAAGTGTGGATGTTGTGATCTCTGGTGGAGGAGTTGTAGGTGCATCAGTGGCCTACCATTTGGCACAAATGGGATGGGGTCCAAGGACAATTCTTCTAGAACAAGCAAGGTAAATATGACACTAATTAATCAAATTGGACTTTATCAAAGCTGTATTCCTATATCAATTAATCAATCCTAGGTTATGGAAATTTTAAAATTGTATTGATTTACAGAACAATATATCACTGTCTTAATATCAAGAAAAAAAAAAAATTATACCTGGAAACAATTTATGTTGCATTAAATTTTATTCATTTGGCAACAAAATTCTGTCATATATTGAAAACAAAATACATATTTTTTTTATTAATTAAATTACTATACATATTTATTTAAAAGTAAAGTACTTTCAAATGTTTGTAATAGTGCTAGTTAAACCACTTGTCAATTAATAGGAACAGGAAGTGCAAGATTAATTGCAGTGAAAGTATAGTGATAAAGTGATTATTTTCTGGCATTGGTTTACTTTACTCATATGGACTAAATAGCAATATTAATTTTATCGCATATACATTATCGACAAATTATTTAACTAGTTTTAATGATTGGCAATGTGTATATTGTGCCAAATATCATTTTGTTATAATGAACCTTCTAGATTGAGAAAATGTAAACATCCCATCATTTTAAACTATTTTTCACATTTTATTCCAACCTTGTTTTTTAGACTTTATATATTTTGTTGTATAAATTTTTCTTTCAAATGATAATATCATGAGATAATGCTTTCATGGATTTAGTCTCGGCGGTGGTCCCACATGGAACAACATAGGCCTCGTCGGGGTCTTCAAACCAACCCTAGCCCAAGTAAGACTATGTCAAACATCGATGGAGATATTTCGTGATCTTGAAGATCTAGGCCTTCCCACTGGCTGGAAACAATGCGGAAGCTTATGCCTAGCTAGAACCAATGATAGGATGACGGTTTTCCGAAGAATGAAATCTCTCTCCGTGTAAGAACCATTTCATTAAACCTGTTAGTAAAGATTGCTTTTATATTACTTTTACTATCCTAAGTTAACTTATTTGTATTCCATCCTTGGTTTAAATATAGCAGTATTGATCATCTTTATTTTGATTTGATGCCTGATTTAGTAATCCATTGTGTTAACAGGCTGATTTAGTTAATTGTCTCTGCAAGGCCATGTTACTTTAATTGTTCTATATTAAATAATCAATAGCTTTACATTTACATAATTTCAATAGCAAGGAATTTGGCAATGTCCTAAATATTATTTTCAAACTTTGTATCAATTCATGGTTTATTATGCATCTGTTTCTCAAGTTTCAATTATTTAATTAAATAAAATACTAGAATAAAATAAAAATTGTGAACAAAAAAATTTCAAACTAATATTTTTACAATAAAGTTTTTCTTAATAATTAAATTATTTCTTACTCTCATGAATTTTATTTGAATGTAAATTATTAAGGTTTTGGGATTTAAGTATAATAATAACAATATAGTGTTTATTTATTCTTGGAAGGTACTTTAGAATAGTAATACAAAAATTTAAATATGAACTGTAATGTCTCAGAGTAAAATACAATTACAATTTAATAAATAAATTAAGAGTTAGCACCCGAATTACAAATAAACAATAAAATATATAAATACGGTAACAATGATTATATATTACTATATATATATATATATATATATATTTATTCAAATCTTATATATAAAAAAACAATGTATGAATAAAGAAGGAAAAAACATGTACATACCCAAATAAATGCATTTAACTTATTATTGATAGCAGATTGATCTTACTAAATTGTTACATGGTGCTTTAATATTTGTAGTATTGTACAAATCAATTTTGGTAAGACTGTTGAAATATTATACATTTTATAATTCTTTTTCCCAGGTCTTGGAATATTGATTGTGAACTAGTCACTCCGATCGAAGCTAAAAGGAAATGCCCCTTAATTGCAATTGATGACCTGAAAGGTGGCCTGTGGATTCCTGGTGATGGTGTTGGTGACCCACATACTCTTTGCAGTTCATTACTAAAAGTAGCTGTGAGCAAAGGTGAACTCAATTCATACAATCAATTTTATTGACTTTAATTTCTTATTTAGAATCTCATATAACTACAATAAAATAGGTGTAATCTTTAATAATGTTTAAAAATGAAGGCACACTTTTATTCTATTAAAGTTTGTCAGGACTTTTAATGTTCATTAGTGTATTGGTAGACATATTTTTATACCAAATTAAGCTATGAAGATATGGACAGTGAATATAAAAATCAACATTTATCTGAATTTATAAATATTAATAATCTTTAAATATTAAAATTAATAATTAATCTATAAATATAAATTATTTTTTTGTATATTAAAATTATAATTGAAAACAAATCATTCTGGAGAGGATTAATATACTAATGGTAATTTCTATTGATGAAAATTGATGTGCATTTAAATTGGGAAAAATATATTTAGGAGATAAAAGAAAAATTTTATTTATAATAATTGTATTTCTATGTTTAGCTTTTTATCTATCCAATTTATTCTTTGTTAATTACTAAATATATATAGTTATAAATAAAATATTGTAGATTATAAATTAGTATATTATTTTATAATATCTGAAATATATTTATTTTATTAACTGAATGCTCAATTTTCACATTTGGTGATTTTTTTATTAAAAGTTAATACATCTAAAAATTATAGAATGACATCCCATAAAAATAAAGCTAACTCTTTAATGAAAATTTTGCCTTTCGGCATCTATTTGACAGATAGAAATATAAGAAATTTTGAATAATCTAAACACAAAAATTTAGATAATTTTTGTTTGTAGAATATTAGGTTGTCAAAGAACTTTATGTTTTTGAGAAATGTGTATCTCCTTTTGATAGATGCAAAGCTTTTATTTATTTTTTAAACACATAAAACACACGTTTTGCAGATTTATTTACTAAAAAAGAATTTAGTTAATCTTCCTGAGATAGCTAAGAGCCGTTACCAGTTCTCTGTCATGTGAGTAATGTATTGTCTAGCTTAAAATAGAAATGTCGGATGCCAAACCACCTTTCTTTCTATTTCTCCTTTCTCATTATATCTCTAATACTATTGAAGACATTTTGCATCTTCACTTTGAATTTTATGATTTATAATAGCGTTAATATACATGTATCAAGAATAATTGTAACGGTATTCTCAAAAATTAGCCCAAATAACGCTTTACTTAATGTCATACTTTTTTGTAATCAGCTATCTAATTAAAAAATATGCTGTTTACAAATGTTTTATAATTGTCTTTGTAATACAAATTCATAACTTAGATTTTTAAAATTTATGTCTACATCTTCATTACTATGATTTAATTTCACTACAATTGATTTTAATTTTAAATACTTTTAAGGTATTTTGACATTATATCTTTGGTGATAAATGGTAGGAATTTGTCAATCGCCTTCTAATCTTATAAAAGAAAAATTATCCTTAAAAAAAATGTAATAATTCAGTAAAAGCTTAATATTCTCTAGAGCAGGCATTTGTCACTGGTTGATGAACTAATTCCTTATAAGTATGTTATATTTGAGTTTGAATTCCAGTTGAATAATTGTATTTTTTCTATGAGCAGGACTTCGAGTTTATGAAAATTGTGCTGTATCAAGTGTGCTTGCGAAAAATGGTCGTGTGGACAAAGTGATTACTCCATATGGGGAAATAAATTGTTCCGCATTCGTGAACACAGCAGGTTTTTGGGCAAGAGAGTTAGGAGCGAGATCTCGCCCCCCTGTCAAAATTCCTATCCACCCAGTGGAACATTACCATCTGCTTACTGTTCCAATGAACATTGATCCAATGATGCCAGGTATCTACCTAATTTAATTTGCTTTAAACTTGATTAATTTACTAAATTATATAATAATGTTTATTTCTGAATGATTATCACAATTGACAAACATAAAAAAATAATATAATATAAATATTATCCTGTCAATATGTATGTGTTAGTGCAACCTCAGGCATGTGTAATTGCAATTGTGTGAATTTGCTTGTTTGAATGCACACATTTTAATTTTATAAGTATAAGTTGTATCTCTGAGTTGGGATCTCTGAAGTTGTATGAAGTCTATAATTCCAATGAGATATATTTTATATTTATTAGGATAGCAATTTATGTTTTCACTTACTTTTATTGTTATTAAAATTACATTAGCTCGGCATTTCATTTAATTTTTAATTATTTTATCTACCAGTCACAACAATTTTTTAATGTCTTACCTTTATTGGTATGAATTAGGATTAAGTTTTAGAACATGTAACTGCTACTCTAAGAATCTTTAACAACAGCCTTGTATTGTTTATACAGTGGTGAAAATGAGTGCCTTTAATTTATCATAAACTCTATGAAAAAAAAGGGTTAGATAGTTACTGAACCATTTAAGTTTTGCTCAATGATAATTTTTCCCATTTTGATTTTTCTGATATTCGCTGTGATTTTATTTCAATATTGTCTCTCATAAAATATATTTACATTTTTAGTTGTGCGTGACTTGGATGGATATATATATTTTAGAGAATATGAAGGCTGTATTGTAGCAGGGGGTTTTGAACCAGTTGCAAAACCTGCTTATGAAAATGGAAAAATACCCAGTAAGTTACCTTGTTTAAAATATTCATAGTTTCTGTTTTGAGTACTCTTTAACTTAGTATTTGCTATATTATGAATGAATTTACCCAAGGAAGAACTCATTATTTTTCAAGGCTGATATTCTTTTGTTACATTTTCAGTGCATCTTTTTATCTCTTTTCAGTTAATAAAGGACCCCATTGAACTCTATTTATTAGTAGAACAATGGAACTAATCATAATGAATTAATTAGTGCTATACCCAACAATAACTTTTTTAACTGAATGTTTGGAATTTTGGTTATTTAATGTTTTGATGTACTTCTAATGCCCTAAATTATTTATTAATTCTACCACATTCGTGTAGCCTTTTAAATTTGATACTATTATTAAATATCTTAGAGATAGATTTTATAATGTATTGAATTAATATAATATATTAATACGAAATAAGTTATATTTTATATTAAAATAAATTATATTTGATTTTATCCATGTTAAAATTTCTTTACACATTGTCATAGTTTAATTAATCTAACATAAATTAGTCTGTTAGAACCCCTTTCATTTGTTTTTACCATATTGGTTGTTACTGGTTGTTGTGTACTACAAAATTAAGCACTGAGGCAAAAATTTCACAAAATCAGGAAAATTTCTCATCTAATGACTGTTCATTTTTTTTTTTCATCTCTTTTCCTTTATATATGTGTTAATTTTATTTGTTTTTACTAGGTACACAGGCAGAGCGTAGTCTACCTGAAGACTGGGATCACTTTAGTATACTCTTAGAACAACTGTTGATTCGAATTCCATCTGTTGGTGATACCCGACCTCAAAAACTAAGCAATCTCCCTGAAGCCTTTTCACCTGATTGCAAATGGGTGGTTGGTGAAGCCCCAGAGGTATTTATGATTAGCTGATGCTTATAATGACTTAATCATGAAAAAAAAATTGTATTTGCCTTTTTTTTCAGATAGAAAGGTATTATGTTGCTTCTGGGATGAAAACAGTTGGTATTTCAGCTGCTGGAGGGGTTGGAAAAGCTATTGCAGAGCTTATAACGATGAATAAGACATCATACGATATGTATGAAATAGACATCAGCAGGTTTCTAGGGCTTCATAATAACACAAAATTTCTAAGGGAAAGAGTTAGTGAAGTACCAGGTAATTATCCAAGATTTTTTTATGTATTAATCTGATTGTTTTGTTTAGAAATACAGACTATACATTCTCAAGATTTTATTTGGCCATTATTATTTTATTCCTGTAATTTAAAAATTTATAAAGGTTTTTTAGGATCTTACTTTCATATACTACGTGCTCTAAAACTATTCTATAATTTAAATTTAATAAAAAAAATTAAAGTCGTATTGATACTATTTACTAACATGCATAATATATTCGCTTTCCATCTTAAATGGAATGCTTATAAATACAGGAATGCTAGAGGACATTTTTCTCAATATACAGCTCTAATTTATACAAGTGTTATAACCAACTTAGGTATTAATATTTTATGATTATGAAATCATTATAAACATTTATATATTCACACAATTTTTATTTTATGAAAGGACACAAAAACTTATACGAGGTGTTTTATTCCTTTAATAAAAGAAAAAACGAAGTGATTTTTTGCCTATTTTTGAAATTTATTAGTAGCTGGTAGTGAATTTAAATACTGAGGATGAGCACCTAATCTAATAGAAATAACACTGGTCTACAAAATTTAACTTTTTGTGTGCTTTTCAATTGAATACTGTATTTTTATACTGCTTTGAGGTTACTGAATACGAAAACACAAATATATTTTTTTAATTAGCTCTTATTTTGAACATGTCATACTAATATACAAAATTTGACTTATAGTAACATGTTGAAGTTCAAAACAATTTAAAAAAAAACCTATATTTATTTATTTTTATTTTTTACTTTTTATAGAGAATTGGGAATTTTGAAATATTAACAAAATATTTAAACCTGTTTAGTTAAGACTTTCTCTTCTTTTTCGTTTGTCTATTGTAATTGCTTTCAGGGGTATCTCTTCTCAAATTCCAGCAGTAGTCCACTAACATTGAGGCATTCAATCGACCCTGGTATATCTTTTCCATTGTCGAGATATCTTGGTGGAATTGTTCACCATGTTTGTCACATACATCACCGCAGTTAGAAGGGAAAAAGTCAAGATGAGAATGAAGAAAATGAATTTTTAGGGACATATTACAACCCAACTGTTGATACTTTTGAAGGAGATTCACAAGTTCAACATAATTTTCATTTCCCTTATTGCCCAAAAAGACAAGAACGACTGCTCTAAAAGATTCCCATGTTTCTTTTTCAAAGGCCTACAAAACTGAATCAAAGTTTTGGTCCTTTAAAATCTCTCTTATTTCAGGTCCAATAAAAATTCCTTCTTTTATTTTGGCCTCCCTTATAAGGGGAAATTTACTTTGCAGGTATTTAAATGCTGGCCTATTCTTGTTGAGAGCCTTGTCACAAAGTTTTTCTTTAGTCCCAATTTAATATGTTAAGGTGGTAGAAGAATTTTTTGGGAATTTACTAAAGGAAGGTGCTTGACGTTCTTTTCTCAAGGATTCAGGCTCAAAAACAACAGTACTTGGTATAGCCCATTTGTAGACCCAACACAATTGCTATGACTTTTAGATCACTACAAATCTGCAAGGCTCATTGTAGTCAACTTCCATTAAATTAATCTCTTGTTCAGAATCTTGCTGGTACTCTTCGGGAGGTCGAGGAACAGGTAAATCGGTTCCGTGTGGTACAGATCACGATACAGAGGCTACTTCTTCTTCTAGTTCTTTTTTCTTGATATACCGTGCTGGATGGGTGGAGTCAAGCAAAAGTAACAGTCATTCGCATGATTGGTAGGTTTGCTCCACATCATTGGAACACCAAAAGGCAATGAAAAACGTTTCTTTTTGTTTAGCCACTTAATCAAATTTGTGGAGCAAGTTGTGCAACTAAAATGTGGTACCTACGATTTATCTTGGTTTTTAATTCCAAAATAATGGAAGTAAGCAGTTTCTAAACGTTGAGGTATTGAGTATCTTTGGTTAATATGGGTCACCTTACCACATATGTAGCAAAAATTGTCTGCTCTATTAATAAATTTATGCGACTTAATGAAAACTGTATGATTTTTCACTAAAAATGTAAAAAAAAAGCTATAACAATTTCATGTTTTAACTGGTAAACAAAACACAGTAAGCGTTAGACGCAACAAACAAATAAGAAATAATAAAATTTCCGCTGGTAATCCCTAAATATTTGGAATTATCATCATTAATGTGATAAATTTATCGCGCTACCCGCTATATCACAAATGAACAATAAGAGCTAACTATGAATTTTAACTTGTATATTTGTCTTCAGCGAGTGAAATACTATCAATATAGTACATTTTGATGTAAAAGGCAAATTTGATGTAGACCAGTGTAATTAGTGGTGTGTTGTTTTAATGTTTGTATACATTTTTCATGAAATTCCCTCTGTATCTGACATACTGAATAAAAATGTTGATAAACATAAAGTGGGAAATATGCAGAACTTCGGGTTTTAGGATGAACTATTTTTTGGTGAATGAATATTAAATTTTCCAGTTTTCAAGATAGTCAGATATTTACTGTTAATAATATTGTAAAGAATATTCATTAAAATACTATCTTTTCAATTCACATATCCAGGACTGTAAACTTGCTCATAGTTTCTGAATGTCTCTCATCATATTGCTTATCAAAATATTTTTTTTTTTTTAGGTCTTCATTATAGCTTGATTTATCCCTTTCATGAATTTCAAACTGGAAGAAAACTGAGAATGTCTCCGATATTTACGTCTTTAAAAGACGCAGGTGCTGTTTTTGGTCAGGTCATGGGATATGAAAGACCGTCATGGTTTGAACCTACTGGTGAGAATTTTGATTATGGTATGCCTTTTTTAAAATAATGATACTAATGGAATATGAATATGTTTTCCGTCAATACCTACAAAAAATGAACGGGGTATTTAATTTTTTAATTAAGTTCATCTTAGCATGCCGTTTGTGGGAAAGGCATTTTAACTTTTAATTTTAATTTTCCAATTTTTTCATTATGGAAAAATAAACTTTTTGATTTGTTTTTACTTTTGGAAATGGTTATTTATGCCCTATCTTTATCCTATTAACTAACACAAGCAGTAATGTTTTTGTTAAAAATTTGGGATTTAACTTCTCACCTAACAATTACTTATTAATTAATTAATATGAGAAGCTGAAGATGAACCTGTACTCTACAAAAATGAATTCTGAAATGAGTGAAAGAAAATGGTCCGGGTGGAGGTCAATAAATTTATCAGAAGTAGTGGGAAATGTTTATTCAAAAGCCAACGTTTCAACCCACTTTGCAGGTCTTCTTCAGGGCTAAATATGTAAAATACAGACAAATGAAAATTACAAAATGCAATATCTATCGCTTTTGAGAAAAAAAATTATTGCTCTGCGATTTTTCTTGACATTGAAAAAGCCTTTGAAAGTGTCTGGCACAAGGGTCTTCTCTAGAAAATAAAACCTCACTTACCTCCTACATACTTTTTAATTCTTCAATCTTATTTCCAAGACAGACTGTACTTCTGTTGACTCTTCGATTTGCTCCTCCTTTCCTCAATACAGGGTTGTACGGCAAGGCAGTGTTTTAAGCCCGATTCTCTATTCTGTTTACACCTCTGATATTCCGGAGCACCCTTGCACCAACATCTATACCTTCGCTGATGATACAGCCATTATTTCTTCTCACAGAGACCCAAACCTAGCATCAATAGCTCTTTAAAATTATTTATTTGATTTAAAAAAGTGGTTTTATAAATGGCAA
Source organism: Troilus luridus (assembly GCA_964056705.1). NCBI lineage: Eukaryota > Metazoa > Arthropoda > Insecta > Hemiptera > Pentatomidae > Troilus > Troilus luridus. Next base: position 106,911,328 of record OZ057412.1, read on the forward strand.
ATCAGAATAAATGCCACAAAATCGAGCCATCTAAGCTTCTCTCTACGCAAAGCTTCGTGTCCAGCAGTCAAAATTAACAACGACGAAGTACCTTCCAAAAATTATGTATGTTATCTTGGACTATACTTGGACAAAAGACTTACATGGAACGTACATACAAAATTAAAAAGACAAGAACTGACTAGACTGTACAAACAACTATCACATCTTCTGGACTACAGATCTTCATTTGACTTACGGAACAACTGACTTATCTATGACAGTATACTAAAACCTATTTGGACATAAGGAGCAGAACTTTGGGGTTCAGCAAAAAAAGTTCACATACACAAGATACAAACAACACAGTCGAAAATTCTCAGAATAATTGTTAATGCACCATGGTATATTTCGAATCACTCCATACACAACGACATGAACATTCCCACTATAAAATCATATATACATAAGAAATACGTAACATTCCACTCATTGACACAATATCACCCAAACCCACTCGTTCTTCCGCTTTCCTACTCCCTGTTACCTTGACTTGATAAGAAAAGATTAAAAAGACATTGGCCAAGAGACCTACTCACCTATTGGTATTTTTATTCCAAAACTCGATGATCATGTAGAAAAGCAAAGAGAAAAAGAACTCGGATCAAATTTGCTGGATGCACAATTGCGCAGGTGCAAATGAAAATTAAATAATAAAAAAAAAAATGATTACAAATTCCTGAATTATGGTAAATATTAAAGTTGAAATGTATAAGTATCAAGAGTATTAAGTCTGTCACGAGCTCTACTTACATTGTTATCTAACGGAAAGGTTATCTAACATATTTAGCCCCGAAGAAGACCTGCAAAATGGGTTGAAAAGTTGGCTCTTGAATAAACATTTCTCCCTACTTTTGAGAAATTTATTGACCTCCACCCGGACCATTTTCTTTCTCTTATATATATAAGGTCAACTATTATGATTCAAGATGAATTCTGAAATGATTGGCACTGCACAATAAAAAATACATGAGTAGGCTAACAATCCCAGCCTAGTATATTCTGTCTTTGTAAAATTAAATGTATACTGTGGGTAATAAATTGTGTCTCAGACCCTCAAAGGGGAGGGAGTGGCACTTTTCATGACTACATGAATTCCTCAAAAGTCGAATTGATCATAAACAAGAGTATTTCAAAACCAAGATTTATTTTGTTAAATATTTTGAGGATTAATTCTACAGCTGCAGCAAATAAGTGTTTAGGTCAAATTGTATCCAGAATGAGTTTATTAATATGTAAAAAATTATGAAAGTTTCAATTATGTTTTATACATAAGAACTATTCTGAAAATATTTTTTCAATTATTATTTGATCGTATTTATTTTATCAAAATTCTACTCCATTATTTTTTTCAACTCAAAATAAAATATATTGCAGACTATGGGTTTCTAACAAAAAAAACTTAATTCATTATATAATTAAAATATTCTTAAGTTATATTAATAACCCTATATTTTGGAGGTAATTAAGATGGAAAGTTATGTTGGTAGGACAATTATCTTCTTCAGAACAAGATAGCCTTTCCAAAAATTCATTGAAAAAGGGGGAACGAGGGAATCTCAAACAAGGTATAATGTGTCATTTGTAGCACGAAATTCACTAACTGCTTAGAACATGTAATATTAAATTCTCAGTGCCTTTTTATATTCTATCGTAATTAGAGTTCTGTTTAGTATTTAATTTTAAAACACAAAATATCTTTTAACATTTCTGGTGGAGGTATTTAGTCTAAATAGATGTGATGTTAATGTTACTTTCAATTGGTGCCCTCTCTAAGCCAATTTCTATGTTTCTCTGCATGAACTTGTATTGTGCTTTGTACTAATATTCTTTATTTTTTCTCTTAAGCATTGCATTAACATAAAAAAATGTTATTAAATTTCTTATCTTTATATTAATCAATTTATCTTTTCAAACTTGAATAATTTATGTACTTTAAAAATGCCTTTGAGTACTATTTTGCAAATCATTAGCAATGAGTTTATATTTTTCAGAGTCTCTGTGGTTGGAAAAAAATACAGTTAAAAAAAAGCTTAAGTCTGTTTTGTATTTTGTTTAAATTAATGTGTATTTTGTTTGTCAATTATGAGTTTCAATTACTTTTCTAGATTTTGAATACCTAAAGTTTGTGGCATGATTGTTTTGTTTGTATATGATAATATATTTTTTTTTATACTGCATTTGTATTTTTTTTGTTTCCTAATCTATTATTTTAGATTAACAAAATATGACTGCCTTATTTTTCTGGGGCAACGGTTGTGCAGGAAGGTGATTTTGCCGAGATCACGCTCAACCGTTTAGTTTCTTCCGCATTTAGGCGTAACCGTTTTATTGAGGCTGGGTGAGACTTAAGGATTAGTTAATCCTATTGGATTAAATAATTTATATGTTACAACCGGATTTGAACCTGGGACCTTCGGCACAGCAGCTCAACGCTTTACATAATGAGCCACACCCCTCCCTTACACAAATTTTACCTAGTCTAATTTTACAATTACAACAAATGCCCCAATAAAATCGTACTGATCTGCATTCAGCATTTTACTTTCTTTAAGAGAAATTAGAGTCCACCTGCTGTTAATTTTAAACTTTATCAGTATGCCGTATATTTTCTATTTCTTCGGAAATCTTTGGATGGACAGTGCCACCATGTTAATAAGATTTTTAAAATTGGAGGAAGACATTTGCGAAAATTTTTTGTGGTACCCACTCAATTCTTGATGTCTTCGGTCCAACAGTAAATCGCGTTTGCTTCTCTCTACATAAAATTTAGCTCGACAAAAACGAGGTCTTCTGTAGTTGTTTGTCAAAAAAATTAATAAAAATTTAGACTGCATTTGCCACTACCTCGGACGAAATGTTATTCTTTCGAGATTCACCAGAACATTGCGGAGAACTTCTTATTTCGGCCATGTTACAAATCATGTCTCCATTAGGAGGGAACGCGGAGCGGGGAGCACCGTTGATTTTTAGCAATCTGTTTATATAGTAGTTAATTCTCTGATTTAAAACTTTTTTTAATTATGTGAAGATTGGCTTTAATTTTTATTCTATTTTTTATTTTAGTGTTTAGTAATTATTCCCTGATTTTTTTTTCAAAACCTGTTTTTTAATGTAGGGCCTGAGAATAAGAACAATAAGTTGTCAAAATATAGTTGTATATCTATTTATACCATTATTGATACAGTGGAATCCCGATTATTCGTATTTCCGTATAATTCGTACAAATTTGCCGGTCCCCAGAGAAAATCCCGATACATGGTATAAAATCAATGCATTTCAGACCCCTCGGTAATTCGTATTATTTTTATGCTCGAGGTCACTTATAACGTCATATATTCCGTATTTCAAGCTTTAAAATCTCCTACTTAGTACTGTTTTCGAAAGGGGGGGGGGAGAGAACAGTGAAGCAGATATGCCAGGGAGCAGAATGAGAGTAAATGCTTTCTAGGAAATCACTCAATTTGTATTGTTTTTATACACAAGTATGTTTGTATTGTTTAGTGTGTGTATTGTACAGTAGATCCTATTGTTTATTACGGGAGAGCGAGTGAGAGAGACAAGTTTTCTAAGAAATCTCATAAGTAATTCGTACTGTTTTCATTCAAAGGAAATGAGGGGAGTAGAGAGGGGGAGTTCTAGGAATTTTATTAAGCTTTTCTTACAATCACACTTTTATTTACTGTTACCGTTGTGACCCGTAATCATGCCTCCAAAATACGTTAGTCTCTCTATTGAAGAGAAACGACAAATCATAAACGCCGTCACCATTGGCTGTAAGCTAATTGACGTATCCAAGCATTTCATCGTCCCTGGTTCCACGATCACATCAATTTTGAAGACCAAGGACAAAATCACTTCCCAGACTTTTAGAGAACTTAAAAAAGTGGTTCGTACAAGCAAGGAATTCAAATGTACCAGTTGCAAGTGATGGATGGTTCGATAGATTCAAAAAATTGCATTAATACGTATTTTAATTTTTTTTATTTTGTACTCCCGATAATTGGTATTCCCGATAATTCGTACCAAATCTTCAGTCCCTTGACCATACGAATTATCGGGATTCTACTGTTTAGGTATAAATATAACTTTACTATGATTAAGTCTGTAATGTTTACTGTCTTGATAATTCATTTAAAATTGCTTTGAATAATTTTTATTTTTTAATATTGTAAGATTTCTTAATTATTGGGGTTTTTCATGCTTACAGATGTGTATGATGGTGGAACTCCTTACAGAGTTGCTAGTACTAACACTTTCTCAAAACCTCCATGGTTCAATTATGTAGCAGGTGAATATGCAGCATGTAGAGAAACTATTGGGCTGAGTGACTATTCTTCATTCACTAAGTTGGAGCTTTGGGTATTGCTTATTTTTTTCTATATTTTCTTCAATGAATCTTTTATTACATGTTATTAGCAATAAGTATCACATGTTATGAAATATTTTTGTTCAGTCAAAAGGTGATGAAGTTGTAAAAACACTGCAGTACCTCTGCAGTAATGATGTTGATGTTGTTGACGGGAGCATAATTCATACTGGTATGCAAAATGAATGTGGTGGTTATGAAAATGATTGCAGTTTAATAAGACTTGCCCATAATCAGTAAGGGATTCACTCTTTATCTTTTAATTTTTAATTTAATTTTAAACTAGTTTTTTATTAATTATGTTAAAAATAATTTTTACTTCAGTTATAAAAATAATTCCTAAACAAAAACAATTTTGGAATTAGGAATTTGTTTGGGTAACCTTATATATTGGATGCACATATTAATTTAATTTTTAGGACATATTATTGTTACTGCCTAAATTGTGCTTTGAAATGCATTTTACTGTGGAATTAAATCTTAATACTTTGAATCATTATTATAAATAGTGATAGAAATGAAAATAGGGACATCATCAAAATTGAGGGTTAAGACTTGAAAGACTTATCGACAGGCTGAATAGAAAGAGTCTTAAAAATAAAAATGTCAAAGGCACACTCAATCATCAAATTGGGGTAGGTTTACTGAATCCTCCCTTCAAAGAGGGGTTTAAATATTAGATGATGTTGACCTTTATTCTAATTTTTTAAAGAGGCGAGTTGATTATACATTTTTTATTCTAAAGAAAACATGAGTATCACATGACTACATTGGATTGGCATTGTTATAGAATTGTTGAATATGATACATTTGTATGCCTGGTCTATTTAACATTGGTAAGTGATAGAGAAACCACTTAGGGAATGTGAAACGATTGCTAAATGTAAACAAGGTAGTCATATTTTTCCTCTCATGCTCCAAGCGTTGAGCATAGCAGTGCTTAAGCCTATTAATTTAAGTAAATAAGTTACTTTATGATCGATGATATAATTACTTTATCAAATAATTCTACTAGATTCATAATTTTTATATGTTAATATAATATGTAATTTAATTCTTAGGTAATTTGTATAGCATGTGTATTTTTAGATGAATATTTTTTCAGTTACATGATGATAGCACCTACGATTCAACAGACTCGTTCTAAAGTCTGGATCCAAAGGCACCTCCCTAGAGATGGATCTGTGTGCCTGTCGGATGTTACTTCAATGTTTACTGCCATTTGCATTATGGGACCTCTTACAAGATCTCTTCTCTCTGAATTGACAGAACAAGATTTGAGACCTAAGGCTTTTCCTTTTTTCACATATAAGGTATTTTCTTTTCAAATAAAAATATTTAAAAATTAATAAAATCAATACCTAATAAAATAAAATAATATATAATGGCGTAAGTCAACAAGATCCAAATTAAATAAATGTTCAAAGAACATTCTTCCCCTCGTATAGATCGCAAATTGCAAGAACGTGGGGACATGGGATCAGTGAAAAGAAAGGATATGACTATGACCGGGGAGCGAGCCTGATAGAGCCTGGATAGCTCTATTGGTAGAGTTCCAGACTAGTGATCTGGGCGACCCGGGTTCGTGTCCCGGTCCTGGACATATCTTTTCTTTTCAAATAAAAATATTTATAAGGTATTTCATTAAAATGAATTGTACATTGAAGTATTGTTTAGTAATAAAAACTGTTGTATAAATGCTTTTTAAAAAGAATATACAATGAAAGGGTGTAAGGCTGCCAAAATGCATCTGCTTATAAACATATGGTTTCTGAATTTGAATCTCAGTCTCTGTATTCCATAACCTCTTCTCTTTTATAAGGTTTGTTAGGTTAGCCTAATAAAGGCAGCGCAGAACTAAACCACATAGCAGTGATCATCCTACCCTCTTTAGTTTTATCAGAAATCACAATGTAGTTGAAATGAATACCTATCAAATATGTTAAGGGATGATAAGCATCGAGAAATGAAATATAGGTCCTGGTGCATCTGCTGACCTAAGCCCTAACTTCAGTATTCATCCCCTCTGTAAAATACGAATTTGCCACTTTTATTAAACCCAAATGCAAATTGGAGAGAAGATCATTTTTGGTGATTTGAAGAAGAGATTACTTTTGATAGTTTTTCGTTATGATTATAAATTTATTCGAAATAGATTAATTGAAAAGTTCTTTTCATTTATTTTTGATGATTTGTTTTTATCAAATGCCTTTGTTACTAGGAAATAGATGTTGGCTTGGCCAACGGAGTCAGAGCATTGAATCTAACACATACTGGAGAATTAGGTTATGTTCTCTACATACCCAATGAGGTAAGATATCCATATAATTTTATTATCATTCTATCCATCTAACTATGTGCTATAACTCATTGGTAGGAACAAAAGAACTTTGTTTGCTCTCAGAAGCAGATAATAATGGAAATCATTGTGTAAACCATAAAAAAGATCTACTAGGTTGTTATAAATGTATTTTATATAGAAATTGACCTAGACCATAATAGGTATGGTTTGAATTAATTTAATATATAAATACGTCAGCTATGACTAGTTGCTAAGTGTTCTGGCTTGAGGCAACAAGAAGGCTAGATCCTAAAAAGGCTTAGTGCATTAAAACAATTTAACAGCTAAGTACTCAGAAATCAGAGTTACTATATCTTGTCCCTTTTATTTTGGTTTATTAAAGTTTTAGACTATTATTAGTTCATATAATCCATGCTCTTGTACTCATTTATTGCACTAATTATTTTGAGTTATGGAATTTTTTATTTATTTGATTCCGGATTGATTTAACTTCTATATTTGGACGTTCTTTGATTTTTTCCTGAAATTTTAAGAAAATATTTACATCCTCATGGAGTATTACATTCTGTCTTATAAGAAAAATACTCTTTCTTAAATTTTGTAGTTTATATTTTTCATTTTCCATTTGTTTCATATCTCTTAAATTAATAACTATTATCTGAATTTACTATTAATAATTTTTAATGTGATCAATATAGCTCCTGTATCAACAATGTCATTTCCTTGCTGTGTGATCAAGTTTTGCCTTATGTTTTGTTCATTTAAATGAGAGGAACTCTAAAGCAGATGTTTCAAATATCCTGTATCTTTATAAAGCTTAATTGAGAATGTTTTTAAAGCAAATTTTAAGACCTATGCTAATAGCATTTTTCCTAATCTAATGTTCCGTTTAAAAAATATCTTTTTTCTTTTAACTGTCATTTGTATTTGTTTTAGTTTGCTTTACACGTTTATCAGAAACTTATTGAAACCGGAGAAAAGTATGGTATAAAACATTGTGGATACTATGCCATGAGAGCTCTTAGAGTAGAAAAGTTTTATGCTTTTTGGGGACAGGATCTCGACACAACTACAACACCATTGGAGTGTGGTAGAACCTGGAGAGTAAAATTTGATGTAAGTAAAATATATTCTATTCATGTTGTTTAAAATGTTTATTTATTATTCGAACAATATTTTATTAATTTTATATATATTGATATGTATAATTTTATATCTTTTCTAGTATTATAAAAACTGTTGTTTATGCTGTATCACAATTTTATTAGTATTTTTTTTGTTTTCGTTTTTTTTGTTAGAAAGGAGAATTTATTGGTCGTTCAGCATTATTAAAACAACAGGAGGAAGGAGTTAACCGTATGTATGTCCAGCTGCTATTAGAAGACCATGATGAAGAAACCGACATTTGGCCTTGGGGAGGTGAGCCAATTTATAGGAATGGAAAATATGTTGGAGCTACAACAACTACTGGCTATGGTTTTACTTTTAAACAACAGGTAATTTTCAGTTTGCATCAATTTTTGCATGCTTATTAATCAGAATTTTTAATAGTAATAGGGTGTGAATTAATCTTTTTAACCTAAAAGTTTTATAAAAGCATTGCCTAGATTAGGACAAAGCTGATTTTATTTTGCTACAGTAAATCTTAGTTTCTCTTAACGTATTAAAATTGATTTTATAATATTGCTATTTCGATGGAAGCAAGTTGAATACATTATGGTTTACACTGATTTTTATTACCGCTTTTACGAGAAATTTGAAATTATTATGTGAAGACGTTTTTATAAATAAAGTGGGAGGATGAAAAAAAAAAATGAAAGTGTAAGAAAATTGTAACTTATTCAAGTGGAATGCCTTCACTGTTTTGTAAAAAATTATTGTTCCTTGAAAATCCCATCAACAAATAAGGCTGAGCAACATTTTTATGTTATTAATTTAAAGTTTGTTTTGTATTTAAAATGTTACCCAAATTTAATGCAGGTGAGACTATGGTGTAGAGTCTAAAATAATTTTTTGGGAAGTTTCCTTTAAAATAAATACTCAAACTATGATTCCTTATAAGAAAATATCTTAAATTATTTATCATTTATATTACTATGTGTAGATAACTCTTGCAGTTTGAGTTCTTTTATGTTTTGTATTTACTTCTTCTTCTTCTTTTTTTTTTTTTTTGTTGTTAGAAAAATTTAGAACATGAATCTTTCTACAAACTCAGTCATATTCCGAGGTCTCTAAGATTTGTAGGAGTTCTGATATGGGCTGCCATGAATCAATGGATTATTGCTCTCCAGTTACCAAAACTGAACAATATACCATTTTGGAACTTGTGTATTAGCCTCGATACATTAGTCTCCAGTTACTGTTATCTGTTATTGCTTATAACCTGAACACTGATAATTCTGATACTGTTAACAGCTATCTTCTTATTCATATTAATGGGTATTGAAATAAATAAGAATGCAATACATATCCATTTCTATCCTTGTCAAAATCCATTTGATGACCTTTTTCACATAACTTCATCTTTGGAATTATTCTGAACTTTTGGAAGTATTTCACAGCTTCTTTTAAAGACGGTTATTCCCAAAGTGTTATTCTGTTCATTTTAATTAGGAAATTAAAAAATGAATAAGACAAAAGCACAAAAATAAATTTAATAAACAATACAGAAATTAAAATAGGCAATAAACAAAATTAATAAGACAAATACATTAAACGACAATACAGAATGAAAAACATAAATGTATGTGTGTTATACACACAAATGAGACGAGTGATAAGAAAAGGTTACACAAGTACCTCTTGTATTCTTAATTCATATTCACGATATATATATATATATATATATATATCGTGAATATGAATATATATATATATATTTATTAACCATTACTAAAATTAATAATTCCCAAACAAAACTCGATCTGTCATCTATAACAATAATCATATCCATCCTCTATAGCAATATTCATGTGCGCTTATAACAACTTAAACATTCACCCTCAGTACTCATTATCTCATAACCATAACAGAATTTCCATTTAAAACCAGTCCCCTCTTCTCTACACATAATTCTGGGTGCACTAAAACTTAAAGAAAAGATTCTTATCTGTCTTGTGGCTAAACGCAACAAATGATTAACTGGCTCTATCCTCAACTGACCAACCTCTGGCCTCACCCCAAATCTAGTCCGATTACCGTAAAGAGAAAATCTCCTACCTTCCTCTGTCTCCTGTTCCGGACCCGATTCTTCTCGCTAGTACATGCCTTCAACTCATCTTCAGCCCAATCTCCAGTCTGGAGATACCCGCCCTGCCCGCCAGGGCAGTAGCTCTCTCAGCCAGTTTTCAACTTCTCGACCCTCGAGAGGAAAACGGTCGGGTATTCAAAGGCTTATCCGAGCTAGCGTCAACATTCTTATCCCGGGGTCAGTGAGGTGGTCATGATTATCCCAACCACTCGCGAATTGACTTTTAGAATATTTGATCAGATCGACTCGAAGGCGACGGAAATGCTGAGTCATTTCCATATTGGAGTGATAAGGACCTACAATGCCTTTAACTATAACCATATACAAAGAAAAATTATGTAATTAAGCACAAAAAGAAATAACATTAGCAAATCTTATTTGGCATAGGATAACATATTACGGTACAAAATCCTTAAAACCTAAAATATTTTTAAAACATCATAATGAAAAGAAGGAACTAAATGCTAATCATTCTCTATAATATGTAAAACTAAAAAAAAACTTTTGACTTCAACTGATAAAAGACTTCTTTTTGACCACAAAGATTAGAGTACAATTCTTAACACAGATTACTTTTATTCGATGTGTTCTAATTAAAAATGGCTAATTAAATATATCATTTGCTAACGTTTATAGCATTGAACTAAAAGCTGTAATTAGTGCACATTAACTATATATATATATGTATATGTATATACCATTATGAAATTATTTTACAACATATATTTATGTAGGTTATTATTAATATTGTTTGAATATTTTACAGGTATGCCTTGGTTTTATTATGAACCTGGATGAAAGAGGAAACAAACAGAAAGTTACTAGTGATTACGTCTTGTCTGGTGACTATGAAGTCGATGTTGGAGGTAGGCTTTACTCGGCCAAGGTCAATCTCCATTCTCCAAACCTTCCTACCAAGTATCCAGACCAAGAGCGCCAAGCCTACAGTGCCACGAGGGATAAAATGATTTATGAACCTATTTTGAGGGCTGTCCCCTGAAGTAATAGATTTTATGTATAATTGCCAATGTATCGTGTATATATATTTTTTCTCCCCTTCGAGTCTATCTTAATGTTATGTATATGATTTTATATGTAAATATTTTTTTTATTACTTCCCTTCTATTTTGATAATGCAAAACTTTTAAAGTTACCTCTTTAAGAGTATGGGCTTCATTACTTATTAATTTAGTGCTTTTCTGATTTATTTTTACATATTTGGATCTCAGAGGTAGACTATACTCTGGAATTTTAATTATTGGCAATTTAATGATCTTTAATAATTTTACTGTTAAGGAAGCCTGTGTAAGCTTTCTGCATTGCATATGCAGGTTTTGTCAAATATGTTTACTTATGAGGTCCAGTTAATGAATAATACATAATTTATTTTTTTTAAAAGCTTACGTTTTATTCATACCAATTACTGTGTATTTATTACATTTAATCATATCAAATGATTTATTTAATGGTGCTAATTATTAATTGTATTCATTACAATGTATTTTAATTTTCTAGTTTCTTAAAAAATATTTTTATGGTGCTTTTAATATTCCCAATAATTTATTCAATTAAAAAAAATGTTCAATAAACATTCTTTCCCGCGTATACATCGCAAAGTTGCGAGAACACGGGTATATAGGATCAGTGAAGAGAATGGATTTGTCTGGCGGTGTTACGAGCCAGGTTAGCTCAGTTGGTTAGAGTCCCAGTTTCGAATCCCAGCCCTGGACAAATCTTTTCTCTTCAAAATAAGATATTAAAAAGACAACTTTCTCGCAATATTAATGATACTATGAAATGCCCAATTTACTTCTTATAAATTTAAAAAATCTATAAATAAAAATAATTAATAATTACTAAAACATGATAAATACATAAATTTATAATTACTTGTAACAGCTTGGTGAGTGTAAAAAATTGTGATATTGAAAATAAAACTGCCTTTTGATCAAACTGCTGTTATTACTCATCAACCTTACTAGTTTATGACTGTCTTCATCTTAAGCTGAGTTTTTCTACAGTCTCAAACAATTTGTAAACGTTTTTAAATTCCCTACAATTATATTCATTAAATAAATTTATTTGGCCCCTTTTTGATAATCTTAGTATTTATAATAGTTAATCACTTCACTTTTAAAACAAAAACACTTTTTGTTAAATTTCTATTTCTTCTGTGAAAAATTGCTGGTTTGTGGTATCCATTATTTATGGTTGTGTCACATGGTAAATGTGAATATTAGTTTGCTTATTTACTGTTTATTAACAATAATTTTATGTCCCAGATAAAGATTATATAATTTATATTTTAATAGCTCTTGGGAAGCGATTAATGTTAACACTATTTGTCATTATAAATTTGAAATTATTTAGAATGAATGTCGCATTAGTTTTTTCCCTAGTAATTAGTTTGTATTTTAAATCCTTCTTACAAATACAATTGTACATGTTTTATTATTTTTTTAAAAATTATTGCCTCTTAATTCAAAATGATTTTCTTTTTAATTTTGAATGTTATCAAACATTTTCTATGTTTTAGTCTTAATAATCTTAAGATCTATAGGAAATTTATTTATTTATTATAATTTTTTAGGGATTTCTATGTTTCTAATAATGCTTCCCTTGATAAAAATAAGTTGTGGTAATTGAAGCAATAATAAATAACAAATGAACTAAGGGTTGCAAGATTACACATGAGATGGAATATCTTAGTTGCTTTGATTTTAAGGTTTATATTAATGAAATAATTAAAATATGTAAATACAAATATTTTGATATCAACAAATTATTGATTTCATGCAAATAATTTGGCATTCAATGTCATTTTTATACCTCATCATGCATTAAGTTTCCTAATATTTGCATATTTTTAAATCTAGAAGGCCTCTCTCTTTTTATCAATGCTTTTGGATTATGAGAATTTCAGACAATAAATTGTATTTACACAGGAACATGTCATGTGCTAAATATACTTCTAAGGTTAGTTATAATATTTTACTTTATAATATTTTGATCGAGTTATTTTTATTTTTTTATTATTTTCATTTGAAAGATGATGATTTATTTATGCTAGTCATTTTTAAATTTTGAAGAATGATTAATTATAATTGGGGATTATATTGCTATTCATAGCATATTTCTTCATATCTTTTACTAGCATTAGTTTTTTTTTTTAATCATTAAAGATTTTCTGAAATTCAGCATAGAACGGTTAACTTTTTTTTTTTTTTTTAATGGACTTTTGTTTCAAAACAATGTTGTTGTTTTTTCGTAGGGCGAATTTGTTTTATCTTTAAGGATATTAATTATCCTCGAATTATTAATAATTTCATTAAATTGATTTCTGAAAACAATAATTGAAATTGTGATAGAATCCATTGCCATAAAATAATTTCATTTTTAAACTTTTTTTGTATGTAATGGGTGGGTGCTTTGTTTCTAAATTTTTTTTTTTTGAGCTAAAAAATGTATCATAATGCACAAAGAAGATTTATAACATATTATATATTTAACAGTAATCTGATTTTATTTTAATGTTTCACTATTTACTCGTATGTTATTATAAAAAAAAAGACTGTTAGTTGATATGTTAAATGGCACCCTCTAGAATTATTAAAAAATTATATTAGGCTGTGTCGATACTAATGTGAGTATTTTATATTTGGTTTTATGATTGTAATTACATTCTATCAGTTTTATTTATTTTGCTTTGTTTTAATTGGAGATGCAATCTTTAAAGATCATATGTAAGAAAATTAGTATAATAAAAACTTAAACAAAAACCTGTTTTGAGTATTATCAATTTATGTTTTTATCCTTTTCAATCTTAGAAACCAAAAATCCTAATCCCGTTTGTTTGGATATGTAAAAATTATTTTATCATGATAATTAACATTGGAGTATGGAAATTGTTGGGGGGTGCAGTCAAAATATACACACAAATAAGTGAAAACTTATTTTTTATTTGTGCCGACGTTTTGACCTACTTTGTAGGTCATCTTCAGGGCCAATAGGAGAAGATTTTGGTAATCATTTCATCAAGAAATATATATTTCAACTAACGCTTCGAAGTGTAAATGATATTTGTTTGCTGAAACATTCATATCTAGATGAAATGATCACCGAAGCAACGACATTTCTTATAATTACATTCTCTTTCCATACTAAAGCTCATGATAACTTTATTTTTGGAAAATATTTACAACCTGTGGAATAATTACCCTAGATTCTTATTAATATGTTTCTTTTTCTCTATACTGTTTAACAATAAATTGAATTTAATTATTCGATAAATTTATAAAGAGGTATAAGACAGTTTGTGAAGGTTATTATCATTATCATGTTAAATGACAAATAGTTATAGCAATTTAATTAAAGATTACTTAATTTATCCCTTCTTCCTATTATTTTATTTACATATTTGAAAGATTAACTTTATTGTTATTATATGATAACATTTAAATTTAAAACATTTTATTGTAATATAAACAATAATATTTGTCGCAACAAACTTAATCTTATTCAACAATATGAAAATATATTTGTTAGATCCAATGAAAATATTAAGTAGTTTGGTTCAGCTGAAACCAATATACCTTTATATATATATATTTATATGTTTTAGCAATACATCTTTTACCTTTGATTTTCCAATGGTTTCTAGAATGCTAAATCATTCAATAGTAAAAGAAAAAATATATTGTATTAGTACACTCGACGGTCCTACAGGGTCTCTGAGTTGTTGATCACATATCCCCTGCTCTTGAAAGCAAACAATACTGCACAGGTGCATTTCTGGACGTAGCCCAAGCTTTCGACTGGATATGGCATGCCGGTTTGCTGTTCAAGCTCAAAACCTTGCCTCTAATCCCAATCCCCTGGCTCAGTCACTATTCAGTTCCACACATCCATATAACCCACTCCGCTGTCTAAACCGTCAATGGCCCCGAGACCTTTTGTAATGTTATTAGGAGTACTGGCACTAGCCAGATTCTCCACTCGTGACCTGTGTGTGTGATGTGCCCTTAACCAGCTTCCATTGAGGTTTAAACCAGTGATGGGGCTGGGAAAGGGCGCAGGGGTCTCCCGGACTCTTGCTTTGCCCTCATTCTTGGGGAAGAAGCTTCGTTCGGGGACCCCAGGCAAATTGTAAATATTGTAATTATGGTATGAATAAATATTTTTATTTTATTTGTTTATTATTATTTTATTTTTTTATTGAATGATTGTAAAGCTATTTAGTGCTATTACTTATTGCCTAAAAGTGGCAGATTGTAATATTTCAATAAAGTGTATGTATAAATAAGTAATTGTATAAGTACAAAGTATCATACTTACCTTTGCTAATACTGTATCAAGTTAGATTATTTATTTTCTATATTCGTAGAGAATTTACTTCTTCCTTGTATTTCTATCTTTTTTCTTTTCTGTTATCAGATACAGGGCATCCATATATGTTGTTTATGTCTTTTAATATCCACTTATTCTTAAATAAAATTTTTTTAATCGTAATGAAAGTTATCCTGTTCAAGTTTATAAAAATGTCTCTGAATCACATCTCGTTACTTAATTCAGGTTTACAGCTTGTTGAGCCGCCGGAGTTAGAACTGCTGGCTCTAATAAATCAATTTTAGTGCCGAGCTTGAAGTGGCCAACCACTTGACAGAATTAGAAGCAGATTTGCTTTTTGTGACTGACAGCTTTATATACCCACCCTGAACACCACCGCGTATGCTTCATGGCCTAGAGTTTATATTTTCAGATTTAGTAAAATTTTAGTGTTTAGGATTATATTCTCATGCCTGAAAAAAAACTAAATTAAATTATAAAATAGTGTACTGATTCATACAATTAATCCCCTTTTCTGATAATATTTTTTATTATGGGCACAATGGAGAGCATTTTAATATTTCTAGAACATTGATGTTTTGATTTGTTTTAACAGTCAAATTTTATTATTAAAAATATTTTTTTCATTATTATTGTACATCTTAAATATTATTGCATGTTAAAGTTGTTTCATTTATCTTCCAAAGGAATTTGACACGACTTATATTAATCATTGATAATAGATCAACAGTTTTTTATCTGATATATGGATTTGGGTTAAATGCTTGGAAAAAGAAATGTTCTTCTGGACTTTGCAGTCATACTATTTTAAATTAAATACCCAGCTTCATTAGAAATTAATGTATATAAAATTAACTATTTTGCAGTGAAGAAAGACAATGGTTATATCAATCATTGTTAATTAATACATTTGATGTGTTCACTCATAAGGGTTTCCTTCCTGCTAGGTCTTTAAAATTTAATACAAAAAGTCTTTGAGAAGGTTTATTAACATTGGTACAGCATTTTTCAGAAAGGATCCAACCCTAATCCTAATTTTCAGTGAATATTTTAACTTCATAAGGCTTAAACCATTATTAAGCCAGTTCATATAAACATCTAAGACTTTTATCAACATATCATATGATTTTAAAACACGATTATACAAAATTAAAACTATGGAAAATAATAGATTTTCATCCAAATAAATTACTTATTTATTTATGATTTAGTTTATTATTTTTTGATGAACGAAATTCAATGACGAATCGTTAGTAAATTCTGTATTATTATAAATAACATTAAGGTTAAAGATTAACCTTAATACAAGCTTAAAGACTGCAGATGATATTGACAACACTGTGGAAACGCTTACAAAAACTGACGTCAAATGAAACCGACAGTCGTATACGTTACTTACTGCCCCGACATACACTACAGACCCTTATGATTGAAAAGCGAAGCATTGAGCCAATGCTAAATATCTGTGATATTATAGTGACAGAAAACTACGCTTTTAATAATTTTTTTTTTATTAATTGTTATTATTTTTGTTTTGAAGAGAAAAGAAAATATTACGCTTTTAATATCACCTCAAAAACACCTCTGACTAACTTTCAGGTAAGTAACAATATTCTTGGCTAAAAACAGCAAAGATTCTTAATTTCCACCATGGAAACGTTTTCTTCTGTGTCGACGCCGACACCTTGGAATATAGGTATATTCATTGTTTTTCTGATGCGTATCGATGTGCCTGGAGGTAATTTAATTTAATTTTTTATATGTATTTTGATTTCACTTAGTTACGTTTTGCTATTGATTATTTGATTTATTTTTTGTTTGTATTGTTACTATTAACCATCTTACTACACTCTTAAATGGTCGGCCTGGGGACTCGTATGTTATCGCATACGTCACGTGCCCGGTGCCGATAAGTCAGTCAGTTACGAGAGCTAGAGAAGTGTGGTCAGGGGGAAGTAGTCGCTCCGTATTGCTCAGTGCAATCGCTGCTTCCTTCCTCAGCCTCTTCTCGCCTCGTATTAGCACGATGCTACATTTATTTGCACCCCTGTACCATGTACCAAAAAGGGGGTACGCAAGAGGCGAGAAGAGGACACACTTCACTAGCGCTGGCTCCACATTAGGTAATCTTAGTCATAATAGTCATAATAACATTTTATTATTTTTTCATATTCATATTCACTTATTATTCTTTAAAATAAAAGTTTCACGTTTCTTTCTCCTAATGTGCGATTTTCTTTTAAATACCCTAACCTGCTGGCACCGGCCAAATCAAACATCTTTACTTCGACGGTCCGTGCTCAACCTTTCAACCTGTGAAAGGCAGACGGCCGCATCATTCTGTAATTCACACAACAGTGTGCTAGAAGTAATTAAGTAAAAAAAAAATTGAATAGCCCCTCATTCTTATTTAACAGATTAAATTTAAAAAAATCAAACCACGTAACATTTACATTTAGTCATTTCTTCCCCTCTTTACAATATTCCATTACCCGAACCGCCAAATGAACAAAAGTCCAAAATTTAAATCATTTATGACTATTTTGAAAAAAAAAATCAACGATTCTCACAATTAAGAAGATTGCAAAACCGACTAATACTTATTAACAAATTTACTATATAAGCGTTGATAATATTGACATTACCTTAATGTATTCATTTATCTATTATCAATTCATGTTATTCACTTATTCGTTGTTTTTTTTTCAGTTACTGGAAGCTAGACATTCTATAATCAATCAAGTTAATTTTAATTCCGTTAATTAAATTAAGTTAACTTTCATTCCGTAACTTACTGGTACCAACATTACTTAAGGACACAATGCTACAGAATCCGACAAGGAGACTGGAATGTGTTGGGAGCAGGGATCCACTAAAGAGAGATCAAGCAAGCTAGGAATGCCTTCGATGGGAGATTTTTCAATCCATGCTTCCTTGTGAATTCTTATGGGGTGGATTATAAAATAAGAGAATTCATGCTAAATTTATCAAACAACATTTGTAGAAAATCCCCAAATAATTGAAATTTAATTAAAAAAGTTGAAGGAATTAATAAAATTAATTATTTTCCCCAATTTATAAAAAATCATAAATGTTCTTATCACCTTGGAAAACTAAAGTCTCATAAAAACATTTTTTTTATTGAGAGCTCCCCTAAGTTGAGATTTACTATAACCGCATTTGAGATTAATATTTTTTTCTTGCTCTTTTAGTCTAAAGCAACTTCTTCATTGAGACCGTATCCTGCCATGTCTTCTTGAACTTGGTTCGTCCATGAGATTCTTGGTCGGCTTCTTCTTCTTCTACCTTCAGGGCACCAGTACAAGGTCATTTTGGGTATTCTTTTATCTTCCACCCTCAATAGGCCTCCAAACCACTTTAACTGCTTCATGGTGTATTTTTCGAAAATAGCATTATGAATACCCATTATTTCTCGGTTTATACATATAAAATGCTATGTCCTGAATGGCTGAGGGATTAACGCACAGCCTAATCCGCTGACCGTAGAGACCTGAAACTCGGAGGGTGTGTTCTTTGTATGACGTAGGCATCCAATAAGAAAGAATTTTCCGAAATTCTATCCCTAAGGGGGTGAAATAAGGGGGCAAAATTTGTATGCTTGTTCACGTGTTTCTTACTCGCAAAATCTACATATTTTCGCAGAAACAAAACAAATCAAGTAACATAGTTCACTTCTTGCTGCTGCCATACGACCAGTGAAACCGTTATACTAAGTAATCCTTTTCAATAAATTCAATAACATTACATACTAATCCTTTACTGACACGAACAACAGTGAACTTCTCTCCGTTCCGTTTGTTAATCAGTGCTCTTCACATTCCGTATGTTTCACTGCTGTGCTGATCCGTCTGTGATGAAATTTGATATGGATAATCTCAAGCCTGGGGAAGGACAAAGGCTACTTTTTACCATCACACCACATAGACGAAGTTTATATAAAACTGTAACCTGATTGACTAACACACCCAGCGGTCAACGCACAGCAGAAACCACTGAACTTAGCATCTTGAAATTCGCAGATAGGTTCTTTATATAGCTTAAATGAGCACTAAGAAAGGAATTTGGACAATTCCACCCCCAAGGATTTCCCCCTTAATACAATAGGGGTTCAAAGATTGTATGGAATCCGCAGTTTTGAAGTTAGACATCTGAAATTTCGGATGTACGAGTAACTTATAGTTAAAAAAATTAAATTATTTATTTAAAATGATCTGTCACAAAACTTTATGTGGCAGACCAAATTCAACGCGAGCGAAGCCGTGGGCAAAAGCTAGTCTATACATATAAAATGCTTTGTCCTGAATGAATGACTGACGGATCAACGCACAGCCTAAACCGCTGATCTTAGAGACCTGAAACTTGGATGGTGTGTTCTTAGTAAGACGTAGGCATCCGATAAGAAAGGATTTTCCGAAATTGTTTCCCTAAGGGGGGTAAAGTTTGTATGGGACAACGGTGTTCCTTGTTCCTCTAACGGGGTTAAAAGGGGGTAGGAAGTTATTTTGGCGGTGATTTGCTTCGAAGTTGATATCAATTCTCCTTAGTACTTTTGATTTAAATTAAATCCGTTGACTCAGTGATAAACACCGATGATGGCATTCATTATCCGGTTGAGTTCCTGAATACACTGAAGCCTCCCCGTCTCCCAACTCACATATTAAAATTGAGAGTTGGCGCATTATGGTGCTGCGCTATATAAATCCACCAAAATTATGCAATGGCACCATATTGCCAGTGAAAACATTGCATCGCAATGTAATCGAGGCAACTATACTGACCGGTTGTTCGCGAGGAGAGTCTTTATTTATTCTTAGGATTCTCCTAACACTATCAAATTACCCTTTCGAATTCAAGAGAGTGCAGTTTCCAATCAAAGTCTGCTTCGCAATAACTATAAACAAAGCTCAAGGTCAAACTCTTGAGGTAGCGGGAATAGACTTGAGGGAAAGCTGCTTCTCTCACGGCCAGTTGTATGTGGTATGCTCCTGAGTAAGCGCACAGAGTAGCTTGGTGAATTCTAGCTCCCGAAGGAAAAACAATAAATATTGTTTTCAAAGAAATACCGCGGTAGGTGTGTAGTATTTCGATTTCGTTGTAAAAATATAGTACCCCAGTGTAACTTTCACCAGATCAAAGGCCGATCTTCGTGTTCACAAAATATGACAAAATTTTATTTTATTTTCATGTTTACTTAAACTTTAAATCCCTAAGATTGGTATATAGGCTGGGCCATGTTGGTGGTTTCATTATTCAATTAAAAAAGAACTGGGCGACCACAAGCCATAATTGGTACTGTCGAGCCGGTTGTTTCGAACATTCTGATCCATTTCCGTATCACATTGGCCCTTGCAAATTCACTTAAATCGCGTAAACCGTGTTCATGTCGATACAAACGTTGAGCAGTAATCACTGATTTATTGTTTTCGTAATACGCTCGGGCACAAAATGCACGCTGCGCTCCCGAGTACGGCTCCATGGCGACTAAATTTCGAGGAAGCGGCGCGGCTAACAACACATCCCCCCACGCCCCGCTGCACGTGTTCCCATTTCCGGTTCCAAGAGTGACAAGCAGCCGAGGGAAGTCATTTGGAAAACATTATTTTTAGGTCTCAAAAAATCCCATGTTTCTACTTTTTAAAAATACAAATTTTTTTTTTAATGTTTCGTAGTTCTTTTTTAATTGAATATTGAAACCGCCAACACCATTATGGCCCACCCTTTATTTTATAAGTATTCAAACATTTGAACATAATAATTTATATGCTCTAACAAAATTAATAACGTAAGAAACCAATTAAAAATCCTATTAGAACCATTTTCGTCTTCTACGCGGATGAAGTCGCGCGCAAAAACTAGTTATTTATAAAGATGCATATAATTAGTAGAAAACATTTTAAAATTAGAAAACATTTTTAAAAGTAAAAAGCATTTTTAAAAGTAGAAAACATTTAAAAATAATAATAATTATTTCTAATTCCTACAAGACTCACGCTACTAGTAATTACCAATTCCATTTAATTTAATAATCTAACCCCATGAGTTATAACTTATAATAGTATTGTTATAGTTAGCCTAAAAATCTTCTAAGCCCATGGGGTCTACAATCACGGGTTATCAGCCTAGTAGGTGGCTTTAGAACTTTTTTAAAGGACATATAAAATCCTTGGTTTTATGGCGATCGTTGGTAAAATCGCGAGACCAAGCCAAAAATCTACAATTATTAATGTCTTACTAGGGTTACAGTATATTAACGTGATCAATGTTATAGAAAAACGTGTTAACGATACTATTATTTAAAGAAATTAAAAAGAAACAAATTGATTAATTATGAAAATGACATTTGAATAATTCGATTATTAAAAGAAAAGAGAGGCAAACAGTTTTTTATGTACCTACGCTGAACAAATTAAATTCCTCCAATTTGAATCACTTTTAAATATTCTTGTTCTGGACAAAACTCCTTCTCATCTCTGATAATAATTTGGTTCAAAGAATCTCAGGTTTGAAGGTGGCCTTAGATTTTTTTAAAGGGAGTAAAAATTTCTTAGCAATGCCGTCCTTCGAAAAATTCATAAAATGGTGGCCCCAAGCCTGTTTAGTGTTTGGTACTCGTTAAAGATCCAATGCTAATTATACGTACATAGGCATTTAGGAATCCCACTGTAGCATTGTCCGTTTAGCTTCAGTAGCATAAGAGAGACGTTAATTGTAAAAGCAACATTAATCAGTATGTTCATTATATTTTACAATTCATTTTAAAGCGAATCACCCTGATAGAGAATAGAATAGAAATCAAACTTTATTTTGGGACTAAGTCCCTTAAGAAAAACAAACATGAACAGAAAAAGAAACATAATGTATATACAACATTTTAATGTTAACAATTGATCATGGAGGATAGCTAATCCTCTAGAAAATTTTCGACATTAAAAATGCATTTTATGAGATTTTTGACTTATAACTTTTTAAAGTTATATATGATTGCTAATTGATGCAGAAGAATTTTTTTTTAAAGATTGAAAAGGACATAAATTTGTCGAAACGTCTAATAGTTTTAATAAATTAAGAATATATACAGACTGGAAAATGTTTTTTTTCCAATTTTTTATGAAAGTTGAAGATTTGTAGTCCATTATTTTACATCGTTTTTTAAAATTAATTCTGCTTTTGCATTGCTGCTCCATGCTGAGTCCATTTGGGTATAAATAAATCGCTTATTCTCTCAATAGGTCTTAATGACAATTATTTCATAATAACAATTCAAAAGGCTATAGGGTTTTAAACGTCACTCTTTGCTAAGTGCTATGTGATAAAAGCATTTGTCCGTTTGACCATACTTTTAAGTAATTCAAATGGAAACCTTACGATATCGCGAATGTGAAATGTTGGGGCCAAGGTGCACTGAAAATAAAAAAAGTGAATTCATGATAATGACGCCGAAATAGTGCCCGTTTCCAGTTAGCCAAAATGAAAACATACCAACAAAATATACAATAAGTAAATAACAGAAAAATAATTTATTTTAATAGAATTTTAACTGAAGGTAATTTAATTATCAACAAAATTAATTTATTTTAATTATTGAAGTTGTAAAACTAAATTAAATTTAACAATATCCATTTAAAGGTAAATTAATTTAGATGTATTTAAAGTAAGACAAACACAAAAACTCCTTGTGAAAATAATTAAATTAAAGTTATTAAATGACAAAAAAAATGTTTTTTAATTTTAATCTAGAGAGAGAGAGAGAGAGAGAGAGAGAGAGAGAGAGAGAGAGAGAGAGAGTGAGAGAGAGAGAGAGAGAGAGAGAGAGAATGAAAAGCTCTGACCTTGTACGATACTTTAATCTCACTAACTAAGTCTTTAAAGTTACTCTATTGAATAACAAGTATATACATATTTTACAATACAGTTACATATTTTCGAATACCCAAGATGAAAAATGGACTTATACCACTTTGAAATAAAAAATATATTAATCCGTTTCCTTTTAAATTTGAAACTTAGAAACGTTATTTTCACCATAAGGTATAAGTCCATTTCTTAAGGATTTTAGTTTCTTTAAAGATACGGGCAAACGGCAAATTTTTTTATCATATAGCACTTAGTAAAGAGTGGCGTTTTCAACATATACATCTTTTAATTTTTATCTATATTTATAAAAATCAATTGCTGTTCGTTTGTCTCGCAAAAACTGGAGAATGGCTGGACCGATATGGATAATTTTGATCTTAAAATATTTGTGGAAGTTCAGGGAAAGTTTAAACGGTGAGAAACATAAAATTCTAAAAACGACAATTTAATTTTCCAATATAAAATGTTCCTAACTGTGAAACATATGGTGTCTTTTGTGTTTATAGAAATAAAAATATTAGACAATATAACCCCCCCCCCCCAGACCTATTCATTACATTCACCTGTAGCCCACAGTGGATAGAAATCAAGAAGGAATTGCTACAAAGTCAAACACCACTTAATAGGCATGACATCACAGCCAGAGTTTTTAAACAAAAATTGAAATCTCAAATGAATTTCATTATAAAGCATCGTGTGTTTAGTTAGTTGTTGGATGTAGTCTGTTACGTGGCAAAAGCGTGTTCTGTCAAATGCTCATATATTAGTTTGGTTGGTTGACAAAATAAGACCAAATGAAATCGATTCAGTAATTTCAGCTGAGATTCCCGACGAAACAGTTGTCCCAAATTTCCATGGAGTAGTGACTAAACATATGATACATGGACCTTGTGGAGTTTTCAACAACAACTCATGTAACCTGTATGGTCGACGGCAAGTGGCTCAAGCGATACCCGAGAGACCTGATTCCTGAAACAATCACGGGAAATGACGGTTACCCATTGTATCGTCGGCGATCAGTTGCGGTGGTGGGCAATCGGTAGTTGTGGAAGTAAAACGACAAGATTTTGATTATTATAATATCGATATGTTTCCCCTTGAATCCTGAAGATTTGTGGACAACATATGACATATCTATGGATGTAATGCATCGTGTGCGTTGTCAAACTTTGAATCCTACACTAGAAAAAGGATACAGAGACATTAATCATGATAGAAGACATTGATCATGATAGAAGATATGTGTTAAATAATGCTAAATAAAGTATTGTGGTGTTTGGGCATGATAGCACCTGATCGTCCTATGCGCGATGCATTTAACCACGAGTTGCAAAGAGATTAACAATACAATACTGAAATATTGGCCGAAACAGTTCGTTCAAATGTTCTGCAATTGAATGCACAACAAAGAATTGCGTAAAATCCTCGTAATTTGATGGAAGCTGTGAACAGTGGATATGGATATCAGTTCGCAATATGAAGTAGCCCTTGCGTTGGCTTCATCTGGAATAGCTGCAACATTGTTAGAAAATGGACGAACTGCTCATTCTGCATTGAAATTACCACTATACATGCAAATCAATGAAGCACAAGTTTGAAACATCGCCAAAAACAGCGTAATGGCGAAGATTCTACTGATATGCAAATTGATCGTTTGGGATGAATGTACGATGGCCCACAAGAGGTCACTGGAGGCACTGGTCAGAACGTTAATTGATCTTCGTGACAACCAAAACATTTTTTGTGGAACCATGATTCTGTTGTCAGGTGATTTTCGTCAGACTCTTCCAATTATTCCCCGATCAACTTTTGCTGACAAACTAAACATGCTTAAAATTGTCTAATTTGTGGCGGCATGTAAACACACTCCAATTAACAACTGACATGCGAGTGTTTTTGCATCGAGATCAAACTGCTATTATGTTTTCATAGCAGTTATTAGATATTGGAAATGGTAAGGTCGCAGTTGACACCTCGACCGGATTAATTACACTACCCATGGATTTTTGTCACTTCGTCGACTCAAAAGAGGGGCTTATTCAGCGTATTTCTACGGACATTGATCCCGCGTATATCGATGATTTCAACAGATTTGCCATTCGATTTAAAGCGTCTACAATTTCCCGGGCGTCTGGCCTTTGCGATGACCATAAATAAATCGCAAGGCCAGTCGTTGAAAATTTCCGGAATGAACTTAGACTTTCCCTCTTTCGCGCATGGGCAATCATAAAAAAGACAAAAAATATAGTACATCAGAAAGCTTTACATTGATTAAGTGTATATCTGTGTTGCATATAAAGTAGATAAATTTTGACAATATTTTTCGCAAATATATGTTGGTGATGGTTAATTCACCGGGTCATCTAGTTAATAAATAATAATCATAAAAATAATTTAATAGAACAAACGATTTGCTTAGATCCAAATGCACTTATACCACTTTCAAATATAAAACCTCATACATCAACCCCTTTCCGTTCAAATTCGAAATTTAGAAACGTTATTTTCACCATTGTGCGACTTAAATTTTATTTTTTTGTACCAAGCTATAGGGAACATTAGTACATATGGAAAAAAAAAATCTTCTAAATTCTTATGAAATAAATACCTAAGAATCAGTTATCTTGATTTTAATGTTAAAGTTGAACATGTGGGCCTAAAAGATGAAGGTGTTTTTAGGTAATGAAAGGGCAGAAGTAAATAATGAAATAGACTCATCGCCAAAGTACACTTTACTTCGGCTGACTTGATACTTAATACTGACTGATGGCATTTAGGAAGGAGGTCCCAATGGTGTACAGATTCTTCGAATTAGTCTTTCTTCTCATTAAAATTATCTTTGCCATGTCAGCGTTCACTTGAAGTTGGGGAGTCTGGATCCTATCGAATGCCACTCTGATGTTGAGGAGAAAGATGCCCTCCCAACGATCTCGATGTTACTTGGTAACTTTAGTACAATATGGTATCCCCTATATCCGGTTTCACACGCCTGATGATGCTATGCTTGGCGATAATAAAGAGAAGCGGAATTGTTAATATTGAAATATTTATAGTTTTTGGTTTTTAATTACTTTTTACCCATTTGACAATTGTTGCTTCTATTATTTCAAGGAGCTATCTGTTCACACACCCTATGTCAATGGACTACCGCATTTTTATATAACTTGATACTGTATTAATGTCTAACTTTATGTTGAATGAATTTTACAACTATTAGTTGTAATAAGATAAAGTTTATGGCCTTTATAATTTACTTTTTAGCGTAATAAATACATGACAATAATATATTTAGTAAGTGACAATACTATTTATTGTTGATTGAACTATAATATCAGAAGGAATGTTGTGATATTACTGTCCTTGATTTACGACTGGTCTTCAGAGGCATACCGTCGCTTCGAGGAATGCGCTTCTGACATTACGATCAAAGTCGTGATGGTTGCTCGGGCCAAATCACTGATCGCAATACCAATACATGAGTATTCAAAAAAATCTGAACGAAATTATATATGATTATTGAGGAAGAAACACCGTGATTTATATGAACATATCGGATTAAAAATTTGAACCTTTTTGAGACCTATTAAGTATGCAATGTTCTTGGAAACAATATCACACTTAAGGAACGAGATTAATTTTGGAGCCAATTAGTATTTATAAGAGAACTGAAGAGAATATTTTTTGAAAATAAAATCACATCCATTATATTAATTCATTTTTTAAAATTAGGAATGACATTCATAAATAAAAAAGAAGTACCAATAAATATTTTTATAATCCTAAGAACAATTAATGCCTCTTTTTTTTTGACACAGAGAGGGTGAGGAACCAACTTGAATTGTTCATTAGACTACTTTCAAATCGTATTTCTTTTGTTGATGTGTCACATTATTTCTTCAAAATTTTCTCAAATTATTGTAGTAATATTATTATAGTGGTGCTAAAACCCGATGATGGGTCCTGGCTTCCACCAACAGCTTCCATCATTATTCCAAATAACAATTTAGTACATAACACACACAAATATGTTAATAAACATAAGTTGTATTGGTATTAATTTTAAACGAAAACGTTTTCGACAATTATGTTCATTGAATTTTATCTTGCTAGAGCAGCTATTTGCCTCATTGTACAGTTATCGGTCAACTGCATTAAGAAAATTATTTAATAAAATAGTTTTATCTCCAGCTGGTACAAAAACATGCGTTTTTGGCTTAATTAATTAGGACTAAAGTACGTCTTTTCTCTCTGTGCATTAGGAATTGAGTCAAAAAGTTAACTTTATTCCCTAGGGAATAAAGTAAATATATGGCAACCTAATTCGTTTAAATAATGTAGGTTTTGTACTGAAAGAGAGGTTTTGGGAGAGGAGTGGCTCAGTGGTAGAGTACTCTAGAGTTACCATGCCGGAAATCCTGGTTCAATTCCCGCTGCAGGCCATGATTTTTATTTAGTCTGTTTGCAGTGGGAGATGGATCATATAGGATCTAGGACCCTCCTGGGGCCCACCCAGCCTCTATAAAATATTATAAAAATAGGGTACCCAAAATAAGGGGGAAAAATCTGGCGGTTGAGCGTGACCTAGGACAAGTCACCTCCTTGCAGAACCGTTGTCCATGAAACAGTACAGTCTCTACCATGTACTGAACCCCAGACCCTTCATGGGTTGTAGTGGTACAGGTTTTTTTTTTTTTTTTTTGTACTGAAAAAGTTCATGGTTAGGTTGGTCCACGTGTCTCACCGGCCATTAAAATCAGCTGTTGTTTTCAAAACACCAAAACTGATAAACAGGAGTTCATTTGTGTTCAGGTTGTGTGAGCTATGGGTCCACCACATATTGTACAAGAAGCAAATGATGTTATTTCAAATTTATTGCCAGCTAAATCAAAATTGTAATAATTGCACATTTAATTTCAGTTTTTGAATTCATTGTAAAACAACTTAATATAAAATATTATAGCGTATAGTTTGCCTTTTTACATCCCATCTGGAGATAAAATCTTGTATAACCCTCGGGACTAAATTGATCATTATTCCCAGCAATACTTCACTCCCTCGGTTTGGCCTCGTGAGTAAAGATAATTATTCTTTATAATAAACTTGCATTCGCTCGGGAACAAACACACATTTACAGCTGAGGGAATAATGATCTTTAGTCCCTAGGTGGATAAATAACTATTGTAACAAGGAAGTTTCATTAATGGTTCCGTGTTGTATGAAAACCTCCTTGTCCTCCTTTCTTCTTTCACATGTATATAAAATAGCTCTAAGATTAGAGGAGGTAGAACGTAGGAAGTAGAGAGTAAAGATGTAGTAGATAGCTTATAGTATATAAGAGCATAGTCTCTAAGTTGGAAAGCCCAGTGTCAATAAGTTATAATGATATTAAATAAGTAACCTAGTTAGTTCAGATAATGTCTTTTTTATATCTCTTGTATATCCTTATTATAATGGTGAATATCTCAATTAACCTGTATATGTCTTACAAGTAGTCTACCGTTTGTTAACTGTTCAATTAGGTACAATGACGCCAATAGATGGCAGTCCAGTGTACGGCCAGGTAAATTATTCCTGCGTTTGCTTCTTATCCACTGTAGCTGAAATCCTCTTCGCCAATTTATCATTTCTGCATCACCCAATCTTCTTAACGCCCACTTTAGTCGCGTTAAGACTAAGGCGATAAAAAATAAGCGATATATTGTAAGGAATATATTGCGACCAACTAGAAGTGTTCAACAAATGCGGACGACATGGTTGATAAAAATTTGTTGGGTGAAGAAAACACAATTTTCAACGCTTCAGTTAAATAAATGAGCTCAAGTGAGGGAGATGCTGGAGTGGTTTATTGGTTCAGACGTAGGATGAGGGAAAAAAGAAAAAGTAAAGTTTTTTTTTTTTTAAATTTATTTATTGATATTTACAACTGTATAATAAAAATACATCTAGTAAATGTGCTAAGCGATACATAATGACATGTGAAAATGACAAGTAGAGAAACTACCCACTGGTAGTACTCAAATCATAAGTTCAACTAAGAAGTCACGGGGCCATCTTCTTTTCAGACGCCTCGGAGGATTATCGGGAATTGAAGAGGAAGCTAGGTTTAAAACCAGAGGGTTTGAGTGGAAATGAAGTTTGTTATGAAAGGATAGATAGCGGGTTCGGGCCAAATCAGCAACAAATGGGACATTAAGGTCGTTATGGATGATTTTATTCTTAACAAAATAAGGAGGATTAAGGATTTTACGAAGGATTTTGGATTGTAGGGATTGGATACGAGTGGAATTCGATGGCTTAGTGGAGCCCCAAAGCTCTACTCCGTAGGTCCAAATAGGTCGTATGATGGTCATGTAGATGAGTCTTTTGTAATTAATTGGGAGCTTGGAGCGTTTGTCTAGTAAGTGTTGAAGTAGCCTGAAACGTCGAGCGGTTTCTTGTCTTTTCAGTCTCGTATGAGGATTCCAGGTTAATCGTTTGTCAAGATGCAACCCTAAGTATCGGATCTGTTCTACAGGCACCAGTGGGATATTATTAAAGGATACTGAAGGGCAGGAAGTCATTGGTTTACGGCGTAAGGTAAAAGTGATTTGATGCGATTTTTGAGAATTTATTTTAATTCTCCAGTTTTGACACCATTCTTCAATATCAGTGATATGGGATTGGAGGCTTTGGGATGCAATAATTGGATTGGTGTGGACAGATAATAAACATGTATCATCAGCATACGTGGTAAGGATAGTATTAGGATGAGTTGGGATGTCAGTTGTATAAACTGTATAAAGGATTGGGCCAAGGATACTACCTTGAGGAGAAAAAGTAAAGTAAAAATAAAATATTTAATTTTTGTATTCGGCAATGGAATAGTTTCAGATACACTCATGGACATTCACTAGATTAATGAAAATTAATTATTATCTTCTCTTCTTCTCTCATATTCACAGCTCGAAATATGGTAGGATGTTCCCTGGCGTATATACACAAATCGCTACGGAAACCGACAATGTGTACTTCGTGAGATTCGTCACTTACGATATGTTGCGCAATCGTGCGGGTATGAAACTTTTTTTCGTCTCCCTTTAGTTTTCAAGATATTGTCTGTGCGTCTCGCGTATCTTATATCGCTTACGATATATTGCTGATATTGCCTTAGTGTGAACGCGACAATAATTACGTCCCATAGCTTATTTAGAAACTTGGACTTCTTGAGAAGCTGATGGAGTCCTTCCTAAAATGAAATAAGAGTAATCCACCATGTCCAAAATTTATTTTCTTGAGGTATACCTACTTTAAAAATGCTGTTGAAGCCCTGTTTTTTACCCACGTTAATGATTCATTAAAATTATTATTAAAGTAACAGTAGTTTACTGTTAGACTATAAGCTCATGTTTAATTAATGACTGTTATGATAGTTTCCTAATAGGAGGCGACCTGTGGTCAAGTGGTTAGCATAATAAACTACTAAACTCATGATCGCGAGTTCCTAGCCCGGCAGGTGGCTCTAGGATTTTTAAAGGCAGTAAAAAATCCTTGGCTATGCCTTTCTTCTGAAGGGACGTTAAACGGAGATCCCGAGCCAGTGCGATGTTAGGTACACTCGTTAAAACCCCTATCCTAATTAAACCTGGAGAGGCAAAATTTAGAGCTCCCAATGTACCATCGTTTGATTAGCTATAGTAGCATAAAGTGACGTTAAATGAACAAACACCAAACAACAATAGTTTCCTAAATATATGAGTAGGTATCATATAAATCCTCGGAACTACTTTCATAAAGGAGTAGTAAATCCGTATTCTCTACACAACAATGCCATTGAATAAATTTATCAGATCAAAAGTTTCAGTTGTGTAATTTCAAACTTGTTATAAATTACATCCAAGCAATTAATTCGTGCTCAGTTTATAACAGGAAAATAACACCTTATTTAGTTTAAATTAAAAGGACTGGAAGGAAAACGTAAACATGAAGAATGACACAGTACTAACTCACTGTCAGGCTCTGTCATGTCATGTAATGTATAAGGGAAGGGGGTCTTGTTTTTTAGAGTCACGTTAAAAAAAATATATTTATTATTTAAAAAAGGAAATTTACGCTAAACAATTTATTGAGACTAAACAAAAGGTCTCAGGAGTGAAACAACTACTCTAGAAAGTTCGTAATGTGCTATATGAATGTTTATTCTCTACATCAAAGAAACATAAAATGCTTTTTTTTTTTTCTTTTTTTTTAATGAATTATATGACCAAATATAAAATAAAATCGCATGATAAAAATAACCTGATTTTAAAGATAATTAAATCTAATATTAATACTATATTCACATCAGTGTACGGATATTAAGAGAATTTTATGAAAATGATAAAAGTCTCGTGAGGTTTCAATTTAGAAGTACTCGTAGTTACCCAGTAGCACCTCTTCCAGGTAAATGATTTAAAATTAAAAATAATATTAATTGAATTTATTGATTATTAGAAAAAAAAATACTAGGCCCATATTAATAGGTAACGAAAATGCTTTTTTTTCTCGTTAAAAATATTTAATAAATAACTGACATTTAAGCGAATTCGAATCTTTAAAACCTTGATTACGTTTTATAAAATTAGAAAAATTTTTCGTATAGCACTTGTCTACTTTCTAACACTAACGAATGAATACTTTTTATTAAAATGAGATGGCAATTACGTGGAAGGGCATTATTTAAGTTTTCATAAATAACAGCCCAATCTGGCTAAATTTGATAACAATTATTAATTAGAAATAAATCCATTATTTCTTGTTCGATAAAAAATATAAAAAAATAAAATAAGTAGTAAAAGGACCAATCCGAGTATCAGTAAATTACACTAAGTAATTCATTCAATGCGATGTTAGCTTTTATTTTTTTTAAATCACCATTTATTATTTTACTGTTATTATAAAGGCGGGGATGGATAATCATGGCGGGGAAGTTAATTTTCCAAGGTCAGTGTTAAACATATAAAACTTAATATCTATCCTTATTATTATGATCGTCATACAATAAAGTGGATCCTCTATTCGATGTTCATTAATTAACTGACTAATAAATATAAGTTGTGGACGGGGCAGGTTGTACAGTGCCCGCATTACAGTTCGGTCGTGGGATTCAGGGGGTGGTATCACTGTTTTATTTATTTAGTTTCATAGCAATTATCCCTTTAATTAATTAATAGTAAAATATTACTAATAACAAAGTTGGATTTGACTTGATTTTAATTGAAATGTTTCAGGTTAAAACAAAGGCAGAAAGTCAACTGTACATATATATATATTTTTGATGTTATTAATTGTTCATACTGCCTTTAATATTATTATCGCTGTTGCAAAATATTCAAAATACAATGCTAATTGAATGGTTAGAATATTTAAATTAGTTTAATTATTATTTTGTTAATTAATTATAAATATTAGAATTTCATTTTTATAAGTAAATTGGAGATCAACTTGCTGGTAAAAACGATAGATCAACAAGTGGTGCAGATATATATGGAATAACAAATTAGTTAAGATTATATGGACACATGCATAGGATGAAGACAAAATCAATGCAATAGTCGAATTCTTCGAAAACTGTAGTAAATCCAAAACAGACACAACGAAATCTATTGGCAAAATCAAAACCTGATCTGGTAAGTTACACCTGAGGATATCAAACACCTGGTAATCTGCAGGGCCAAAATTCATAAGTGGCAAGTTTACCCAAAGGAAAAACCGAAGAAGACTGGGACAACATGGTCTAAAGAGAGAAAGAAAACCTCAGTAAAAGAATGAAAGCAAATACACGCATTACTCCATGTACTCTGTGTTGTCCTAATGGGCTCATTCACAAATAATAAAGTAAAACTTTATTAGAACCGAGGGGATGGTTGACTGGAAGATAGAGTAAGGAAGAAAATAGTTGAGGGTGCAGTCAATTAAAACACTAAATAAGTACTCACTTATTTAGTATTTTATTTGACTGCACCCCCAACTATTTTCTTCCTTACGGCTAGTCTAGCTTCAGCTTCCAATAGCCCTAAAGATGACCCACAAAGTGGGTCGAAACGTCGGCACATAATTAAATAAGTAAAACTTATTCGAAAATAAATCAGAATTAGTAATCTAGAATAAATATATATTAAAAACCATGAACTTTCAATAAAAACACCATATTATTTGTGGATATTGAATTAATTGGATTAATAAATCAATAAATCCAAATGATATTGAATGGGGATAAACAATAATATTGATGTGGGATTGGTTGAGTTCTTATATATTTAGAAATGTTAAATATGGTAGGGGATTACAATCAATAAATTTTACAAAAATAAGAGCTAATAATAAATAAATAATAAATTATTTTATAATTTATAAAATCAATTTTTATTCATTGTATTTATTCTTGTCATTCTTATCATTTCAGTTTATATAACTTTTATATATTCTCGTTGGTACTGCAATGCTTATATTTGTTATTCTGCTTTGTTTCATTTTCGGCCCTGATAATGGCCGGATACTTAGGGGTTAGAACGTAGTCAAATATAAGCTATACTAATTTTGTGTAAAATCTATTGCTTGCACCCCCCTGACCATTTTCAGAATTTCAGAATATATATTCAGTCAATCATTTCCACATCAGTATTATTATTATCATAAATGATTTATGAATTCAAACAATTCATAATTTACGAATATTATTATGTTTCAATTGAAAATTCATGAATATATATCTGATATATTTTATAGTTATAAAAATATGGATTCTTGTATTTCATTTTGTCGTACCTTGATATCCCTAACAGGTGTGTTACAAGCGGGTGGTGGGATGGGTCAGTCCTGAGTTCAAATCCTGCAGTGGAAGATCAGCGAAACCCCTTCTCGGAGCTCACTCAACCTCTATAACATGGGTACCCTTAGTTGGTCGAAAATTTGGCGGTTGAGCGGGCTATCGAACAGTTCAGTCTCTATGATGTATTGTAACCCGAGACCATTCATTGTTTGTAGTGGTACAAACTTTTTTTTTAGGAATCTCATTTTAAAATAATAGCCTATCATGAATATTTTCAATTATTTTCCTCATCCTATTGAACGTAAACAAATAAGTTGATATATAATATAATTAGTGTTAGTACTAGCCAGTTTTTAATTATTTATAATAAAATAGAACATTTTTCGATCAATTCTATCAATTTTTCAAGCAAAGCCACGATGTTTTTTTCGGCACTCTTCATAGGATTGGTAAAGCTTCGTAATAAGAAAATCTCGTGATTTTCATATTCCTATTAATATACCAACATCTTATTCGTAAAGAAGGGTGCGTAACTTAATATGTGATCGGAAAATGCACAATAAACAAAGATAAAAAGTAAATCAATAAAACTAGAGGCGAGATGGGAGGTGAGGCTGCGGTGGTGGGGGGAGCAGCCAGTCAGCCCTGGGCCTCATCCCGGTCCAGACCTCATGGATGTCCCTCTGCACCACCACCATGGTCAGTACATCATCATCATCATCATCATCATATACATATCCATACCTAATAATACATCCATACATTATGTAATACATATCATCACTTACAGTAATACATTATCATCACTTACACAACATAGAACGTTTGCCACCGATCCTCAGTACTTAGGTGTTGAATTTAATGTCTATTCGAATACCCTATTAGGATGTAAATTAATTTTTATATGTATATATACTTATACACGTAATATATGTACTTTTAAAAATATACAAATATATGTATTTATACAATATAATGTATATAAAACCATTGGTACCGATCCTAGTACTTGAATGTCTATTTTAATAGGATATATATAGTATATAAAATTTTTGTATTTTAAATTGAATTACATAAATAATTGATGAATAGTTCAATTTCATAACTTTCATATCTTCTAGGTCATTTTAGAGACCATTATCATCGAACCATGTTACGTTGTATTAATATTCTTATCATGGATAACTTATAATGATTAATATTGAATATTTTAATATCTGATAATATTAAATTTATCTTGGTTAATTAATTTACTGGGAAATCTTTAACATTTTTTTAATGAATGCTGAACTGAAAAACTACTTAAAAACCCAAAATATTAATGAAAAAAGCATTAATATTAGGTTATCGGTTAAATGTTTTAAATTGTAAACTGAGTAAATTAAATATTTTATGAAATACTCTTTGATAAATTTCATATCTTCGAGGTCATTTTTCAGATCATTATAAGCAAAATGATATTTTAATAATTTCAAACTAATATACCTCATCCGATCATAACCGATCGTATATTAATATTCTTATCATGCATAAATTAAGAAGTTAATTTAAAGTTTACCTTTAATACCTTAATAATGATTAATATTGAACGTTTTAATGTCTAATAATATTCAATTTATCTTAATTAATTAACTTTGTGGGGGGTATTTTACATTTTTTTTCAAATGAAGGTTAAATTAAAATACACTTTGATCACTTATACAATACAAAATGCTTGTATTTTGCCACCGATGCCTGAGTACTTATTGAATTTTAAGTCTATTTTTATACTCTAATAGGATATAAATTAATTGTTCATATGTATATGTACTTATACAATATAATGTATATAGATCTTTTGCCACCATTATCAATACTTATTGAATGTCTATTTTTATACTCTATTAGGATATCAATACTTTTTTAAATTCTATATTTAATTAATTTTTATTCATTCGTATCCAGGTCATTTAAGGGAGCATTATGAGGAAAATGTACCATTTCATAGCTATATCATAGGATCATGTTACGTTTATTAATATTCTTATCATGCATAACTTTTAATGATTAATATTTTAATATCTTATAATATTACATATATTTTATTTGTTAACGTTTTGGGATGTCATCATTTTATTAATTATTTTAAAAATTCTAATATGAACAATACTGTAAAAAAAAACCAACATATGAAAAATGAATTAAAATTAGGACATCATTTAAAAAATTTAAATTGTAAATTGAACTAATTACATAATTAATAAAATGCTCTTTGATAACTTTCATATCTTCCAGTTCATTTTAGAGACTCATTATGAGGAAAATATACCATTTCAAAGCGATGTACCTCATCCGATCATAACCGATCGTATATTAACATTCACATGACGCATAACATAAGAAAAATTATTTAAAGTTTACCTCTAATACCTTTATAATGATTAATATTGAATGTTTCAATGTCTAATAATATTATATTTATTTTAATTAATAAGCTTTGTGGGGAATTCTTTTATATATTTTTTTCAAATAAAGTTTAAATTAAAATACATTTTGATCATTTATACAATATAAATATACGCATTTTCCACCGATCAAACCTTTGACATCGATGCCAGAGTTTAAATTACTTATTGAATTCATTATCGCTATCGATATCGTAGGTATGGATTTGTTTAAGATTAGAGAGTAGTTTAATTCCTAAAAAAAACCCTGAAATATTAATGAAAAATGCATTAATATAAGGATATCAATTAATTTTTATTTTTAACTAAAACTGAAAATGTAACAGGATAGTTCATCATAATTACCATTTAAGTTGCTGATTTACGTATTTTAAAATTTATAATTGTATAATGTTTAATAAAATTTCTGATCTTTGTGTCCCTTTTTAGACATAATTAAATAAACTATGCCTAAAGTACCAGTTCACGTTCAGTACGATTTTAGTGCTAATTTTCATTTTTAAGAACTAAACTTAAAAATAAATTACTTATATATTGAAATGGACGATTTATTTTTCATATTAGGATATTAATTTTATGAAAACTTGATATTTATTAGTTTGTTTAACTAAAATAATAAACAATTAACTAAAATACAAATGATTTGTATAGTAATATATTAAAGTAACGTTCTTATAATGACAAATCTTCTTAAAAAAAAAAGATCAATCAAGTAAATTAATTGATCCCAGTCTTGAAATATTCTAAGGAAATTAAAAAATTAGATGAATCGCCAAGATGGAAATTTCTTATGATTGCCTTAGTTGTAAATTAAATTGTACAATAATATAAGCAATTTAAGACTATGTTAAAGAAATGTATATTTGCTGATACTAGCTCATAATATATATAAATTAGTTTACAGGAAAAATATTAATTAATTCCTTAATTTGCAAGTCACTAATAAATACGTCTTTTATCAATCAGCCTCTTGTGTTATTTAATCGGCATTCGGTAATAATGCACGCAAAACATAATTTAAAATAGACAATATCTAAAAAGTGAACATATTCCTAGAATTGGTTTAAACATATCCCATAATGTCCTAATCAAAGCTGATAGAAATCAATGAACCATGGTCTTAAAAGATAAATTGTCCATTCTTTGTAAAAAATTCTTTACAGCAATATGTAAAAAATGCTTACACTATTAGTTTACTTGGCAAGATATAATCCAAGAATGCTAGTTTTGATTTTGGGATTCGACTGAAGCAGAAATACACTATGCGTAAAGGTTAATACCCATTTCTTATCGCACTGGGAGGTCGAGAAAATTTTAATTGAAATTCCGAATTTAAAACTAATCCACCCACATAAACTTGATTGGATGGAAGTTGACATAGATTTTTATTAATAAATAGAAAAATACGTGTACCTTCACCAAATGAACAATTGAATAATCGATAATATGCTGTAATTTGCGCCATTTTAATTAAATTCTTACTTGTATCGCTTTCTCTAGTGATTTAACACTTTTTATATCTCGTATCACTAAATTTTGGAAAATATTGTGAACAAAATGTTTGTTGTATGTGAGTTCGTAACAAAGCCGTGCTTTCAACGAGTATCCATGGTCCAAAAACCACCATCAATATATTTGAATGTGTGACTGTGCAATATTTGTTTCTTGGAAAGGACATTTCTTTTTGTTTACACTATTTGAAAGAGGGTTAAACAATATCGATGAAAATCACTTCCCTCAGTAAAGCCCTTAACCTACTCATATACTTCATATAGATACAGGTGGATCTTAATGGGTAATGATTCAATGATGATTTGCAAGTTCAGGAATTGCACAAGAGAGGTCTCAAGTTTTGGAAACTCCCTGTATTGAAATAACAGTCAAATTACTTTATTTCGGTATTGCAACTGTTATTTCAATACGGGAAGAAGATTAACTTTTTTTTAAATTTTATAAATCGATGCATTCCATTTTTTCCATTTATATTAAAAAACAATGTTATATTTTTTGTAACGGCTTAAAACAATCAGGAACATTGCCTTAGAGTTTTGCCAATTTTAAAAAATATTTATTATCGACTAATCGGGCTAAAGAATAAACAAAAGTAGTACCTCAATCCGTTGCTAGGCAATGCCGATAAAATATTACATCACTGAGAACATTTTGGTTTAGAGATATAACAATAAATAAAAATAATACCCACCACCACATAGGCACAAATACATAAACTGAAGTATACGGTAGGTTACAGGACAATAATTGGGGATATTAAAATCATTGTCAAGGTTAGGGTCGATCAATAATTGTGTGTCCCCAATCGGTTCAGGATTTAATTTTTCATAATAAACAAGCAATAAGTTCTACCTCTCAACCACGATTCCACGTCCATAAAGCTTAGCCCCTTTATTGCAAAGAAGTGAATTCATTGTTATTCAGTATATTTTAATAAGTGAGCGTGGAGCTCAGTGTGTAATGGATCAAGTCAAATGGATGTGCCAGAGTTCAAATTCAGGTGTGACAGATAAATTATTTTATCTGTCAACAGCTGAGGGTAGTCCACATGGGATATCAAGATACTATAGGGCTTCGCTAAGCTTAAAGTGAGTACCTTTATTAAGGGTAAAAGCCTGGCAGTGGAACGTGATCTTGGACAATGCACCTACCTGAACTATCGTTGTCCAAAAACAATACAGTCTCTACCACGTACTCAACCCAAGACCCTTCGTAGGTTGTAGAGGTACAGTTTTTTAAAAATTATTTTAATATATTATTATTTATCTCTCATCAAACCCTAACTTCAAGTGTACTTGTATCAGAAGATCAGTAGTGTGGTTGTTGGAATAGCCTATTTATTCGAACTTATTTAATATTCTCCTATTATTACACCATAGCTGACTTACAGACGATTTTCAATTATTAAAATATATTATGCTTTTTAAGGTTAATTCGTAGAATAAATAAATTATGTTACAGTCATCACTCTATTAATAACATATTTGACCTACTAAAACTATCCATTGTAATTCTCTTATGCATGTTTGTGAATAGGCAATTACATTAACTAGATATGGGAACTCTGGCGTGCAGGGGTATTGAATGTTGGCGATTTTTTTAAAAGATTTTATAACCAATGTTTTCGCTTATTTTAACTGTTAATATTTTTATTTTGTCTGATGGCAAATTAAAAAAAAATATATATAAGATGTCTGTGACGATAAAAAAAGCAATATTTTTTTAATAATTTTTACTACTATAAAATTATACAATTCATTAACTGACAGACATTGATTTTTAAAAAGGATCTTTACTTTTATATAAAATGTGTTTTATTTAGTCTTTTATCGATTTTTATGAAATATGTGAATTAATATAAGTCCGATTCCGTTTATCGATTTTAATATGCAGAAAATAAATTATCGCAGTCTCGAAAATTTTCAATTTTTTGATTTTTAACGGATGTATCCATTATTTTACGATGTTTTAATAAATTTGTATTAGCTTCGGCATGGCTTCAATATGTAGGTTCGTAGGTTTGCAAGTTCATGCGTCACTAGTCATCAAAACGTTCATTGACGTCACCACTAAACCATATAAGTTTAAAGTTTTCATAAGATTTAAAAATAGCATAATGGAAGAAATTTAAATCATTCAAATTAATAATCAATGTGATTACTATTGACAATGTTGATTGCTCACAAGAAGAACAAAGGTTACTATAGCCGTACAGGATTAAAAGCGATGACACCGAAATTTAAAAAAAAATTTATCATTTTTCTCTATTTTTGTCAAGCCATGTGTAATACGTAAGTTTACCGCCTTACTTCTCATGGTTTAGTCTGGTTCTGAACCTGAAGTCTGACTAAACTAGTGAAAAAGTCTATTTTCGAAATTTGGATTTATCCGCTTTTAATCCTGAACCCTCTCCTAAACCCTTATTCTAAATGAAAGGTAATTTATTACAATTAATCCTACATGTTTTTATTAGTTTGCAAATTTTTAATTAGTCGTATCTTACTTATTTCTTCTTCAATGGTTAATTTGGAAGAAGAAACTTCACTTATTCTCTGTCGCTCCATCACTGAGTCTAATGGCTACTCAATTGTATTTATTTTTCTTGTAATTTTTTAATAATTGCTTTAATTTATAAATATGTTTATTTTGAAGAGAAAAGGTTTGCACAAGGTCGTCCGCCTCACCGTGGCAACGCTCTAACCATTTGAGCTACCGCCCCCCCCCCACCTAGGACGAATCTGTTCTCTTCACCGATCTTATATCCCCCGTGTTCTCGCAATTTTCCGATCTACACATGAAGTAATATAAATCCTTGCATCAGACATATGTTTGAGGAATGCTACTCCTATAAAAAAATACTAAATCAGCTCAAAATACCACCCGATGTTAGAAAAGCACTTAGAGACAGCAAATCTGAAATAGACAAAGTGGTGAAATTCATTACAAACTGTAAATTAATAACCAATATTTGATCCTCCATTGTCCTTGCTATAGATGCATTTGTTGTTTTTTCTGATTGTTTTATTTCCTTATAAAACTATAAAGATGTATTATTTATTAGTATGTGTGTGTATATGAATATTTTATTTATTTTTATTTATTTATTTTTTTTAAAGATAAATAATTATAAAAATAAAAAATCTACAGGTGTTGATGACCCTAGGGTTTTACGCCTCCAAGCAACAACAAACAAACAATACACACGAAGAAGAATGTTCATTGTACATTACTTTAATTTTAGGATCTTGTTGACTTACCTCATTATATTATTTATAATTTTTTATACATAGCTTTAATTTTTAAATATTTTTATTTTGAAGAGAAAATAAAAATAAAAATTTTCTCTTCAAAATAAAAATATTTATTTTTCACTTCTACGAATTCTTCAACTACTATGTATAGGATGATTTTTCCCCTTTCAGCGTAATTTCTTCTACTTGGACTTTTCTTTTACATCGAGTCCCAGTGTTATATTGAAACTGGAGACACCAGAATCTTCCTGGAATAAGGAAATTCATATAATCGCTGGAAGTTCTGTTCACTCAATGTAAACGAATATTCCCGCAGAGTACTTACTCGCCCCCGCATATTGAAAAATCCCCGGATGTGGGGCACTGGGAATCACAAGATCCAGGCCAAGGCTTTACAACTTGGTCCGAAGATTCTATTCCCTCCGAGAAATCGTGAAATGCAATATTCTGGGGAAACTAATTTTGCCTTTAACCGAGGTTGTAAGGTTGGGAAGAAAAGAAAATTTGAAACAACTTTTGAGGTTAATTAAGTTTGAAAAGTTTTCTTTATGTTATTTTTTCTTCTGAAAATCTAATCAGATTAAACAAACTCCTCAGATTTTATTGCTTATTTATAAGTTTAAATACTAAGGAGAAACAACAAGAAATTTTTAGCCGTTTTAGGGAAGTTGAACACTTACTAGGCAAACGCCCTTAGCTCCCAATCAATTACAAAAGACTAATATAAATTATCAGACCTGTTTCGACGAACAAAGTGATAGGCTTTCATGATATACTTTATGCTCACTCAAACAAACTAATTTCAAGTCTAGCTACTTCGTCTATGACCGATAATTCTCCGAGGTGTTTGAAAACAAGAATGAATCATGACCTAATAATAATAACATTTGTATTAGTGAAAGGACGCAGAGGGGAAAAAAGTATTGTTGGTGGAACGAAAGCCATCGAAAGGTCACCTTTGACGTGGTTTTTCCGATTACTGGATTTTGGAAAGTCCTAAAACAAACAAAGGAGATATCCCAGTTTGGTGCGTTCATCATTATTTCTTTATTAATAATAATGCTTAGTTATAACTGCTTATGTAACTACCCTAGATTCTGGTACTTCAGTTATACTAGTTCTTTATTTTAGAACTTTAATGATGTTACAAAACAATACATTTTAAACCATTATTATGGCTCTATACCATACGTTATGTTTTTGTTCAAATTTCTAGATTAGATATCATGATAATTTAAAATCTTTTTTACTATTCCTAAAAATGCTAAAACAAACAAAGTGATTACAGATAAGTCCGATACATTCATCATTGTCATTAACTATAAATTGTCTTTCAAAATATGTGACAAAAACGGTATTCTTAAGATTTTGTCGGTATTTCTTTTCTTATTTTTTATTTCTCTCATAGAAAAAAGAAAAGAAAAATTTCATCTCATTTCGTCTATGGATAAATTTATCGTTGAAGAACTTGAATAGAAGAATTGAATTAATTAATGAATTAGTGTCATCAGTTGAAAGTTTCTCAAACCTACAGCGAATGGTATCATTGCAATACTCTTCCCCAAACACGGTGGTAATGTTTCTCGTAGGTTGGGAAAGTTGTGTTTCAATAGCCATGCTTTATGGCACCCTAAACAGCGTTAGTTCAATTGTAGTGATAGTAAATATATTTAAAAAAAAAAGAGGATTGTGTTAAAATCAAAAATCAATCAGTACATATTGACAATGTTTGAAGAAATAAGAACCTTCAATTTTAACTAAAAATTGTAAATTCATGATATAAATTAAATAATGAAGTTATTCGTGTTATTTTAGTGTATGAATTACGGGAATACCTCGAAGGATGAACAAAAGTAGTTTTCCTAAACAAATTTACCAATTTCTATTTAACATTATCATTAAATGTGTGAGGTAGTTTTGTATTGGTTCAATTTATTTAGGACCGATTTCTGAGCGCATTGTTGGTTATAGCTTACTTATTTTCACGATGGATTTATAGAAAATAGTGATGTAAATAAATAGCTTGAAATTTTCGGGAAAAAAAACTTGTAGTATTTTTCCTGAATGATGAAGTCATCCAATGAACGCCTATAAAACGAGTATTTCAGTTCTAAAACTAGTATTGGAGCTCATTACAATCTGCAAACATAAACATAGTAAACAACAGAAGTCCACTAATTCCTACATGCATTTAAGAAATAATATTATAAAAACTGACATTTCATACAGAACAATCCAAAAATAGATAATAATTATCAACACGTCACAATTAATTTATTGTTCAAAATGGATGAAATTAAAATAAATAAATTATGGCATCCTATATACAATATAGTTTTTAAAATACCTGTTCTCATTTGGTCAATGTTTTGGTCCGGTCGAAACAAATTAACCGGGAAGAGCCGGGGTGTCCCAAGAGCCCTAGGCTCGGCCATTGTTGATGGAGCGGCGATAGGACGAGGACAAAGGCCATTAGGAAGGTCAGTGTTGATGAACGGCCGGAAGATGGCCTCGTAATTAGCTAATAAATCAAGGCGGAGGTGTCCTCGCTGTTCTTGTCTTGTCTTCACGTTTCTGGGTCTTAGAGCTCCGGTTTTACATCTCATATTAATTCTCACAATAAAACGATTGTGAGACCAATTGTGACATGTGGATATGAAACATAGTCCCTGACCGAAGAGAGAAAAAGTATCCACCAATTAAGGGAGAGAAAAGCCTAGGTAATATTTTCGGACCTATTAGAATGGAGGACAAGTGGAGAATCAGGTCCAATAAAGAATTAAGGGGCCTACACGGTGAGCCCGATATAGTGGAAGTCACCCAGCTCAAGAGTCTACGATGGTTGGGGCATATGGAGAGGATGGAACCAACGAGATTTTTAAGAAGGATGATTTCTGAAGTTCCAAAAGTTGTTATAAGATTGAGAGGGAGGCCCCTTCTTAGTTGGCTCG
Organism: Troilus luridus; assembly: GCA_964056705.1. Taxonomy (NCBI): domain Eukaryota; kingdom Metazoa; phylum Arthropoda; class Insecta; order Hemiptera; family Pentatomidae; genus Troilus; species Troilus luridus. Next base: position 106,955,453 of record OZ057412.1, read on the forward strand.
ACGACGTGGAGGGTGGCCTGAGGGCGATGGGTAAAAACCACTGGGAGCGCCTTCCGGTGGATAAAGGCAAATGAAGGAAGAAGTAAGCAAAGGCCATGATTGCTCAAGGACTGTAGAGCCCGGAAATGAATGAATAAATGGATTATTTTTCCCCAGTTTTCTGTTGTTTTTTATAAATATCTAAGACTATATCTACAGCATCACTGAATAACTGCTTAAATCAAATTATGTCCAGAGAGAGTTAACTGTATTGACGTAAACGAAATCGGGTTCGTAGTTTTGTGCTTCCAATGGAGTTGTAATATAACCTGCTATGTATCGTTCAGACCATGTTTTGTTCTGGAAGAGAAAAGTTCAATGAATATTAACATGAATTTTCGAAAATAACGTTTATTAAAGCTCGGTCACATAGGCAATTATCAATGGGGCTTAATAGGTGTTAACATACCTGTTCGAAAGGGGTATAGCAGAAGGGAGATTGTAGTCCGAGAGGTGGGGGTGCAAATGATAGGTTGGAGAGACACGCACGGAGGGCAGAAGACACTTCTGGAAGAAAGTTTCTGAAGAAAAGACTCACCTGACTTGGGAGGAGATGGCTTTTTACTTGACCATGAACCGTGTAGAAGTACCTCCTTGTATAAAACCCTAACACCAGATAAGTGTTAATTTATGTAAGTGTTTTATGGCAATCCTCTATTTATCTGAATCAATGATAGTAATTTCTCAATGTATGTATCCAAAATGTTTAATTATATTTGTTTAATGAATGAACTATCAATGTAATGCCTTGTTCACCAATCATTCATTATTACATTATTAATATTATTATTAAGGTATAAAATTGACTGATTAGTAAATTGGTAATATTTTTCCACGGAGCAGAATGGCTCAGTGGAAGAGCACTGAGTTACCATGCCGAAATCCTGGTTCAAATCCCGCTGCAGGTAAGACATTTATTTAATCTGTTATCAGCCGGAGATGCAACATATAGGATTTAGGCCCTCCTTGGGCTCACCTAACCTTTTTAAAGTGGGTACCCAAAATAAAGGGGGGGGAATCTGGCGGTTGAGAGTGATCTAGGACAAATCACCTCCATGCACAACTGTTGTCCATGAAACAGCACTGTCTCTACCATGTGCTGAACCCCGGACCCTTAACGGTTTATAGTGGTACAGGTTTTTTTTTTCTTTCATTCATCTTACCAGACCTTGAAGAAAATTGTTTTCAGTTTTATAAAAAAATAAATATTATTATGTAAGAATAGAAAATTACATAACTATATACCATTTACCTAGATACATTGAATGTTATTATTTCCTTAATGTATAAAATTTCTTATTATCTATTTATGGTTGAAAACATCCATTCATGAAATCGACAAGAGAGAATACTATCTAATACTTTTATCGGGCAATGCCAGTGTGTAAAGGGACTATCTCAGACCGTCTGAAAAGATTTAACTTCTAATCAATTTATAATATATTCCTGACTTATTATTTTTTTAATCCTCCCATTTTCCAATATTCATTCGACTTTTTTCTTCTACCCCTTTTCATCTGATCCTTCTTTACCTCATGTTTAATTTAAGATAAGACTATTTATTTCAGTTTAGAGGTAGAAATTATAGAGTCTAATATTATAGACTTGTATAAAATATAAAAATAAGGGGAAAAAAAAAGGATATTTATTTATATCCCTCCGGGGATTTCATTCCTATCGTCTTTCTTATCTCTTAAGTGATCCTTCATCCATGTTAGGCCCGAGATCGCTCAGATAGATCTTCTGGAGGAAGGACGTGACCCCAAACCATTGTTTTGTCCAGCTTCAGAAAATCCGATATTGTAGTTTTATCTTTTTTTTAATCCAAATCCAAAATTATGGCGAATATTTCCGTTGAAAACCAAATTTATTTCTAAATTAACATAAAATAGATCAGGGCTGGCCAACTCGATTACTTGTGTTGTGGGCCACTTTGGAAATAATTATAAAATATATTTTTTGATAGAAATTATACAAATGCAACACACATTTTATTTGTGATCTCCTTTCGAAAATCTATCCTAAGGGATTATCATAGTAGCGTAGATGGAGAAACGTCCCATTGAAGGCACTCCTAAGGTGTTTCATCTCACAGTAGTAGTTCTTTGCTCCTGAGACGTTTCAGCCTCCTTTTTGGGTTCTGTGATAATGAGTCAGTAAGTAATATTCGACCCAGTAAGTTTGTGTGTCTAGCAAGTGAGTGATTAAATTTTTGAAGGAAATGCCTCATTAAAATAGCTTCAATAGTGGGAGATTGGTGTTGTTGCTATATATCTTTCATCTCCATCCAAAATTCAATCAGAACACTGGATAGCTAAAGGATCAAAGAATTTGTTACAATAAATCAGGACTGTGACGCATAGCATGGGCAAGTTCGCAATTTTGAGGTCAGTTTGCAGCGTATCTTAGATTTCCATTCACTGTAACTCGGAGAAGCTATGACGTTCGTGTAAATCGTAAGCTCTTGACAAAATCTATCGATTGAATATAAAACATATGTGTAAAATAGTGACAGTGATTATAATCGAGTGTAAAAAAAAATAAAATCAAATGTTTATAATTTCGGCTTGTACCCCTCGAAAAGCCAAATCCAAATAAAGAAATAGAGCTGCTCATGATCGATCAAATGTCAACAATAAAACACCATATGACCGAGTCAAGCAGTGCTGGGAACGTAAAAGAATGAATCCGACCGATCGGTTCAACGACGGTGCCAGTGGGTGAAATTATGCAAGTGGGTGATGAAATCGGTCCTATCGGTAGACATCGAATGTGTATGATCCTCAATTATGAAGACACATTGGGCAGCAGCTAGTGCACGTTTCACTACGACGTTTGTTAACAAACCATTCGGACATATGTGTGATCGTTTGTGGTTTCTTCGCTTATTGGAGCCAACGAAAGAAAAACACTTACTGCTCCTTAATAATACTTTCTCTGAAGAGCCAAAAGCGGACTTTAAACTGCGCGGTACGTGTAATCAATGGACTCGGACAAAGAACCCATGGTGTTAAATTCGAACGGATTAGTGTATCCTCCTAAGTAACACGGGTTACACGCATTATGTTCGATCAGGATGGATGGATTTGGAAATCCGTCGAAACTCCGCGGGACGCATATGAAATTGAATAGCCTCATATCAGATTTAGACATTTTTGATAATGCAACATATAAACGTAATGAGATATTATTATCGTGTTTAAAGTTATTCTTACATGCAAACATTGAGAATTAAAAAAATATGATACTATAAGCACATGCATAATAATTACTTATCATATTTTATCTCACAATTTCGATTGTTAATTTTGGAATATATGGATTCACAGCTAATGTATTTTATTTTACATTAGTTTTCTCAGCTTTGGCCATTATAAAGTATATATATTTTGTAAAATTGTGCTACCTTCCTGGTTACCTAATCCTGGGACCAAAAAGATAAAATTTCTCTGAATTATCAGTAACATATTATTTTGATTTGCAGTCATTTTTCTTTTTCATAAAAATGAAAAAGGTCCTACAAACGTTTTTCACGTAAATTCAAAATTGGATATTTGTGATGTGTACATTCCCCTATATAGAAAAAACATCGAAACATTATTGGCTAAAATAAATCTTTAGAAATAACCTGGAATTGATGGTTGAATGTTCAAGAACGCCGGAAGTGAATTAAGAAAAGAACTCCAAGGCCTCTTAGTGCAAGTTTGGAGAAAATGACCAATAACAATGGAAATGAACAGTCTCTAATTTAGAGTGACCATGAGTCATACACTAGCCAATAAGGTTTTAACTCCAGAAAGTACGGCATGCTATGCATTTATAGTGTTGCATGACAGACAACTGCCCATGCAATGAGGAATACTTAGGAAAGGTTTATGGAAAAGGTCAGTTATTATGTTTTTTGTTTATTTGTTTCATTTAACGCCTTTTATGTTGCTATGGTGAATTCGAGCTTACTTTATCACTCCTTAAATTATTAAAATTAAAATGGTTAATTATAAAAGTAAAATAGTAATTTGGAAATATTTCATTAGCCTATAGTTAAGTACGACTTCGTTGCTTGGATACTAAACATGGAGAGTCATCGAATGTATTTGAAAGAGCTATTGTGGTGCTTTTTATGGCCAATCGAGGAAAATGGCTTGTGGCGAAGAAGAACTCTACGCTGACGAATTTTAGGGTATCTTCTTTTTCGAGTCTACAAAGACTGAACTAAGACTGGCTCCGGAGTTAACTAGAAGATAACCTATTCAGAATGGAAGGAAGGTCTTTGGATAAAATACTTATCGTAGTAGTATTTCTAAATTGGCAGAAGTAAAAAACCTACATTTTCGAAAAAACAACTATTAGTCTTAGAACAACACCTTCTCGGACCCTGAAACAGTGAAATATAGAAACTCAAAATAATGCACTTTTAACTTTGTTTCAGATTGTTTATAACAAGATTCAAGAATGCAGTGATAATGTGTTACTCTTGCCTACGGAGGGGGAATGGCGCTAGAACACCAGGAATAACACGAAGTGCTTTTTGACAGACAAGCTCTGAAGATAGGTCGTTTTGATGAGTGGTAGAGTGATACTCATTTCTTTCATGGTCATAACTCAAAATCAGTGATTTTTGAGTTGTCACTTTATATATATTAGGGCGATATATTTTCTGTGACAAAAGGACATTTTTAAAGAAACGACCATCATTCACTGTCCTATCTTTTCCAAGACAGGTGATGATCGACTAGTTAGGTGAACGATCCAATCTTAGCTTTTGATGGATTCACCTCAAACATGGTACTCCTCCAAATGTAAACAAAGCACCCTGATTTAATATATACTTTAATTATACTCTTCTATGATGATACAGGTAATTAAGTCGAGAAATTGATCTAAAGTAGTAAAAGCGACTAGCATATTTAATATATTATTTTATTATCGTTACCGCTATTCCATTAGTAATGCTTTTTTAATCTAGAGTGTAAACAAGTATATATCCTTACATGATGTTTTAAATGATCAATTAAAACATCCTTAGTAATTTCAGATTCTCGACAAGGTTTATTAATAATAACCAAGCTGTTGAGTTTTATATCTGAGCTTACAATGCCTGCCTGTACACTAGAAATTTCTCGAAATTACTGATATTTTTATTATATAATTCACAAAAAATCACAACGTTTATTCGTTGTCAGCGTACTTAGCTTTACCTTAATGATCACATATTTCATTATTAAGGTTTTCGTTTCTTTAATACCACGCTAATAATATCCTCAAAACTACACATCATTTAAGATACTGGATCAATTTTCAATCACAAGATTGTAGGAAAGAGAGATCCAGGTGTATATCTCGTATATATCTCGTTGAAGAACCTCCGACAATGCACAGGGTTAACATGGATAAACTTGTTTCGTGCAGCGGCCAGTAAAATAACATGGGCCGTTATAATCGCCCACTTCCTAAGAGGGTTGGCCTTTTTAGAAGTACTTTATGGAAATTTAATTTTTTAAATAGGCATAATATCAGATTATCGCAAATTATCAACATGTATTGACAAACATAAGAATAATGAGATCTGGTTTCCGAAAGAATCGCTTCACAACAAAGGATTCAACTAAAGGTATTTTATTTTAACGATTTTTTAAAACTTAGTTGTTTATCTAAAAGTGTTCGCCACAGATCTCGGTCCAGCCAGTCTCCTTCCCTAAGACCCCTTGCTCTCATGCTCTCCTCCAGACCCTGCAACCATCTTTTTTTGGATCGTACTATTTTCCTCCTTTCCGTAAGGCAATAGTGGGAGATTGTTTTTGACCATTGTTCCTCTACAATTCTTTTTAAGTGGCCATACCATTTCAATCTTGTTTCTACTGTGAAGAGGATTGTTGTTTCCTGATCTACCAGTTACCTTATTGTTCTGTTAGGGACGTTCTGAATTCTCGAAATAGCACAAAAGCGTCTCCAGAAGCACATCTCTACCGCCTAGAACTCCTTTGTCGTAATTGCCCACCTTTTGGATCAAAGGATAACATTTTCAATCATTGAGTGGAACATCATTCTTTTTTGTTCGGAGGTTAACCTGTTTACTCCACAGAACTAATCTTCTAAAGTTTAGTGAAATTTAAGCAAAGGACCTCACATTACGGTGAAGTATTCAGTATTATTATAGTAAAAAAAAAACAACCTATTACTATTTATTTCTTTAATATAATTGATCAAATACATAAATATTATGGTGTTTTTAAAATTCAACCATTTTTTAAAAATTATTTAGTTTCTTTTTCATCTCAGAATCAATAAAAATATGAAGTTTCAAAGAAAATAGATTCCTGAAATATAAATTTCATGAAAAAGTAATCGATTTATGGATACTGAACTTAATCTTTCAAACATTTTGATTTGCGAAGATATCGAAAAAGTTTGTCTAATTTAAGATATTTCACCCATTCATACAACTAAAAATTAGTGTTACGCAGTAATATCCAATAATGCTTAATTAATAACAAGTTAGTTTCTCTGAGCGGGTCCCCGGGCCATTGTATTTTTAATCTTCTCATAGGAAGTCCAGGTTCTAGAGTAGGAAAGAGATAGGACAAGAGGATTTTGGTGATGTATCGACGAGTAAAACATGTGTAAATGCTTTGAATAAATGATTTTACAGTGGAAATCTCCATGTCGTTGTGTATAGTGCGATTCGAAATAAACCAACCAAGGAGCATTTAGAATTTTGGATTGTGTTATTTGTATTTGGATTGTGTTATTGGTTCGTTAATTCTTTTAGTATTTTTTCAGCCTAAAATCCGTTACATGACGTATTAAAAACCTATCATATAATTGGGATTTATGACATACATCCATGATTATTTGTTTTAAATACAAATATAAAAGTATTCGTAACTCGAGGCCAGAGACCCAATCCTTTTTAGATATTGTAGCTACGAAACTTAGGGGTCAAAGGGTTACCTATTTTTGGAAGGCGCTCATCCTAACATAATTCAAGGACTCGGTTATTTATTTACTCAAGAAGGCTTTAAAGCCTATTAATACAAAATAACACAATTATTAAAATAATAAAGTAACCCACCTGGATTTATAAAATAAATCAAATTCTCGAATGCACTGCTTCAAAACTCGTTCATGATTATTTAAATTATTCCGGCATTATAGTTTCTCCACAGTGTGATTATGTTTAGCTTCTTTCTCATGTTTCTTCTCCCTGGCATTCAGAAAACGTCTCCATTGGGTCTGATTTATATATTAATGTTCACCTTCTCTGAAGAAGTATTTTTTTAACTCTAAAATCTCTTATATACATTTAAATAATTTAAATTAACGCTTAAATTTAAACTATGAAGTAATCAAATTTATAATCTGAGATACATAAGCAAAAACCAGGGGGCTAACCATCAACTCAAAAAGCAAGAAGTCATCTAAGTGAATAATTGTTCATTTTTTTATTCGTTTTATTTTATTTTTATATCTCATTACAATTAATTGGAGAGGGGTGGCTCAGCGTGTAGAGTAAAGAGTTGCTATACTGAATGTCCCGGGTTCTAATCCGGTTTAGGCAGAAAAATTATTTAATGTGTTAACAGCCACGAATAGACTCTGTGGGATCTCCTGAATATCCAATTGGAAAATATGTAGGTTGGGGGTGATCTTGGGGAAATCACATCTTTGGACAACTGTCCCAGAAACAGTAAAGATTCCATGGTGTATTGAACCAACACCCTTCATAGTTTGTAGCGGCAAAGGTTTTTTATTTCTCATTAATTTAAAAATTAACTTACCTTGTGATATTACCACATTATTCACAAAACGAATAACTAGAGATTATTTCTTAGAAAAAAATATCATAACAATTCGTTTATTGTCTGAAAAATTAAATAAGTGTGGTTGAAATTTGCAAGGCATAAAAGTAACATAATATAAACCACCGCCATAAAGTGATACCATTCGTATTTAATTGGGTTATTTTATCTTTAACGTAGCTATTATGGTATAAATTTGTAATAGATTAGTCATAAGTGTTCCATTGGCAATATATAGTCTTTCCAACATCCATAAACATTTATTTACTCATTTTGGTGAGATTAGAGAGTTTTTGAAAGCCATCTGGCCTTCTTTGGACTGCGAAATTGAATCTGAAAAGAGATGACATGGAACCTAATATCTAGAGCCCCGTTACTCATCTTCATTCAGTCCCATCAAGGGAAAATACATATTTTTTAAGAGTAAAAATATACTTTTTTTTCAGAATTGTATTCCAATTTTTATGCAATCGAACATGATTTACTGGATTAATTAATTTTGGTTAATTTACTTCAAAGGACTAGCGTATATTGTAAAATGAGCCAGGATTGTAGGGGGAAAATAGAAAATCCCAATGAGAGAAATTTTAACCTATTAAGGGGTCTTGAGTACATGGTAGAGACTATTCGTGTGGGGGTGTGATTTGGCTGGCATTCTTCGCTGCTAGATTTTCTCCTAATTAAGTGTATTCACTTAATAGAAGCTGGGATCTAGGTGGATATGAGCATCCCACAGAGTCCATTTATGTTATATGATTTATCTCCATAGATGTTAATAGATAAGTTAAGTACTTGGGATGTGCGTCAATGTCACTTTGGAACGAGGGAAAAAAGTGAAATACAAAACAGTGTCAGCTATCCGAGCATATTTCAGCCTGTCTAAACTCTTTGGTGGTAGACAGCATAGTCGCAGAACCAAGCGAAGAATCTACAAAGCACTCGTCCGATCCGTCATGACATATGGTGCGGAAAACTGGGTATTGAGTAAAACAGTGTATTGACAGGTTCGAAAGAAAGTTGTGTATCACAAACAGATTACGTAATCTGGATGGATAAGGGGAGGACGGTAGGAAGACAGTATTACAGAAAATCTGACGGAGCAAGATCTCGTAGGAGATGAAAGGAAAGATGAAGGATGCTGTGACCGAGGATCTGAGGAGAACATGGATATACTACAGACAAGCGGCAGGGAAGAGCGGTTGAGCTGGCCGAAGACTGGTCCAAGTGTCTACTGAATGTATTAAAAAAAAATTGGACTTCTTTCCGATTTTTCGTAAGGATCTATCAGTGCTGCAGAAATATAAATGTTCAACAAATTGTCCTATTTTTTCTATCAAAAAATTTTTAAATTCGGGTTTTAAGTTTCAATTTTTATTAACGCTTTATAGTGTTTTGAATAGTTTTGTGCCAATGAAAACTAAGACATGTATAAGTCCAAATATACTCGTAGAAATAAAACCTGATACCTTATCAAACATGTAATAATAATGAAATTAATTTAACTGTGACAAACATGATTTTATGTAAAATTAAAGTGTTGGTGAAATAAGTATGTGTGTGAGTATAATTAAATGTATAAAAATACACTTAAATAAGTATTTCTGCCTCTGCTTTATTAAAGTTACGAAACTGCCTCATTCTAAAAAACCGTAACGTTTCATAGCCCATCAATGAAGTTCGATGGCTTTTTTTTATTATCCTTTTTATGTTTGTGTTTAATCACCAGAGCATTCTTTAAAAAAATAAAAAAATAAAATTCTTCAACAATACTTTTTGCTTGTCACTCAAAAGAAGATATTCTAAAATGATAATTTTCACTATTTCAGATAAACATCTCAAACAAAAAACCAACCTGCACAACCGTTTACCTAGAAACAGTACAGTACAGCCTCTACTGCTTACTAATTCCAAGATTCTACTATGGTCGTTAGGATAAAGGCCCTCCCCGCTAAGAGAATGATTCCTAAAATAAAACACTTTTAGACTGTACATGCTCGATTTCAATAAATTCATACGTAGCTAAATTACGTCCGGCGGTTGGTCTGACTTAATATTAGCTTAATAAAGATGACTTGATATGAAATAATATCAGCGATCCGCATCGTTGTTAACTCATCTCACTGATACGGTGTTTTTCAGTCAGGGTGTCTATGAAGCCACCTTGTCAACCGATTCCGGATTTTATTATTTTTATGATACTTCATAAGTTGTTAAATTTGCTTGAAAACCAATTTTTTTCAAAGTGATTAGATTTTTTTAAATTTTAAATTATAGTCTGTGCTGATAATATGTGTGAAAGTATGACCAACGATTTCCTTTACTTAGCTGAAGTTATTAAGTCAAATAATTGGAAAATATTCTGCAATAATGTTAGCGTTGTCGCTGCATTCATTAGTATTAATCGTTAAGCAAACTAATTACCTAACCAATTTCTGTAACCTAGTTATATCGCAATAAGTTTCAAATAAGTCAAGTATCACTTAAGTAAAACGATAAATGTCCATTATACTTAATTTTTTTCAGACCAGAAACAGAAAAGTTTTAGCTACTAGCCAACATAAACAGGACTACCTACATCAACTACTTCATAACTAGTCTGAAATTCAAATTCGCATAGAGACAGTACAGATGACTACCTCAGTGCCTATGCATATGCAAGTTCTGGGATTTGTTCGATTCCTATTCTGCAAAAGTAGGGTACGCGGTCGGGGTACATTGGTCTAAACTTTAAATGTATTGGGCAAAATAACTGTCCTCATCGGTCTTCTACTGTACACTTAATTGTCTGGAACATTAATATTTATTATGTTCTATTGTATATATTAAAAAAAAACTGTACCACTACAACCCATGAAGGGTTTTGGGTTCAATACGTGGTAGAGACTCTGCTGTTTCTAAGGCAGAAAGTGAAAAGATTACGCTCAACCGCCAGGTTTTTCTCCTGTTTAGGGATTGTAACTTTATAGAACCGATAGGTTCTGCAGATCCCACAGATTTCATCCGTGGCTGTTAACGGATTGAATAATTTAGCTGCCCCAGCTGGATTTGAACCCTGTTGCAGTACATCAACTCCAAAATCTGAGCTATCCCACCCATTTTTTTATGATATAATATACAGTTTATTAAAATAAATATGAAATGTTATTCCGTACACATATTATGTATAACCTAACCTAGGACACATCTTTTTAAACCGGGATATGTTATAGAAGATGTATACTAGTGAGTATTTCTCCAAAATTTTGATGTCCAAGATAATTTAAGTTAATATTTCCTACATTGAATTATTTCTTCATTGCAATATATATTAATTTTAAAAAAATCTATAATATCTAGTATTAAACCGACTCTATTATTAAATATAAACAAAAGAACAGTATAACTCGAATAGGATTACAAAAAGCTAGAGGAAAATGGTCTGAGTGTGTGGGGCAGTAGAGCGTGGCGGGCTAAATTGCGAGGGAGTCCTGGCTGGTGGCGATATAAGGGGAGAGGTCACGCTACATCGATACATCCGAAGTATGGGTCAGTTTATGATCGAATTGGCTCAATCGATTCTTTGCCTGACTTGATGGGATCGAAATCATCTTCGCTTCCTACTTCCTTCTACTGAAATTCAGTCAACGTTGTGTTGGACAATGTAATATTTAATGCTATTCTCTTAAAACTCTAAGGTATACAGAAGGTAAGAGAAAGAAAATGGTCCGGGAGGAGGTAAAAAAAATTCTCTTAAGTTTATTGGAAAACCAATGTTTCGACGATATTTATATATAGACCACATTGTAGCTATTCGACCATATTTAGCCCTGAAGAAGACCGGCAATGTGGGTCGATACGTTGGATTTCCAATGAACAGTTCTCCCTGCTTAAGAGAATTTTTTCGACACCCACCCGGACCATTTACTTCCTCATATATACAAGATCAACTAATATTATTCAAGATTTTTCATACATGTTTGATTTACTATCCGGAATAATGGAAATTTACAATTATCAAATCCATACTTGGTAGATAAATTTAGGGATTGAATTCTAAATATAGAAAAATTCCTGCGATTAATACCTGATTATGATAATGAACATTCTCCTTGGTGTTTGCCCTTCCAAACAATTACATCATGAATACACAAATCTAGATTTTTACTGTTATGTGAATCTGAATTCATTGTTCTAGTTCTAAGGTTACTGCGTCACACCAATCATCAGTCTGGGCTTAGTAAACAAACAGTAAAATGTAATATTTACTAAGTATTTCGAAATATCCTAGACTATTTTTTTCATTTATTTTGAATTATGATTCCAACATTTTTCCAGAGCCAAAAATAATCGGGAAACTTTTTTATTCTTATACTTTTTATGAAAGATAGTCCTTTCCCTTTTTTCTACTTCCTTGTGCCAGAGAATTTATATTTTCTGTTTGCTCGGGGAAAAAAAGACCTAAATCATGAACTAAGCCCAATACGCTCATAAGTTATAGTGGTACAGTTTTTTTCTTTTTTGTGAAGGGGAGTGTGACTTTTTTGGCTACGGAAATTTTCAATTAAGTTTTTATTATAGGTTTCGCGTTTAAGAAGCTCCTCATCACAAGAGCTTGGCAGACCCTGGCGCAAGACAGAGATGATTGGAGGCGTCGTCTAGATGCGGCGAAGACCCGTAACGGGTTGTAGTGCCAGTGATGATGATGATTGCGTTTTAGATTTATCTTATACTTTTTGGATTTCATTCGTAAAGATCATTTGTTCTGTACTATTTATTACTAAGTAGTTTGAGAGTTCTAGTTTCGAATATGCGAATTTCGGCCGAAACTTTTTTTTTGCGTTATCGTTTATTAGCTTTTGAGGTTTCTGATTTTATATGTGTTTAAACTTTAACTTTATATAACTTTAAATTGAATATTATAATCGCCAGTAACTTTAGATTCTTGCATTTCGAGCTTCGTCATGCAAAAGTTTACGTTGCTACGCCTTTGGAAACAAATTAAATAGTTATCAGTATATATTAAAATAGTCTTTTATATATTAAATCAGAATGCGGGGTATCTTAGCGTGTTAAGCACTGAGTTGCATTGCTGAAAGTTGGGATATCATATCCGGGTGTGGCAAATAAGTTATTTTATCTGTTAACAGCCACGGGTGAATCCTCTGACATCTACAGACTCATCTACAGGGGCTCATCCAGCCTTTATGAAGAGAATATACTAAATTGGGGGTAAAACTTGCGGTTCAGTGTAATCCTGGACGAAGCACCCCATTCACAATCATTGTGTTAGAAACAGTACTGTCTCTACCTCGTACTAAGCCCAAGACCATGTGTTCTAGTGATAAAGTTTTTTTTAAATTTTGTATATTAAATCAGTATATTTAGAAAGCCGGAAAATTGTTTTAGCAAAACCGCTCTATAACGCAATGAACGATTTTGATGAAACTTTTCTAAAGCCTACTCATTGAATCCTTTTAATTATCAATCGAGTTAATCGAATATTTTAATGATAAATTTTTTTTTTGAAAGTAGTACTTCTGCTCATGAAAGGTATTGTGCTCAGTACATGGTACACGCTGTACTGTCGCAAAAAGCCAAGGATTGTGCAGTGATCACGCACAACCCCTTGGATTTTTCCTCAAGTCAGGGTACCTAATTGTTGAGACTGGATAGCCACAGGAGGGCTTAAAAATCCCATATGTTGGATCTACAGCTATTAAAAAATTAAGTACCTTATCTGACAGCAGGGTTTCAACTCGGGACCTACAGCTTTGGATCTTAGCGCCCTACACTCTTAACTCTACCCGCTAGGTAACCGGTTAGGTTACAATTGAAAAAGAAAAGTCTGCGTTGGAAAATGGGATCAATGACAACTGGTTTGGAAAAAGTTATTCTTTTTAGTCTCGTCCTAGTGTTCTCAGGCATGAGAGTCGTGGCCATTTGTTCAATCAATGGGTATGGGTGTCCGTGTAGTTTTTCTTGAAAGCGTTTGTAGTATGTTCGTATGTGTTCGTCAACCGTTTGTATTTTTAAGTCAGTATGTAGAGTTTTGTTATTGATATACCAGGGTCTTAGTACTTTTGATTGGAAAGTTTGTATTTGTTTTCTGTGAGTCTGTTTAGCGATGCCATAAATTTGTAATGCATATGTCCAAACTGGCCATAAAGTTTAGTTTTTTAAAATCCAAGAGCCGTTTGAATTAATGTTGAGGTTAAGAAACTAGCCTTTGAAGATATAAAGAACGTTTTGAGAAAAAAAACAATAAATAAAGCTGTAATTAGTGTTTATTATTAATTGGTTACTGATGTTTCTGGCTGTCTTAACTATATATTTATATTTTAATTTTTCCCAATTAAGTGCAGTCAGCTCACCAAGTAAGCTCCTGCATCATCACAAATCTTGTTTTTTAAATAGAATATAAAGGGGAAGGAAAATTGTGATAAATGTGATGAAATCAATTTATAAAATTATGGATTTATCCGAATTTGATTGTGAATGGATCATATAAAATTTTAAAAAAATATAATATGGATTTTTCAGTTGAAATGTCTAATTATTTTTTTTTAATATTTTTTAAAATTATAATTTTTTTATTAATAAAGAGTATCATTAAAAATCAAGTAAGAAAAATCAAAGCATAGAATCAAAATCAAAGTAGAGGGTATCGTAAACTTATATTAAACCAATAAAGAAAAGAAACACCTTGAAAATTCCTAAAAATATTAATTGAATATAAAAATTTAGATTCACTCGGACTCATAGTATACGATAATCCGTACATTACTGAATTTATTTATCTTCTTCTTCTACAATTTTTTTTTTCCCGAGGCTATTTTGATCCCTTTGAACAGAACTTACAACCATGCGGGTTATTAGCCAAGCGATAGAGGCCTTGTATCCTCGGTACAACTGGTCTCCTGAATATATATGCCCCCCTCAGGAGTAAGGGTGACCGGGTACTGGGTTTCCCCCAACCTGGTGGACCAGTGGCTAATTGCAGTTAGATGACTAGGCGATAGGGCGCTACCCTCAGAATTTATTTATGCGAATTTTAATTAATGAAGATATAATAAATACCGTTATGCAAAGCATGAAGCAAATAAAGTTATAATTAGGGTTTAGTATAAACTTGTCACTTATGTATCTGACTGTCTTGACTATTGATTTAAATTTTAATTTTCCGCAATAAAATGCAGCAAGCTCATTTAATAGTCTCATGTATTATCACTAAACCTGATTTTTAAAGTAGAATATAAAAGGAGAGAATTAAAAGATTGATAAAAGAGCCTCAAGCAGAAACTCCACAACTGCTCGGAGTAATATAGAGGATGGGAAGGGATCTCAGGGAATAAGGTGGCCGTGGGGTTTCTGTTTGCTGAGCAACTTAGCCCTTCCTTGTAGCTCTTCATCAGCAAACAAGAGCTGACAGCTGAGTTAGCCCCTTCCACAGCACACTGCTCCCTCTTCTACGTCATCTCTCTTCCACGTACGTCTAGGTCATCGCTTTTGTTTGTTTAACTAAGTCATCGATATTATATACTGCAGAATAAATATGTTTTCCATTTTATATATTTGTCATAGTTTATCCTTATATAAAATTAAAAAAAAATAGATTACTACATAATTCAGTACGTCATGAAGCATCAAATGACTAAATATTTACATTATTATAAGCCCGTCGACATCTGTATATATATGGAAAAAAATTTTTGCTTTGACACAGACCAAAAATGAAAAAAAAAAATAGCCTAGTGTTTCTGTAACCTGTTTCTCATTAGGGAGTGGAGTGGCTCAGTGGTAGAGCGCTGAGTCCCCATGCCGAAGGTCCTGCGTTCTAATCCCGCTGCTGGGAATACATTTATTTAATATGTGGATCATATGGGATGTTGGAACCTCCTGTGGCTCATCCAGCCTCTATGAAGCGGGTGCCTCTATGGGGGAAAATCTTGTGGTTGAGCGTGATCTAGGACAAATCACATCACTGCCCAAGAAACTTTACAACCTCTACCAGGTACTGAACCCCACACCCTAAAACCCGGGATGTTGTGGTACAGGTTTTTTTTCACTTAACATAAAAAACATTTGTATTTTGATTAAAATCAGCAAAAAAAATCCATAAAAAATAAAAATAACTTGTGTACTTTAATACAAAAGAACTCATTATTTATATATTATTACTCCATACATAATCCAACAACCTAAATTACAGTACACCGTCGATAATCCAAATTAATGTCGTTAGGTGTGATTCGGATACTCAAAAGTTGGAATACGTACCCTGGTGAATAAAAAAATCTTTGTTCTATCGTGTAGTTCATAAGTTGAACAAATAAACAACAACATGTTCTTGTATAGCAAGATTAATCATGGTTGTATTGGAAAGATGTTGTAATATTAAAATAGTTTGCTTCAAGCTTGACTTCCTCTTCATGGAAGCTAAGTATCCAGTTTTTTTAAAAGTACATTAGTGAGAAATTGAATAATATTTAAACTTTATATAACATTATTTTTTATGTATGATAACATCGAAGTCTCCTTCCATCTTTGTCATGAAGCCAGTTCGAGTAATGGAGGCTCCAGTTAATTACAAATTGTTCAGGTATTTAATCTGTAGTTTAATATGAATAAGGGAGCGGAGTGGCTCAGTGGTAGAACACCGAGTTACCATACCGGAAATCCTGGTTCAAATGCCGCTGCAGGCAGTTACTTATATTTAGTCTGATTGCGGCGGGAAATGGATCATATGGGATCTAGGACCCTCCTGGAGCTCGTATGGCAAAGTAGGGTACCCAAATTATGGGGGAATAACCTGGCGGTTGAGGGTGAACTAGGACAAATCACCGCTTTGCAGAACCGTACAGTTTCTACCATTTAATGAGCCCCCAGAGTCGTTCACAGGTCGTAGTGGTACAGGTTTTTTTTTTTTTAATACGAACAGGGGTTCTTTTTACATCAAATCGTTCATTGCCTGGAACCATTTACAATCTGCCATTGGATTTGGTTGTATTCCGATTAAATTGGAGTGAACCAATCATTGTTGTTGACAAATTTCTATATAATTTAACTATTTTTATTTCTATCATATTTAGATATAGAATAGAATAGAAGTATACTGGCTGGATGGAGATATGTGGTGAGACCTTTTAGATACGAAAAACAATTAAATAGTAAAATGTCTTTAATTTAAAAAAAAAAGGTATGGCGAAAATTTATGCTTGCTTGACTATCATCGAAAATAAACAAAAATGTTAAAATTTGTATTGGAAATTAAAATTTCAATTTAAGGTTGTGATTATTTCACTTTGGTCAATGATGAAATGATGATTTTCGATTGATTACGATTTTTATTTGGAGCAACTGAGCTAATAGTATAGAAGATTAAACATCTAGAATTAATGTCTAATTATACTGTTTTTTATTATGTCAATGAATATGAATTAGTAATATTTATGTTATGTATAATGCAATATATTACTAGATGAGTGACTTGTTTAAGCAGAAAAATACACATGCACACACATAAAGATTCCCTTGACTAAGACAGCATCTAAAAAAAAAAACTGGGTGAGAGACCCCTCTGCGGAATTCCTGAGAGGCCTGCCTCGCATTCCATTGCCGCTTTCGCTTCCCCAGTGTCACCACCCTGGGGATCTCTTGCAGTGATGGCATAACTCTACCGCACGGCTCCACTTGATTACCATAACCTCTACAACATACTAAATTAACATAAATAATCTTCCAGAATCCATCATAACCGTCTAAAATTATAAATGAATCTTTCCTCATTCTCTAAATTATAAAGAAATATGTGAACATAGTTTTGTTTTATTTATTAGTATTCTTAATTTGCGAAAGAGAAAGATGCATATATATAAATAGAGTGAGAGAGAGTGAGAGGGGGTAGAGGAAGTTTGGGGGGAGGGGTAAATTTTTAGGTCGATATCACAAAAGTTTCAATTTAATTTACTTGGATTTAGTTCTCCACTAAGCAATCGAATTCCTTTCGTATCTTTACAGTCTAAAACCCTTCGTAAAATATTCAATGCTCCTTACTTTGTTACAAAAAAAAAATTATAAAGACCTTAATGCCCCATTTGTCACTGATTTGGTTTCAAACTTAGCTACCACTTTCAGTTCTCAATTAACATAAATAATCCGAAGCACTTGGTGAGAAAATGGCCTCATGAACTTTCAGCTTGAACTTGTTATTCTTAATGTTTTTTTTTTCTTAGTTTCATTTCATTATACATCATTGTTAATATTTACTTGTATTTAGTTGTGAATTTAAATAAATAAATTATTTTGTTTCTTATGAGCCGTGATTGGCCCCTATGGTCTGACGACCCTCCGTTAATCCACCCAGATTCTATTAAATGGGAATCCTTAGTGGGGGAAAACGAGGCAGCTGAGCTGGATTTCGGACAAATCACATCTCTGCGCAATCGTTCTAAAAGCAGTATAGTCTTTAATATGTACTGAACCAAGGCCTTTCTTGAGTTTAAGTGGTAATGGGATGTTAGGCAAATTCAAAAAGAAATCCTTGGAAATTATTGTTGATTTGTTTTAAAATAATATATACATGTAAATCATTAATAGTGATGTGTCAAAAATCCGTATCCGTATCCGGGGATATCCGAGGAAACATGAATATCCGTATCCGGATCCGTATCCGTGACTTTTTTGGCGGATCTTTTACCTTATTAATTTTCAATTCATAGATGAAATTTTATATATGGGTATTTTATTTTCACCGCAAAACTCTTAGGTACGTGTTAGTGACCCTATAAACAGCAACTTTTGTTATGGCCAACGTCAAAATAAAAATAAAAAATCAGTCCTCTATTCAAATAACCGATCAGCTGATCTTAGTTTGTATGGAAAAACGCAATTTTTTTTTTTTTATGTTTGTCCAATGGTGTTGATGTTTATGTTTATATTACCTAAGTGGTTTTCAGTAAATTTAAAATAACCCAAAATAAAGGTTATTAGGTAGAAGTGAAAAACTATTGACATTTAACATTTGCCTCTGGCAATCCTTTCAAGGTTTAAAGAAAAACTTCTTGATGAGAATTTTATAACTCACTACCAACACAAACGTTATCTATGCCGCAAAATGCATTTCGAAAACTCGAAACATGCTCCTAGCCTACTGTCCTGTCTGTCACACTAAGCATCAAGTGACAACTTAGATCCGTATCCGTATCCGCGGATCTTGAATCGAAATATCCGGATCCGGATATACTTCGTTGAAGATCCGGCACATCACTAATCATTAACAGGAATGAGACAATATTGTTTTTTATTGTAATCAATAAAGTTAATAAGAATAACTCTTCTTTTTCCTCTTTTAAATATCAAAGTATTTCGTAGTTAATGTTTATCTTTTATTAGGGTTAACAATGAAAGAAAGTTATTTTTTCCACATTACTTGATACAAATTAATTAATGAAACACGATTTCAATAACAGTTACCAGGTTTGGTACTTGTTAAATTCTTTGTATATTTTCGCAATCCTAGTGATCACAAAGACCAGCGTTCAGGCATATTTTATACGACTTTAAAAACGCTTCTAGATTATGATATTGTAATGCTATATTTAAAAGTTTAGTAGATCTTTTTGTCTATCTGATAAAAATACAACAAAACTAATTTAATAATTAATCATTCCTTCAACATGTAATTGGGAAACAATTCATGCAGTTTAAAGGGGACTAGTATCTTGATGTGAAATGATCCCCTTTAAATAGAGTAAATGCCATAAGGGATCTAATAACCTTTCTTCGATGCACTTTATTACACCACTTCCATAAATCGTTCGATAACAACAATTTTAGTATCGATTTAGAAATCGATCTTGCCTATTAATATGACTAACTCATTTTAGGAAGTAATATCTATTATAGCTTCTGCATCGAGCGATTACCAGGGGGCGTAGAATCTTTCAATAATTTGAAGAATGGAAAAAAACAATCGAATAAATAAATTTAATAAAAGTAATGGAAAGTTATAAAATTAGATTTTTTCAGCTATTGATTACGTATTTACTTTTTAGGTTCCAAGTTATAACTACTGGATTGAAGTCTGGTTTTTTTCGAAATTGCCCTGTGCCCTTACTATCTCCATAACTGAAGTTCTAACAATGTCTGACGAGAAATTTCACTTCATTTCCAGATTTAAGTTAGCCTTTATCCAGTTTGACCTGGGACAGCAATGAAGAAATAAAAGATGAGATAAGGATTATAATAAATTTCTATTATAGAGCATACATTTTATTGATAATAAAATACAATGAATTTTCGCTACTCCAAATCTTTCTGAAACCAAGATTTTAATAAACAAACAAAAAAAAGTATATTGATTTGAAATACTTATTTATTCATTGAAATCAGTTGTTTACTTAAAACGTTTACTTGACTTAACAAATCAACATATGAATACCCAGACCGATTGTTTTAAACAAATATTTAGCTATACAATGTGTTTGTTTTCTCATTTTTTTTAAAAGTTTGATTTGCCTTACTGCCCAAGCAATTTTTCGGTTACGACCATTTTTTTGTGTGACATTCCTGATTGACAGAAGGAGTATCAATACACAAACATTTTCATCTACATAAATCGTTTCCTTTTTAAATTTACGGAGTTAATTTTTTCCTATTCAGTATTAAGACTTTATTTTGAACGGAACAACCTCCCGGGTGTGAACAACATCCTGCCATTTATTGAGAAAATTTAGAATAAGTAAATCTTTCGCCAAATACTATACTGGACAAATAATCTTAATCTTTCTTTCAAAATAAGTTTTTTTATTGAAACATATCTATCAATGTTAAAGAAGTATCAATGTTACAGTTTTTTTTACCACTTTACAATTTAATTCGCTATACTAGGAAATTCATGTTGGTACAATAATGATACAAATAAACCGTAAACATTTTTGAATATAACCAAAATTAGAGTGCTGCCAATGGGCAGTGCCTCTACATGTCCTTTCATGTATTTATTTATTCATATACCCCTTGTACTAGAGGTATATACTACAGTTGTACAATTCACTAAAATAATAAAAAAAAAGAATATAACCAAAAACAAATGTTAGCCTAAATATCAGAAAATGTATAGAATAATTTTATTAAAACTACTTTTTCTTAAATTAGTTTCAATCTACGATCACTTAGGAATTAAAACTGTTATTAAGATCAACTTTTTATCGTTAAACTATCAAATAAAAGTTTTAAATATTTAATTAAATATTCAAAATTTAATGACAATAACTTACAATCACCACTATACAATCATCACTACACAAAGACCTAGATGGACATATGGAGCAGAACGTCGGGTTTCAGCAAAACATATACACAAGTTGTCCATATACACAAGTTAGAAATAACAAAATCCAAAAGTCCAGGAAAAATTGTTAATGCTCCTTGGTTTATTTCGAATACTACTACTACTAGACAGACAATGACATGAACATTCCACATGTCACATCTCCAAAATCCTCTTATTCTTTATCATTCGTCCTCCCTGTTACCAAAAACTCATGAGAAGGCCTCAGAAAACAGGTTAAGGCTACACCTACATTGGATCCGGTGTGATACGATGAGACGTCGCTAGCAAACCAAATGACTGAAATATATCGAGAGTTATAAAATTTGGTTCTTTAAATTGATAAAATTAAGGTTATTTATTAATTATTTTTAATACATTTATATTTTACTATAATGCATAGTAAAATATGTATAATGTATACACCCTAGCATCGTATGTGATAGAATCACGTCGCACCGAATCGGATCCAATGTAGGTGTAGCCTAAGGCTACACCTACATTGGATCCGGTGTGATACGATGAGACGTCGCTAGCAAACCAAATGACTGAAATATATCGAGAGTTATAACATTTGGTTCTTTAAATTTATAAAATTAAGATTATTTATTAATTATTTTTAATACATTTATATTTTACTATAATGTATAGTAAAATATGTATAATGTATACACCCCAGCATCGTATGTGATAGAATCACGTCGCACCGAATCGGATCCAATGTAGGTGTAGCCTTAGAAAACATTGATCAGTTAAAAATTTTCATAATCCGGATAGTCCGGAGGTGCTAATGTGACATCAAATAATACTAAAATTTCTATATTCAACTTCACGGATGAGTTTTAAACTTTCCAATTAAAGTGGAAATAATTAATTTACTGACCCAATTAATCTTTCCCCTAGATAATTGAAAATATTTTAATTAATGACGAGGAAGGAGGAATATCCTGAGAAGGCAATGAGAACCGAAGCTCCAGATTCCAATGAGGCGGACCTACAGAGCCGATATCCCCAAATTATTCCCGGGGCAGCTGCTAACAATGGAACATGAAAATGCCCTCCCTCCACCGCCACTCTCTCTCGTTCCCAATCTACGACCACCCATCGCTCATTTCCCCAAGATATTGAGCACTGTTCGGGAAACCAGGGGCGGAAGAAGTTTTTCCTCTTCGATGATTTTCCACAATCGCGTTTCCTTCAGGAATTTCGGATCTTTCTTGGTATTAAAACTCTTTTAAAAGTGAAAACTTCTTTAACCGCGTCTAGCTACTTTTGGAATGGGAAAAATTCATGCGTTCGCGTCATCGACATGGTAGTGACGTATTGCGCGATACTGACAACGCCAAGCATCCTATGCATGAGTTATA
The DNA here is from genome assembly GCA_964056705.1 of Troilus luridus. Classification (NCBI taxonomy): domain Eukaryota; kingdom Metazoa; phylum Arthropoda; class Insecta; order Hemiptera; family Pentatomidae; genus Troilus; species Troilus luridus. The sequence goes on from OZ057412.1 coordinate 106,977,967, forward strand.
GAATTGCCTATAATAAGAATAATTATCTATACATCTTATAAACAAAGTCCTCAGCCGGGTCTGTCTGCCTGTTCGCGATAAACTCAAAAACTGCTGCACGGATTTTTAAGCGGTTGTCACAGATAGATAGAGTGGTTCATGAGGAAGGTTCAGGTATATAATATGTCAAGGTTTTGTGTAAAATGGTTGGATTTTAACGATAATTGTTGGAAGTGTTGGAAAAACCCAAGCCGCCTGGGAGCTTTCATCGAAGACGCTGCCTAATCCCTTTGAGATATAACAAAACAATGCATGGAGGAATATTCCAATTTTACAGATCTAGAAAAAAGTCCCCGATAGTATGTATCTATATTTTAAGGATAGGCTACTATACCCATTACATCTTCTAAAGAACAGGTTACGTACAATGCGGTATTTGTACTTTTATATTCTATTCTATTCTATTTGGGAAGCTCTTTAGACGAATACAGTATTAATTCTTATCAAATTAAATACTTTAGTTACCTTGAGCATTTCATTTTATTATAATACTTTACACTATTTAATTTAAATGAATACTTTAGGAGTTAAAGCGTGACAATAAATTCGTATGAAAAGAAATATTTTAGTTTGTTTTTATGTGATGCGATCCTCCGACAGACAAAACATGTAGGCATAATATGCTTTACCAACCGTGCGAAGCCAGGACGGGTCGCTGATATTTAACCAAAAGATCGTTTAATAGTTGTGCAATTTATTCCAATAACTTAAAACATCTATAACTAATTGATTTAGAAATTCAAAAAAAGAACAGCTATTCCAAAGTTTTGAGTTTTTACTTATTTCGGCAGCCTCCATGACTGCATATTTAAATTTTTTTTTATGTTGAATTTTGATGTAAATAGGTTATATTACTTATACAATCCCACATAAACCTTGAACCTTGCCCTTATTATCTCCGTAACTGAAGTTATAAAGCTGTCTGACAAGAAATTTCACTTTATTTCCAGACTAAGATTAACCTTTATCCAGTTTGATGTTGGATAGAAATGAGTAAATTAAAGATGAGTTAAGGATTAAATTAAGATTCAAATAATAAAATGCACTGAATATTCGCTACTCTGCATCGTTAATATTAAAAAAAAATGATATTGACCTACAAAAAGAACAGTTATTCCAATGTATTGAGTTCCTATTGGCAGTCCTCGTGACTATTTTTTTTTTTTTTGTAGCATAAATATTGGACAGTAGTAACATTATTTCATCCATCCAGTATAGATTTCATTTTTTTTTATTTCACTAATATTAGATATATTTTTTTAAAAAAGAAGGTACATATTTTTTTCTGTTGGTGCAGACTGTTACCACAGTGACGAAGAGTGTGAGGCAGAAGATGATATAGGTGAGAAAACGTTTCCTTAACCTTTATCACCTCACTTTGTATTTTTCTACATCTTTTACTTGGAGATTCTGTTTTCTGACCATCTCACTAGTGTTAAATGTTTGTTTGAATCATTCGTTTTAATATCTAGTAGAAATGTTTTGTTACTGTTGTAATTCTTCATTTATCATTACTACTTAATAATGTACGTCTTTATGTTATTTATATCTTTACTTAATTATATCTTATGTCTTGTTTCTTTACTTGATGTTTGTTTGATCCAAGTAGAACTTAACGACCCTTGTGATTTCCTGAATATAATATGTTAAAATAACATGATATATTTTATATCTTACTTTAGTCGTGGCAACATAAGTAAACACTATATTGAAAATAACTAAAATAAAATTTAAAAAAAACAATACAAAAATTCAAAAGATATTAAACTTGTAAAACGGGCATATTGTTGAACAAACTTTTTTAGTTTTCCAAATACTTTTGATTCAACTAATTTCGAGTATTAATAAAATAGTTTCTATGCTTTCTTGTAATATTTACATTTCAACCAGACAATTATTTTTGACAATCGAGTCCTATGATCTTATGAACAACTGAATGACATTAAGCATTTTAAAAATAACATTAATAGTGACGGGATATAAAATGTTGAAATAAATGTATAAAGTAATGCTTTTACTCCATAAATTCTTGTATTTAGTGAATATGGAAATGTCAGAGAAAGCAAAACTTCGTGTTACAAATGTATTAACAAATAATATCAAACAAAATCTTGTGGCCTAAGAAATACTCACAAGAAGAAGCTACAAACCAAATAAATATTTATCTATTTTTCTCATTTAATTATAATTATTATTAAACAATTCTATTTTATTAAACAAATATTTGTACTGCTTGTTTGTGGGTGATTCTAACTAAAGTAAAAGAAAAATACATTTTTCGTTCTGTTGACTTTTTGTTTCTTCTTCGTTAAGGTTACCCAATGAAATGAAAATGAAAATTCTTGTTATATATAATTACAGTAATAATGTATATCACAATGGTATCTGAGTATTAGAATACAACTACAATGAAACCTAGAATTAAGTACAAAATATGCATTACCCATCTTAAAAAATCCTTTGAATATATCTTTGAAGATGTTTAACCCTCCGTCAGGCGCACCTCCAAACGAAACAAAATCGTTCGCAGCCGGCCTGAGAGGCCACCCACATATTTTTGTTCCACTCTCCCCCCTAATAGTTTGTTTAGGACCTAATCACTTTACTAGGATCTAAGGAAAGTAAATTTACCACACTTAACAAAAAAACATGAGTTTATTTATGAAATGAAGCTTAAACTAAAATAACGATTAATTCTAATGTAACATACATTATTTTTTTTAAATTGGTCAAATGAATTATTTTAAAGTAAAAACTATATATAAAAAGATGATAAATGATGTCTTCTGCTGTGGGGTCATCATTCTTAGCCTATGTCGTGGAGAGAAACCTATGTTGCACCTTCCTTATCAGCAGTTGAATAACAGCTCTGGCATAGGGGTTTTATGTGGTTTAGGTAGATTGGATCGTGACAATTTTGACATTCGTAATTTGTCATCCTTATAAATCCAGTTTCATTCATGCAAGTACCACATTTTCGTCTTTTGGGAGGTAGAGTGGAAGTAGTATCACGCTCTTCTTGAGGTAAAAACCTTTCAACCGCAATTGCAACTGAGTCGGCACTCCACTTGTGTTCAGACTTCGCCGGGCTAGATGTCCAATCATTAGTTCATGAGACAATCTTTTGAGGAAGATTCTCTTTTTTAGACGTTCCAAGCCGTCCCCCATTGAAATGACTTTGGTATTTATGCCGGCCACGTTCAGACAGGTAAAAAAATATAACCATTGGCCACCGTCTAGTATTCCGGCTTACACTGAAAGTAGCAGACATTTTATCTGCTGTATCAACTCCACCTTTGGTCGCATTGTAAAATGTGATTACCTTCGGATTCTTCTGGTCTCCAGTTGATTCAGAAACCTAAACCGTTCAATGCAGGATCAACTACCATACTTAGACTACCAAAGCAGGATCATAAGAATCATCCTCAAGAATGCTCCGTATTTGAGCAACATCCTTAGGGTTGGAAAAATCATAAACTTTTCGAGCTATTTCAGCAGGAAATCTAGAAGAAAAGGCGAGAAAATTTAAGTCAGCTAAGAATGTAACGTGTTCGGGCGCACCCGGCCTGAAAGGCCAGTGTCAGAATATTACTAATTTCTGAATATAATAACAAATTACCGCAGAAAACCGGGTTATTTTGAGTAAAAGAAACAATTGAAATAGAAATATATTGAAAAACTCACCTTCAAAATAATAACGCACTCAGACGCAATCAGCCTCACAAGCCACGAGGAGTACAGGGATATCAAGTGAAGGCCAAAAGTAAAATGATGTGTGGGGTCCCACGCACTAAAATAGGACATACCCTGAGGGGAGGTCCTTCTGAGAAGCGAAATAAAGGAGGGGTGTGTAAAAATGTGTTTCGCTGGCTTCTCAGGCCGGCTGCGCCAGACGGAGGGTTAATAACAATTTCTTACTAACATCCAGCTGAAATTAACTTGACAAAACACAATTACTTGGTTATAAAATTAATTGATAACTGAGAAGCTTGAATTTGTCATACATATCTTCCGTGGATAAATAATTGACCAATTTCATTTTCCAACTAACAAAGAAAGAATGTAAAACAGATAGAAAAAAACAACAAAAATGTAAAAAACCCCATTAAAAATTTATTTTTAGGAATGGTTGTATAACCATCAGCAAACAATGTCTTATCAGTTATTAAAAAAAGTAAATTACAACAAAACCACATAATCGTTGTCACTAATCCACAAATTATACCCGCTAAACGCCTCAATGAGGTATATTAATTAAAAATACCTAGAGGAGTGTTGAAGGACACTTGCTAAGAGAATATATACAACCTCACACAGAGGGTGATGCTCCCACTATTTTTTAGACACTCAGCGATGAAAGGATAAATTTTGCACTAGATACTAAACCGATATACTATTAAATATCAATTTGAAAACAATAACCTTTACTAGTTTTGTTGCTAAAGAAAGAGCTCAAACAGTCCTAAAGTACTCAATTTGACATACAACAACTGAACTTGTCAGGAATATTGATTTATAAAATCATAGGACATAAAAGAAATATATATATATTCGACATTATTTTAATTTGAAACGTGACAGGTAATGTAAACAATAAAATTTTTGAATGCATGTAATGGGAATGTTTTTTGTCTAAAATATTATTCCGTATCTTTTTATATTATTTGTATTCTCTTTTTTTTTGTATGATCATAAATACTGATTTTCATACAATTTCATTGTAATTTTTTATTATGTTATTACCATTTGAATTGTATTTACTATCTGTGTTTATTTTCTTCATTCTTGAAATTTCATTGTTTGTATGTATTTGTATTTTTTTTGAGGATGATACAATTTTTAAATTCTTACTACTGTAATCTTCATTCATTACTCTTTCTCACGAATCAGCTGAGAGCAATCTGAACATATATTATACTTCAGATATGTAGTTTGTTCAGCAAGTTTAGTTGTTTGGAAATAAGCAATATTAACGTAGAAATGAACCTGTTAGGTGAGGAACAGTGAAAGTGACAATTTCTTCTAAAATGAACCAAGTATTAAAATATGGAAGACATTCACCATCATTTACGTAATTAAAAATTCTTGATTTTCGTCGGAGGACTAATGTATTTATTTTCAATTTCATATGGGATAGAAGGAGGGGAATTTCATATTGAAGAATTTATACAAGAACTTGTATTTGGCGTTTTTGTTTGTGATAGTTTGTTCTGTCAAGAATAGGTTTCTTTTTACTGTCAATTATATCTATCACCCATTTACATTTTAAGAACTATATAATTAGCGACTCCAGCTACATGACAAATCATGAAATGCATAACACCCGTCACTAAATGACATATCAGAAAGAAGTTCTTAATCAAACATAAAGTACAAAAAAAATTTACAAATACTGCCAGCAGTTTTGAATTAAATGAAACATATGTCACTAACTTATTCCTTTTAAAATTGTTAATAAAATTGCAATACCCAATTTTATTTAAAATTTATAAACCATCTATCCAAAATTTATAAAGTACCTAATAAAGTAAGTGATTTTATGACATCATTTTAAAATAAAATCTGAAAAGAGGGAGCAGGGTAGCTCTGCGGTAGTGTACTAGGTTGCTATGCTGAAGGTCCCTGTTTCAAATTTGTCTGTGGCAGCTATTTAATTGAATCTTTTAACAACAACGGATGAACCATGTGCAATTTACAGATTCTGCTAGGGTTCCCCTAGCCTCTATAAAGTACCTACCCTCAATTAGAGGAAAGCCTGGTGATTGAGCGTGATCTAGGACAAATCACGTCCCTGCAAAACCGTAGACTAAGAAACAGTACGGCCTCTACCATATACTGAGCCCAAGACCATTTCATGGTTTATAGTGGTATATTTTTTTAATTTTAGATGCTTTTGTAAAAGCAATTATAGTTCAGGATCCATGGTCCATTTTTGCACTTGATTAGTATCAAGCGAATCTTCCTGAATAGATTCGTTTCGATGAGACGCCCAACAATTTCCTGTGCGAAAATTCTCGATTGTGGTAGCTAAATGAGGTAGCAAGGATAAAATATGTCGATTTGATGATTCTCAAAAAATTATTACTAACAGGTTTTTTTTTTTTTGTTAAATCTCAAGATAATTATCTAAATTATTTGAAAAAATATTTGTCCTACAAATTGTATGGTTTGATCAAAGAGTCCCCTCCTTCCAATATGTATCGATAACGAGGTAATCAAAAATTATTACCAACCAGCTGATTTTTTTTTTTACTTCTTCTTTTTTGACTTGATTGAGATATAAAGGAATTATTTACATATAAATGGAATACAACTTTTTATAATAAGGTAAAGAGTGATCTATTCAATTTAATGTATAAGTTATTTACTTTTTTTTTTGTTATTTTACAATAAAACATTAAATTTTTATGAATGTAGACGAATCTACGTTTACAATCCCTCTACAACCCAAAAAATGTTTCTGGAAAATTTATTCTGTATCAGGTAAAAGGTAATTGCTATTTTAAGTATTAATTTATATTACAGTATTATATAAAAGCTAATATTTTTAATTAATCTTAGTAAAGAATAAATAATTGGTCATTGAGAATCGTATCCCCCTTCAATGAAACAATGTAAATTATTTTGTGTCAATTATTTGTATAACTTATACATATCAAGTACATTGTTAGGCCCACTAAATTAATTCCGAACATAATTAATTATAAACTTGATTGGAGGTTTAACTGTTCAAATTTTTACATTAATTTATCTAATTAATTTCCTAAATTCTGATAAAATATAAAGGAAACCAAAAAAATTACTTTTCAAATTATCATATTTTGATAATGAGCCAAATATTACTTAACTATAACTAAATGATAAATAGTATAACTAAAATAAATAGTTATTTATTATACAATAGATCGGTGAATGATCATAAATTCAAATAGAACTTCAAACATTAAAGTAAATAATTCACTTACTTAAATATTCTATATGTTCCAAGTCTTTGAATAATCCTCGTGAAGGTATTGAGTGAATGTTGTGAAATATACACCTCTTCAGATAAATTTAGAGAAGTAAGGGATAACAAAATGTCATATTTAGTTTATGTTTATATTATTAATTAATGTTACTAGACTAATTTACAAACATGTCAATCTCTCAGGTTTATCCCATCGCGGTTGTATGTTTTACGTTTTATATAACAGCTACTCCTTGGTCCATTGGACTTGAGTCTATTGCAATGTTCTGAGGCGTAGTACCCATGAAATCTTCCAATTAAATGATAATATTGCGTTTAATAAGAAACATACAGAAAAAACTACAATTGTGAAGGACCGCACGACCCCCAATCCAATTGCAAAAATGGACCATGGATCCTGGATTATTAAGATTAAAAATAAATATACAGCTCTTTTTTTTAAACAATATTATTATTATTATTCCAAGTTAGAGAGCGGGGTAGCTCATTATTGAGAATTAGTGTTGAAGTTAACCTGAGTTCAAATTCGTCTGCGGCACTTTACTTCTTTTATCTGTTAGCAGCCACAGATGTGTGGGATCTGCAAACGTATTTTTATGAACCCTCACGTGGTTCACCCAGTAACTGTATAGAAGGTACCCTTAATTAAGGGAAAAGCCTGGGGGTTGAATGTGATCTCGAACAAATCGTCTCCATGCAAAGCGCGCTGTCTTGTAAACAGTAGAGTTTCTATCACATACTGAATCCATGAAGCTATATAGTTTTGTCGCACAGTTTTGTTTTTTTAATCATGTTTCCAATCACTTGGAAATATTATGAACTTATTAAAACCCAATAAGTCTGCAGAGTGTCTAAAATCCAACGTCATTGTTTACTTTTTCGAATCATTTGTATAAATCTTCATCTTCTACGTTTTCATGAAATATTGAAAGCTATTCTAGTTCATCAGTTTGGCTTCGGAAAATATTATTCAACAGATCGTTTTTGACTAACCAACTATAAGAGGTTGCATTATAGTTTCCTTAACACAATATTAGCACATCCCTGATTCTCTCCTCGTGATATTTAACTTAGAACGTACGCAGAGCGATAAGCACCTAAAGCCGCAAACCTCAAGGTGGATTAATTCTCTCCTGGCTTTAGGCACACTCACAGAGCGCTCTATGGACCAGATATTGCATTACTCTAACTAATCCAATAGTCGTCCCTAGAACCTCCCAGCTTATGTTCTCTTAGTGTCTGACGTCACAAAACGGCTATAGGCACTGTTGAACAGTTAACTTCTCATTAACAATAACTATAAATATTTCAGTTGCATTATCATTTGATAGAAAAAAGATGGATTTAACCATTTAGTGTCAACCATAGATGATATTTCTTTGTGATTGTTCTGTTTAACGTCACTTTATGCTACTGTGGATAACCGAACGGTGCCTAAATCTCCTATATTTCTCTATATAAAATTCCTAAATTTCCCATAACCAAATTTAATTAGGATAATGATATTTTACGAGTATGTGTCATAATACAGGATAAGGACCCCCATTTTACGTTTCTTCTTAAGGACGGAATAACAACGATTTTTTTACTCCCTTAAAAAGTCCTAGGACCACTTGCCGGGCTGCGAACTCGTGGTCTTGGGCATTGTAACTTGTTATGTTAACCAGTAGAACACTAGTGACCGCTGTATTTTATAGAGTTAAGGGAGATACCTCCAGATGAATTTGTGAAACGTTTTAAATTCTTTCACTGAAGAATTTTATATGCATTAAACTTTTTGCTTTCTTAACATGTCAAGTAATAATGATGAACCCTGAAGGAATACCACGGAAGGTGTTAAGCGAGCAAGTGTATGAAATTAGGAGTTTACATGGAGACGATGTTTCCATTTGATCTGGTGGTGGATTCTGCTTGGTACCCGAAATCGGTAGGCAGCAGCACTTGATCGGGAAAACTGGCGGTCGATGCTGGAGCAGTCCTAGTCTCAACTTGGGACGTTGTGCTAATAAATAATAAAAATAATGTTTTCCATATAATTTTAAATTAATACGTAAACACTCGTGGTATTTTTTATTACGTGGTTTAATGATTTTTAAATTTTCTAAACAACATTTTGTAGTTTTCTATAAGCCTTTTAACAGTGTCGTGAATTAGGCCTGAATTCATTGCTTTCCTGCATTGGTAGGTGCTTAGAGGATTCCAACCTATCAGATTTATTGTTATTAAATAACACTCCTGATATTTAGATATCTCTAAATACACATCTTCTCCCTTTTCTAATGAATCTACAGTTCCGTAGTAGGCATCGATTGATGATAACTCTGATAGGCTTTCTTCCTGGCCACCAAACGGGCACATCGGGCACGCATTACCTTTCCTGACTTGAATATCGTTTCTGCTCTTAAACGAACGAGCTTAAGACTTCTTATTGTGTTATTATTTCCCGTCCATATCTTCTCATCAACATTTTTTTTTTGTAATATCCGCTTGATAGTATTAGGAATGATGGAACTCGTAATGCGAGCTCATATTATATCTGCTGCTTTGTCTCGCATATAGAGTTTCTTGAAGGCCTTTTATTAGACTTATGGTTGGTTGACGTATGGTTATAAATTGTCTTCGGATGGATAACCGTTAGTTTCGTTTAGTTTTAAAGACCTGAGAACAAAATTATAACCAGTCGTAGGTTTTTCCAAACGTAGAAAATAGTGATAGCAATTCCTTTGCTATAATGGCGAATAAAGACTTCTGAATTATCTCTATCCCCGATCATTTAGAGAAGGGGTAGACACTGGTTAATCATTAATGCCCATCCAAGTGGATCCTTTCCCAAGGCCCTTCAAGAATATTCCAGATGTGGAAGGAAACTTTTGGCTCATTGTCTCCACCTTCTTGACGCATGACAGCTCTTTTCATACTTCTCCATATTTATTTAAAAGGTTAACTTTGTACACTATTGAATCAATGACCGTTTCCATTATTCCAGGATGACCATATAGCTATATTTTCAATATGTTTCTTCTAAAGTATTTTTTTTTTTTTTTTTTTATTTAATTCAATGATATTTACAACTATAATGGTATTATATCAAGTAAATGTGCAAAAATGTAGAATATGACATGAAAACACTTGTGGAGAAACTACCCATCGATAGCACTCCAATAAAGTTCTATAGTAGATGATCTCGAGGCCATCTTCTTTTCAGGCGCCTCGGAGGGTTATCAGGAATAGTATGGGAAGCAAGCTGAGAGACTAGCGGATTCAAGTGCGTATGGAGCTTGTTATGGAAGGATAGGTATCTAGTTTGGGCCAAATCAGTAACATATGGGATATTAAGATCATGATGGATGAGTTTGTTTGTGACATAATAAGGAGCATTGAGGATTTTACGAAGGATTTTGGATTGCAAGGATTGGATACGAGATGAATTGGATGGTTTAGTAGAGCCCCAAAGCTCAACTCCGTATGCCCAAATAGGTCTGATGACTGTCATGTAAATAAGTCTTTTGTAATTAATTGGTAGCTTAGAGCGTTTGTCCAGTAAGTGTTGAAGTAGGCGAAAACGTCGAGCAGTTTCTTGTCTTTTCAGTCTTGTATGAGGATTCCAAGTGAGACGTTTATCCAGATGGAGTCCTAGGTAACGTATCTGTTCGACAGGGTTCAGTGGTGTATTATTAAACGATACAGTAGGACAGGAATTCGTAGGTTTACGACGAAGGGTGAAGGTAATTTGATGGGATTTGTTAGGATTTATTTTAATCCTCCAATTTTGACACCATTCTTGTAGGTGTGAGATATGGGATTGAAGAGATTGGGATGCAACAAATGGATCCTTATTAACTGATAACACACATGTGTCATCAGCGTAAGTAGTGAGGACAGTGCTTGGATGGGTTGGGATGTCAGCTGTATATATCGTGTATAGGATGGGCCCCAGGATACTGCCTTGAGGAACACCGGCAGACTGGGTGAAGAGGGAAGAGTAGGAACAATTATGGTTTACTTTAAAGGTTCTAATACTGAGGTAGGAACTGATAATAAGGAAGTAAGTTGAAGGTAAGAATTTACGGAGTTTGTACAGCAGTCCTGGATGCCAGACTCGATCAAACTAAAGTATTTTAAATGGCAAAATCCATGTAATATCGTCGGGTTTCTTCTTCCACTGAGAGCTCCCCTTCATTTTAATCCATTAAGGAATAATTATTCCTCCACCGTGGCCATCCATTAATAATAATCTTTTTCACCTTCTTCAATATTGCTTCCGTTTTGTAAATTAAGTCATTAAATTTTGCTTTAAGATTCGTCAAACAAATTACAATTTTCTCTGAGTTTAATGAAAGAAATTCTGCAGCGATTCTATGCAATAGTATCATCGAGATTTAGGATTCGTTGCCCACTATAATTTTTTAATGTTCAATTTAAACGAAATCTACGATATTTGATATCCATAATATAATATTAAAGGTAGAAATTTACAATTAATACACAATGTCACCAATTTTCGCAAGTTCCACTATTTATCTAGTCTGATCTGAATTTTAAGAATTATAAATCGTATTGGAATTTTAAAATTTTTTTTTTGTAATTAGCCAAGAAAAAAATCTCCAAATTTGATTCTCAAATGCAAACGCACCATTAAAGCTGACAATGCTTGATTTCAAAAATTAAAAAGTAACCCATTACAATATATCGAGTAATCACAAAAAAAATAATTGAAGCAAATGTAAATATAAAAAATATATAAATATAAATTGAATGATGTATAATGCAGCTCCAATAGAAAGAGATATACTTTAGTAAAATATTATGATTGTAGTTTTTAATTCATTAAATTATTTATGAGCCCAAATCTAATGATTTTATAAATAAAATGTTTGAAATATCTTCTAAAAAAATAAGATGAATTTTATTAGCACCGGCATTGGAGCATGAGAATATGCCTGCTTTTACATAAAAGATTCATACGGGGATGTAAACAGAAAGGGTTTTTCATGACCAATATAATATATGGCCAGCAAGGCTTGGATATTATTTGATATTAATATATTATATATGAACACACAATTGAAACGTTAAAGTCAATTGTAATAATTTTACATTTAGAAACTTCGATAAATTCTTATTATTTTTCAAGTGTATGTGAAATTAATACAATGAACAACAATCAATAATAATATATTATTAATATAAGAAATTTATATTATCATATTGTATTAATATGAATAATATGATGGTTAAAAATTCTTATTCACTTTTATGGTTTCTATCTTGCATATTAAAAATTATTTTTGGTTTAGTTTTAAGTTAAATAATTTTTGATGAACTATGTATTTTGTATTTACATTTGATAAAGAATAAAACAAGTCGAATAAATTCCCTACCCAGTATCATGGAAAGTATAATTGTCTGTTAAAAAATCTGAATTCACCTTCAATATCCAAGAACTTAAAATAATTGATTTCGATTAACAATATTATGTTTTTATTAATTGCAATTCAGAAAATAAATTTCTTCTGAAAATGGTTACATTTCGAATTTAGTCTCTCGTTGTTCCAAATGTTATCGGTTGTTGGTCTTTTCAGTTCCGCAATCAAACGCAATTGGGTATAGAATTAGCTTAAGAATTATATTGGAGCACTTATCTAAATTGGAAACGATTTCTATTTGAAGTTCATAATTTATTTTTATGGGATTATCGTTGGATTTTATAATATTTTTTAATTTTATGTGGTCCATGATGATGCCTTAAATTTTATTATTAATGGGTTCAGTAATTTTAGCAATTTTATATTAAAACCAAAAAAAGGTTTTAAATATAATAAATTTCATGCTTTCAGACAGCACCTACAACTATTATATTAGTTCTAGTTAAGAGATTTTCCGAGGAGGGAGAGAATGAAGAATTTAAGCTTCTCGTTTCGAGTCCTTCGGCTAAGTGATGAAGGCAACCAGTCTCGCTCACTTACCTTCATCCGAACGTTGAATAAATTCTAGACCTTTATTTTCACAAAAACCTAAAAAGAGGTTTGAGGAAGACGTGAATGGTTAGCAGTGAGGAAAGTGATAAAGCAATTTTATTTGCTACTTTTTAATTACCTTCTATTATGTTCAATTAGGGGAAGCTAAGTGCTTATAGCGCTAAATAGCTGTGCTAAAGGTCTGAAGTTCAAATCTGTAATCTGTTAATCTGTTAACAGCCATAGATAGACTCTGAGGGATCTACTAAAGGACTAGAACCTTGTAGGGCTAGTCTCTTTAGTCTCTATTTAGTGGTAAAAATATAACGGACTTTGCAAAACCGTTGTTTTAGAATTACTATACTTTACACTATTAGTTGTAAAGGTATTTTTTTTACAGTTTTTTTTAATTGAAAAAAGATATATAAGTTTATGAAAAGTATATAGTGGGAGCATATAGATATGGAAAGGTTTATGATAATTAATTTTTTAATGGAAATTTATGATCTATAATTATTGTTTTCTCTTCCCGTTATATTATTACCTGGCGACCTGTGGTCTAGTGGTTAGCATAACAACCTACTAAACCCAAGATCGCGGGTTTTTAGTCCGGAAGGTGGCCCTAGGATTTTTAGGGTTTAGTAGGCAAAAAATCCTTGGTTATGCTGTCCTTCGGAAGGGATGTAAAATAATCGACGATGTAAGACACTCGATAAAGATCCGTATCCTAATTAAACCTGGATAGGCGAAATTTAGGGCTCCCTCTGTAGCATCGCCCTCCTAGCCATAGTAGCATAAAGTGATGTTAAATGAACAAACAATAATATACGAGTAACAGATTTTTAAAAACTACGATTTGGTTTTATACACCATAAACTAAGTATTAATATGAAGGTTATGTCATATTAATAATAATTTTAATTATTTTCATGTTAGCCGAAACTACGAGTTATGGAAATCTTATTTACAATATTAGTTTTTATTCACGGAATGTGATAAAATTGAAAGACAGGCTTGTTGGAGAAAGAAAATAATAATATAGAGAGTAACCAGTGTATTCAAATATATTTGGGATGCAGAGAAAATGCGAGGGGCCCGTGCGCAGTAGAGAAGGAAATCCCTTGGTATTAAGATAGGCAGGTAATATATGGGACAGCTCCCAGATAGCGTCCTGTCTTATCGGGAAAAAAATTGTTCTGTCTCTATTTGCTCGCCTCTCTTCATTAACTAAGTACTCCCAGGGAGCAGAGAGTTCAGATCATTATGTAAATAAATCAGAACTAAAATAAATTATGAAACTATGAATCACATTTACAACTGACAAAAAAAATAATTAAAATTAGGCAAGAGCCTGATATATGGAGAGCCATAAAAAAAAAAATGTCCCTCACCTGGGGACTGTGAAAGTTATAATATTATTATTAGAACAGAAGTCACAGCATTTATTCTTCCTACAAAAATCAAGAATTTTTATTAACGGGTATGACTGTAAATGTCTTCTGTATTATCCATACTAGGGTAATTAAAAAAAAAAATATCACTTTCACTGTTTCTCACCTAGTCACCTTCATTTCTACATTTCTAAGTCATAAATACCATGTGCTCAGATTGCTGTCAACTGATTGGTGAGGAAAGTTACACAAGCTCATGCTTTAATTCGATTCCGTTAGTCTATCTTAGTGTCCCACTGCAACTTCAAATTTTTCAATCAGAGTGATTTAGCGCACATTATTGGTTTAGTAATAACATATTTTAACCCTGGAATGCTACTTGGGGTACACCTATACACCAGAGCCTCTATTAAGTGTTGCTTCCGGTTGACAAATAACGCTGCAGTATTTTCATGTCTTGACAAGACAGTATGGGTGTGGCATTCGAAGCGTTGATGATGTTGTTTTTTACAAGTTACTTAACCTATGGGTACAGGTGTACCCCAGTGTAGCACAACCGGTGTACAGGACTAAGATTCTTTATTTGGGTAAGTACAACGTTAAATTTATTAATACTTATTTTACACAAGGAAATTATAATTTTTTTTTTATAATCATGAAATGACTTATTGTTTTCAATCTGTGCAGTGGATATTTAGAAATTGTGGCCGTGATTTTCAGTAAATTGAGTTTTTTTTAGGTGTAATAAAATGACATCTCAAAAAATGACATTACATGATACAATTATATGTCACTGTTAAGAGGGAGTGCTGCATCTGACAAAGACAAATTTACAAATCGAATATCTTTCCTAAAAAAATTGGCTTTAGATCTGATAAGACCTCAGATCTCAAGGAGACTGGAAAACCCAACTTAAAGACGAGAACTCACCATCACCCGTATTTTAGATGTACCAGTGGTAGAAGAAGCCGGGTAATTTCTGTCCTAGGTCTCAGGACCGAAAATCTAGGGTTAAATGTGCTCTATGTAAAAAATGTATTTGTTTGGAACATCAAGAAAAAGTGTGTGCTTCATGTATTAAGTAATTAGTTTATTCTCATTAGGCATTTTTTTAATGTATGGCTTAAGAGTGTTTCATATTACTTTAAAATAAAAAATTTAAACGCTCTAAAAACCGTCTTTTTTGGGGGTACACATGAACCCCACTGTAGCAGACCCGTTAGTAAAAATAAGTGTATCGTTCCAGGGTTAAATGTTCCCAGTCACTGACCTTGATCCAAACAACTAAACCTGATTAATAAACTACATATCTGAGGTATAGATATCATGTACTCAGATTTCTCTTAGCTGATTGGTGATAAATGCTTTTTTAATGTCAAGATGTCATAAATGTGTAAAAGTTACTGTTCCACAGCTTAGAGACCTGTTAGTAACCAGTAATAGGTGAAAAATAACATTTTTTTAAAAATGATCCATGATCCAGATACATGACATGGTGGCATAGGGTAAATTAATAAATAGTTACATACTAAATACTACTTGTTAGGGCGCCGTAAGGGTAACAGGGATTGCACCCTTGTACAGCCTTCCCTATAGGAAACTAATCTCTGATAGGCTGCTGCCTTAATCTGACTCAGATAAATTTTCTTTACAGAAAATTACCTACCAAGTTAAATCTTGAATTGTAAAATCAAATATATACATGGACGTTAGATATAATACCAAATGCTAGTTTTTTTGAAACTTTTATATTGAAGAAATAAAACAAGCAAGAAATATACAAAAAAAAAACAAGACAAACAAGAAATACACAAAACAACAAAACAAGAAATACATTAAATTACTTACAAAACAAGAAAACTGAAAATACATTAAGAATTTGTTAAATACAATAAACCATTTGATACAAAAAAAAATGAATTTATACAATAACTAGGTTTAATTGCGCAATTAAAAAAAATGTTTATAATACCCTGATCAGACGGGTTTCTTGATAGAAGTGCTGGTCAGGCGGGTTTCTTGATAGAAGTGCTGGTCAAGCGGGTTTCTCGATAGAAGCTGCACCGCGCGGGTCGCTATGAAACAAAGGAGTTGACTGCTGTAAGCTAGGCCCACAAGGTACGCTAGCCGAGACAACAATGACGACTGTTGTAGGGTAGGCTCACAAGATGCGCTAGCCGAGACAACAATGATGACTGTTGTAGGGTAGGCTCACAAGATGCGCTAGCCGAGACAACAATGATGACTGTTGTAGGGTAGGCTCACAAGATGCGCTAGCCGAGACAACAATGATGACTAGAGACTTTTTCTAATAAAAATAAAGAAAGTCTCACAGCTGTTTTCGATTAAATCACTCTTATATTCAAACAAATATTACGTTGAAGTATTTTACAGCTGATTTATTTTAATTGAAATTAAATTAATAAAAAATAATTAAAACTAAACAAAATTATCAAATATGAACATGTCATTTTAGAAATACTGAGCGGCCGTAACACTACTAATTAATGCATACTACTATTTTTGGCAAACGTATATCACTAATACTAATTATTAACTTAGACTAACAATTATTTAAGTTATACACCAAGCCTATCGAAGGGCGCTTTGTTCATTAACTGACACATTTCCGTGACAAGGCATGTTATTCGCAAACGCAACTAAGGGTTTTTATAATAATAAATTGCTAATTTGGTCGTTTACTTTGCAATAAAAAATATCTTAAGCCCACGCTGGCTCAAATAAAACGATATAGAATAAAGTTTAATTAAAATTTATAAATTCATTTCTTACATTAGCAATTATTACTTATTATAGAATATTAGAAATAATACATTTAAGCAAAAAATAGGCTAACTAACTTTATATTCGGAATCTCCGGTAGATCAGCTCATAGAAAGCCTTTGGAGATTTCACAATTATGTAGCAGAGAAAATATAAAAGTGCATATTTATATATATATATATATATACCTACACATATATTTATGTATATACATAGAATAATTCAAGTACCTGGACTGTATGATAACGTATGAGAACAGAGCAGATAAGGATATTAAGGCACGATTGGTGGCGGAAAATATATGTCGGTTCGGTACACAGAAAATATTGTGCTGACAAAAGATTGCAAAAGGATCACTGAAATATGGGAAAGAGAAGTCTTGGGTAATTTTTTTGGGGGAAAAGTGGAGAAGCAGGTCTAATAAAGAGGTAAGGGAACGAAGAGCCCGATATAGTGAATATCATACACTTCAAAAGACTACGGTGGTAAGGCGGAGAGGATATGGAGAGGATGGACCCAACGGGAACTCCACGAAGGATGATGTTCGAGAGACCAAATGATGGCTCAAGATTAAGTGGTAGACTCCGTCTCAGTCGCCTTGACGATGCGGATGGTGACCTGAAGGCGATGGGTGCACCGCTGTAGGCGCCTTCCGGCGGACAGAGGCGAATGGCAGAAGGATTAGCAGAGGCCAAGGTCCTCCAATAAATAAATAAAACATATATATAGATAACACATGGTTGGACAAATTACAAACAAGATGCCTTTAAAACAATAAAAAACACCTGCCAATATTAGGCCAACTTGGTCATTATCAAGACAGAAGGAGAATTATAAGATTTAAAAAATTCCAAAAGAAAAGAAAATGTCTGATATTCTCTATGGGTTCATAAAATATAATTATATGCTATAATTATTATATAAAAGTAGAATAAAAAAAAGTTATTAATTCATGTTGGATCGGATTCATTATCCATACGATAACTATGTTCGTGAAAAGGGAGTCATTATCATGCCAAAATTTTCGAAATACTGCAAAAAGTGATAGAGATCATAGATCACTCACTACAAACGAAATAAGAGTAACAAATAAAATAATTACACTTTTTAATAAATCATTTATTCTGTCTCTTAATTAACTGAGTACGCAATTGCGTGAATAAAAAGAATTTAGAGCGACCTATGATCTAGTGGTTAGCATAACAACTTACTAAGCTCAAGAATACGGATCGTGTCCCGGCAGGTGGTCCTAGGATTTTTTAAAGGGAGGAAAAAAATCATTGGGTATGAGGTCCTTCGGAAGGAACGCAAAATGGGGGTCCTGAGCCTGTACAATGTCAACTGCTTGTTAAAGATCCCTATGCTAATTTAACCTGGATAGGCCAAATTTATAGCTCCGACTGTAACATTGCAGGGATATCCATCATGTCTCTTGAAGTTATATAAATAAACAAGCAAAAGTATTTCAATTTTAATATTTCGTAAGGTAGAATTAAATTATCAAAATAGTGTTTACCGAACATGGTACAATTCAACACCTTCAAGTGACATTGAGGATGTCCTCATGACCTGAATGGACGATTAGGAAAATGGGAGGTGAAGAGGTTCGCGGAAGACAATGGTACGACCTGACTCCCTCAACAATAGCTCAATCCTCGGGCTAATGACAGCTTCGGGTCTCGGTTGGACATCTCACCACGATCTTCAGGGTCACCGCCTTCCTACCGGAGTCGAAGAGCAGTTGGAACCTATCCTTTATTTCTATTTTTATTAGAGAAGACATAAATGATGTGACGCAGATTTCAGGCAGTCTCATTTTATCAATATTTGCTATAATGGTTCCATTATTTAAATGTGTATAACCACCGGGTCTGACACTTTCATCAGACTTTATGAGATATATGCATTTTATAGGTGTGGTTTTAAAAAGGTTTATTCTACTTCAACAATACGGAGTCATTCATTCAGATAATGATAACAAAGTATAGGAAGTATGAAAGTTCGAAACCAGGAAGGTACAACAGGATATAGTACGAACTGTCCTACTACTCATCATTATTATACACGTTTTTTTTGCTATTGTTTAGTAATATTGTATTATAAATATTTTTAATATGAATAATTGAAGCGCTATTATGGTCCAGTCCTGCTTTCCACACGTGGAGCTTGGCCCGGAGATCACTTGACCTGTGTGTAAATAATGTTTATATGTCAAACATAGATCATTAATAATTATTGGGTACTTGTAACTTAGCCGCTACCCAAGGACTGTTACCTACCTGTTGTTTATAACCTGAACACTGATAATTCCGATACTGACAAAACCTTCTTATTCATATTAATGAAAATGGAAAATAAACAAAATGTAATAACAAAATGCTATTTCTAGGATCCTATAGCCACTTTCCTCTTCTTAAATAAATTCTCCCCTAAATTTTCGACGTAAATATCTCCATTTCTATATTTGTCAAATTCTATTTGATGATATTTTTCACATAATTTCATCTTTGGAATTATTCCTGTCAAATACTTCTTGAAGTATTTCACAGCTTGTTCTTGGAAGGAAGGCTATTCCCAAAGTGCTATCAGTTCATGCTAAATAGACAATATCCAAAAGAACTAGACAAAAACACAAAATTAATCTTCCAAAAAGATGACAAATTTAAATAGCCAATAAACAAAATTAACAAGACAAATTCAACAAAGAAAACAATTTAATAACGCAAACACTGATAACTGAAATGAGACGAGTTAAAAGAAGAGGTTAGACGAGATAAGGAGGTCGTTTTCATGGGTACCGACTAACGCTAAACCTACATTGGATCCGGTGCGATAGGATGAGACGTCGCAAGCAAACCAAATGACTGAAATATATCGAGAGCGCCTACATTGGTATTGGTCTGAACCGATCCATTTTTATCCGACTTATTCCGACCGATTTAGTCACTAGCGCAAAACAAAATAGTTTATTTATACGGAAGCGCCTACATTAGATCCGGCGCGATGTTGTACGATCAGGTGTGATTTTAACATTTCATAATCATTACTTTTCAATCTGATAAGCCAGCCGTTACCATGCGTGGCAACCTTAACATTTACTGTCTAAAATGTTTATTAAAATATATACATTGTAAATAAATCAAAATTAAATATTGTCAATTCTCATTAAAATAGAAAAAAATATACCTACGTACAATTTTAATTCGTCAAAGAAAATTGGAAACATTAACTTTTGATAAAATTATCACCTTAATGTTTAATTTATTTGTGAAACATTTAGCAGCATTGGGAGATAAGGTCTTTTCTGAATTTTTATACTCATTGGCAAAGATGTGCAACAAAATAGACAAAGATTACTTATAGAATTAGTTCGAAACGAGCCTGGGATCAAACATCGAGACATTGAAAATGTTGGATCAAACAACTAATAATAAACAGTAATTTGTATTTTTTTAAAATTGAAAAACAACTAAATCATTCATTTTTAGAGAAACAGTAAGACAAAAAAAATTCTAATATTGTAATATTACCTCATTTTCATAAAATTTGATTCTTTAAATTTATAAAACATTATTTTTGATATATTTATATTTTACAGTTATATATATAAAAAATAATAAAAAGGCTAGTTTCGTTATCGGTTCGAATTAGTGATGGGCTTAACGGCTACTTTTCAGTAACAGCTCTAACCGTTACTGTGATTTTTCTTATCCGTGATTTCTTAACTGCTACTAACTCTGATTCGTGATACTGTCGAAAAGCTACCAACAGTGATTGCGTCGGCGTACTTAATTTCACATCTTGAATATAACGGTCACAGAATTCGCATTATAAGGATAATAACTACTTTGACGCTTGTATAATTCACTATAATCCTATGAATATACATACCGATGGAATTATTTTCAATATCCTATATAACGTAAATTTTACTCTTATGGTTTAACCCATTCAAGACCAGCGCCTGCTATAGCCCATGCGCGCTCGTGTGCAATCGTGACCTAGGCGCCCACTAGTAGCCACGCGATTAAAATTGAACACTTACAGTTATACAAGGTATTGCAAAAAACGGCAAATCCTCTAAGGAGATGAATGTGCCCATGAAACTAACTAAAAAAATTTTGCTATAATCATAACCATGCCACCCATATCTTGTATATCAATATCGTTGGAGTTTTAAAAAATCTAACAAAAATTGAGTTAAACCCTGACCAGTTGCACCTGTAATTGGGAAAAATCCCAGAAAATGTTCATTTATTTCAACTTTGTCATTATTTGTATTTAAAAGAACGTACCGTACGACAACCAATATTTGTTCTATATGTGCAATATCTGAAGTGCCATATAATATGATTGAAAAATATTTGGATTGTTTTAATTCCAAAACAATCGGTTTTATTAATTTTTTCTCCTAATAATTGTATTAATTCATTCTGAATATTATGGCCAAGATAATGAGTTAGCCGTGACTCAGATTTTTCAATACTGGCAATGTGTT
The DNA here is from genome assembly GCA_964056705.1 of Troilus luridus. Lineage (NCBI taxonomy): Eukaryota > Metazoa > Arthropoda > Insecta > Hemiptera > Pentatomidae > Troilus > Troilus luridus. Next base: position 106,999,603 of record OZ057412.1, read on the forward strand.
CTGCAAATACATCATCAAAATTAGAGATACAGTTTCAAAAAGTTATTATTATCAGACTCATGAATTGTTTCAGAATTTCCCCGTAAAGCTAGACATTGCAATTTAAATAATTTAACCTAACCAACGAAGGGCCTCGCGGCGCTCCCCTTGTGACCCGGCACCCGTGTGCACCGCACAAGGTAAAGCCGGCCCTGTCGACGGGCAAAGGAGAGATTCTGAGCCCTCTGTTCTTCATCATATTCATTATTATAAAAAATAAATATGTAAGAGAAGAATGGCAAGTGTACAAAGACTGGGAGGGACTGAGAAAAATGCAGATCCTGGGTTAGAACAACTCGAAGCAGAAAGGAACTTGGAGGAATTAAAAGAAGAAGTAAGTACTTACCTATGAGATAGGCAGGATTCCAAACCACCCATGAGGTTCTGCCTGTGGTTTCGTTGCCCATTTTTTATAGTGGAAGGTTCGCTTCACTGAATACAGTAGCAGGAATGGCGGCCTGCTAATGCAATCAGAAGCCCTATCAAACCACTTTACCTACAGTCTTGGACAAAATTTGTATGAGTCTATGAGAAAAACAACATGTTTTACTATCACAAATACAACATTATAACTTTCATTTTAAGATAAACAAGAACCGGTAAGAGAAAATAATGAAAACTAAGTATGAATTTTCTTTATCATTACCCCCCCCCCTAGTTGGGAATCAGTGCTCAAAGTTAATGTATTTTATTGAACTCCTTCGAATAAGGTTACTGTCTGTGATTGATGAGTCTGTTTGGACTGTTGATCTAAGATGTGCTACGTTTGATCTTAATTCCTGAAGATTTATTTTGTTCTTTGTACATAATAACGGTAGCGGAGGGGCTCAGTGGTAGAATTGTAGAACTGAATTGCCACGCCGGAAATCCTTGTTCGAACCCCGCTCCAGGCCATGATTTTTATTTAGTCTGTTTGCAGCGGAAGATGGATGATATAGGAACTAGGACCCTCCTGGGGCCCACCCAGCCTCTATAAAATATTATAAAAATAGGGTACCCAAAATAAGGGGGAAAATCTGGTGGTTGAGAGTGACCGAGGACCTCCTTGCAGAACCGTTGTCCATGAAACAGTACAGTCTCTACAATGTACTAAACCCCAGACCCTTCACGGTTTGTAGTGGTACAGGTTTTTTTTTTTTTTTTTTTAATCTCATAAAAATATCACTTACAGACCATTCAAATTTTTCAATCAAAATTTCTTCGTTATCACACATTCCCCCTTTTACATTTTTAATGAATTATTATACAAAGATCTCAACATACAACTCGTGACTGGCCCAATTTAGAAAAACTACAAATAATTTCATGACTCATTTGTTGGACACCTTAACGTACTTTTATAATCTTACTGACTAACACATAACCACAGAATCCGACAAGGAGACTGAAATGTCTCTCGAGCAGGAATCTACTACCAAGAGATGAACCGGTCTAGGAGTGCCTTCAACGGGAGGTTTCTCCATAAACACTTCCACGAGAATGCCTTAGGGGAGGGCTTAAAAAATATGCTCTCCAGGAAGGTCAATCTTCCGCTTAAATTTGTATTAACTATTATTTATTAATAGTATCCCTTAATTAATATCCATTATATAAGATTTTTAAACCTCCTCGATTGGGCTATTAGCCTTGAAAGGGGAAGTAAGGTGGGGGAATTACGACATTACTCTCAGGTTGGTCTCGTTTAACGTTTTGCCTCAGGACTTTCCATTAACCTGAGGCTAGGGAGAAAACGTATATATGAGCCTTTAATTTCGTTTAAGGTAAAGGGCCTTAAAATGACCTCTTTGTCTCACAGTTTGAGGTAAAATCCATCAAGAACAGACAAAGCAGCCATCAAATTGTCTATTACTTTATGGTTAAAAACATATTTTCATTATATAAATCACGTTTTAAAGGGTATATTATAACAAAAAAGAAGTAAAATAAAGAAAGAAACAGAATAATTTACTTTATATCAATTGTTGTTCAGGAAGGTGTCTTGTCCGAGGTCATACTCAACCAGCAAGGTTTCCTCCAATTAAGGGTATCCACATTATAGAGGCGTGGTGGGCAGATCCCGCCACTATCTGCAGATCCCAGAGAGTCGAACTAATACTTTTAACTGATTAAATAATTTATGTATCACAGCCGGACTCGAAGCCGAAGGCTTCTACTTAGGCATTTGGAGCTCTACACACTGAGAAACCCCGTGTCCAATATTCTGATACCATCTCCATGCCTGTTCGCCAACTTCTTCCATTTTTTTCATGCGTGATATGTATCGTCTTTTAAATCTCTGAACATAATCGTCTCCACAACAACCTCTCTCTCACACTTCTCCCTTATCGTCGTCTTTATCTACGTAGACCACGGTGGTATCCATTACTGTTACGGGCCACTGGGTGTAAAATGAATTAAACTACTCCTAAATTCAAGATACTAATATTTATTAACAAATTAAAAAGAATACAATGAAATTACTTAAAACAATTAAATTATTCAACTAATATAAAATTGCAATAACAATATTCTAAAGATTATAACCTAGCCTAGGCCTAACTCCTGTTTAATCACTAAAATAATATAAAAATAATTTAAGACATTGCTAATACTAAATAACTTAACTATTTACATAAATTTGTTCAAATACAATAAAATTACACTAGAGTTTATAACTACAAATTAACATTAACAATTAACAGTAATTAAAGTCCACCGCCCGTAAGAATCTCCAAATATGACAAACTGACACACAGAAACAGTTTAATACACTCACTTATCTTATATCACTGGCTGACTTATCAATGACTATACCAGGCTAAAGTGGACGGCATATAAAGGCCCGTCGACCGTAACATTACCAAAAATATGTCAATGAATTATTTTTATTTAAAAGGTCTCTGGGTCAAATCCGCCTCTGTCATATAAATTGTTCAAACTGTTGCACCTTGTGGAATCTGATGCACCTGAAGCTCAATCAGCCCCTTTTTCGCTCAAACGTTTCTTTATAACATTTATGGGTTACTAGATGAACAGTCAGATTTGAATAAGGTATTATCTTATAAATCGTTACAAAGCAGGAAATGTATGGAATAAACACATTTATTTAATATCTCTTAGGTCAAGATGGTCGAAAAAATCCTTGGAAAAACAGATAATAATTTAATACATAAAACATAGTAATCACTTAAACGATTTGGTTATAAAACAATTCAGTTCCTGATAACGTTAAGAAAAGAGGAATTGAATTTCATATTATATGAGTCATTGATGCTGCAATATCTATCCATTTTATAAAACGATGTCCTCCGCCGCGTCCGTCTGTATGTTCCCGATAAACTCAAAAACTACTTCGCGGAATTTTATGCGAGCGGAGGAATACATAGTGAAATATTCCTCTTACGTAGATCTACAAAAAGTCTTGATAGCATATATCTATCTTTTATACCCATTATATCTTCTTAAAAATTGATAACGTACAATATGGTATATGGGAAGCTGTTCAGACCCGGAACCTTCAACATTGAAACTCTGGACTCTGCCCTCTATCCAACCCCGTTACCTGAACATGTTAATTAGTTTTTAATCAAAAATCTGAAATTTTGAACTAAGGACCTCATAAAAAAAAAAATTTCCTATGAAGGTATGCCCGCAAACGCTTTGTTTAGGAGATATTCACATCTAAATATTTCATTGTTATGAATTATTTAGGCATAGTAAATAAATAAAACTTATTTTATTTGTTCCAACTACTTTATTTAATAAATGTAAACCATTAACATTCATATTAAATGTTCAAAGTGATTTCCTTGAGCATTCAGACAGGCTCGGCATCTTTCTTCAACAGCAGCGGTAGCAGAACGGGCCTGGATATGGGTTATTGTTTCAGAAGAGTCAATTAACTTTCTTCATAAAGAATTAAGGTCATCCACTGGCCTTGCAAAGAATTTTGGTTTAATGTCACCCTAAACAAAAATATCCAGTGGTGCCAGGTCTGCTTGCTTCCCATACTATTCCTGATAACCCTCCGAGGCGTCTGAAAAGAAGATGGCCTCGAGATCATCTACTATAGAACTTTATTGGAGTTCTACCGATGGGTAGTTTCTCCACAAGTGTTTTCATGTCATATTCTACATTTTTGCACATTTACTTGATATAATACCATTATAGTTGTAAATATCATTGAATTAAATAAAAAAAAAAAGGTTTTGATAAAAACGGTGGGAGGAAGGGAAAACCGCATTTCTCTAATAAACCAAATATAAACAAAATGTAGATAACAGCAAGTAGTGATGGGCTTAACTGCTACTTTTCAGTAACAACTCTAATCGTTACTTTGATTTTTCTTATCTGCTACTGTGATCATGACAACTGTGATTGCGTACTTAATTCCACATCTTGAATATAACGATCACAGAATACGAATTATAAGGATAATAATTACTTTGACACTTGTATAATTCACTATAACCCTATCAATATACATACAGATGGAATTATTTTCAATATCCTATACAACGTAAATTTCCCTCTTATGGTTTAACCCATTCAAGACCAGCGCCGGCTCTAGCCCATGCGCGCTCGTGTGCAATCGTGACCTAGGCGCCCCCTAGTAGGCACGCGAATAAAATCAACACTTACAGTTATACAAGGTGTTGGAAAAAACGGCAAATCCCCTAAGGAGATGAATTTGCCCATGAAACTAAACAAATTTTGCTATGGGATAATTTCGTTTCTTTTGCTAGCGATTTTTTTGTCTCCATTATTCCTTCATGCGTTCACTGGCATGTTTCTTCTGATCCTCTGTCCAGCTTCGCCTAACCTTCTCTGACCTTTCTTCATCTTGAAATCTTTCAAGATGTTTCACTCCGCTCACAAATTTACTTCCTTCTAGAATTTTATACTCTATAATATTCAACTTTTATAAATCTTTCTCTACTTCAGTACTCCACGTTACCGCAGTGTCATTTTTCCAAATAATGGTCAATTAATTGAACCAATGAGTGGAAAAAGGGAATAAGTGACTGATAGCTATTTTTTCAGAAACGCAAAAAAAACTATCTAAATAGATTTTTGTTGATCTTACAAAATAAAATTAAGCATGAAAAAATATAATTTCATACATGGGAAATGTTAATATATATCTATTTGTCATATTCCTAATACAGCCAGCACTGGGAGTATCCATGGCAACCTGCCCTGGCCAGAAGATTCCAGCAGTTGTTAGACTCATGCACAAACTTATAACATTACTTAATGTTTATGTTCAAGTGTAATTGTTATTAATTTAATATAATGTTCAAACATCTAATGTGCTTTTTTATTTCATAATACTATTGCAACATTATTTTATACTTTTAGGACGTAGGAACTATTTATCTATTTAAAAGTTATTCCCTTTTTCCAGGCTCACCACCAGACAACCAAATGGTCTATTGAGATATTCCCTTCTTCTCCTCAGTAAATGTGCCTTCACATGATAAAAAAATTACTATCTCAGTTTATATTACGGCAAAAATCGAGTTATTCCTTTGAGTTGTCAGTGGTTCAATTGGTCAATCTATGCTTGTTCATTCTATACAGATGTACTAAAGTAGTATTTATCAAATGAAGCTAAATATTGATATTTATTATTTCTGTCTAGTCTAAACTTATTTATTCAATCTGAGGCAAATTTATTCTAAACACTATAGTGGAATTATTCTTCAGTGAAGTAAAGGTTTAAATTAATACTATTTCTGGTTCCATAATGGATTATTTCAAATGTAATTGTACAATATGGGTGTTGTATAGTATTTTAATACTTAATTTATTTGATAGGGTTGGTTGAATAATCTTACAAAGAATTATTATGATTTTATATTAAAAAGTCAACAATAACAATCACTTATCACTTAAACTATTTTCATTTATTTTACACATTATCCTCATAAATAAAGCATGAGAAAGAATAATTAATGGTTCTTGTCACTCTGTCACATATTTCATGACAATTGTTAGTGAACAAAAGATGAAAACACAATAGTATTTAGAATAAAGTACTGTGTTTAGAGTAAAATACAGTATTTAGAGTAAAAGTAGTATTTAGAGTAAAAAACAGTTAGTAAATATTATTTTGTAGCACATATTTTAGTTGAAACAAATTTTAATATGCTATCACCAACATTTAAAAACATAAAAAACTAATTCATACATTGGGATTGTCTTTGAATAGTTACAACACACAAAACAACAGTATTATAAAAATAATTACACTTACCTTGTTCACCTTAAATCCTTCGAAAATAGTTACCAGGCAGTAGGAGATCAATTAAAGATCCATGATCAAGCAAAGCCGACAAAAATACAGTAGTAAAGTAAACACTAGTTGAGATTTGATATTATGGGGAGGTTTCAAGAATAACCATCCGACGGCAATCGCTCCAATTTATTAATTTAATTACAAACCAAATAGATTTAAAAATATCACTACTATTCCATAAATAAATTAAATCATTATATAAAACATGAATATCTAAAAAATATAAATTCTATTTTATGAAATCGAAAAACAACTAAATTATTTATTTATAGTCAAACAGCAAGACAAAAATATTCTAATATAGTAATATTACCTCATTGTAACAGCATTTGGTTCTTTAATTTTATAAAATTAAGATCATTTATTAATTAATTTTAATACATTTATATTTTACTACAATATTTTTAGATATATATGTGTATATATATATATATATATATATATATATATATATATATATATATATATATATATATATATATATATATAATATAATATAAGAAATAAAATAATAAAATTAATACTATTTTATTCGGAAGGCAGTGACTAGTTCACTATCGGATTGTAAAGAATAGAATCATGACGGACCTAATTCAGTGTAGGCGCTTTCGTAAATTTCAGTCTTTTGTTTGCTCAGTCCAGGATCGTATGTGATAGAATAGAATCGCGTCGCACCGAATCGGATCCAATGTAGGTGTACCCTAAGGCTACCTTAAAACGACGCGATTTTATCGCATACGATGCTGGAGTGTATACATACTGTAAAAAAAAAAAAGAATTCTAACTAGATAATTCTGTTAATTAAATATTTTTATTTGAAATGAAAATATATGTCCAGGACCGGGACTCGAACACGGGTCATCTAGATAGCTAGTCTGGAACTCTACCATTTGAGCTATCCTGGCCCAATCGAGCACGCCTCCTGGTCTTAGTCATATCCTTTCTTTTCACTGATACCAAGTCCCCGCGTTCTCACAATTTTGCGATGTATACGAGGGGAAGAATGTTCTTTGGACATTTTTTTAATTTGGATCTTGTTGCCTTACGTCATTATAATTTATTGTAGTTTATTTGTTTTTAATTTTTTTAAATTTTTGTTTGAAAAGTAAATATATGTCCAGGTTCGAGTCCCGGTCGTGGACATATCTTTTCTTTTCAAATAAAAATATTTAAAAGTTAATAATAAGTAAAATACATTCTGTTTATTGATAAGAACGGATGACTTTCCAATCTCTGCATTCTTTAAAAGCAATATAAAGTCGAATCTTATATATCACTGCCATGGAACGTACCCTACGGTATTACCCTGCTTTGGTCCTATCAAACTTATAATGGACTGAATAACAAAGAAGGGGCCAGCATTAAGTGGCACGTGGGGAGGACCACGGGTCGATCGCTTGTAAAGTTTTCTGTTCCTGAAGTAACCGGGTTGGTCCGAAACTTTTGCAATTACATAAGCTGGGATGGCTCACCATGACCAGTTCTCCATAGGTTATTGGGGTTGAAGAAATGTAACAGATCAGCTAAAAGTTGATAATATTTCAAAAGTTATTGGCGAAGAAAAAAAATATACAGGAATGAGTTAATTTTTAAACTTTCCTTCAGCTTCTCTCTGTTAACCATACCGATATTTATTTATTTTCAAATCATACTGTCAGAGAAAATTTTTATTAATAAACCTGGATCATTTGCAATTGATTTTTATTTTTCACAATTCATCATAATAAAAGTATTATAATTAATCTGAATATAGTTACAGCGAATACTAATTATATTAAGGTTACCAAATAAAGAATATTAAAAAGTAGTATTTATCTGTATTGTTGACATCTAAACCCATATCCCATGTTGAGTTATGAATTGTTGGGTTTTTTTTTTAATTCCTCCATGATTTATTTACAATATATAAAAACTACAAATATAATGAATAGATGCAATGCTGCTATATAAACTAAATGCCGTTTATATTACCTTTCGGTATTTTAAGGCATAACAATTAGGTTAAGTCCGCTGAAATGCGGTTTATACTCAAACCGACACACAGTGGAACGAGCGTTAGGAGCGTCTGGACATTCATTAATATCTCCACTTCTGGTTCTCCTAGAATAAGGCTATTGGTACGGTTTTAAAGCTTTTTGAAGGAACTATTTAATTATAAACAGGATCAAACCTTTTAGGGTAAACGTGTAAAAATTCTAGATTTGATATTTCGATGTTAGATTATTTAGTATCAAACATTGTACCATTTATTGTACCTACATACTACGAGAATAGGCACAATACAGTATTCTATGGAAAGACAGATACATAGGTATTAAATAAAGTTACACAAAGGAAAAAGTAACAAACCAAATAATTTAATTATTAAACAAAATTAATAAAATAATTGATAATTACTTTTGTTAGTTAATATACTAGGTATAATTGATACATCAAAATTATAATAAATGTAAGTGCCTATATAAAATTGTTTTATTTTAATAACGAAATAAAAATTAAATAAATTAAAAATTAAAAACTTGACGATTGGTTGTAGGGACTATTGCACCTATGTGCACCATTACACATATGTCGTTCAAATACCACACACAAACTGAGTTTCATTGTTAATACTATTATGTTAGATGAGGGTTGTTCGGATAAATGAATGTAAACAAACATTGGTAAACAAAAGAAAACTTGCGAAAAGTAGACGCCAATATCAACAGAAATTAGTTTTAACTAATTCTCAAGGCCCATAAAATAAAAAGAAAAAATCATTTTCTTGGAAAATAGCGCCTAGTAGCAAAATCCGACTAATGGAAAAAAAAACTTCAAACATTCTAGTCATTTACTGTGAAGGTAGTTTTTTGGCCGATTTTCGCAATTGATTATTTAATTTTATCACCCAATTTTTCACCGAAAAATCCCAGACATTTGAAATAATTCCATGTCTTATTTGCCTAAAATATCTTATTATGGACGTGTTTTTTTCCAGTAGGTGCACGATTAATTTAATGCATTATCTCAAACAGTAGATTGCTTTAAAAATATGAGTTTTTTGAAAAATTTATATTTCAATTCAGAATTTTTTATATAAGATTTAATTTCACAATTAATTTATCTATAGATTTTGTTAAGAAGAAGTATAAAGTATAATTTAAGATCAAAATAAAGGACAAATTTAGTTATTAGAGAATTGGTCCAATGCCCAACAAATGCGTTGATTCGTTCCAATGTGCGCCACAAGCCCGCCGACTTTATATAATTCAGCGGCCTTGTGCCGATTTGTTCGTTTATACTTACATTGTGAAAATATGTTGTAAAAAGAACTAGTTTTGGCGAGAATAGAAATTCATGAAAATGTGCCATAGTACTTCTATTTTAATCATTTTGTGTGACACAATAATTTAGTTTAATTATATTTTATTAATTGTTTAATAAACAGCAATATATGTAGCATATGACATTAACAGTAAAGTACCAATGACTTTTACATACATATACTTTCACACATTAAAGAGATAAGAATGCACCGGAGATTTTCGGAAATACCGAGCTCTAAACGATAAGAATAAATAGAGAAGTATTTTAAATAATAACTACAACTCTGAAAACTTTAATATCTATATTGTTGTTATAACGATTAGAGTAATAGAACACAATAAAAATAACTGGGCTATATTTCGCTAACTTTTCAACTATTTGTATAGTAGTAAATTAGTAATCAATAATGGCTCTTCCTTTTATTATTTAACTATTAGCAACAGTTATAGATTGGGATAGAGGAGGAGAGAGGCTCAGGAATTCGCTGAGTTGGCCAAGACCACTTCAAGCCTCTCAATCGCTTTTTAAGCCTCCCACTCCACCCTTGTGTAGACAAAGTTGAGTGTTCCCATCTTTAAGGCTTATTATATTAATTTCATTAATCAATGTTATTTTATAAATTTGTTTTGAAAAATAGACGACAAAAACTACTGATAGGCTATGAATAGGGATCACTAACTCCTTTTTATTTTTATTATAACGGCTATGGAATATCAACATCTCACCATTTTACGTTCCCCTAAAAATTCTCAGTCTCTAAAAAATCTAAAAATCTTTGAATCTGAAACATTATGGTTAATAATGACAACAACCCATTATTTTCTTTTTTCGGACATCAGCATTCAAAAGCAGTATCAGCTAGTAATCAAATCTGGCTATGTAATTAATCACCTTATTAATTTTTAAGAGGAATCTATCTCCTCAGTCTGGTACAAGATGCGGTATCCCCAATACATAAGAAAGGTAACCGATTTAAACTAGTTAATTATCGAGGAATAACTGAATCCTAATAAACATCCTTTAGAACACTCTTTTGCTTCGTATACCTCCCGTTCGTATACCGAGCAGTTTGCTATCGATTCGGGTTCAAAAGAGGCAGAAATACAACAAATCAATTTTTTAAACATCGTATATTATTGAAAAGATGCAAAGATTGTCATATAAATACATGCCATTTCTTTATCGATTTTAAATCAGCATTTGAATAGAATGATCCGTTTAGTTGTATGCCCCTATGAATAAACTGAAAATATCCCCAAAGTTGATCTTATTAGTACAGACATATGTAATGTATTGCAAGAATCCAGGGAATGGTGTCGTAAACTTTCCTTTCAGAAAGAAAGGTCCGAAAAGGAGGCGCACTTGCATGTCTGCTCTTTAACCTTTTTCTGGAAAAAGGCGGTAAGTGATTCTGGTATTCAGACCAGTGGTACTGTATTTGATGATCTAGTACTACTCCTCAGTTCTGCGCAAGCGCTAGCTTTATTAACCTCATGTCATCTCGTCTCTCAAAACATTCATTATTTCACAGTGACATAGTTATCGCTCAAGTGTTAAACTTAGTGTTGTAAACTTATACCACCTGTATTTTCATTAGAACCTACAATCGGTGAGTAATCACTTGATTATTAGCTGTTCTGAACAGTACAATAACAGAGTGCAAGAGATAAGAAAAGAGACACGTCGGCATCTTGCTCCCCACTCCTTCCTACGGCCAGTGTGCCTTCGCTAGGCCAAGGGAGAGGCTTCACGTCAGTCATTTTTCTCTGCGCCTACGTAATTAGTTACGTCTTCTGAACAGTTTATTTATTTATTTTTTTTTTTTTAAGTTATTATCATTATTATTTATTTTTTTTTTTTTATTATTTCTCTCCCTCTTTCTTGCACTATACTTATTCATCGCTCATAGCCAATATGAAATGAGATATTTTCATATGGTGATGTCTAGTAAAGCGAATTCCAATAAACGAAGTAGGAGCTTAGGGACTACTCCTACTAATTCTCCCCCTAAAAATAAATCTCGAAAATCAAATCGCAAGAACAATAACATTGTTACACCCGGCAGCTCAGTAGAAAATATGGAGCCCCAACCTGGCACTTCTTCTGAGCTTACGACAGAAGAATCTCCTTTCTTCACCCCCAATCCATATCAGGCGCTATCTAACACCCCCGAAGACAGCATGGAGGCAGCACCAGCTCCCAGGGAGGCTAAACCACCTCCAATATTCATAAAAAAACATAAAAAATTTCCAATTATTATGCCAACAATTAAATCATGTTGCGGGCTCTGGAACATACATTTGCATCAGTCGTACAAATGACACAAAATTACTGCCAGACACTCCAGAGACACAGAAAAATTGTAAAATATTTGTCTGACACGAAAGCTGACTTTCATACATATCAGCTCCAACAAGAAAGAGCACTTAGGGTAGTAATAAGACACCTGCACCCTTCGACGCCTACAGATGCGATCAAAGATGAACTGACATCCATGGGATTTGAAATCCGCCAAATCGTAAATGTCACAAAGGAAAATAGAGAACAGCCAAAGAAACAAAATACCATTACCCCTCTTTTTTGTTGATCTTGAAAGATCGCCCGGGGTTGAAAACATATATTCAATCAATCGCCTCTATTACACTAGAGTTGTCGTAGAGAAACCTTATATTAAAAAAGACATAGTCCAGTGCCACAACTGCCAGGCGTATGGACACACAAAACGGTACTGCCATCATCTACCCCGCTGCGTCAGATGTGGAGGACAGCACAAGACGGAGGAATGTACCAAAACAAGGCAAACTCCTGCAGTTTGCGCACTATGTCACCAAGGGCATCCAGCTAACTACAAGGGGTGCCAGACCTACAAGATCTTAAAGTCAAGACTGCAGACTGCACCTCGTCAAGATCTTACACCAAGACCGCTAAGGAAACCCTCAAGAATCGCCAACTCAGGGGTCTCATATGCCCAAATGCTGGAAGAAGATGAGACACCACAACCTCAGGCCCAACCGCAGGCTCAACCTCAACCCCAACCTCAACCTCAACCCCAACCTCAACCTCAACCCCAACCTCTAGACTCCTACCATCAATATCAATTTCCACATAATCCTTCCACTCAACCTAGGACCAATACCCAAAAGTCCAGTCCACACCGAATTTCCTACATTCCTCCTCCTATCAACTCTACTGATATTACTGCCACCATGAATATATTCCTGACTGAGCTCAAATCTCTTATTACCCCTCTCATCTCCTTGTTAACCAACTTAGTATCCAACCTAATCCAAGTCCCCAGAAATCCATAAATGACACCGAAAAAGTCTTTTTCCATTCTCCTTTGGAATGCGAATGGTGTTCGAAATCACGTTAACGAACTAAGTACACTACTACACGACAAACATATTGACGTAGCCCTTATAACTGAAACACGACTAACCAACAAACGATCATTCAACATCCCTGACTACCAAATATACAGAACTGACCATCCCGATGGAACAGCTCATGCCGGCACTGCGGTCATCATCCATCGCTCCCTCTCCCACCACTCATTTCCCCTACCAGTCCATGATTTTCTTCAAACCACTGCTATAAAAATACAAACCAGTTATTTTCCTTTAACAGTGGTAGCTGCATACTCCCCACCTAAAATACCGATTTCCGCATTACAATTCAATTCCTTCCTCAATTCCTTAAACCATCACTTCCTCATAGGTGCAGACTTAAATGCAAAACACCAGCAGTGGGGCGCCAGAACAACGAATTCTCGCGGGCGAACATTGCAGTCTGCACTCTATTCCACCCATAGTAACATCCTCTCTCCCGACTCTCCCACCTATTGGCCCACCGATCCTAACCGTAATCCCGACCTATTAGATATTTTCATCCACAAAGGCCTAGGACCGTTAAATCATTCTGTCTCCCGGCTTGACGACCTATCCTCAGATCACAGCCCTCTTATCCTAACTCTTTCATTATCACCTATACTAAAACTCCCTTCACCGTCTTTCCTAAGAGGTCCAGTTAACTGGACCCTCTTCCGTGAAATAATAACCGATGCAATAGACCTCAGAGTATCCCTCAAATCTCCTCAAGAATTAGACGATGCTGTTAATTCCTTTACTACCCTGATCCAACAAGCAGCCTGGAATGCATCTTCACCTTCCCCATCCCCTCTGTATTACAAGAAGAATCCTATACCCCAAGATCTCCTAGATCTAATCCATACCAAGCGATGCTCTAGAACCCTCTGGCAAAGAACCAGGCACCCAGATGATCGGAAATCCTACAACTATTACACCAAATTAGTTAAAAAGAAATTAGATACCTTTAGATCCAAATCCTACAATTCCTACCTCTCCTCATTATCCGTAACCGACAATTCCCTATGGAGTGTAACCAAAAAAGTACTGAAACACCATACTATCACCCATCCTCTCCGACGTGATGATGGTTCCTGGGCTTCGTCAGAGGAGACTAGAGCTGAAGAATTCGCCCAATACCTCTCTAAAATATTTACCCCTCACCCCAACCACAATCCCACTCATACAGCTAGCGTACAAGAACTCCTCTCTTCACCAATACCTCTCTCTCTACCCCCTAAAGCTGTTAACCCCTCTGAGGTCAAATTCCTTATAAATAAACTAAAACCCAGTAAATCTCCTGGCCATGACCTCCTCAGTTCCAAGATCATTCGACAACTGCCTCAAAAAGCAATTATATTCCTTACTTACCTGTATAATTGTATCCTCCGCACAACCCACTTTCCTCTGTTGTGGAAACACTCCATTATTATTCTCTTTCTCAAACCGGGTAAACCCCCCAACAACGCCTCTTCCTATAGACCAATCAGCCTCCTCCCTATCCTTTCAAAAATCTTTGAAAAAATCCTACTTAAGCGCATCCTACATTTAATTGAAATTCCTTCCCACCAGTTCGGATTCCGCTCGGGGCACTCCACTGTACAGCAGGGTTTAAGAGTGGTTGACCATTTATCCTCTGCACTTGAAAACAAGCAATACTGCACTGGTGCCTTTCTGGACATTGCTCAGGCATTCGACCGGGTATGGCACGATGGCTTGCTTTTCAAACTAAAAACCCAATTACCCCAATCCTTATATCTAATCCTTAGATCCTATCTCTCTAACCGTTCCTTCAGAGTCCGCTGTGGTCCAGAGTTCTCCACTTGTTATCCAATCGAGGCCGGCGTACCTCAAGGAAGTGTCCTAGGTCCTATCCTCTATATCTTGTTTACAGCCGATATACCTTTAGATCCTGATACCTTCCTTGCATCCTTTGCCGATGATACTGCCATACTATCAACCCATTCAGACCCAGAACTGGCATCTGCCCATCTACAACGACACCTCTCCTTAATCGAACATTGGTGCGCCAATTGGCGTATCAAAGTCAACCAATTCAAAAGTAAGCACGTCACCTTCACCCTCCGTCGCAGATCCTGTCCACAAGTTCATTTTAACTCTATACCACTTCCCAGTTCCGACACAGTCCGGTACCTGGGTTTCCTACTAGACAAAAGACTTACCTGGAACCCACATACTTGACTTAAAAGACAAGTGCTCAACAGAAGATACGGACAGTTATATAGACTACTGAACAGAACATCAAAACTTTCCGTTGAAAACAAACTATTAATTTACAAGATTATTCTCAAACCGATGTGGACCTACGGAATTGAACTATGGGGAACTACTAAATTTTCGAACATCAAACGTATCCAATCCTTTCAATCCAAAGTCCTTAGAACAATAGTCAATGCTCCCTTTTATGTTACAAACAAGACCTTACATCACGACCTCAAGATCCCTTATGTCCTTGATCTCATCCCATCCAAATTCTCAACCTTCCACCAGAAACTTGCTCTTCTTCCTAACCCCCTGGCACAATCCCTATCTAGTACCAACCATCCTTATAACCCTCCTCGTAGGTTGAGGCGGCAGTGGCCGAGAGATCTCTTATGAAAATACATCTGGAGTGCTGGCAATGGCCAGCTTCTCCACTCATGCCTGAGAGTGTGTGGCTCTAGCGTCCTCACTCAGTCTCCACTGGCTAGACTGGTGACGCGGCTGACTGAGAGGCGCTGGGATCTCCTGGCGTTGTGCCTCGGCACCCACTTCTGGGTGTAGGGGTTCGATTCGGAGTTCCGAGGGGCAGTATGTAAATATTGTATATAGATATGAATGTGGCCAAGATTATTATTATTTTATTTTATTTTTATTAATTGTTATGTATATGTATATATATATATATTTTTTTCTTTCTCTTTGTTATTCAGGTTTACTTATTTTTATTTCTTTCTTTTTTTTTTTTTTTTTTTTTTTTTTATTCTGTACATATGGAATGAATGATCTCTTTTAGCTCTAATACTCATTGCCCAAGATAGTGGCAGAGTGTATTATTTCTCAATAAAGCAATATTTAACTTGAAAAAAAAGTACTACTCCTCGCTTTCAAAGATCACGTTTCATTATAGGTCGCTCTATTGATCGCTTGCAAAAATTATTCCTGATCTTGGTAGTTACAGCTAAATTATTGATTATAAATGAGGACAATACCAATTATATGGTTCCTGAGGTTTCATTCGGAACATAGAAGTTTGAAGAAGAGTGCGAAGAAAAAATATATGTCTTACTCAAAGATATAGATATCACTTCTTCTTCCTCTTCTTGCATGGCTCTGCAGCCCATCAATGAGCCTTGGTCCGCCTGTCCTCCCTGTCCAGTGTAGCGGCCTTCCAGTTTTAAACATTTAATAGCCTCCAGGAGTCTTTACTGACTCCATCCAGCCATTGCAGCTTGGGTCGCCCTACACTTCTTGTCCCCTGAACCTTTTCTTCTACTGTAGCTAATGGTCAGCCCAGCGCAGCCTACCAAACGTTACAACTTAGACCACGTCCGGTGTTTGTAATAGACTTGTCTGCTCCCCATTGGTACGTCTTCTCCATGCTTCCCCCTCTCCGAAATCTTGCTATAGATTTCACTAAAGTGATCAAATTAAATCATCTTCGGTGGGGAGGTTCTGACGTCATGAACGGATTAAAAGTTTGAAGTTCGTGTTTTCGCTTGAACGAGGCATCATCCAAACCGATTTATATTTAGCTAAAGTTAAACATTGCAAATTTAAAACAAGCATTAAGATGATAACATAAGCTCATAAACAAAGTGACGATTAGGTGACATTTGGGGAAATTGCATAATTATAGTCGAAACAGAATCTTCATCAACACCTAAAGTCGTAGAGTTGCATAAAAACTAAATTGGCGGCTGGTCATAATCAACCTCTATTAATTCGACTACTAACCTTTCATAAAGAATTCGACAACAGTGCAGGCAAAAAATGTCTACGTGTAAATTACAAAGATGATGTGAATATTAGGTTTGGGTCACCAGTGAAGTAGTGGTTAGCATAATAATCCTACTATGCCCAAGATCGGAGTTTCGCAGCCTTGATTATGGCCTTAGAATTTTTCAAGGGAATAAAAAATCCTTAGTTTCGCAGTGCTTCGTAGGGGACGTAAAATGGCGGTACCAAGCACCTACGTGCTTTCAACTACACAACATGTGTCTTTCAAATACACTTACACTTAGATAGTGTAAAATCTAGGAATCCCACTCTAGCATCGTCCGATTAGCCATAGGAATATAAAGTGGTGTTTAAAGGATAAACTGCAATAAACTGTGAAAATTATGAAGGCAGCGAGGTTTCATAAACGTAAATATTTGTTGGTTTGCAACCCTAACAAATCCAATAGGATAAGGTAAGATCATGTTGCAAAAAACTGCCAAAGGAGTCTCTTCTTTAATTTTAGTAATACCCATCCTTATATAATATACCTAATAATTACAACAAGTATTTCTCTGTTTTAATCTATAGTATTAACAATTCCTGTTAATCGAAATTATTTTTTTTCAGACACGAAGCGCGGGAGAAGTGGCTCATTACGAAGGTTCAGCGTTCCTCCGCGGCGGGAGTCTGGGAGCGAGGCGAGGACGATGGACGCTGCCATCCGGAGGCCTTCCTTGGCTGCCCTCGCCGACAGAGGAACCTGGGGCTCACCCTGGGAGTTCCTCTTGTCTTGCGTCGGTCTCTCGGTTGGCATCGGCAATGTCTGGAGGTTCCCCTATCTAGCCTATCAGAACGGAGGAGGTAAGATTTACAAATTTTCCTAAAGGATATTGAAGTTTCGATTAACAAAATTGAGGTTTCGCGAGACAGAAAAATTCTAATTGAGTGTGAATAAGCAAATAAAGTAATATCCGTTGGAGGCGTCAAAGTTATACGATGTAAAGTGGGATATGGCAAAAATACTTATAGATACTTCAAATACTGATAGATACTTATTTAACCATAGGTATTGAAATTATTAAACAGCGAGACTAAGTACAGTGTGTTATATGTGCAAACTCTACCATAAGAAACATAAATATAAAATATTAATTCCTTAATAGTTAATGATGACACTGTAGTAAACGAATTTCAAATAATTAAAATACTATCAGAAATTTCCGTACAAGACAAAAATTACTTGTTTAGATAAATTAAGTAAAATATTCACCGTAAAAGATAATAATTCTTCAATGGCTAACGAACTGCTTGTTAAAGCTCCTTCCTATTTCAACCAAATGAAATAGTTGAGAAACCAGATGGAAAAATTATTTACACGTGAAAATATATACGCCCAAAATTAATGGAAACTTTAGAGGTAAGATTCGATGACGAAAACCTTTATTACGTTCAGAATAAATCATACTTTTCAGAAGATGGCTGAAGAGCAAGAATAGACTTTCTTTATTCTCTTCTTTCCAATGATATCTGAACTATCTGCGTAGCAAATAATTTGGATTGTTCGATTGATAAGGGTTCATCCAGATGGATGGCCTGACTAACCAAGATGTGCTCCTTACTTGTGTAAAGATTTTTCACCGTAAGGCAAGACTTTATGAAAGGGGAGTAGAAGCCGTGGAACTCCATCGATACTAACCAGGTTCCCTGAAATACCTGATTGTAATTTGCACCCCCTATGCCAAAAGAAAGAAGAAGTTGAATTAAGGCCAACAGCTTTGGCATAACAGCTAAGAAATATGTAGACGTGGCTTTAAGTTTGCTGACTCGATATATCTAGCTGTTCTATAAACTTGAGCTAGCTGAAAAGAAAGAACTCATGTTAAAATTAAGGAGTTGAAATAGGCCACAACAAGCTAGATGTTGCGGATGTTCGAGGACCTCTTTCAATATTGCAGCCCTGTTCAAGTGGAACGTCCTTAAATTAAGGAACAGATAAGGGAAGGAATGCGGCAGTGGTAGTCTCTGTTTGATCTGAATACAGCGGCCGGATAGCATGCCCGGCATGACTACACAATGACGGAACAAGACATAAAGTTTTAGTCCCTAGAGGAAAAAGCATTGACATCAAGGCTTGTCAGGACTGACCTATCGAAGCTGGAAGAAGCTATTATTATCTTGGGATTTATGGTATCAATATCCGGGAATACTTCCACTCTCCTCGATGTTTCTAGTTAAGAGAGCTTGCTCCATAAAATGCCAATGTAAATCGCACTGGTGTAAAGATTGTGTGGCAAGGAAAAACAGATCGTCAATGACTGTCCGGGAATCTCCTAACTGACTGGAAAACAAAGCAGCAATAAGGAAAGAGGAGGAGAAAAATAAGGCTTAGCACTAGACCTTTCCAGCAAACCTCCATGGAATAATGAGATTGGTGAAAAGGCCACACAACTCAAAAATCCCTCCAGTCAAAGATTTGGATATTATACATGAAGATTTAGTTTTAGAGATGTGTTTTGGGGACTCTCGATATTTTGGAATTTTTATTTTAATTATATAGTATAGTATAGTAGTAGATATGGAATTTATATCTACTTAAACCTGATGACAATATGCAATAGAAATTTATGTATACTTTATACTAGAAAGAAGTAGGAAAATTGTCAACAAGTAAAGACACAGTATTTTACCTATTTCATATATTCGGTATTTTTAGATCTGTGGCTTGATTCGAAAATGGCCACTGTCAATTTTTTTCAAATTTTGTTTTATTTATACCAAACGTTGCAAAATTTAGTAAATCTTTAATTCTAAAAAAGCCAATGTCTAATAACAAACTAAAGTAGGTTGCATTTCCATTATAATGTGAGCCAATGTCATTGCGAGTGTTTTCTGATTCATTTCTGAAAGGGCCTATGTTGACATTGGCTCTTTTGGCATTTTTGAATTTGGCCCTTTTAGAACCAGGCCACAGATATATATATATATATATATATATATATATATATATATATATATATATTTGGTATTTTATAGATCTAAAAATATTTTAGCTCTTTAAAATACCGAATAAACCAACCAGGGAACCTTTCGCAAATCCCGGCATTATCACGACACACACCAAAAGACAAATAACATCAAAGGTGACTAAGTGTAGCACATCTCACGTCACAAGTCGAACCATAATCATCAGCTAGAGACAAGAGATTGATAAATAAGCAACTTTGATGTATATATATATATATATTCAACCTTACTGCAATATGTTCCACAAACAGACAGTAAATAATATGTCCAGATGATCCTTGTATTGGCGAAACCTATTTTCAGAATATTAAAGACTTAAAGCCTTTGGGTTTTGGTGATTTTTCCTGTAGCATTATAATAATTAATCAATTGATAATACATGTCTATTTTTGAGCTTTTATTAATTTTTATAGATTTAAAATTCTGTAAAGGACACCATTCTACATTTTTGTAATTTTTTTATTTGTTGAAAAGGGCAGATTTTTCTGCTACTTTGAGAAAATAAAATTCTTTACACTGTTATTGGAATTGATATGTAATTTTAAGCATTGATCGGCATTCATTTATGACAATTTACCTAAAGTATTACCAATTTTTATATATATGAAACCGTTTACTTCCGCTTCACAGGATTGTAATGTTGAAAATGATTGAATATATCTGTTTTATATGTTTATACCTTAATCATAATAATATATAATAGCAATAATAAAATAGTGTCCTGTATCGGGATATTATATGTTACTATTAGAGAGAGCGATGGCTGATCTGGAGAACCCTAGATGAGGACGGAAGAAGAGCCGCTATTACCGGCTAAGCCTAAGCAATGATCGATTGCCCCCACCCCCCCTCCCTCAGGAAATATAATCCTAATCTCCCCCCCCTCTTCCCGTTTATACAATTTAGCTCGAGCTAACTCCCTGTTCTCTCTTCAATTATATCAGCCTTATTTAATGGACGGATTTCGTAGAGACGTTTTTATACTATGGAGTAAATCGAATCATCGTTGTGGTCGGTAGTTTCTCGATTGGTGGTGGAATAAAAAATATTAAAAAGACAATCGGAACTTTAAGTCCAAATCATTTTTTTAATAATAGATGTAAAATTTTATTGCGCTAATGCACTTTTTCTTACAGTTATAAAACGGTGGACTTTTAAGAGAAATATAGGGGTAATTCTCATTCTACGGGAAAGTTTCTTATGTTATACAAAAAACTTCAGTTGTTTCTTATAGTTTAGACCATGTCGGTGAATTTTCTGTCAACGTTTCGCCAGACATGCTGCTGACTTCCTCAAGGCTTAATTGAGACTCCTTTGCAATTGTTTCTAGCTAGGCGATAATGACTCAAGTTTTCGGGAGTTTTATTCTGAAGATATGCTTTCCACGCTTTATTTTTTATCTGAACAGCTTGGCGCACTTCACCATTCCACCATTCTGTACGCTTTTGTCCACCTGAAATTCTACGCAAGCCGCAAACTTCTCTTCCTGTTTCGAGGAGACACAATTTCAAACGACACCACTGTTGCTCTACATCACCGTCTTGACTCAATTTCTTAATTTTTCTTCAATTTTATTTGTATAGGAGGTTCTCTTTCCTGGATCATCTAGAGCTCTTCTGTTCAACGCTTGATAGCTCTTTTGTTTTCTTTCCCGCTTTTGTGAGATTTTTGTGTCGGCTATTAGTAGCAGATGACCACTACCGATTCTGCTCCTATTATAACTTTGATGTCAGCAAAGTATTGCCTAATGCCCCGGTCATATATAAAATAGTCTATGATGCTGTTTCTATCCAGGCTCGAGATAGCACCTCAAACCTTTAAAAAAAAGTTGGGGTATGTGAGGACCCCACCATTTATGTCCTCCCAGCTCACCGTACTATTGGAGAGTTAAAATAAATAAAATTTTCGTTTTACTTTTTAATGTTTCATACATAATATTTGAACACATAAAAATACCAATAAAAAATCACAATTAATTGATTCATATCGAATAATTCATATCAATATCGAAATTAATTGATAAAACGAGTGCGTAGATTAACACCTCTATTGCTAAGTGTGACACCATTTGGAAAGTTAGGAATATCTAAATAAACATGGTAAGGGTCATTGAGGAGGTAGCTTACCCGGTACCCTTTTTTTTTTTTTTTTTTTTTTTTTTTTTTTTCTTAGCCCTTTGGGTTCGAAGGTTGCTAAGTAGGATATAGGAAAGGATTGAAAGGATCTCTTGTACTGTACGATGTACATTTTAAGAGGAGGGTGAGAAAAAGGAAGGTATTAATTCGTTTATTTGCATTAACTTTGGATTTTTCCGGTGATAGGGCTCACCGTATCTTTTTATTTTGAATAGTATATTTATTTATTACTCAGTTCAGGCTGAGATTTTGTATGTGATCTTGCCACGTTTGTGGCCGTGCTGCTGGGCTGAGTGACCTGAAAAGGGGGTTAGTACAGTGGTTCAAGCTGTCAAAAAATTTGATATGTCTGCGTTTAATGAAGTCTGTTACTGTCGGTATGTCGAAAGTAGTGTGTAGGAGGTCAGTTTTTGTCTTGTTTAATGATGTGCGCTTCACTATGCGTTGTAGTATGCCATTCTGAAACTGTTGGAGCTTTTTTGCTGTTGCAGGCGTGATGTTGCCTAGCAACGGTGCTCCGTACAGGAGTGCTGGTCTGAGGATGCTTTTGTATATTGTCAGCTTGAGGCGGAGAGATAAGTTAGAAGATGTGAGTAGGTGGTTTAGTCTGTAAGACTTGGTCCTAACCGACCTGAGTTTTTTCCTGCAGTGGTAGGCTAGCTTCAGGTGCCGGTCTAGAGTGACACCTAAGTAGACTATGCTGCCCGCTGGTCTGTTTTCCTTTCCCGCTACCCTATAGACCTTAGGGAGAGGGCGGCGCTTTTTTCCCTGAAAGGAGAAAATTATGCAATCAGTCTTTTTGGGGTTCACTGTGATGTTAAGTCCCTCCAATTTCTGAGTGATGCGCTCACAGACCTCCTCCGCCTGCCGTAGAGCTCTCTCTGCGCTGATAGAACTGCTGTAGATAGCTATGTCGTCGGCATAGGCTGCTACAGTAGCTTTTTTGTAGTTTGTTCCAACAGTTTCAGCTGTATATATCGAGAAGAGTACTGGAGATAGCACAGACCCCTGAGGTACTCCACATGTGAGTGCGATGGCTTCCGAAGATGCTTCGCCGATGCGGACTGCTATTGTTCGCTGTTCAAGAAACGACCGTAGGACCGAGTAGAGCTGTTCCGGAAATTCGTTGTCCTGTAGTGTCTTGCATAGTAATCTATGGGACACTGAGTCGAACGCTTCCGTACAGTCTATGGAGATCATAGCGGTCGCTTCGTTCTTGGCGGTGCGCTGGCTCACTTCCGCATATATCTTTGCTAGATGGTGATCTGGACATAGGCCGGCTTGGAAGCCGGTCTGCTCCGGTGGTATTAGAGCTATCTCTGAGCAATATGTCTTGAGATAATTGAGAACAATTTTCTCGAAGACTTTGCCCAGATGCGGGAGCAAGCTGATAGGTCTGTAGTCTGCTGGCTGCGATCCTGGCTTCGCTGGTTTGAGTAGAGGAAAAAGAATAGCTCTCTTCCAATTGTCAGGAAAATACCTTAACCTGAGGCAGGTGTTGTATAAATTGGTCAAGTGAGCTATTCCTCTTCTTGGCAGTTGTTTCAGCAATATAGTTTGTATCCCGTCGTGGCCTGGTGCTTTATTCCCCTTCGTACGACGGAGAATCGCCTTCAGCTGCTTCGGAGATACAAACATATAGTTGTTTCCTATTTCTTCGGTGGGTAAGTCTGTTTGTATAGGGTCTGTTCTTTTAGTGATGATTGCACCATAGTGATCCGAAAACTTGATAACCTGTTCGTCTACTGTCAACAGTCTGTCCCCGTCATGAAGTAATGTAGAGCTTCTCTTCTGTGTGCTGGTTCTCAGTAACTTCCAGAATTTTCTATAGTCGCCATGCGTGGCCCTCAGTTTTTCGTGCCACTGTGCAGTCCTCCATTGTCTTATAAGACTTCTAATCTGCGTGGTAAGGGAATTTACCACCGATTTCGTCTCATAATCCCTAGTCCTATACCATTTATTCTTCCACTTATTGCGGGTGGCAATAAGGTTCAGAATATGGTCTGGCATAGGGCGTAGAGCTGGAGGAAGTGGCCTGAATTTCGGAATGGTTAAGTCTGCGGCTTTTCTGATGGTTTTTGTGAAGAAGTCCACGTATGCGTCTACATCACTTCTTGTCCGGAGTGCGGGAACTGTTGATAGTTCGCTGTGGACCTGTGCCCTATATGTTCCCCAGTCTGCTTCCTCATATTTGTATTTTGTTGCCGCTGGAACAGGTATTTTCTCGTCTATGATATAGAGCACAGGTCTGTGGTCGGAGGTGATAAAGTCCAACGCCGAACAATCCACGAATCGATGCGGCTGCCTCGTGAGTAGGAGATCGATGGTGGATGTGGACGATGGCTTCGCTCGGTGTCTGAAAGTGTGGGTATTCGGATGTACTACTGTGAAGGGAGTCTTGGTGAGTTTTCTTCCGGCGACGTTGCTCCTGATGTTGTTCCAGATTGGGTGCCGGGCATTTAGGTCGCCCACTACCCAATGATTTGTCTGCTTGGCGCACTCGGCTAATATCATTGAGAAGATATCTATAGAGGACCTGGGTCTTCTATATAAACCTGTGATGATAGTAGGTTTATCGAGTAGCACCTGTACAGTTTTGTGGTGGATTCTTGGGTCACTAGCTGCCACTGGTGAGGGGAGTGCTCTCCACCGAAACCCGTGGCGTATGGCTATGATGACTCCTCCTCCGTCGTCTCCCGTGAGGCCGTATCCTGGGATGCGAATGTGCCGGAAGTTGACTCTTGTATCTGTGAGGATCACTATGGTGGGTTGGGTCTGTGCTATCAACGCATAGATTTCCGTAATTTTGGGCAGAAGCCCGTCCGTGTTGAAATTTAAAATTTTGACTGTCCTGTTCATTTTGTCAGAGAGTCAGTAAGAAGTGATATGAGGGTGTTAGTGGAGTGTGTTAAGGTAGCGATGCTCTGCATAATGAGTTCCACCCAAGGTGGGGGTTCATTATGTTGAGTCATCGTTGCGTAAGTCTGTTGAGGTGTTGTTTGGTCGGTAGTCGTAGGTGGGGTCTGTCTGGGTGGGGGTTGAGGTCGTTCGCTGGTTGGTCCGGGTTTCTGGTGCTGCTGTGGTGGACTCGGCTCGGTCTTCTTCTGCTGGCTTTGTACTGAGACGTTCTTCCGCAGGCCAATCTTCTGTCGCAGTGCCTCAAGTTTTTCCTGGAGGGTCTTTCTCACTTTGCACCCGGTGAAGGATGCTACGTGTGGGTCACCGCAGTTCGCACACTTAACAGGTGTGGACGTGCGTTGACATTCGGAGACAAGGTGAGGACCGGCACAACGTACACAGGTCACCTTTTTTCCACAGTGATTCTTTGTGTGCCCGAACTCCTGGCACCTGTGGCATTGAACGATACCGCTCCTGCCGCGATATGCTTTGATATTAAACCGAACCCTGTTGACGTGTCCGAGCTGCTTTAGGTCTTCTAACTTCGTTTCTAAAGCTGTTGTGAGAAGGATTAGAGGAAGATCCACCTTGCTGCCATCTTTTTCACTCTTCTGCATTCGACGGATGTCGAGGATGCCCGAGTGACGTTCGTTGAGGCTCGACTTAATATCCTCTATGTCGTGATCTATGTCTAGCCATAGATCACGAATTTCCTTGTTTTCTGCCCTTTGCTTACCCGGTACCCCTCCCTTAAAGATACAGTATAGGGAGTTGTAGGCAAGAAGCGGGCAACTCAACGTTCAGGACTGTCACATATAGCCAATATAGCACTATGTAACAAATTTGAATATTTTCCTTTTCGGATAAAGTTATTATCTGTTTATCATCGCTATGTAACAAAAATTCTTTTCAACCAATAAGATAGCGAGAACCCTTATATTTCTCAATTATTTCGGTTGGCATTAAACTTACCTAAGGAAAATTTAAAATTAAATAAGGTGTTTCTATTTTAGAGAGAATACAATTTTTTGTTAGCGTAAATGAAAACTAACGATTTTCATATGTTCTAGATTAGATTGAGAATGAAGAAGTCTTAAATTAAAATATAATGAAACGAAAATTAATATGTAATTTTCTAAAACTTTAGAAACTTTTTAACGGTGTAGTCAAATAAACGAATATTTGTTCTCAATAAAATTACTATTTGCATTACACAAGCTTCATGTTTATATTATATAGCACATCGAAACCTGGAAGGCCTATCAAATTTCACTTTTATCATCAATCATCACGAACATGTGCGTTCTGAGTTCTGATGAATCCGTGAGGGACACAGTTGCTGATGCTTCATTTGTAAGATTGATATATCTTTCGACAGCCTTTGGATGGATGGGAAACTTAGCAGTTTCAATTTGAACCCAGTTTTGCAACTTTGACTCAAATACTTATAGTGATTAGATTTTAATTTGTGTATATGAAACGATCTTTACCGTTATAGTATTCCTCAGTTTGTGAGCGTGCTGCTTCTCATCTTAGATGATTTTGTAGAATAATTCGAACACAGGTTTAGGGAAACTTCAACACTTATTAGACAAAGCTCGGAATTCATTACAAAGACTCATATGCAAGACTAATGCAAGAGATATTTAGACTTATACAGATTTCAGCTTCGGGACATATCTAAGACCTCCTTATTCCCCCCATATCTAATCCTTACAATATAAGATCTACAATGATTCTTACTTAACTACGAAGAAAATCATACTTTATGACCTAAATGTATCAATGGATTTTGCACGAATACTATCGTACCGTGACAAACTTTATTCCCATTCAAACCCACTCGTTTCAGACCTAGCATCGCCTTTGATTCCCGACTACTATCAGTGGGCACAGGAAGTCATTGGTGAGTTGATGGTGTTTGTGAGAATTAGTTTTAATCCTAAACTTTTGACATTAGTCTTCAAGGTCTTTGAGTTAGTAATTGAAGTGTTTGGGATGGAATAACTGCTTTAGTATTGACTAATTATACACATACGCATACCAGCAAACGTGCTAAGAGTAGGATTAGGATAAATTGAGATGTAAGCTTTGTGAACTCTGTAGAGGATTGGACAGAGGATACTTTATTGAAAAAACCAGCAGATTGAGAAAAGAGAGATGAATTTACATTGCTATTATTTACTTTCAATGATATGTTAGTGAAATATGTTTGGATAATGAGTAAATTTTTAGGGGGTAGGAATTTATAGAGTTAGTAAAGTAACCGCGAGTACCAGACTCAATCATAAGCCCGCTCCACGGCTAGATAAAGCTGTGTACTGTGTTCCAATGCTGACGAAACAACGTTCAACACGTGATGGCATGGCTGGAGAATGGAGTGAGAGATGTTCGGAATCCAAACTGGTGATTTGGTATAAGGTCGTTTGCATCCAGGATGGGGTAAAATCATTTCAGAATGAGCTTTTACATGATTTTTCCCACAGAAGGTAAAATTGAGAAAGGATGGTAAGAGGAAGGATCTACCGTTATTTTATTTTATTAGGTCTGTAAATCATTTTTACGAAGTATAATGTCCAAATGAAAAGAAAATGTATGGGTGTGAAATAGAATAGATTTACTAGGAAGGAGTTTTAAGATGTGTGCCGTGATGAGGTCGTGCACAGGAATATGGCCGAAATCTTTGAATAACGCTTTTTTTCTGAAGGATGGAATCCTTTGGGATGGAATGAATTGACCGAATAACTGTGCCTCCTCTTCGTCATATCTTGACCAGGCAGTGGATTTGTAAAGAGTGGATGATTAAAGTCTTTGAACTTGAGGAGCTTTTTGGTGGGCATCCATGATGTTTTGTCGGTAGTAGTTAGATTATCTAAGAGTAGCATTTTACAATACGTGTTCAAAGCATCAAATCCAGGTTGCTTTTTGATAAAAGTAGTTATCTTGAAGAGTAGAATTCTTAGAACTAATTAAACTTAAAACATAACTAGTTATTCTTAGAACTTCATTGACAGTTGTGCCGTTAGAAAATGGAATTGGGCAGTTTTTCAATTACCCCAGGTGCTTTTATATAACCTAGCTGTCCACGGCAGGCAGAGCTTTCGACATGCTCCCTTAAGTTTTTCATCGATCCACTATTATTAATAAAATATATGCTTGTGAATTTTCGTTTGTAATTGTTATTTTTTTAGTAGTTTTTTTTTTGTTGCAAAATAAACGAATCTCCTACAGTCATATCAAAGATCAAGCCATGTATATAGAACGTTATATATATATATATATATATATATATATATATATATATATATATATATATAAACTATATAGTACATACTTTAATTGGCACAAGACACCACCCTGTTTTGGGGTATGGGGGATATTATTCTGATAATACATACAAAAATAAAATGAACATATATTATTATATCTTGATTTATATTTATATTTCTCTTCATATCTGACTTTAGATATTTTTGGTAAAAGTTGATTTATTGCATCTTCAGCATGTTCTTTTATGAATGGAGGAGTAAATTCTATGAATTCATCACTATCTGTTTCCATTTTTTATTTAGTTTGTGGTCTGATCACTGTTTTAAAGATGTCTAAATTTCTGATGTGTGAAGGCTCTAATAGATTAAATGTTATATTAAATATTTCTATAAAATCACTTCAAAATAAATAAAATCTATCTTGAGTTAAATATAAAATTATTTATTTTAACATTTTAGGAATTTAAAATGAACAATATTATAATACCACCATTTAACATTTAAAATAACAGAGTGCTGAATTTCTAATTCGATCTTGGTGGCTGTTACTTTTACTTTTACTGTTACCCCTCACTAGTGGGGGAAAGTGGAACTTTCTACACCAGCTTTAGTTGAGTAATGGATAGTATTACTCAATGGTTGCAGGAAAAAAAATAACATAATATTCAATATATGTACATTCCTTAAATTGTGTTTTTTTTTTCTAAATCTAATGATACTACTTCTATAGGCATTTAATAAATAGTATTGAAATATAGAATGAATATTATGCATTATGCTGAAATATGAAAAGATTATCCAATACGTCATGAGAAATATTAAAAGATGAAAAAGTTCTGAACATCAGTATATATATAATTACTTAATAATAGTAGAGAATAAAAAACTGATTTGGACTCCTTGATCGATTCCGAACGAAAAGCATGAAGTAGAAGCTAATGTAATTTTTAAATAACTCATATTTTTTGTTGAATATGTAGTAATCACTCAATCAAAAATGTAGTTTAGCTCAAGTAAATCAAAAGTAAGATGACCTTTTTTAATATGTGAATTTTTTAATTTTATTTTTTTCTTTACACTTATGTATTTTTGAATGTGTTTAAATGGGCATGGATGCTTTTAATTTTCATGCTATGATTTATTTAAATTAGACAGAGATTTCTTCTCAGGAAGTTATGTTGTAGACTTCGGTATCAGATGAACCTAATTCCACCCCACACTTTGTCTAATCAGAAATCGATTATAGATCAAGCTCAGATGAAACCTGAACATCTAAACGTAATTAAAATCTAATTAAAGAAATGGTTTTCCTTAAATTGTGGCACTTTTAGCACAGCTTGCCAAGGGAGCGTTAAAATAGATTCAGGTATACAATTATTTATAAAATAAAACTAATTCTTTTGAGCTTTACCAATATTCATCATAGAGTGGATTTAAACGAAAATATATTTACATGCACTGCCGTACGAGATTTAATAAATTAATAATATGTATTATTAATTAATTACTTATTAATTAGTACAATAAATAATGACATTGAGTATGCTATCGTTGATTATATAATCATTTTTTATCGATTCATCTGTGAATCCAATTGATTTACTTATCAATTAAGTAATTCTTAATCTAATTACAAAAATCTGTAAATACAACACAGGTTTTATATCAATATCCACTTTATCAATACACTGTGAGAGAAACTGGAACTTTTATCACTTACTGTGAGAAGATTTATGAATAATGTATGCCTAGTTCAGATTATATACATAACTATAATAAATAAATAATCTGAAAGGTTTATATAAAAAATATTTTGGTAAAGGAAAAAAATAGAATAAAAATATAAAATAGCAAGAATTTAACTCTGAAAAAATAACTAAGTGAAAGCAAAAACATTATAAAAAGTAATGGAAGTGAAAAAAATTGACAGTAATTCAACACTGACAGCAACCCAAATAAACATCTATTTGTCGCCATTATTCCTCATTGAAAGCAATTCGGATTGCATTTCATTGTTGGCATTTATCTGGGTACCAGATATATAATTTCATTCACTTTCAGGAAGGTGTGGTTTCCTACTTTGGTGGTTGTTTACCTGTGTCCTTAATCATTCCATTGCCTCATATACATGTAATTTGTTTTGGATTCGTTGACGAGTCATAACGGAAGTTGATGAACTAGATGTTTTACGCCCTCTAAACCCCAGGAAACAAACAACTAGTCCTATTATAGAGGCTGGATTTGTTAGAATCAGGAACCGTATTGGTTCTGAATGACACAATAAAATCGAAGTCGTTTATCAAAACATACTTTCTATTAAGACTAATAGCGTGTAATATATTTCGCTTACATTAAATCTCTCTTAGTACTCCTCTACCTACGACTATAATTCGGCTGTAGACAACTACTGAAGAGCCAGAGAAGTTTAGATAAAAACTGAGCTAGAAGAGGCTATCAATAAGGACGGCGTGCGGTGGACATGATGAAGCGTTTGTAGTTAGGGCTCCGGGCAGGCATTACATCAGTTCCTATTCCGTCCCAGCTATCTAATCACTGGCTAGTAGCGTTCTATATACGATTTTGAGACAGTAATGGTCTTACTGGTATCATTTTTCTTAAATTAAAAATAATGTATATTCTTATATTTGTATAATAATACATAAAAAATATATATACATCTAGTCAACTTTACAGCATATCTAATTATTATCAAAAGACATAAAAAATTAATTTTTATTGTTAGAGATTATTATGTACTGTAATAAACGAATGCAAGCTAATCTGGAAATACTATAACTAAAAAAGTACTTTGTGCAATCGATACTTTAAAAAATTTTTACTTGAAAAAAAGAGAATTTAAATTTAAATAAATACCTTAAAAACATATTCACTAAGTAAGCTTCATAGAAAATCCAATAATTATCAAAAAAGTTATAAGAAAGTCAAGCATATGAATCATCTTATAATTTAGTTACTATTTTAAACTGATGCAAGGCCAACAAAAAAAAGTAGATCGATATTTACAAAACTTTCCTTTAAAAAAAAAGTCAATTGATATATTCGTTAAATAAATTCATACAAAATATATACACCAAGTGAACTTTTTAGCATGTCTTATATTTATAAAAAAACATTTAAAAAAAAGTCATGTTTATATTTAATTTTAGAATTTATATACTATAATAAACTATTACAGGCCTTACAAGGGAATATCAATGCTGAAAGAACAAGTATATCGATGCACTCGATACTTAAAAAACCTTTTCCACTAACAAAAAACGATGTTAATCCGTGTATTTGTATAATAAATACATAAAAAATATATCCACCAAGTGAGTTCACAGCATTTCTAATAATTATCAAAAAAATATTCTAAAAAGTCGTTTTTATACATCATTATAGAATTCAATTATTATTATAATGTAATAAAATCCCTAAAAATAAAGAATTTATAAACTGTATTGATGGATTTGCCCATTCCATAAATTCATTCACGAAAATTAGAATTTATTTATGGATGAACCTACATAACATTCTTGGTCTCACCTAACCTCTATAAATTGTGAACTCTAAACTTTAGGAAAAACCTGGCGGTAGAGTGGTGATATAGCACAAATCACCTCAATGCACAACCGTTATCCTAGAAACAGTACAATCTCTACAATGTTCTGAACCCAAGAACCATCATGGTTGGTAGCCTCTTTTTTTTATAAACCAAAAACTAGGAAATTTTAAAACTAAAAGGACATGGACATCTATGAACTCAATACTTATTACCCACTCACATTTTAATGAATTTTTGTAAAAAGAAAAATATTGCATATAGATAAATATTAAATCACTTTAAACTTATTTTAAGTCTTAGGACGAAATTAATTATTTACCGATAGAAATGGTCTAATAATTGTTGATTCTTTGTAAGCCACAAAAGAAAACACGAACTACCTAATATTTGGAATGAAATATTGATTTTTTACTTTTAATTATATATCATAGGTTACTGACCGCTGGATTAAAGGAATAATTGGTTGTTGAATACATCTGAAATAGTTCTTATTACTTCAATTAATAGAGATTGGCAGGTGGTTAGACTTTCAACTTTTAAAAAATGTTTGTTTTTTTAGCTACGTTAAAATATCATTCATCAAGTTCTATACTGCCTCCCCTTTCATCTCATCTTATTTAGGTTATTTTTGAAAATTTACCAGGTGCTATAACGTGTAAGGAAATTAATCAATGCAAGTGTGTTATTAAGAATTATATTTTCGTCACTAAATGTCGAAACTCAAAGTAGAAACAATAAACAAGAATACATAACTAACTTGTCACCACAATCTTATTTTTTTTGTTCTCGAAAAATAATAAAACCTGTACCACTACAGCCCACGAAGGGGTTCAATACAGACTCACTGTACGTGGAGGAATGTAATTTGTCTAAGATCACGCTCAATCGCCAGTTTTTTCCCAATTAAGGGTACCCAAATTATTAAGGCTGGGTGAGCCTTAGGAGGGTTAGCAGATCTCACATGGTCCCTCCGTTAGTAGGTCAAATAATTTATCTGCCTTTAGTAATTAATAATTTTTATTTGCTACAGGACTTTCAGTATAACAACTCATTACTCTACACACTGAATTGCCCAGCTAACAGAGATGACTAGCAAACGAATAAAATTTATTTGAAAAAAGTCAAACAAGACTTTGGAATATTGACTATACTTTAATATAAAGACTATTAAAACCTATTTAACATCAAAGAACCATAGAAAGCAGGTCACAATTAGAGAGTTCATAATGAATTAAAGATATGAATGTATTCCAGTTAATTTAAACCCATTAATATATATTTTTT
The DNA here is from genome assembly GCA_964056705.1 of Troilus luridus. Classification (NCBI taxonomy): domain Eukaryota; kingdom Metazoa; phylum Arthropoda; class Insecta; order Hemiptera; family Pentatomidae; genus Troilus; species Troilus luridus. The sequence continues at coordinate 107,032,710 of OZ057412.1, forward strand.
TAACACTTGTTAACTGTTTCATTAAACTCTGTTATTACATTTTTGAATAATAAATGAAATAATGATTCAAATAAAAAGGTAAAAATGAAGTAGCAGAAGAAACAAATAAATTTTTTTTTTCTTCTAGATATGAGGACAATCATATTATCAACCCAAAATAACCATTAGCAAATTAAAATCAAACAACTAAAATAGGAGGATTTATTACTATAAGATAGCGTCAGATCATGTTATTAGACAGATAATAGTTGACAAATTTACCCACTTAAAGCCACGAGTACATCGAGAGAACTGGGGAGGGAGGGGGTGAGTTGATCAAATAACGGCGACAGGAACTGGACTGACATTTACGAGCAGTTTCTTTATGGAGGAGTTAGTCCCCTTCTTCTTGAGGGTTCTTGCAGCCCCTGTTCTGAGCTGTTGTATAATCGCTATCGGGCGCAGTCAGCCGAAGTGTCTATATCTCAATCGGTGGTGGTGTCGATATCAAAGGGTCATCATTAAATGTTATTCCTCAATAGTGGAGCTTCATCTTTACAATTTATCGAGAAAAAACAAAACAAACATAAATAAACATTGGTTAGTAGAGATCAGTGTTCCCTTAAGAACATTAAGACAACATACATTATCTTAGGTTTACTAGGTAAATTGACCAGCTTAGGAAAGAGATCATATTGTATAACAAAACAATGGCTTCCCAAAATATATTTTTGTCATGGTAAGGAGAAGAAATCAAATTTATATTAGGAAAATAGATTAACAACTATTTGTTGGCTAGGCGTAAATTAATTTTCTCAAGTGAGACGGAAGGAGGAAATAATTCACAGGATTTTTTAAACGATTTGGATGATTATGATGCAATATCAGAAGTACGTTTTAATTATCCATTGCTTCATTACCGTTACATTGATTGTCAGTTTATACCGATTTTGATGACTTCCTTAAGATTTTGGTAATACATATTTCATTGAAGATTGTTAACAACCATAAGATGGGGGACTAATAGCTTATATACATTATGGTTGTCGCTTCGAGTTGAGTTACAACAAGTTTTAACTGTTTATTCGTTTTCTTTTTAATATTCTCCAAAATTGCACATGATCTTGAGCTTTATTCTGGAAAAGACTATGTAATTATGGGAAATGTGTAGATTTCAGTAATCGTTTCATTAAAAAATAAACGTTTCAACTAACATTTCGAAGCATAGATGGTATATGATTGTTGAAACGTCCACTTCTATATGAAATGATTACCGAAGTATTCGCATTTCCCATAATTCTCTTTTCCATACTAAAGCTCACGATAACTTGAACTTTTAGATAATATCGAAAAGGGAACGAATAAACAGTTAAAACTTATTGTTAATCAACACGAAGCGACCACCTGCAGAATCGATATCAAATATATTACTTGTATATAAGTAATCCATTGGATTGGCAACAAATTCTCTACAAATATCATTATGTAAAACAACTGTAACAGCAATATTAATTTTTTGGAGTTTGCTCCTTAAGAAACGATTTTCATATTTAGCCCGCGGCATGTAAATTTTATGAGGAGTAAAATCGAATTTTAACGAAATGTGGCCCGTTACGTTCCCTTCTCGATAAGATTGTTTTACATAAAAGATAGAATTCACAAGTTTATAATTCGCAGCACAATTTTACTGTCGTTGATGATGCTCTCTTGAGAAGAAATACTAAGAGCAATAATCTAACTAAATCTGCCATCGGGGACATTTGCACTGCGAGATGCACTTAAATAATGGTTAAATGGTAAAGAAATTGTCGTGGTCACTGCTTAAATATCAGTTAATCAGAACGTTACAGACATAATAGATTTTCTCCACGAGGTATTGCTAATTTATACAGAACTGTGGTCAAAATTGTTGAAACGTTACCATGATTTTCCACTAATACTTCGATATTGAGATTAATATAGATGAAAGTTTACACTTAATACAATTCTTAAAAAATTAATTTAATTTAGACTTTATTTCTAGCAGATTACTCGGGACGACTAGATATGGTACAACTATTGATTCAATGTTTTCACGATACATAACCCATGTAACTTCTGACGTACACGTATCGTATTTTAGTTACCGCAAACCTATTCTCACAGCATTTAATAATGATGATGATACTATTCACGGACTGATGTAAATAATAGGAATAAATATTTATGTATGATTTGATTTTAAGATGCTTTCATTTACCCTCTTTTCAAATAATCTACACAGTGATAGTTGTTAATGAGTAAACTCCAGTCGTGTGTCGGAGCTGACACACAATTTTTTTTTTCAAAAATATTTGCTGTTGGGTTATGGGTTAAATGATTCTTATAATTTCTGTTTTCTTTTAATTTCCATTCGCTTTTTACTTTTCCATTTTTGTATTAGTCAAGTGCTCAGTTCCATACTACTTTTTTCGCAGAAAATTTGTTAATAAAATTTTAGATGGTAGACAAGATAAAAGACGATGGTTGTTTTATTTATTCGAAGGTGGGTTTGGTTCGAATCCATTGCCTGGGTTATACCGAGCATATATGAGACACCCACGACATCTCCGTTGCGTTATAAAACCTAATGGGGCGGTGAGCTTGCTATCAAACCACCTACTTTTGTTATTTTTTTCCTTATATCTTGTCTCTTCCCACTTGGATATACAAGGCAAAATCGAATATGAAAATATTTGAGATGGTATATTCTCTTTGCTATGTATTTATTAAATTTTTAAAGTATGTTTATCATATGTGAACTGTTATTTTTGAATAAGGCATTAGTCCTGTATCGAGTTCTTCAGGGGTTTACATTTAAATGAATTTTAAAATATGGGGAAACTTTATGTTTTTAACACTAAGCAATTAGCAAAGAGCGATGTTTTTAACACTAAACACCTTTTAATTTTATTATGTAATAACCTACCTGTAACCACTACGACTCGTGAATGAGTCTGGGGTTCAGTACATGGTAGATACTATACTGTTTCATGGACAACGGTTCTGCAAGGAGTATTTTATAGAAGCTGGGTGAGCCCCAGGAGGGTCCTAGATCCCATATGATCCATCTCCCGCCGCAAACAGACTAAATAAAAGTAACAACCTGCAGCGAGATTTGAACCAGGATTTCCGGTATGGCTACTCAGTGCTCTACCACTGAGCCACTCCACTCCCCATTATGAAATAATAATCATTAAAATTATTAAAAAGAATAAACGATTTTTTTAAGATTCAAATGGATTTATGCCACTTTCAAAAATACCAGCTAATATAATGGAATCTTTTTAAATTTACGAGCTATCTTTCAAACTTGAGTTGATTTTCTCCCGTTTTTATACTTTGTATAATATGTATCAGCATGAAAAGTCAAGAAGGATTTCAAGCTAAGACGGACACTTGCATGATGGACACAATTTGATGTCTGGATAAGTGAAACAACACGTTCCTTAGATTCTTTAAAAAACAAATTATGCTTGTAAACATCATTTTCAAAAGTGAGGCACAGTAAAATTATTTTTTTATTTTTTTTAGTTTTCTTTAGTTTTTTTTAATTAATAGGAGTAAAAAAAAAAAATCTATACCGCTGCTCATAAAACTACTCATGAATGATCTTGTATTCAGTACATGGTAGAGAGTGTAATGGTTCTAGGACAACGGTTGAGCAGGGAGGTGATTTGTTTGATCACCCTCAACCACTATCTTTGTTCCCCCAATTTAGGGTATCCACTTTATAGAGGCTGGGTCACTCCAGGAGGGCCTGTGTCTCAAGGGTTTATTTGGAGACAGCTACTATTCGTTTGACAGTAACAATCATTAATCTGTCAAGAGTAACAGATCAACAATAATTAATCGGTATTTTCAACACAGCAACTCCCCCCTCCCTATATCGGAGTTTAAGCATTATAAAATCTATTGCATGCCTTTCTATTACACTAGAGACTAGTAAGGTTTTTACTTAGTCATCATATTTTTAAAAATGTATAATGCCGAAATATTGTTGAGTTGTGTCCGATCCGTAACATCTTTTAAAAACCTTGGAATAAAGTGAAACTAAAAGAAAAAATGTATTGAATCACTCATAACAAACATTTCTGGTTTTCGATACAGATGCTCAGACTTCAGACAGAATGTTAACTATCACGAGTCTTGGGATGGTTTCCTTCCCTCCTGTTCTATACCAGGATATATTGGCTAACCTCAAATTTTTTTTGGGATCGATCTGTCAAATCTACACATAAACTCCTAATTAATAAGTATTACATTTTTCCATTCAGGTCTGCTGTATAAATTAAAATTTCTTATGATTAAAAATCACATGTAACATATTTGACCATACTTTGAAGGATTAGAAAAATGGCACTTAAGTCTTTTTCTCCTTCTTTCACACATATCTTATGAAATATGAAATGCGAATCGGATGAAGTTTTTTTTATATGCCTTGTAGTTGTTTATTGACAGATCAATAAAAAAACCCTGTGCCACTAAAACCCGTGAACGAGTCTGGGGTTCAGAACATGGTAGATATTGTACTGTTTCATGGAAAACGGTTGTCAGGGAGGTAATTTGTCCTAGATCACGCTCAAATGCCCGATTTCATCCCTTATTTCGGGTACCCACATTATAGAGGCTGGGTGAGGCCCAGGAGGGTCCTAGATCCATCTCCGGCCGCTAACAGACTAAATAAAAGTCTTACCAGCAATTGAATTTAAACCAGGATTATCGGCATGGCAACTCAGTGCTCTACCACTGAGCCACTCCGTTCCCTTTTATTCATAGATAGTTCGCCATTTTACATCTACTCCGAAGAATGGTATAATCAAGGACTTTTACTCCATTTCAAAAATCGTTAGGGGCCTTGGTTATTGAAGGCTGTTTAAAGTTTAACCCTACACCACTGGTGGTATCCAAATTTTGTATTAAACAATAAATGACTTAAGTTTCTTATACCACAAACAAATTCTTATTTCCCTGGCAACCATGATTATAGAAATATAATAGTTTACTCGTGACCGTCATGCGACATGTTAAGGCTGTCATGGGCATACAATATACAAACAGATTCTATATGATTAATGTGTTTCGGAATATTTACCAGTGTTACATATTTCGGTATATGTTGGTAATACATCCTCACTTTTCGGTTATTAATAACAGACCCATATATTTTATATTGAATGAAAGAGTTTCAGCTCTTATGTTGTCTGATAGACGTATGCTCTACGTGAGGGGAAAATATGTGCAATACGAAAGTTACAAATATAGCACACCATTAATATATGAAAATACCCGAACTGCTAAATTAGTCGACACGCAATCCAGGATATGTCTGTCATACAATGGAGTCTACGTCACAGCGGCGTTCTCCCCAGAGAGTTTATTTCTAAACGGTTTCCACGACTTCCGAATTTAATATTGAAATAGTTGCTATTTTCTCTCTTAAAAGGAACACGAACCTGTTTGTAATTGAAACTGGGGTAATGAAGTGGTCAAACAATGCGCAGAGCCTAAATAAATAAAATACGCCTCCGAGCGAATGAGCCTTGGGAATGTACGTCATTCTTGCAAGAGTGGGTGTCCTGCGTGACAAATTCCTGTTTGAGTTAAGATGTTTTATATAGTTTGCTTAAGCTATTGGATATGTGGTGTGTTATTTTTATTTTAAAAAATTCAGGTTGTATGTTGGTGCTTAACTCTCAAGTGTTGACATAGTTTTTCCTTTCGCTAGTACTGACACCTTGTCTCACGGACCACCTGATTTAAAAGTTCATTAATAAATACAAAATATAATATTTACAATTTTTATTGATTGAATAATATGAACCATCTTGCATTTCCCTCAATCGACGAATATTTGATATTTTTTTCAAATTTCAGTAAAAAAATAACGAAGAAGTTGAATGAAGGGAATAGTGAAAATCGAAAACTACATGTTTTAAAACTTGTGTGTATATTTAACTTTGTTTTTAAACAATTTAAAACCTTTCTATGGATTTATGCCACGCAAGTGTGGGGCTCAGGCAAAAAATCTCACTTATAGACCATTTAAACATATCCTAATTTTTTATATAATCAAATATTGAGCTCCAATATAGAAAATATTATGACTGAAGAAAAACGTAATAATATTGGGAAAATCTTTGATTAAAAAAAAAAATGATTAAATCGTAAATGAATGTTACCTAATGACATGAGATAAAGAAACGTAGAGAAACTACGCCTTGGTAGCACTCAAATAACAAATTCAACTTAAAAGGCCACGAGGCCATCTTATTTTCAGACGCCTCAGATGATAATCAAGAATTGAAGAGGTTGCTAGGTTTGAAACTGGTGAGATTGATTGGGAATAAAGTTTGTCATGAAAGGATTGATATCGCGATTGGGTCAAATCAGCAAATAATGTGACAGTCGGTCATTACGGATGTTTTTATTATTAACATTGATGATTTTATGATGGATTTTGGATAGTAAGGATTTGATACGAAAGTAATTCAATTCGATGTCACAAAGCTCTCCTCCGTAAGTCCCAGATGTGTCATATAAGGCTCATTGTCATGTATTTGAGTCTTATTTTTTTATTTTAAGAAAAAATTCATATTTTCAGTCAAATAAATTAAAGGATTTAAAGTGATATGCTTACTGACATTAGAATCGCACCAACAGGACTAAAAATTCAGATATAAATTGACTATTTTTACAACTTTAATTAAAAAATATGTGTATCGGGTTCTATAATATTTTTTTTATCTTAATCTATTAATATTTCTGAATGCAGAGGACTTCTTTTTAGGTTTTTCACTTGGCTATTAGCACTTTCTCGTGTGGGAGGAGATTTTAAAACTTTTTTTGTTAGCTAGTTCATTGATATATATAAAATTTCGTTTATATAATGGTTTTAAAGTTTTTCAAACCTCTATTCTCCCTCTAAAATGAGATATAAAGTTGAAAAATTGTTTGTGAATTGAGTCGGTTTTAGGAAAGTCAAAAAATGAATTTTGGTTTTGTTATTTTTTCTTTCACTCCCACAGATTTAAAGTTTGCGTTCTACCATGGGTTTTTCAATTAAGGTCGAGGATTAAAAATTTATAAAATGAATTGATTCGGTGTTAAATAATAGCTTTTTTCGCACTGATGCATCTTTTTTTAATTGCTTATTTATTTTTAATTACGGGTACTTTGGTTTTCATTAAAAAACTATAAAAATTATTATCAAAAAATAATTATGGAACATCGGTTGAACTAAGTTGAAAGATGAATTATGAAGGTAGGAATCTTTTTTTACTTTAGTCTGACTATATTCTAGACGTTGCAATATTTCATTTGATGATAGAGTCTATCTAACGGTTATGACAATCATATAATATATAACCTATGTAACGTCTCGATATATTACCATCTATATGCTGACGACTTCCAAATCTATTTATCCTTTCCTCCTTCTGAGCTATCATTTGCGTTCGCCAGTATTCAGCAAGACCTAGATAGGATCAGTGCCTGGGTAAAGCTGAACAAACTGGAATTGAACGCAATGAAAACCCAGTCCATTGTGCTAGGTTACAACTCACTCCTTACAACTATCCCCACCCTCCCAACATTAATCCTAAGCGACCACTCCATCAATTTCAACTCCTCCGTTAAAAACCTAACCATTACCATGGACCAAAACCTTTCCTGGAAACCACATGTCACCCAAGTATCCCGACGATCAATTAGTCCTGAAATTATTCCATCGATCCTGGTATCTCCTTACACAATCTACCCGGAAGCTTCTCGTATCATCCCTCATCTTCCCCCACTTTGACTACTGTTGTGTGGTATACAGTATTTCGAAAATGCTGGAGGGCTTTAAGATTAGTCCTTGGTACTCCCAGGCGTTCCCGGTTGTCACATTATTATAATGAGTTATTACAATAAAGTGCCTCTTTCCTCCCATTCGTAGAAAATATTTCATTAGTGTTTTTCTATACCAATCCATTAACTCGCAACACCTTTCATATATCTATAGTCTCCTCCAATTCAAATCCTCCCTCCAGCATCACAAAACAAGATCCCGCCTTTCCGATCTCTACATTCCATCCCACAAAACTAAGGCATTCGAGTGTTCCTTCCTCGCCCGCTCCACCACTGTGTGGAACTCGATCCATCCTTTTATTCGCCATTCTTCTTCACTGGCTAATTTAAAACTCTGCTTTTCCATCATCTCTTGGCATCCCAAAAAGACGGTCTCTAGGCAGGTCAATCTTTCGCTTGAATAAATTAGTATCGAATACTCGTTCTCGTTGCCAACGTGTTTTGTTTATTTTCCCAACAACAAAGAAGATACAGACTTTGTAAATACTTTATTTCCCAATTCCGTTATTAACGGAAAATATTAAAATCCTGTAAAGTCTCGTACTTTTTATTTATTTGTTTCCCCTATTTCTATTCTTATTATGTTTCGTCACTCATGATTACTTCATGATCTGTATCATTATGTAGCCTTCTGGCCAGATGAGTATTATGTTTATTTTATTTGTTCTTTATTCTTATTCTAAAGGGACTTGCTCCCAGAATAAAGTTTGTTTTCTATTCTATTTTATAATGATATATACTGTAACGTATATATATATTACATATATTGTTACTAACCAGATGGGATTTTAAGTCTCAACCATGTACTGGACCATAGATTCTTCAAGGGTTGTTGTGGTACAGAATTTTTTTTTTTTTTTGTTTTAGGTTGGACCAACAGCTAACCATAACTTGTAATTTGGTTGGTTTACGATACTCAAATATACGTGGGTTTATATACAAGGAAAACACAGAAAATTAACCAACTCCATTTGAATTATTTAATTTGATAATTGAATTGTTCTTAAAACATCGATATTTTTTCGAGTAGGAACGGAGGTATTTCGGTCTAAATTTAGCCCCGTATAACGTGACAATTACTGGGCTGAATTCGAACTGGTTTCCGACTATAAATATGGGGGAAACGAACCATTAGTTTCAAGATGGTAAAATGGAGTATCCTAGCTGCTGGATTACGTATCTTACTTGATACTAAAATTAACCTATGATATCCTATTGCTAATAATTATTTTAGCAAGGATACAATAACAGTTTGATCCTAATATAGACTAGCCATGGAGAGGGCAGAGACACCCACGCGTATCGCTAAGCGCGCTGCCCGGACTAATCCATAGCCTCACCACCGCCCACTGATAACATATTAGATCACATCCCCTTCAGTCTATGTCATACACTCCCTCCATTAACCTAACTTAGTTCTCTTCCATTTTGTTATGAAGGAAATAATGCACTTCAATTCCTTATATTTTATATTCCATTAGTACACCAAGTAATATAAACATGTTTTTAAAAAACCTTTATATCTGTGCTTAATAATAAATTTGAATTAAGGTACCTTTTTCACCAGGTTGTCGCTTGGAGTTGAGTTACAACAAGTTTTAACTGTTTATTAATTTAATTTTTTATATTTTCCAAAAATACAAGTTATCGTCAGCTTAAGTATGGAAGTAGGTACCGAAAATAAGGGAGAAAATGTGCCGGCTGAGCGTGACCTAGGACAAATCACTTCCCTTCACAACCGCTGTCCAAGAAACAGTACAAACTGTAACACGTACTGAACCCCAGACCCTTCACGGGTTGTAGTGGTAGTTTTTTTGTTTTTTTTAATGTTACTAGTGCCGTTATGATTAAATATTATTAACGGTTTTAGTTGCATCTTTTGATTAAATATAGTAGTTTTTTTTAGACTTGATGATGTTTTGGGTTTGTTTCTTACAACTTCAGGCAGGCATTTGCCATTTGTGCCTAGCAAAGGATTCCTATTGAGGGTTGAAACTAATTATTATTCATACCTTTTGGCCATTATATCGATTTTATGTATGTTATCTTCAAGAAAGCTTGGAGCGCCTTCAACGGAATGTTTTTCCATCCACGCTTCAACGTGAATGGTTTGCAAAAGAAGAGCAAAAATACAATATGTGCCAAATGGCATGAATAATTAAGTATAATTTCTCAAATAGATATTTATAATTATTATCTTCAAGGATATGTTTGTTATTGTTTCAGGAGCTTTTCTCATCCCCTACCTGGTGATGCTCATCTTGGCGGGGAAGCCAATGTACTTCCTCGAGTTGGCTGTTGGGCAGTTCTCCGGAGTCGGACCTCTGGCCTTGTGGAACTGTTGCCCTATCGCTAAAGGTATTGTAATGTAGACATTTTAAGAATGGTAAAAGACCATAACATGTGTTGTAAATACCTTCTAGATAAATTGATGTAAGGATTGGCTTATAAATATAATATTCTGAAATTTCGACGAATAAAGGCAGGAAAGAATTAGTTAAGTCAATATGTATATATTAAATTACTTCTTCAAAAAACGTCATAACTCAAAACAACTAACTTTTCAAAAGTCGTGTTTGATAGTTCCATGTGATTTAAAGATTAAAAATTTGGGTATTGGTAAAAAAAAAATAAACGTCCCTATTGTAATAATGGTATTGAAAATCTTTAATTAACCACTAGCTTTTGCCCACGGCTTCGCTTGTGTGGAATTTGGTCTGCCACATAAGGTTTCGTGACAGATCATTTTAAATAAATAATTTAAGTTTTAAAACTAAAAGTCGTAGTAAATCCGAAATTTCAGATGAATAATTTCAAAACTGACGGATTCCATACAATTTTTGAACCCCTATTTTTTTTTTCTCGTCCTCTAAGATTTTATTTACAATATATATACAATTTACAAATAAATACCTGCAAATGCTTCTATATAAACAAAAGCCTTCTGTGCCGCCAGAACTGACGGGGGTCGTCGTGAGTCCGACGCAACTGCTCATGCCGAGGGATGTTGTCCTGTCTTGCATGAGGCTAGCTATCTGCCGTAGGTTTTAGCCCATAGTCACGAGAGCGCTGGAAAATATTCCTCTCGTTAATCCGTTGACTTCTGAGAACTATGATGTGTTTCGGAGGTGCCTGATGGCGTGTATGGCAGTGGGGATGACAACCACCACTGTACTGATATGGGTGATCGTGGGGACATATTCCACAATGCTGGCTCTGTAAAATTTCCAGTCTGCTTTGTTCAAAAGGTACTTACTCGCAGGCGGAGCTGAAGTGAGGGTACCTTAGAAAGTATAGAGCACGGGCCGGTGATCCCACGGTCCGTGCGGGAGTCCAGTGCAATTCGTAACGGTGTGCGAATCCATGGTAAGGAGAAGGTCTAGCGTTGAAGTCGATCCATGTCTGGCTGCATTGCTGAAGGTTTGGACCCCGAATAGACGCACAGCCTAGTCTTGGTGATGGTGGTTCCCAGTGTGTCAATGTTGGAGCATAGCCAGGCGGTGTGGTTAGCATTGGAGTCTGCTAGGACTATGTATCGTCTTACAGCCTAGGCGTGCTTCAACATCAACTTCATAGCTGTATGTTTAGCTTGTGGCCTCCTGTAGACACAGCTGAACGTTAATTGCCTTGAACCGTACGTCAACTGTGGCTATGTGAGTACCATTAGTTGGGCACACTGGGTTGGGAATTCTCCTAGAGGGCACATCATTTCGGACTAGGATGGCGACGTCGCTTGAATCCCCGGTATGCAGGCCTCCTGGCGGACTCCTGGATGTACAGTCGATCCGAGGCGGAGAACATGATGTCTGTCAGCGCCACTATCGATATTCGGTGTTGCAGCAGGAGGATCTCAACCTCAGATAGCTTGGAGAGCAGACCTCTAATATTATAGTTGATGACGTGATGTTTAGTCATTTCGTCTGTTGGTCTCGAAGGCCCTGTTGATCATATTCAACATCATGTGCATCATCTGGTCCAAACAAGCTAAAAGGGTTGTCAGTAGGGCTTCAGTTGTAGAGGGTGGCTGCTGTGGCTGGAGGGCTGGGAGGTCTGTTCCCTGAGATGGATGAGGCTGGAATGGGCTGCGTTCCAGGGGGTATACTATTGTTAGGATGGGGTGGGGGGTAGGAGTAGGGTGGTGGTGAGGAACCCCTACTTTTTTTTATTTCTTAGCCCCTTTGGGTTTGAAGGTTCCTAATTAGAATTGAAGATAGGTCGGAGAGGTATCTCTTGTACTGTACGATGTACATTTTAAGAGGAGGATGAGAAGGTGGAAGGTTCTAATGTATTTTATTTCCATTTATTAACTTTAGATTTTTCCGGTGATGGGGCTCACCGTGTCCTTTTCCTTTTATTTGTTTATTTTATTTATTGCTCAGTTCAGGCTGAGACTTTGCACGTAATCTTGCCACGTTTGTGGCCGTCCTGCTGGAGTTAGTGTCCGAAAAAGAGGGTTAGTACAGTAATTCAGGCTGTCAAAAAATTTAATGTGTCTACGTTTAATGAATTCTGTAACTGTCGGTATGTCGAGAATAGGGTGTAGGAGGTCCGTTTTTGTTTTGTTTGATGTTGTGTATCTCACTATGCGTTGCAGTACGCCATTCAGAAACTGTTGGACCTTTTTCCCTGTTGCCGGAACCCCTACTTTTTTTTTTTTTTTTTTTTTTTTTTTTTTTTTTTTTTTTTTTTTTTTTTTTTTTTTCTTAGCCCCTTTGGGTTTGAAGATTTCTATGTAGAATGGAAGATATGACGGAGAGGTATCTCTTGTACTGTACGATGTACATTTTAAGAGGAGGATGAGAAGGTGGAAGGTTCTAATTTATTCATTTCTATTTTTAACTTTAGATTTTTCCGGTGATGGGGCTCACCGTGTCCTTTTCCTTTTGTTTGTTGATTTTATTAATTTCTCAGTTCAGGCTGAGACTTTGTACGTGATCTTGCCACGTTTGTGGCCGTCCTGCTGGGGTGAGTGTCCGAAAAAGAGGGTTAGTACAGTATTTCAGGCTGTCGAAAAATTTAATGTGTCTACGTTTAATGAAGTCTGTAACTGTCGGTATGTCGAGAGTAGTGTGTAGAAGGTCCGTTTTTGTTTTGTTTAATGTTGTGTGTCTCACTATGCGTTGCAGTACGCCATTCTGAAACTGTTGGAGCTTTTTCGCTGTTGCCGGCGTGATGTTACCTAATAGTGGTGCTCCGTAAAGGAGTCTTAGGATGCTCTTGTAGATGGTCAACTTGAGGCGGAGGGATAAGTTAGGAGATGTAAGCAGGTGGTTAAGTCTGTAAGACTTGGTCCTAACCGATCTAAGTTTCTTCCTACAGTGGTAGGCTAGTTTAAGGTGCCGGTCAAGGGTGACACCTAAGTAGACTATGCTGCTCGCTGGTCTGTTTTCACGTCCCGCTACCCTATAGACCTTAGGGAGAGGGCGGCGCTTTTTCCCCTGGAAGGAAAAAATTATGCAGTCCGTCTTTTTAGGATTCACTGTGATGTTGAGTCCTTCTAGCTTCTGGGTGATGCTCGCACAGACCTCCTCCGCCTGCCGTAGAGCTCTCTCTGCGCTGATCGAGGTGCTGTAGATCGCTATGTCGTCGGCATAGGCAGCTACAGTAGCTTTTTTGTAGTTGGCTCCAACAGTTTCAGCTGTGTATATTGAGAAAAGTACTGGAGATAGCACAGACCCCTGAGGAACTCCGCAGGTGAATGCGATGGCTTCCGATGATGTTTCACCGATACGAACTGCTATCGTTCGCTGTTGAAGAAACGACCGTAGGATCGAGTAGAGCTGTTCCGGAAATTCGTTGTCCTGTAGTGTCTTGCATAATAGGTTATGAGAGACTGAGTCGAACGCTTCCGTGCAGTCTATGGAGATCATAGCGGTCGCTTCGTTCTTGGCGGTGCACTGGCTCACTTCCGCATGGATCTTCGCCAGGTGATGATCCGGACAGAGGCCGGCCTGGTAGGCGGTTTGCTCCGGTGGGATGAGTGCTGTCTCTGAGCAATACGCCTTGAGATAATTGAGGACAATTTTCTCAAAGACTTTCCCCAGATGCGGAAGCAAGCTGATGGGCCTGTAGTCCGCTGGCTGTGATCCTGACTTCAACGGCTTGAGTAGAGGAAAAAGAATAGCTATCTTCCAATTGTCTGGAAAATATCTTAACCTGAGGCAGGTATTATATAAATTGGTCAAGTGAGCTATTCCTCTTTTTGGCAGTTGTTTCAGCAATATCGTTTGTATCCCGTCGTGACCTGGTGCTTTATTCCCCTTCATACGACGAAGAATCGCCTTCAGCTGCTTCGGTGATACAAACATATAGTTGGTTCCTGCCTCTTCGGTTGGTAAATCATTGTGTGCAGGATCTGTTCTTCTTGAGATGATTCCACCATAGTGATGTGAAAACTTGGTAACCTGTTCTTCTACTGTCAACAGTTTGTCCCCGTCGTGAAGTAGTGTAGAGCTTCTCTTCTGTGTGCAGGTTTTCAATAGCTTCCAGAACTTTCTGTAGTCGCCGTGCGTGGACCTCAGTTTTTCATGCCACTGTGCAGTCCTCCATTGTTTTATGAGATTTCTAATCTGCGTGGTAAGGGAATTTACCACCGATTTCGTCTCATAATCTCTATTTCTATACCATTTATTCTTCCACTTATGGCGGGTGGCAATAAGGTTCAGAATGTGGTCTGGCATAGGGCGTAGAGGTGGTGGAAGTGGTCTGAATTTCGGAATTGCTTCATCTGCGGCTCTTCTGATTGTTTCTGTGAAGAACTCTACGTATGCGTCTACATCACTTCTCGTCCGGAGTGTGGGAACTGTTGACAGTACGTGATGGACCTGTGCTTTGTATGTTCCCCAGTCTGCTTCCACATATTTATATTTTGTCACCGCTGGAACAGGTATTTCCTCATCCATAATATAGAGCACAGGTCTGTGGTCGGAGGTAATAAAGTCCAACGTTGAACAATCCACGAATCGATGCGGCTGCCTCGTAAGTAGTAGATCGATGGTAGATGTGAAGGACGGCTTCGCTCGATGTCTGAAAGTGTGGGTGTTCGGATGTACTACACTATATGTACAAACCACGTGGAGTTTGGTCTGCCATATGAAGCTTCGTGACAGATCATTTTAAGTAAATAATTAAAGATTTTTAACATTTTTTAAAGCCCTTGTGGGTGGAATTGTCCAAATTCCTTTCCTAATGCTCATTTAAGCTATGCAAAGAGCCTATCTACGAATTTTAAGATGCTAAGTTCAGCAGTTTCTGCTGTGCGTTGACTGCTGGGTGTGTTTGTCAATCAGGTTACAGTTTTATTTAATCTTCTCCTGTGTGGTGTGTTGATTAAAAGTAGCCTATGGGAAGGCCCCAGGCTTGAGATTATCCATATCAAATTTCATCACAGACCGATCAGCACAGCCGTGAAACATATATTGACACTTATTATCAAACGGGACGGACAGAAATTTACTGTTGGTCGCGGCAGTAAAGGATTACTATGTAATGTTATTGAATTTATTGAAAAGGATTACTTAATTTCAGATGTCTAACTTCAAAACTGACGGATTCCATACAATCTTTGAACCCCTGTTCTATTAAGGGGGAAACCCTTGGAGATGGAATTGTCCAAATTCCTTTATTAGTGCTCATTAATCTTAGGGTTCAAAGATTGTATGAAATCCGTCAGTTTTGAAGTTAGACATCTGAAATTAAGTAACCCTTTTCAATAAATTCAATAACATTACAAACTAATCTTTTACTGCCACGAACAACAAATATATATACTTTTAAAGCGAAGTTACGAAATTGATATTTTTTTTTAACATACAGATGTATAATTACTAATGAATAAAAACACATGTGAGTAGCTGGCTGATACAAATTTATCCCAATATATATGTGTACAACTATCGCGTCAGTTGAAGTTACTTTTTTTCCTCGAAGAAAGAACTATTCTTTACATTTCAAATCACCAGTTCTATTCGTAGAATTGACTGACCTGCAAGAAAATGTTTATCTCACAAATAGAACTCCCAGTGTAATTCGGAACCTCTTTCAACTATTAAAAAACATAGTATTAATATTTACCTTAAAAAGAGTTTATTATCATAGGACACATTCGGACTTTTTTCCTCGTATGTTTTATAATTGGTCATTTAAAAATATTTGTAGTGATTTCTGCGAAGCGTCGAGGTTTATTCCAGTGTGCAGAATATCAATCGATGTACGCAATCCTTCCTGGCAACGCTGTGGATAAGAAAAGTCGATTATGAATGTGTCTTGCGGAGACACCCGTTCTGATATATAATTCACGGACTACGAATTTTAGGTTATCTAAATTTTTTTTTATTGAATATTTTGCGTTATAATTGAGGAAGCTAAATACCCTCTATTTATTTATAAATTAATTCCCAATCTCAATTAAAAATATAATAATACCACAAATAATCGTAGTACCCATAAAATCCAACCTGTAACACCAATCAGAGAAGGATGTCGTTACAGATTAGCGATTATTTGAGGAAGTGATATAGTAAGAATTCAGGATCATTATTTCAAATATCCATATAGTACATCCCTGTACTTACACCCCATGAATGGTTTTAGACTCGAAACATAGTATATCATAGTGGAGGTGACTTGCCCAAGATCACGCCCAACCGTTAGGGTATTTCCCCACTAAAGGGGAGGAGCTTGATAGAGCCCCAGTCAAATTTGCAGGTCTCAAAGGGGTCATCCGTGGCTGGTAACAGATAAATTGTTTATCTGCCACCGCTAGATTTGGATACGGGACCTTCAATACAAATATCCAGCGCTCTACAAAAGAGCTAAAATTTAAAAATATCGTTCAACCAATTGTTTTCATATCGCCACATTTTTAGATTATTACATTGTCATTACATATACTAATTTGTGAGTGAATACAATTCTATATAAACATATAAGTGAATTATGATAATTTATTTTTACAATAACAAAAAAATCGATATATAAAAATAATTACATTTTGAAGAAAATAAAAACAAACCTGTGAAGTGTTCTAGTCGTATCAAATTATCCTTCAATT
Source organism: Troilus luridus (assembly GCA_964056705.1). Taxonomy (NCBI): domain Eukaryota; kingdom Metazoa; phylum Arthropoda; class Insecta; order Hemiptera; family Pentatomidae; genus Troilus; species Troilus luridus. The sequence continues at coordinate 107,049,610 of OZ057412.1, forward strand.
TTACTCCATTTATTCGATTCAAAATGATTTGCGGACCCCATTATTCCACAGAATAATTACGTTTACACGTTAATTAAGATGATTGGTGGATAAATTGATGAAGAGGGGCGGTTCCTCTTTTTTACCAGGGACTATTTCAAACTGGAAGGGGATGGATATCCGATAATTATTACAAGAATAAAGCTAATAAACCCGATAAAATGCTTTAACTGTCATTTAGCTCTTTGGAAATACAGATCTTATTTATGAAATTATTCTTTCTCAATATTTTATTGGGGAAGCGGGGTTGGTCAGTGGTAGAGCACTCAGTCCTCTAATTGCCGTGACGAAGGTCCTGGGTTTAAATCCGGCTGTGGTAGATAACTTATTTAATCTTTTAGCCACTAGGGATGGACCTGTGGGACCTATAGACCCTCCTGGGGCGCACCCGCCATCTTCTAAAAATCCTTAATTGGGGGAAACACCTAGCGTTTGAGCGTTATATATGACAAAGCACTTCGCTGGTCAGCCGATGTCCTAGAAGCAGAACAGTGTTTACCATTTATTGGTAACCCCAAGACCCTTCATTGGAAGTATTGCTACATTTATTTGTATCATTTGTACTATGGTTAAATTATTTAAAGCAAATGTTTATTTCCGTCTGCCGATGGTTGGAACTAGCCAGAGACCCCTCATCTGGTAAGTAGTGGAATCCCTCAATTATGGCCAGCACCCTTGGGAGAGGAAACGAAGGCGACAACGAGGGTTGTTTAGGTGGCTCCCCGTGCCGTAGGCGGGAAACGCCTCTTCGGTCGGCTTGGGACTGATGAGGTTGACTAAAGACTGGCAACCCGCCCATGAGCTCTGTCAGGAGGATCTGAAGAGGCAACCCCTCCACCTGACTAGGAAGGCGAGTGCTGATAACCTTCCCCTCTGAAACCTTTTCATCCCGAGACCTCAACGAGAAATAGCTGGCAGATCACATGTTAAGAGACACAGAAACCGTCATAAGGACTTTAGATTAGAAATGTAGAACGTTTTAACTTTATTTAGACCAGGTGGGCTTCAAGTCCTCCTTTCGGAATTGGACAAATATAGACAAGACACTACCGCTATTCAGGAGATACGCTGGACCGGCCATGGGCTGTTGGAGAAGTAATTCTACACAATATATTATAGCGGCCACGACAGAAACCACACATTTGGCACTGGGTTCGTTGTGAGAGGTTGGATGAGGACATTCAACATTTACACACTCTTTAGCTGTCATGCACCCACAGTGGCGTCAAGCGATGACGAGAAGGACGTCTTTGATGCCTGGAAAGGGCCTTTGATGCATGCTTCAGATCCGACATCAAAATCCTACGTGGGGATTTCAATGCAAAGATTGGAAGAGAAGATGCTTATAAACCTACGTTTGGCTCATTCAGTTTCCATAAGCGAAGCAATGAAAATGGCAAGAGGGTCATCGCGTTCTGCTCACTGTATAAACTATCTCTTTTGCTATTCTTTGAAGAATTGTTTGCATTTTGATTCGTTTTGGGGCAGTATCTATCCATCTAGATGCCTCTTTGTTTCTTCGGTTTATTTTTTCTGTGACTTCTTTTTTCATGACCGATTTTTTAGGTTGTTCATTATCATTTACATTTAGCTGAACTTCTGGTGAGCTTTCTTCATTACGTTGTCTCTTGGTTTTATTATTTTCTAACGTTTCCAGTTCTTCCAATGTGTGAAGTTTTCCATCTATAAGGAGCATGTCATATTTCTTTAGTCGTCTCTCTTACGTCCTTAGGCAAATATTCCTTTATTATAATCAGGGATTTCTGATAGTTTGCGTTTGTTTTTAAGTATATCGTTTCTTAATATATTTGAGACAAGAGTTATTTTAACTGGGTTTTCTTCAGATTGGATGTTAACTGTTTGAATTCTTTTAATATCATATTTTCTAACATGTATTTAATTCGATGGAGCTGCATAATTTAGTAAAAAAGTCTGCTATATCCGGATTATATTTTCTTATAATGCCAAAAACAATAACATTTTTCATTCTATTGTTGTATTCGTTCATCCGCCTTTGTTTATTCACTTCTTCTATAATTGATTTTAGTTCGGTCTTAATGGTTTTCACGTCTCCATCAATTTTATTTTCCAGGGTGTCTGGTTTATAATCAAGATTACCCATTTTTTCTTCAAGTATGTCAAGTTTATTGACGTTATCTAAAATTTCGGACAAGTTTGCATTTATGAAATTTCTCGTGTTGACATTGTGTTGGGCTGAGTTTATTAATATCTAAAATTATGTTGTGTTGTTATACTATTGTGTAATATATTATATTAATTACGTTGGAAAGATATTTACGTTGGAAAGTATATTTACTGGCGGTCAGCTGTTATATAGATAAGGTAGCACACATTGTGCTTGGGGGATGTGGTAGGAGGCTGCCTGATCAATCTTGACAACCAGAGCGAGACCCAATATTCGGGAAAAAATCCACTGCCACTGTGAGACAACCTTTCGTTCAATTGTTACCAAACTTTGCTAATCACTGCACTATTACTTAAAATTTCACCGTGTCAAATATATTTTGCGTAACTGTTATATTTCTTGACTTACAATCGAGAAAAGTGGAGACGATGTTACTCACTCAATGGCCAAAGACGAACTCGCAACATGAAGTATTTGACTATTATTATCAAGCATCGATTGGTTAAGTAGAAATTTAATCAAGTACCATTACTATTTTTATCTACGTCTGAGCAAAAAAAAACTTTTCTTTGCTCACTTATATCCAAAAATTGCCAAAAATAGTATATTCTAATCCAAACAGATTACCTCCCAAGTGGTTCATCATTATTCATTTCGTATTGTTCTTAACAATTCAATTGATTGTAACTGAATGCGAATCTATTATTGGCCATCAACACTATGCCTTTTTATTTAAAAAAAGTTCAATAATTTAAGAATATTTTCAAATATTTTTCTATATTTGAATTGTCAAATAAAATAAGATAAATTTCAAAAATAATTTAATAAAAAAGAATCAAGGAAAATTATTTTATTGTTTTTATTAATTTCTTTTTATCAGTGCGAGATTTATTTCATAGATTTAAGCACAGTTCATCACTTTTATAGAGCAAATTCTAACTTCAATCCCAGGGGTCGTTTATTGTGTTTTTAAAGATAACAATTCCAAATCAATACTTATTTTTGTAACTCAGATGTACATTTCTGTTTATTGAATATAGGAATCGTTTTGTAGGTAATAAAGCATCCTGATATACGTTCAGCCTGATTTTTAATCTTGTAATAACATTTTGAGTTTTGGTATCAGTGTTGTATGTTTGTGTGTGTGTTTAATTTTCCAGAGCGTATTGGAATATAAATGTATATATGTTTACTCGTGCACATACTTCAATGACATTTTTTTTCCATTTGTAGTCTTATTTTTTTTATTAAATCATAATAAAACCTCTTCGTTCCTTTTTCAGGTGTGGGATGCGCCATGATCACAGTCTCCCTTATCGTGTGCATCTACTACAACGTGATCATGTCCTACACGGTCTTCTACATGGTCGCCTCCTTCGACTCAGAAGTTCCTTGGTCCAAGTGCGATCCCGCCTGGGCCGACATGTCGACTTGTTACGTTAGGGGAGAGGCCCAAAATCTGGTGAGGGTTTTTCTAAGTACTTTTTTCAATGTTATTAAAAAATATATCTTAGAACATTAAAAATTACATATTTAACACAGTAGTAACACTTTGTATATTAGGTAAAGTTAAATAAAACAATAATGTTTTACTCAATGGTTCCCATTGGACGTTTGTGCGAATTTATTATAATTATAATTTAATTTATTATAAGACCTTTGGTAATTAAAAAATTATATAAAACAAAGATATGTGTTTCTAATGTAATATGAACGTGTCTAAACGAAGATTTGTTGTAATCGAATATTTAAGAAGTCAAATCCCTTTTATGATGGATTACATAATTGGTAATTGCTTTCCTTTTATTGAAAGTAGCTTCTAAATACTATAATTCTTTTTTTTTTAAATAAAAATGATGAGGGAGCGGAGTGGCTCAGTGGTAGAGCACTGATATGGCATGCTGAAAATCGTGGTTCAAATCCCTGCACAACTGTTTTCCTTGAAACAGTACAGTCTCTACCATGTACTGAACCACACCCGTTCACAGATTGTACTTTTTTATTTATTTATAAAAATGAAGGAATTCTAATCTTTTGATTTTCGAAATATTTAATTGTAATGAATTGATAATAAAATAATTATTTTACATTGAAATATCATCATTACAATTATTCCACACAGTGTATGATATTTACAGTTAAAAAAATATAGGAGTAAAACATCGATTATTATCGGTCTAAAAATAATGCTCACCAAAATTTAAACATATATGTACAAATACAAATATTTGAATGAATGATTATTTTGGTAACGGCCACTAAGTTTGAACATTTGATTGACTGATTGACGGTAATTAACGTGTTCACTAAACGAGCGTTGATTTTGGAAATCGAAAATTAAAATTTGTAATATTTAAAAAAAAATTGTAAAAAAAAAATTAAAGCCGAATCTCATTAAAAATTTGATGTTTCAAATGTGATAATTTTAAAAGTAAATATCTAGCAATAACATAAAATGGAGTTGTCTCACTTTCATAATCAACGGCTCAAATTATGATCGGCTAAGTTCATGGATATATTGATATATTCATAAAATATTGAAAACTTTATCGAGTAAGTTGATTAGATAACTGAGATGAGATAATTATACAAATTTGGTAAATATAAATTTATTGTATTTATTAATTTTATATTCTACAAATAATACATATAAATATAATATTATTTGTAAACAACCGTAAAAAATGTAATAATTGTAAGTTTGTATGTAATAAAAAAAGTTCATCTTATCATTAGTTAAAAATAATTAAGTTTAGTCCAATTATAGTTATAACTTATAGTTTTAACTTGGAAATGCTTCACCTCTCTTTTAATTATTTCATCTACGGTTGAAGGTATATTTGCGCAAAGCATAATTATAGTGGAATGTCGGGCTGAATTTTCGTGTATTTTAATATAGCATACATATCACAGGATTCCTTCATCAAGGGCTGGGAATGAAAACTAAACGGTTCTTGAGTCGCAAAAATAATATAAGCACATAGGGTTACTTTAGAGTTATTCCTAGTATAAACATTTTGTTTTCTTATTTCACCATAACATTAATTATTATTATTTACTATTTATTATCATTGATCATTCAGATTCTTATTATAATGAAGACTATATCTCATAACTTATAAAGTAATAGGTACATTCTGCATTTTTTTTTTCAATAGTCCAAAACAAAAAAGGAATCATGTTTGATTTAATAATGTTTATCATTGGATATTTTCTTAAATAATCTTTTTATTTTGGCAGATTGTCTTATATAATTCGATATGTTCAAAAATTAGAAATTAAGATGTTTATGCTAATATTAGTTATATTAATTCATAATATATCCAATTTTTTAAAATAATTTATTCAATAAAATTTATAACTGTATTATACTAATACAACAAGTAAATAGAATGATTGGTAAATATTAGCATGAAAGAAAAGTGGAGTAAGTACCCAGTGGTAGTACTCAAATAGCAAGTTTAACTTATAAGGTCGCGAGGCCATCTTCCTTTCCGATCATAAATTTTTTTTTCTAATCAACTATGTGGTTTTCTGATTAAGCTCTCCCAGATTTTATTAGATAAGTGCCCTTTTATGTGAGTGTGATTTCGGCCAAATCACCTCTTTGTACAACCTTAGCATAGAAAAAGTGGCATCCCCACTACGTACTGAACTTAATACTTGTATTGTATTCGTGTATAATTCGATCTTACAACATGGATTTTAACTATCCCAAAGATTTTACGTCTATTCCATTATAATGTAGAAATTAACAAAAAAAATAAAATAAAAAAAAAGCCTATTGCCTCTACCAGTGTTAACCTATCTTTTGAAAATGCACGTTTTTTTCTTTTGTGTCTTTTTCTTTCTGTTTATTCTCTTTCATGATCTTTCCTATTTGCTTTATGCATGTATTATTTTAGTTGTTTATTTTGTACATAAGTTTTGGGGTAATATCTTTTCTGTATTTTTCCACTTTTATAAATAATTTTTTTTGTATATATATTTCTTTTTTTTCCCCTGGGGGTTTTTACAACTTAAGGAGTCATATCCCCAATACCCAAAAGCCACTGCTCCCTGTCCATCCACCCCCCTTCACGGAGCCCTCTGGCTGCCATGCATTCCTCCACGTCCTCTATCCATTTTTTCTTTGGTCTTCCACGCTTTCATCTTTCAGGTGGTATATAGTTATGAATTTTCTTTGGCCAGCGGTTTTCGTCCATCCGCATCAAGTGGCCATACCCCTTTAACCTTTTAGTTCCGATCTATATATATATTTCTACTATTATATATATATATATATATATATATATATATATATATATATATATATATATACACACACACATATATATATATAAATATATATAATATATAATAATATATATTATATTATTATATATATAATAATATAATATATTATTATATATTATATTATTATATATATAATAATATAATATATTATTATATATTATAATATAATATATTATAATATAATATATAATAAAATATAATATAATTAAAATAAATATAATAATAAAATATAATATAATTATTATAATATAATAATATATATTATTATATATAATAATATATAATATATATATATATATATATATTGATACATGACGCAACTATCGTCTAATGAACGAATCATTTATCTAAGAAGAATATAGAGTCATTCCTTAATTAATATAAAAAACCTGGAAACAAAGACGGGGGGATATAACTGTTCCTGGAGAATCAGGAGATTTCAATGACGAAATCTGCCATCATTGGAGAGTTCAGGTAAATGCCACTAGATGTCGGCATTCTCACCTATCCGTTACAGAAAAAAAAAAAGGCACTAGAGGTCGGCATTCTCACCTATCCCTTCCAGATAAAAATCAAGGCACTAAATCTCAGACCTTCGAACAAGAATGACCATATCTCTCATCTGAAGCCTTCATACAGAAACATACATCTTTCTACCCACAGAGCAATCTTCACAGGAACGTCACAGCGATAGGATCACCTCTTCTATTAAATGCAAGTACTAGATTTCAACATTCTACAGAATAACGTTGACAAATACAATTTTTTAGGACTCATTCAAATTGAATTAAATAAATTCAAAAGCGCTATATAAATATAATAGGTTACTTGGTTATATCTTAATTATAAGGAGATTTGATAGTAAGAAATTGGTAAATATATTTAATATTTGATACATGTAAATTTTCTAGTTCAATTTCTTTTATTTGTACACAATATTGTTTTTCTATTGAAATTAATTTGTTTATTATATTATGATTCTACTGAGATTAGTTTGTTCATTATATTGTTTTTAAATTGAAAACAATTTGTTTATTTATTGCTTTCAATTGGGCTTAATAATAAATCAATGTTAGCAAAATGTATTTCGCCTTATCTATTGATTTCCTGATGTTGATCCATAGTTAAATTCAAATAAATGGTAAAAGGTTTATTAATAGTTAATAAAAGTAATTAATCCACTCAAGGTAAGATTTTCAATTTAACTTAAATAATTTATTCCAGTTCTTATCAGTGAATATAGATAATTAAAATCTGCCCATTTAAACCCGTAGACAAGCGAAACCAAGTTAGTGTTGATAGAAAGTAATTAGTATCAATTTAATATAAAAATGTTTGTCACTGGTAAGAATGGAATAATATATATATATATATATATATTTATATTTATTTATTTCTAATGTTGTATATATTTTCTTTTATTTTTGTAAATAGGTTGCATGGCTAACTATTTCTGAATTATTTCTTTAAAACGGTCTTCTCACCCGAACCTGGAAATTTTATATTACTTTATTTTTTTGTATGGATTAAATGGTACGTTTTATATTTATATTTTTCTTTTCTTCTTTATTATTTCATTTGTTTACATATCCTCCCTTAACAGAAAGTGGCTATAAACACCCTAATATTACTAATTTTAAAAATTAATTAAAATTTAGGTCATTAATTGGACCCATTAGATGGACTTTCGTGATTATGGACACATATAATTGATAAATTTAATAATTTACAACATTTTAAAAAATTGTCCTACCCAATAAAGGAAAGCGAGAACTGATTTAATTTATGCTGAATTTGCTTTGAAAATAATATTGTTACGGGCTACTGGGTGTAAAATGGACTCAACTATTACTTAATTCAAGAATCTAATATTTATTAACAAATTAACAAGAATACAATGAGATTATTTAAAACAGTTAAATTATTAAACTAATATCAATATACAATAATAATATTCTACTAAATGTTATCTAATTTCTAAGATAATATACAAATAATATAAGATATTGTTTATACTAAGTAACTAAACTATTTATATAAATTTGTACAAATACAATAATATTACACTATAGTTTACAATTACAAATTAACACTTACAGTTCGCTAACTAAAGTCCACCGACCGTAAGACTCTTCAAATATGACAAACTGCCACACAGTTTATTACACTTATTACACGGTCACTAATTGTCACTGTTGCTCACTAAGCACTTATTACAGACTGATACTAATACTAACTAACTCACACACACTGCCACTAATTAACGGCTGCTTATTACTTCACTGCTTATTACTGACTGCCGCGGCCGAAAACGCTGTCCTTTTTATATAGGCAAGGTAGGTCGTGGTGGGGCATTACTCGGAACACGGACGAGGACCACCTAGACCGATCTAGAAGGTTCTACGCCATTCTATTATCCCTTCCGCTTAATCCCATTGTTTGCCTAATCCGCTCTAGGCAGATCAGAAGCCGGTCCTGCTTTCCGCTCTGACCGTAACACTGCCCCCTCCTTAAAAGTGCTCTGCCCCAGAGCATAGTCCGGAGAAATCGGGCGGTCATGAGCTTCCCTCGATGTAGACGCATTTCCTTTCCAGGGGTTGAACGTGCACACCAATATGGCGACTCCAGAGTTGGCGAATATCTGTTCAAGCATGTTCCTGACAACCTTCCACTCCAGGCCGTCATATCCACAGCCCAACTTAGGGATCGCGAGCTTGGTGACACGCAGTCTCAGAAGCTTACTCCGCAGGTCGTCGAGGCTTCGCCGCAGTGCGTCATATGTGGGCTTCTGATCAGTAGCACACTTGGTAACTAAGTAGAACAGGTGTCGTCCTTCGTGCGTATGGTGGAGTGCTTTCCCGACGCGTGGTCCTTGGCGTTCCAGTTCCTCAGTTCCAGCAAACTTCTTCCTGAAGACGGTTGCAATCCCTCGGGAAGTCCTCAGATCTTCGGCTACACAATGGGCCAGAGAATAGTCCGCGGGTAACGAGAAGATATCTCTGTATACTGCCTGAGTTACTCCACGGGAACCTTGTACCTTAGGTTGTGCAACTGATACCTTACTGGCCTCCACGTTGTTGAGGTACCTGACTTGCTGGTCTTTTGTCGGGCCATGGTCTCCTTTGTATGGGGCCAGTCTATTAAAATGGACTACCCTGGGTTTTCCTTTTGGCTGCTTTCTGATCCTATAGATGACGTCGTTTATCCTATTGATGATCTCAAACGGGCCATCCCAGGAGTTCTGAAGTTTAGGTGAGTAGCCTCGCCTTCTTCGAGGATCATGTAGCCAGACCAAATCTCCAGGTTGGAATCCACCTTTCTCTGCCCTGATGTCGTAACGCTCCTTCATTCTGTCACTGGCTCCCTGGATGTTTGCACGAACCTTTTCGTGGATATTATCCATCCGCTTCCGTAGATTCGTGACGTATTCCTTTCCGTTAACTTCCTCGTCTGGCTTGAACCCGAATTTCAGATCACAAGGCAAACGAAGTTCTCGGCCGAAGACCACATTTGCGGGGGTCTGCCCCGTTGCTTCATGGACTGAACTCCGGTAGGCAAACAAGAACAAGTGAAGATACTGGTCCCAGTCTCGCTGATGCTCGGAGACCACTTTAGACAAATATCGACCCATTGTCCTGTTCATGCGCTCCACCATGCCATCCGATTGAGGGTGAAGAGGTGTCGTCCTGGTTTTCCGTATTCCCAGTGCTTCGCACATCCCGGAGAAGACTGCAGACTCAAAGTTTCTTCCCTGGTCAGCGTGAAGTTCCATGGGTACTCCAAACCGGCTGACGAGCTGCTTCACAAGTACGTCTGCAACCGTGACTGCCTCTTGATTCGGAAGGGCATACGCTTCCACCCACTTAGAAAAATAGTCCATGGCCACGAGAATATATCGGTTGCCTTCGTCTGTCACAGGGAAAGGGCCAGCGATGTCAATCGCTATCCTCTCGAACGGTGCTCCCACGTTGTACTTCTTCATAGGGGCCTTCTTTCTTCTTGTTGGTCCGTTAGAAGCCGCACAAGTCGCACAACGCCTGCACCAGTCCAACACATCGTCCTTAAGGTTTGCCCAGTAAAAGCGTTCACGAACTTTTTCCAATGTACGGTGAACTCCAAGATGGCCGCCAGTTACACCGTCATGTAGTTCCCTAAGCACTTCGGGCACTTTATTCCTTGGAACGATGAGCTGTAGCCTGCGCTGATCTCCTTCCGCGTTCTCCAATGCCCGTTTCAGCAGCCCGTTGTCCACTAAAATGGAGTTCCATTGGGCCCAGTACGTTTTTACATTCTTCGACATTGGAGCAACATCCTGCCAGGCCGGTCTTCCTCGCCCCGATATTTTCCATTCCTTTATTTGTTTTAAGTCCGGGTCCTCGTCCTGTTCCTTTGACACCTCTGCATCTTGCCAACTGTCGATGACAACTGTAGTCCTCAATACCGCTGCCTGCTTCTCCTCTTGTCGAGAACAATGCTTGCAGCCTTCTTCACAAGGTCTTCTTGACAGTGCATCCGCATTCCTGTGGCTCGTTCCAGAACGATGAGCAGATTCAAAGTCATACTCTTGAAGGCGCTCAATCCACCTCGCCACTTGCCCCTCAGGTGACTTGAATCGCAGCAGCCACATTAGAGCCGCGTGGTCCGTTCTCAGCAGGAACCTTCTTCCGTATAGGTATTTATGAAAATGCTCTATGGACTTTACTACTGCCAGAAGCTCTTTCCTTGTGACACAGTAGTTTCGTTCCGGAGCTGAGAGTGCTTTGCTGAAATATCCAATCACCCTTTCTTCTCCGTCTTGGAGCTGAGAGAGGACACTTCCAATGGCGATGTTGCTGGCATCTGTGTCAAGTATGAACTTGCCCTCGGGGCGTGGATAGCTCAGAATAGGAGCACTAATCAATTTGCTCTTCAGCTCCTCGAAGGATGCCTGACACTCGTGATCCCAATGGAAAGTCCTTTTCTCCTCGGTAAGTCTGGTGAGAGGTTTTGCGATGTTAGCGAATCCTTTCACGTACCTCCGGTAATAGGTGCAGAGCCCGAGAAAACTTCTCACCTGGTGCTTATCTCGAGGTACTGGCCAGTTGGTGATCGCTGCTATCTTCTCTGGGTCAACAGCAACTCCGTTGTCTGACACAATATGCCCCAGGTAGTTGACTTGCCTTCGGAAGAGATTACACTTCTTCGGGTTCAACTTAAGGTTCGCTGCACGCAGTCGTTCGAAGACCTTCTCCAGGTTCTTTAGATGGTGATCGAAGGACTTTCCCAGCACAATGATGTCATCTAGGTACACCAGGCATACCTCCCAAGAGAGACCTCTTAACACATTTTCCATCAGCCTCTCGAATGTGGCAGGAGCATTGCAAAGCCCGAACGGCATTACTGTAAACTGCCAGAGCCCAGTGCCAATTGAAAACGCCGTTTTCTCTTTATCTTCAGGTGCCAATCCAACCTGCCAATATCCACTGCGGAGATCCAAGGTAGAGAAGAGTTTACACCCCTCCAGGGTGTCCAGCGTATCGTCAATCCTGGGAAGCGGATAACTGTCCTTCTTGGTGACGTTGTTCAGAAGACGGTAGTCTACGCAGAACCTCGTTGTGCCGTCTTTCTTCTTCACCAATACGACAGGAGACATCCAGGGGCTACTCGAAGGCTCAATGACACCATCAGCCGCCATCTCCTTTATGATCTTCTCGGCGTCCTCCCGTTTGGCTAACGGCAGCCTCCGCGGGACCTGTCGGATGGGCTTCGCATCCCCGGTGTCAATCCTGTGCTGGACGATATCCGTTCTGCCCCGTGGTCCTGGTCCGATCTCGAAGACGTCATGCCATCGGATAATCATGTTCTTCACTTCCTCGCTCTGTTCAGGTGAAAGGTCGCGGCATGACTCGTTAACAAATCCTTTTAGTTCTTCTGGCAGTCCTCGGAGCTCGGTGGGACGACGTTGCAGCTGACGAACCACTGAGGTAGCGGTTGTACACTCCCCGACCGGTGTTCCTTTCTTCAGCGTTACCGGGAAGCTGTTCAGGTTCATTAGCCGAATTGGAGTGGTGCGTCCTACCTTGGTGAGAGACCTAGCGACCAGTACGCCGCGTCCGATCTCTTGTTCTTGGTGCCTTCCGGGTTCAACTAGTACACATTGACCCTCCGGTAGATGTCCTTCGACCGTCCCATGTGTCACGATTTGGCTCTGTGCAGGTAAAGTGGTGTCTTCTGGTAGCAGAACTCGTGCGCTGAAGTCCTTCTCCTGCCGAAGTATGACTTCCTCGTCTCCCAGCGTCATCACACCTCTCGACATATCCAGTTTGATCCCGTATGTGATCATGAAGTCCATGCCCAATATGACATCTTCATCGATCTCTGCCACGAGAGCGCGGTGCTTCAGATGTTGACCCCCGATGATGAAGGTGGCAACTGTCTCCCCGTAGACCTTGGCTGGCTGTCCCGTGGCAGTCCGTAAAGCCCAAGTTGTTGGTAAGATCTTCTCAGCTGGAAGTGCTTTCGAGTTCAAGATAGTCATGGTTGCGCCGGTATCTATTAGCAGACTTCGCAGCTGCCCGTTCACCATCCCATCAACGTAGAAACTGTTCGTTCTGCTTCCTATTGACGCAACTCTGATGGTCTTCCTGGGGCCTTTGACGTTACGGGTTGACAGTTGCCCCTTCCCATCAACCCTACTTAGTTTTCCTGTGGCTTTTCTTGCTTCTTCGATGGACACTTGCTTCTAGGGTGTCCAAGTTGGCCGCAGCTCCAACAGCGTATCTCCTTCTTACGGGTCCTGAGAGCCTCCAAAACTTTAGTTACTATGTCTTCGATGCTAGGGACCACATTAGGCTCCGCCTCTGCTGCTCTAACTCGCGCATGGCCCCGTACGGACTGTCTAACAGCCTCGAACTCCATGGCCTGGGATAATGCGTCTCCCAAAGTTTTCGGGCGGGCGAGCTTCACTGCTTGCTGTGTCTCTGGGTCCCGAAGTCCATCCAGGAATTTGTCGACAGCCAAGCTTTCGTAGACATCGTCAGTGACCGATGGGTAGGCGTTCCTCACCAGCCGGGCAATATCCGCTTCAAATTCCTGCAAAGTCTCGTTGGTCTTCTGGACCCTGCTTCTCAGCTGTGAGCGATACAGCTGGTCCATGTGGCGGTGGCCGAAACGCATCTCCAGTCTTCTTATCAGCTCCCCGTAGTTGGACCGCTCCGACATGGGCATCCCCTGCAGCACTCCCAAAGCTTCTCCACGCAAGGCCAGGCACAATGCTGAAGCTTGGGTCTCCTGCGACCACCCGTGGATCGAAGCCGCTGTCTCGAAGAGAGTCATGTAGTCTTCCCACGGCGTCTTCCCGTCGAATACTGGAATGGTGTTGTGAGTTGGTGGCGCCCCAGCATAGGCGGGTAGAATGCTATTACGATGGCTGCCCTCGGATGAACGGTCGGTGTCGTTCGTCGGTGGGTTGCTCTTACGTCCCTCGAGAGTTTCCATTCTTAGCCTAATTTCGTTCACTTTTTCTCCTAGCCTAGATTCTATATCAGCTACTTTATTATTTACATCGGCTAACTTATTATCTACACTAGCTAACTTATTATCTACATTTTCCATTAACTTAGTCTCTAATGTGCCTAACTTAGACTCTAATGTATCCATTAAATCGTTTTTTACAGTACCTAGCTCATTTTTAACATTGCTTAATTCATTACCTAGCTTATTTTCTACATTGCCTAGTTCATTTTTACCACTGCTTAACTCAGTACCTAGCTCATTTTTAACAGTGCTTAATTCATTTTTAACAGTACCTAATTCATTTTTAAAAGTTGCAGACAACTTGCTTAAATCAGTTTCAAATAGAACGTCATCTGGATTTTCCCCTAACTCTACAAAAAACTGACGCAAGCGATGTTGCAGTACACTTTTATTTCCGGAAGAATCCAGATCACGTTCTTCTAATTCCCGTTTTAAATCTGCAACTTTTAAATCCATTAATTTAAGACTTTGAGAAGCCATTTTTCAAACAGTAGCCCAATTATTACAAAATGCAAGACAAAATAACAATTACACAAGATCCCACTTCTGACACCAATTTGTTACGGGCTACTGGGTGTAAAATGGACTCAACTATTACTTAATTCAAGAATCTAATATTTATTAACAAATTAACAAGAATACAATGAGATTATTTAAAACAGTTAAATTATTAAACTAATATCAATATACAATAATAATATTCTACTAAATGTTATCTAATTTCTAAGATAATATACAAATAATATAAGATATTGTTTATACTAAGTAACTAAACTATTTATATAAATTTGTACAAATACAATAATATTACACTATAGTTTACAATTACAAATTAACACTTACAGTTCGCTAACTAAAGTCCACCGACCGTAAGACTCTTCAAATATGACAAACTGCCACACAGTTTATTACACTTATTACACGGTCACTAATTGTCACTGTTGCTCACTAAGCACTTATTACAGACTGATACTAATACTAACTAACTCACACACACTGCCACTAATTAACGGCTGCTTATTACTTCACTGCTTATTACTGACTGCCGCGGCCGAAAACGCTGTCCTTTTTATATAGGCAAGGTAGGTCGTGGTGGGGCATTACTCGGAACACGGACGAGGACCACCTAGACCGATCTAGAAGGTTCTACGCCATTCTATTATCCCTTCCGCTTAATCCCATTGTTTGCCTAATCCGCTCTAGGCAGATCAGAAGCCGGTCCTGCTTTCCGCTCTGACCGTAACAATATAGTCTATCCTTTGACGTACAATACAGTAATAATTTATAGCCGAAGTAGTCATACGGAAAAGCGTCGACAATAGTTGAATCGTCAATGTCTCCAGCTGATGCTCCTCTGGCAAGTTGATGCAAATGAATACACTGACCCAATTTCCATAAGGATCGGAAAATCCTCCCGTAAACAGGCCAATGGTAGTCTCCTTTCCCCTTCCACCATCGACCCAAATATCCAAAGTGGATATTGTATATCACGTCGGCTGACAAACATATTTTTGCGGAATTTCAACCGGGCGGGAGGACGAACCTACAATAGAAACACTGAGTGAAAAATATTAGTATTCTTACTACCAAGGTTTAGAATTTATTGATGCTATTTTTTCTCTTGATTCGATATGCTAGAGAAGACAGTAAACTAGTTGATGGAAACTTGAATGACGTGCAACAATATCCTCTTAATCCATCACAGAATAAAATACATCAACAATGTAGATATAATAGTGCAGAAGTAATAATTAACATATAATTAGCCCAACATAATTGTAATCAAACGGCATCCAAACAGCCTAGAACATTCCAAAAACCCTTAAAGTGTTCTTGTAAGACTGTGGTATATGACTAGACTTCCTCGTCGTGATCGTCTATGAATTGACGTCCTGTACTATTTGTGATTGAATAGACTAAATTAATATAAAGTAATTTGAATTTACTAACTGGATTAAATGAAAAAAAAACCTTTACCATTACAAAAGGGGGTTAAATACGTGGTAGAAACTGTACTTTTTCTTGGACAACGGTTTTGTAGGAAGGTGATTTGTCCTACATCAAAACCAACCACCAGATTTTCATCTTTATTTAGGATACCCACCATATAGAGGCTGGGTGAACCCAAGGAGGGTCCTTGATCCCATGGGATCCATCTCCGGGCGCTAACAGATTAAATAAAATTCTTATTAGCTGCGGGATCATAACCCTGGACCTTCGGCATGGCGACTCAGCGCTCTACCCCTGAGCCAATAAGCTTCCTTAATAGATATAAATAAACGTAGCTATAATAATACATTATAGTGTTATAATAAATTACGTTTTGTAATAATTATGATAAATGTTCTTAGCATGGATTAAAAAAAATCTAATATACTTCTATCATCAGAAACCGTTTTTATATTTGACAAACAATATATTTTCTCTGTGTTTTATATAAAAGTTTTTAGTGATGTAATATTTTAACTGCAACAGATATACAAAATACTTTTTGTTTAATCTTTTGTCGTGCTCTTAGTCAGTTAAATTCTAAAAAAAAATAATAAATCACCAAGCCAATATTCCTGAGATTTTTAAACCCTTACACAAAATATTTGTATAGCACTGGACAATTTAAATGAAAAAATGGAATTCATCGATTTAAAAAATAAAATAAGCTACAATTATTCCAATATGTCGATTATAGGAGTGTCATATAAATACAAAGCATGCATTGAAATAAGATTGGCATTTTTCTTACAAACTATACATTTTTTTTATTTATAAAACAAACCTAAAATAAAGAAAAGATCATTATTTTATTTAAAACAAAATACGCAATATCTCAATGCAACTCATATTTGTTCAATATGTGTACCTACTCACTAGTACCCACTAGTTGGATACAAAATAAGTACTGAACAGAACTTCAATAGTTAGCATAATATATAATACATAGAATGAATAATGTATAAAATTAACTGAACAGTTCTGTAATTTGGGGGTTAGAACCTTCCGTTAGGCGGACAGGGGGGTTCCACCCTATTTATATTAAATGATTAATTTTACTTTATTGAACAATGTTAGAAATGGTCAGACGAGGGGAGGGTGCGCTTAATGAAGTTTACTGATTACTGATAAAATAACTGATAAAATATGCCGCCTACGTTCGGACCTTATTTTTAGGCTATCATCTGGGTCGCGAAAAAAAACAAAACAGAATAGCAATATAAACAGAACAGTGCCAAAGAGAATAAACAGTTTTATGGGGAGAAATAGCCAGAATGAAAAGAGTAAAGTATCATGAAAAATAGCTTAAATTATAAAATAATTGCTAAATAATAAAAAAATAATTATACTGAAATGAAATCTAAGAAGCTAACAAAACATAATAGGATTTTTAAATATTATTTTATAATATTTCTGCAGCTCCGGTGAATGAGTGGCAATAAGTCGTGTTATTCTCGTAGTACTTGACTTAATAAGTGGCTAAGTCAGGACTTGGCTTTAAATGGAATTTTCGTTTGTATTGTAACTTCATTTAAAGCCTAGGATAGCCTGAATGACACCATCCCGCTTCCCAAATATTAACTCATTTTAAACGAAATTCGAACTCACCACTTATCCACCGAGGATGCAGTATTAACTTGTTAATAGTAAAGTCTAAATAAGATTTTAATTCGTAACAAATAAAATGATTATGCTCTTACGTATATTTATTTTTACATGACTGGATTTATTAAAATGAATGTTTCATTAATTAATTGAAGCCATTTAAATTAGAATTTTATTCGTTATTAGAATTATAAATATAATAAACATTAAACATTATACAATAGTATTTTATTGGAAAGGCAACCTTCATAAAATATCTTCGAATATTTTTTTAGAATAAAATTTGCGTTTCGACTTTAGAAATTGATTCCTAAGGGCGACCTGTGGTCTAGTGGCTAGCATAGCAACCTACTAAGCCCGAGATCGCGAGTTCGTAGCCCAGCAGGTGGCCCTATGATTTTTTAAAGGGAGTAAAAAATCCTTGGTTATGCCGTCCTTCGGAAGGGACGTTAATCGGGGTTCCTGAGCCTGTATGATGACTGGCACTCGTTAAAAATCCATATCCCAATTAAACCTGCATAGGCAAAATTTAGAGCCCCCGCATAATTTGTAGCATCGTCATATGCCATAGCAGCATAAAGTGACGTTAAATAAACAAACAATTGATTCCTCCCTAATATTAAACCCTTTTAACTATGTTGATATTTTTGTATGGTATGGGACTGTGACCTTTCATATAACCGAAATTATGTATTTAATAACTAAACACTTATTCTAACTTATATACTAATTAAATCTTTCAATGTAACTTTAAATGTAGAATCTATCGCCGTATACAAGTTCTCACCCGCTTCTAGTTAAATATTTTATCAAGAAACTAATTAGAATGTGTGTTGGAGTTGGACTAACTGTATGTATAACGCATTCGCTTACGCAAGATTGTGTAACGTTTATCGAAACATAAATATGTATAACCACGAATAGGAATAACCTAATTAGGAATAACCCTAAATAGGAATAATCCTAAATAGGAATAACCACGAAACCTGATAATATCCTTCACAATGGAGTTTTGCTGCTAGAGAAGACCAGCTATAAAGTTATTGCCCGAGACTAGAGGCAGATGCTTCACTGATCACAGCTAACCTTGCGCTCTGCCCCTACCGTCTGGCCTCTGTCCCGTAAATCAAGTTGCCTCGACAACGTGGGTTAGGGTATACAAACCCGTGTATACACGACATATACTTCACGTTATACACTTAATATGCATACTTTCATCCACTACCATAACATTTGAGTAAACATTAACATTTAAACAGGAACATTTGAGTGTTTTTTGTTTAAGTATAAGGTATATACCTTACCCTGCGTAATTTTTTCGAAGGTCCGTTAATTATTTAGTAAAACGATTATAATTCAATCTTTTTAAGATTGATATAAGATATCTTTTTAAGAAAATTTCTAGTGTCTCAGTACTTGAGACAGAGAAATGAAATATTTGCAGGAATTAAGAAAGCTCTCGATAGAGAAGTATGAACTTATCTATCAATTTTGTGTAGATCAGTGTATAATTCTGTACCATGCTAGGAAAATATTTTTGAAACACAATTACTTCTAAACGTTCAAAATCTGTGAATAATTTTTGCTATAATCTTGCAGAATCCTAACATTGCTCCAAGCAGAGTGCTTTGTTTTGATAAGAAGGACTCTATCATATGTAGGGTTTCAATACTCCATGTGTTAGTAAGTATTCTTTTTTTTTACTTACGTAAATTCTGAATCCCAATGACATACCCCTGCTGGAGACTTACTCTTACTATTAATGACAACTCAGTTTTATTGTATTTATAGTTGGACCATAATTTTAAAAATCTTGGTAATCATTAAAATTCTGAAGTTTTATGGTTAAAGGTTCGGTAAACAGAAAAAGTAAAGACAAAGGCTCTTAAATAAGGTAATAAAACAAAAAAAACATAAATTACTGCCAATTTCCATAAGCGAACAGTTGCTCCAGGAGAAAAATAGTTAGACGAAAATCCCACCCCACCAACTTATATTCATGGTGAAAGATTAGCCATCGGAAATGGTTTATGCCTCATTAGTTTATATGCGTTGTTTCTGTGAAGCCCCTCAACGCGATTGATGTCACAACGGAATTACCTGAAAATGATGAATAGCTCCTTATGGCCTATTGTTTACTCTGTTTCTGCTGGTATTCAAAGGACGCGGTTGTTCTCAATCGTCACCTTAATGTATGTTCTGCTAATTAGCCGTCAATGTTGCTTAATAGTAAAATGAAACACTGTCGAATCACAAGGCGAAAATGCGAGTTCTTGATGAAATGCCAAAAACAAGCTGGAAAAATTAAAGAGGTTTGCAGAAGAAAGGGATAATGACTAAGATATAAAAATAAAACCTGTACCACTACAACGCGTGAAGCATCGAGTGATCAGCACATGGTAGAGACAGCACTACTTCTTTGACAACGGTGGCAGAGGGAGGTTGTTTGTCCTAGATGACGCTCAGCCACCAGATTTCCCCTTCTTATTTTGGATACTTACTTCAATACGGCAACCCAGCGCTCTACCACTGAACTACTCCGCTCCCCTTATGTGACAAACATAAAGGTTAATATTTTTTTTTTAAATACAGTGAAGTCAAAAACTTTGCAATGCAGTTTCCTCTCTCCACACCAGTTCATTGTCTCCCTCTAAAATGTGAAATAATTTGAAAATAATGGAGATTGATCATTGAAGCTCCATTTTTATTAAAACGA
Organism: Troilus luridus; assembly: GCA_964056705.1. Classification (NCBI taxonomy): domain Eukaryota; kingdom Metazoa; phylum Arthropoda; class Insecta; order Hemiptera; family Pentatomidae; genus Troilus; species Troilus luridus. The sequence goes on from OZ057412.1 coordinate 107,069,916, forward strand.
TACAGATGCTTTGGTATGCTTAAAGGAGAAATAAAAGGGCCATTAATTAAATAAAAAATTATGATGGTGGAATCATCCACATACCGATACAGTGTGTAGCGGGAAATATCACATTTCAATGTATCTCCAGTAAGACACACACTTATATCCATTTTACTATGTTCAACTTGTCTCCAATAGTTGGCCTCTTGAAAGCTGCAGAGATTATTTTTGATTTAACCGTAATTAATTCATTAAATTTTTCAAGGTAAGATAAGATTATTTGTTTTCTTCTTTTATTTTATTATTATTATTTTTTTTATGTTGCAGGGAATGAATATGACAACACTAAACAGGACTATGTCCGAGAACTCAAGCAGAGAGACAGCTAGTTTACAGTACTGGGAGTAAGCCAATTTGTATTCAATTAAACTCTTTTATTTATAGCATATTTACATTCCTTAGATAAATCACTATGCTGATAATGTGTTTCAAAAAGTAAAATTTGTGTGTTTATAAATGCGCTAATGTGTTCAAGTAGTTGAAAGTGTAAGAGCCGCTCAATGATATGTGCTGTTATGTATAGTTATTGCACTCAAAATGCCCTTCAAAGACGATTTTCATCAATATTCAAGGGAAAAATAGTAGAGCTATGATATAATTATAGTACTTTATGGGCCTAAACAGAAAAATATTGCTTAATTTCCACAAAGATTCGCCCATTTCATTATTTTTTTAAGACAAGTTAAATAAGAGATGTGACGCTTCAAAAAAAAAAAATTGCTATCAGTCAAACACTCTATCTATAATGGAAAAGTTATACTCTTTAATGATTTTAACTCTTGAAATAGGAAATTTTCCTCAAGGAAATGCCGTTTGAGATTTATAATTAAAAAGCTTCAAAATTGTTCTAATTTTTTTTTTAATTTAGCTCTATTGAATTCACAACCGATAGATATAAGAAAAAAAATGATGAACTCAATTGTGTATTTTTTGAAAATAGTAAGTCAATTGTGAAGGCTGTCGGTGCTCATTACGTGTGTAAAATAATAAAAAATTGATCAAATGTACAAAGTGTATTTAAAACGGAAAGAATACCATTTAAGGTATAAAAGAAGAATATACCAAAATTGGTAAGATAAAAATTCTAAACTATACAAAATCAGTAACTGATGACATGATCCGATGATTGATAGATAAGAACTATCGAGGTATTAACTATTTTTAAGTTGCATCCGTCATGTTTGGTTGGCTGTACAGAAGGAAATATATGTTTAGGAATTTTCCACTCCGTTAAAGGATACACTTTTGTAATGTTTTATCTGATTTTAGTTGGATAGAATCGTAAAAACAAATGAATGAAAAGGTTAATCTAACACTGGCTATGAGATGGAGATTAAGCCAATATTCATATCCAATAAAGGAAATATTCATAGGTATTCTCGATGAGATTTAGTCAACTATTTTTTTTAAATTTATAATAGTCGTTTTCTTGGTGTAAACGCTAGTATTCACTACAATGAAGTTTTCACAAAAACTAATTATTAAAAAAAATAGAGTGTTTGATTGGTCACAATTCTTCATGGCGGAAGACTTAAGGAAAAACTAAAAAAATAATAATTAAATAGGCGAACTTCTGTTTAAAACAATACTAATTTTTTGTTCCGGCTCCTGGACCAAAGATTGCTATAAGCCTGCACAACCGTTCAGTATTGCGGGCTTAGTTGATTCTATCCTATAACCAAAACTCAAAACATTTTCTTTTCATCATTTTTGACCCTTTTCCTAGAAAAAAAGAGAAGGTTCGAACACTGTGTTTGTATTTTTAGCAGTTATGAAAAATGATGCTTATGAAGGTTTTTCAATCTTCATACCCGAATAAAGTTATAATGAATAATAAAATCTAATTAACTTCACGTTCTCGACATTTTTACGACGGTTATGGTAATACATATAGGATTAGAAGCTTAGAATTATAGCCTTATCGCATTGCACTCTGTTCTTATTATTATTGAATTGTTTATCTTTAGGCTAGTATATATAGAGCCCTCAAAATAACATGAGTCAGTCTATTCTAAGTCGCAGTCTGTCACTATGCCCGATTAATTATTGTTATGTTGTGTTCTTTCAAATAAATTTTTTTTTAAAGTATAGTTCTCTGTCAAAATACATAACTGACGTAAAAATTAATGAATGAAAAATGAGAAATATTTTTAGATGAAAATTAACTATTTAAAATAACATCAATTCAATATTACGTAACTGTTCCAAAGAAGACACAAATAATTTTTATCATATTTTTAAGAGCACTAACTATTTTATTACCTCGCTTAAAACAGTGGCACATGATTAGGTATAAAGTTTTAAATAAATACGATCTTTCAAAGAAGCATTTTGAAAGAAGTAATTAATTTTTATTACATTATTGTTAGTAAAAAAAATGGGTCATGATAAGTGTAATTATAATAATCTGTTTTCACGATCTTTGTTATCGGAAAAGTATAAAATAAATCATAATTATATTCACATTTCAAAAAATACTTAACTACTTCTTATGGTGACTTTTAGTTTCTAAGGTATTTTTTAAGTTACTAAAACTAAAACTGAATTGAACACAATTCTTAAATGTTCGTAATTGAATCGCTACCCGCAGAAATACAACTAGTACAACCTTTGAGATTTTTTATTCTAAGTTTCACCAAAGACAGAAGGCATAATTTATTACAGAATGAACAGTTGTCTGTAATACAGCACAGTCTTGATAACTCCTTCAATATTTTGTTTACTGAAGATAGGGGACTGATCCAGTACTAGATTACTTAAGTGTTAGAAAAGTGAACTAATTGCCTTTCTTGCTGTTAGCGATTTAATTATAGTCAGTGTATCTCATCCAGTCCACTACAATTTTGAAATATCTTTATTAATAACTCCTACAAATTGTACTTAATATTACACCTTTGATTCAAAGTAAAAAATATCCTTTTAAAGCATTTGAGTATTGTATAGATTTAATCAAGTCAAATGTAAAACACACTTCTTCTTAAGTTCAGAATTATAAACAAATTACCTATCAAAAAATATTTGCAGCATCTTACTGGATATTTTACAAAATTTACATTACTTTTTTTGTTGTAAGCATTTTTTATCTAACAAAGATAGTGTGAAGTATTTGTTTATTAGCTGTTCTTAGTATTAGTATTGATTTGGAAGGACTAGTTTGCCTATATTTTGTCACATAATTTTGCAAAAAGTTACCTTATGAAGTGTAAAATCACACTACGAGCTAAAAAGGTTTATTGAATAAATTTCTTTCGCACTTTTTATTTAGTAAAGTAGTAAATAACTGAATAGTTGCCTGTGCTTGTGCTAATTTATAGGTCTTATGGCACTCGTTAAATTTGTAGTATATTATGAATTTGGATTCTTGTTAATAAACTGGAATTACACCTTATAAATATTTCGATTATATTCTAATAGCTTGGTTAAATTTTCTTTGGCATCAATCTGTAAAAAAATCACAATTAGTCAAAGTCAAACTAATAATGGTGACTAACATAAAAAAGCTTCATTAAGAACTTTTGAAACTGAATTTAGAATTAAATTCAAATGTTTTGTCAGTTATAAGATAATATCATTTCTACCCTTTCTATTGTACATTTAATTATTATAATTTTTTTTTAAAGTAAAATGATTATTGATCATTTTATCCATGCTACTTAATAAGATGAATTTCCATTGGCAGACGTTATGTCCTCAAACTATCAGATGGCATCGAAAATCTTGGGCCTATCAAGTGGGATCTTGCATTGTGCCTTCTTGTCTCCTGGTGTGTAGTTGTTCTTTGTCTTGTAAAGGGCATCAAAACATCCGGAAAGGTGAGTACATAAATATAAGGCAAATTTTTTAATTATATTATCAGAACTAGTTTCTTGACGTGAATACGTTTATAAAATTGCTTCAATAGTGGGAGGAAAGGGCCACCATTTTGAGTTATTCTGCTGCGTATCTAGATTTCTCTAGAGCGTATAACTTTTTACTTGGAGAAGCTATGACGTTCGTTTAAGTTTCATTCGTCAGCAGTCGTAAACATCCATCGATTGGTTATAAAAAAATAGTGACAGCTAATATAATAAGGTGTTAAGAATAAAAAAATATTATCAAAAACATATAATGTCGGCCTAAACGCGTCTAAAATCCGAATCCAAATACATAGAAAGGGCTTCTCAAGAGCGATCGAACGGTAGCAATATAACACCATATGACCGAGTCAATTAGTGCCGGGAACTTAAAAAAATAAATGGGGCCGAAAATATCAACTACAGTGCCAGTACATCTGCAGTTAAGGCGGTTAAAATTATGCCAGTGGATGATTTTCGCTTCTATATCAACAACAAACTCGATCGAGTACGATGGTCGATTATGAGTACACATTGGGCAGCAACTAGAGCACGTTTTACTACGACGTTTGTCAGAAATCCATTTGGACATGAAGGTGATCTTCTATTTCTGCGCTCATCCAATAAAAGAAAAATACTTACCGCTGCTAAATAATACTTTCCTTGAAGATACAGTAGCAAAATTAAACTGTGTAAAATGGTATGTGTAAAAAATCACTGGACTCGGGAAAAGTGCCCACGTTGCCACGTTCGAACGGATTTGCATACCTACGTAAGCAACACGGTCTGCCCGCATTAGATCAGATCAGTCCACGTCCAGTATCACCGCGATTGCCATTCATGCAGATACGTAGGTTGCGTTACAACAGCAGCTATAGATTCATTTCATGCTACTTAATAATCAGTTGTGGGCCAGCCAAAGATCCGATCGAGCATCTACAGTGTGAGAGAATTGCACCGGAGTCGGAGGTTCAGCCTGCAAGGCAGTAAACTATGCTTTGGAATGAAGAACATTGTCTCGACATTGCTCCGGGCCAGCATTCAACACTGCTGAACATTACTTACGACTTGTTTGCCGAAGAACTACCGGTTCCTTTGGTATAAAATAGTAATATTTTATATGAAAAAAATTACCCGTTTTGTAAACTTATTCACGTACAACACACGGCCGTGTCCATGACATAGCCACACCCCATTTTTTTGCATAGTAATAATAAACTGTCATGCCTTATGGCCATAAATACTTATATTGCAATTTTCTACAAAATTATACAAAGGCAGGAGTAATGAATAAGTAGTGTCAATATCAAGAAACACGGTTGTTTGATTTCTTACACGTCTGATTAAATTTGCTGTAAGCTAATTATTTTTTCATATTAATAAAATCTTGACAAATTCAGAAGAAAAATTATTAAAAGTAAATTTATTTGCGCTTAACATAAAAATTATAAGTTTTCATGAACAGCTGCAAAATATCACTGGAAACATAATTAATTTTTTGAAGAAAAAAAAAATTAATCAGGTGATTATTAGCAAACTTACTGCATTTTGGATTTTGTTCTTTTTTTTTTATAATGTTTAGTTTTTAATAATACAAAACGGTTGCATCTACTAATACATTCAAATTTTAAAACTCAGTTGTAAGTAATTAAGTTGTGTCAACGCTTTTAAAAAACACTTTTTTCTTTATAATGGGTAGTTTTATGAAGTAAGCTTTCTTATTAATTTCTGTCTAAAATAAAAAATAATTTACATAAACAATATCTAAGAGAATTACGTCATATTTAGCACAAGCTCTAAGATATGTTGTAACATTGAATCTTATATCTTCTAAAAATCCTCTTCACACTTTTTGTCAATATTATATCAATAGTTGTCTTAAATATGTATTTATATCCACTAACAAAAACTGAAAAGAATTTAACATTCTTAACATGTTTCATTTAATAAATGGTTAACTGCCTCTATATCATAGTTATTCTATGATTCACATAGATATTAAATATACATAATTTAAACATTATATTATTTAGTTGGATATATTTTATTTTATTTGTAAATAGTTAAACCAACAAATAAATACAATTTAAATAATTAGAAGTTGTAATTATAACAGATGAGATTTCATTCGGAGGATTAAATAATACTTAGCGAGGCTTGGGAGAGAGAATGAAATAAGAATAACAGAGATTAAAACATATTTGATTTCTAGTAAGTGCTATATATTTATGAAATGTATGAATAATAATAAATCTTGTTATAAGTTTTAACAACAAAACTATAAAATAAAATTAAGGCAAAATAAAGAGTAGAATACATATATATAAAAAACCCAGATGGAAAATGTGGATAAGAAGAAGTTTTATTAAGATAAAATTTTTGATAAATGTTAAATTTTTTTATAATAAATTAAAAATAAGTATATAAATATTAATAATGTTGTTCTCTAAGACAGAAGTTTCTGCAAAAATAATGTAATAAATCTAATAAGTAACAGTAGATTTAAGAAAAAAAAAACGTAACTTCCTGAAACTATCCATAATAAAATTACTAACTATTATTCTATGGAAAAAAAGTTTACAAAAAACAATAAAATGCATATTATTGAATATACAGCAAAGAATTTTTTTATATTAGGTATTACAATCAAGCAATCAAGGGTTGTCATGAATGGATATATGTATATTTATATCAAATTTATCTCTATGTAGAGATGTCTAAATAATTAAGATTCATAAAAATTCCGATTAATAAAAATACTTTTACAGCAAAATATATATTATTTTGAAAAAGCATCTGTGCTAAAAAAGACTCCTTTTCCGGAAGACTCAATTTTATAGCTCTCTGATGTACTTTTCAGTTGAGGAAAGGCTGGTTGACGCATTGAGATTGATGGAGCATCCATTTGACTACGATAGAGTTTTTTTGTTTTTTTATCAACTGGAAAAGTAAATAGAATCTTCTTCCCAATACAATCAATTCCAATATAATCCAGACCTGGTACTACTTTGAACTTATTTTCAAGTCAAGAGTAAAATAAGTTCTATATTTGGAAGTGAATTGCAATACAATAAATCAATTAAACTTTACTGTCGACTGAAAGTTGAGAAATGTATTCCTTCCACATTTAATATAAATATATATACATATATTACTTTGGGAGGTTAGGGTTATAAAAAAATAACAATTATTTTAATTGTTATAAGAAGACAAATAAAAAGTTTTCCTTAGCAGTGAAAATAACTCCAATAAAACCCAACTGTATAAATTTATCCATAATAATTTGTTTATTTTTAGGTGGTTTACTTTGCAGCAACTTTCCCTTATGTAATATTATTTACTCTTCTCGTCACTGGTCTTCTTCAAGATGGAGCCATGTCTGGTGTGATTTACTTCCTTTATCCTACCTGGAGTAAATTACTAGACATCCAGGTAATTTAAAAATATTTCTAACCTCAAATCTGTACTTTATTGGTGATGATTTAGTTTGAAATTAAATTATTTCAATTAAATTTTAAAATGTAAGCTAATGGCTATTTCTTGCACAAAATCTTTGCACTTTATTTTTCCATTTTATGACCACTCGTTGCTGTTTGAATGTTGGGTTCTGAATTTATATTGCAGAAGAAGAAAGGCTGGATGATATTCAGAGGCATGAATGATATGGCACAAATTTGACTATAATAAATTCTTAATAATAACTTATGTCAGTAAATTAATTCTACAAATGAAGAAATTGAGTTGAACATCTGATAGCTCCAAAATTTCAAAAAATATACTTTTTTATGATTTCCGCTAGTTTAGCCAAGCAATTTTGTCTAACACTACATTTTACTGCCTCATTTCTCATGGTTTTAGTCTGGTTTTGAACCTGATGTTTCAGGAGCATAAAATTGCTGGACTAAACAAGCGAAAAAATGTGAAAAGTTAATTTGTGAAAATTCGGAGTATCCACTTTTGATCCCTAACACCTCTTATATGATTTCCCATATTCATGCTCAATGGTTGCTGAGATATGGTTCGTTTTATGGCCATTCTTTTGGCAGTATAACATCAAAATGATTCTTCTTTTCTCAGAATTACTTCTAGATTTAGTATGTTAAGCATTAGCTTGTAGTCAACTATTGTTTTAAAGGCATGTTACACAGTTAAAATTTAGAGTGTTAAAAATTTGCCATACATTTTAAAACCAGAATATCAATTAAAAGTAATATATTTTAATGGATCCAGGTTTGGCAAGCGGCTGCTGGACAAATGTTTTTCTCGCTCAGTGTCTCAATGGGAGGATTGATAATGTACAGTTCATACAATGATTTCAGGAACAATGTTTACAGGTAATAGAATTATTTTTAGTAAGAGTTAGAAGTAGTTATGACTAAAACTGAATACTTTTTTTTTTTAATTATAATATTGTGTAGTAATATTTTCATGTACATCATGTAATAAATTGTGTATTTATTTAATTTTCATTTTGATATGTTATGTTTACATAATTTCAATTATCAAAATAGGACTTCCTACAATCATTGATAAAGTTAGTAATGGTCTTCAAATTAATTTAATGATTCAGTATACTAGTATACTACTGAAATTATATCATTTTCAAACTAGTAACATATTTAGTTAACTCATGTACAACAAAATGTTAGGTATGATTACCACCGATCTGTGACATATAGTGAAATGTAAATGGTAAATTTGAATCAATCACATTTAAGTATTAAAATAAGAAATATTAAAACAATATTCAGGAAAAAACAATTTTGAAAATATAGTTCGTAAACAGTAAAATAAAGTCTGAGAAATATTCCAAAAAATTATTTTAACATATGGTTGCAATTTATTCTGAGCAATCAAAGCCCTCATAAAAGAAATTATCAATACCTTCATATTTAATGACACAATTATTTACAAAAAAATCTTAAACCCTTCAGTCTCACTAAGCTCTTTTTCTATAAAGAATTGAGAGCACTTCAGAAGGTACAACAAAATGTAACAACAAAATGTGCGTATTTCACTCTAACACTATTGGGTGCTACAGTTCTTGCAGGACCTGGGCATCTGCCACTATTCTGCTCCATTCATCGTTGTCTCCAGCAAGGCTCCTCCTATTTCTTGCCCCAATCCTTCTCAAATATTTCTCCAAATCTTCCATCCACCGATGCCTGGGTCTGCCTCTTTTTCTTTATCTTCCCCGTGCACCATTTAACATCATTTTAGGCAGCCTTTAGGTATCCAATCTATCCATGTGCACCTACCAGCTTAGCCTGCTTTTCTTAATAACACAGAGGATATCAGGCTCCACCATATATGTATATTCATCAATCATCAATTGACTTGCATTGTACTAAACAGAGGTTCTTAAACTGCTATACATGGATCACTAAGGTGTGTATAGTCATAGGCAAGAAACTGCAAAACAAATTTGACATATACTTAACATCCCACAATTTATTTTATATTGAAGTAACTCATTTAATAAACGTCCTACATAGTCAGGAATTTTTTTATTTATCATTACTAAACTAATTACAATCTTAGGTTTACATTAATTCAATATAAGTGTGGATTTTAAACAAAATTTTTCTAATATAGACCCTGGCATTGTGTAATTGAACCTCTGTTAATATTTTTTGTTTTATTTTTATATTGTATAATAATTCCATACATGTTGTTACCAAGTAATCTCCCAAATTATTAATTGGAAATATTAATTTTCAGAGATGCCCTAGTAGTGAGTGTTATGGATACCATCACAAGTATCATTTCTGGAATAGTGACCTTCTCTATCCTTGGTGCAATGGCACATGATCTTGAAGTTCCTATCAGCCAAGTTGTCAAAGAGGGGCCAGGTCTTGCATTTATTGCTTATCCAGAAGCACTTCTTCGCCTTCCAGCACCTCAACTCTGGTCCATCCTATTTTTCCTCATGCTGTTTATCTTAGGTCTTGACAGTGAGGTAAGAACAGTAATAGATTAATTACAAGGTAAAAACGTATTTATAAATTCATTTATTAAATAATAATATTTTAAAATTTCAGTTTGCTCTGTTGGAAAATGTCCTAACCAGTCTTTCTGATGAATTTCCAATCCTTCGCCGAACTAAACTTGGTTTCTGCATTGGTACAGCGACTTTTTGCTACCTTATTGGTCTTACATGTGTAACTTACGTGAGTAAACATTTCTCATTTTAAACAAATAAATAGTTATTCTAATGATTGTTTTGGATCTGTCAGGTGAAAATATTGTTTAAAACAACAAATTCAACCAGTTATTATTCTTTGTTTGTTATAGAAGCAAACATCTCGTCTCAATCCATTTTAGAGATTTTAGTTTTTATGTGGTTTTCCGTGAATACCATCTTTTTTTCTATAAAATCCAACTCTAATAGAACATTTTACAAATTTTGCCATCAGTTTTTTAATTTATGATAAGTTACCTTTAAGATTTTATCCAATTTGTAGAAAAATATCATTTCCCCTACTAAAGAAAATAAATAATTTTTAGAAATACTCAATTGATTTTTTAAGAATCATTTTTTTTTTTTTTTTTGTAATGATCTAGAATAATCCATACAGGTTACTGATCTTTTTATCAGTTTTTCAACAATTACTTAATATTTATACATTTCAAAGATGTACTAAGTTTGGGAGGTCATAAAAATTAGAGTTTTATGACTTTACAAGTAGATGAAAAGTATGTTGTTTGTTAATCTTGCTTTGTTAATACCTTACTTTAATCTCCTAAAAAATATATTTTTATGTGGGTTTCCGATAGAGTATTGTTTAGAAAGAATGGGTTTTATTATAAAATCCAACAATTTTACTATTTATTTATTGATTAATTTCTTTTTAATAGTCCGAGGTGGTTGATTTTGATCATATTTAGGAAGATTATTTTCATTTTCTAATCATTCTATTGTGATAAACAACTTCATTACTTAAAAAATTAAAAGAATAATAAATAGCAAGTATTTTAGAAGCATTTAACTACAAAAACATTTTAAACAAAAAACTCTGTTTGGGGTAGTCATCTATTTTATAAAAATTTTGATGGATATAAAACAATTGACAGATTAATAAAGAAAGCAAAAAGAAAAATACTAGGTTCTCCAATGATTAGTAGGAATAATTATTATACAATTACGATACGTAGTATAATAAAGTTATAGTATAATAAAGGTATTTATAATAATATATATTTAAGTTGCTAACTTCTGTATAACTTTGAAATTAGACTAGTCTCAAAAAGTTGGGTTCATTATTGGAAAAATGATTTATAACATATTTTGATTATTTGAAGATTATGGCGGAACAGAGAATATATAATTGTAGTTGTCAAAGTTTCCATAATTAGAATTCTGATTAAGAACAAAATGGAGCAAGTTGGTCAAGATATTAAAAAAATTACTAGCTTTTTATCATGAATGAAACCTTTTTTTTTATTACATAATTGAAATTCATTGATATTTATGAAATATGTATAAAATAGTTTATATAATTTTTATTTTTAGGGTGGAAATTATGTATTAACACTGATGGATGTATATGGTGGAGGTATGGCAGTCCTCTTTATAGCTATTGCAGAATCTATAGCTCTCGTATGGATTTATGGTATATAATATTCATACCTTATTATAATTTTATTTTTTATTGTTCCAATACTTGAGGGCTGAATTCTCTTTAAGATGACAGGGTTCCAACTATTAGCGATATCACAAATCAGAAACTTAAAGGTATTGCTTCTAATTTTTCGATGTGCAATACATATTTAGTGACCTGCTAAAAGAGCCAACTCTAAAAAGGAATTGGTTTGAGTTTTGAAATAAAAGTCAAGCATCCTAGTACTGATAAACAAAAGCAATGTATTAATGAAATGTTTAAACATTGAAATTCCAAATCTGTAGCAGTAAATACCTTGAAAAAAGCTTCAAAAACCTGCATATCTGGATCAGTTTAAAATACGCATGCAAAATCCCAAGCATTTAGCAATTCATATGATTAAATATGATCATAATTTTGATAGTAACAACTCACAAAGTTGTAATTGCAAAAAATGCAATAAATGTACAAACAATTTTCATAACTAAAACCATTTTAAAAAAGTAAATTTTTAAAAGTAGTTTAAGGATTCTAAGCACTATTATTAGCAACTTAGTATTAATGTATCCTCCATGTTTTAATATATAAGAAATTATTTTTTATAATCACTATATTGCAGTAAGAATTACAGTATGGTACTGAACATTGGACAGAACCTCAAAATGTTGAAACAATGTTGAAATTAGTTTTAAGAAATAATCAACTAGGATGTACTATATTTTTTTTTTACAATTTATTCACTCATTTATCCTAATTAAATTTCTTTGTTATAGGTCTGAAAAATATTTGTAGAGATATGAAATTCATGCTTGGATTTAAACCCAGTTTCTACTGGAGAATAACATGGGTTTTTACCACTCCAGTAATTTTAAGTGTAAGTTTAACAATAAACATTAATTTACAAACATTCCAATGTATTGGAAAATAAATAAAACAGAGACAATACTTTTTATTACAATTCAAACCAGATGAGCTGACCCCATAGCTCCTACTTTTTTTTAAATATATGACTAGATATTATTTTATCTCAAAAAATGACAGAATTGCTAATACAATTTTTAAGAGAAAATATCAGCAGAAGTGATATGAAACATGACATTATTTTATTATGAAGATAAATACATTATGAAAATAGAATTCTTACATGTCTCATTAATAAAATATGAGTGTATTTATTACACAACTGGTTATAATAGTTGTAAATTATTAGGAATAATATATTAAAAATAAAAAATAAAAATTATAAATTATAAATAAATATTAGGAATAAATAAATATTATTAATATTCCTGATAATAATAGACCATAATCTAATTCTATCTTATTTGATTGTTGCAGGTTATATTTGTTTATTCATTGATAGAATATAAACCTCTGCGGTATGAGAACTATGACTATCCTGATTGGGCAGATGGGATTGGATGGGTTCTTGCAGGACTCTCTGTTTTACAAATACCAATCTGGGCAATAGTTGTTGTGTCCAGGAAGAAAAGTGAAACATTTTTGGGGGTAAATAAATAATTAATGAATGAGTATTTTCAAGCTGATTACATCTCCATACTTATTTGTAATCAATGAATGATTTTAGAAAATAAAAGAAGCTATAAAGCCGACAAAAGAATGGGGCCCGGCTGACCCAAGAAATAAAGAGAGGTGGTCTGAACTGGTAGACGCAACTGATAGCTCCAAGCTCAAGTATCACAATGGTAATATTATAGTATTATTTATTATTAAATAAAAATTAAATATATATGTAATAGAAGTGTCAATAGCTTTTCTCACCCATAAATCAGGAGTGTCTGAACATAAAAATAATATAATTATTGAAAGAAGATTTTTGTAAAAAAATGTTTTTACTTTATTTTTGTATGTTTGACACATTTTTTTTGTATTTATTGAAATTTTCGACTGTATACTGGATACATCAAGTAAATATGATGAAAAATAAATAATGTTGCGAGATAAAGGAAAGTAGAGAAACTACCCAGTGGTAGTACTCAAATGTTGACACATTTACATAGTTTTTTAACTAAATTAATTTTTTTTAAAGTATATTTTAATGAAACTGATTGAATTTAAAATTAAATAATCAATAAAATGAAACCATAATTGGCTCTTATATAGGGTGGCGCAATAGAACGTGCATATTGCATCATCTTTTTCCGCGGAGTGCCAAGCGCGCGGGGGGAGGGGACCGTACATCGTTTGATAGGCGGGCTTATGGAGTTTAGTCGCTATGAGTCACTTCGACGGGAAGCGTCGCGCATTTTGCGTAAGCGCATATTACGAGAATCATCAATGGTTTCGTAAACCGTCAAAATTGTCGTTACTGGTACAGTGAGAATCCTAAACTCAAACATCAGAAACCACTGCACAGTCCTAAAGTGACAGTATGGACCGCAATCTGTGGCAGAGGAATTATTGGTCCTTTTTTCTTTGAAAATGTGCTGGGGCAAAACGTCACTGTAAATACAGAACGCTACGTTGCGATGTTGGAGGGTTTTTTGACTCCAGAACTTGAAAATTCAAGAATCGTGAATTCAAGAACTTGGTTTCAGCAAGACGGAGCTACCTGTCACACTTCAAATGACTCCATGGCGGTTGTGAAACAGATGTTCCCTGGCAGACTGATTTCGAAAAGAGCTGACATCCCATGGCCCCCACGTAGTCCAGACTTGACGCCTCCTGACTTTTTTTTGTGGGGATACCTCAAACACAAAGTCTACAGCAATAATCCGAAGAATATCGATCAGCTCAAAGAAAATATCCGTGGTGAAATGGCGACAATCACACCAACATTATTGAAGAAAGTTTTCAATAATTTCCGTTTGCGGTTAGAGGAGTGCCGTCGAAGAGAAGGTCATCATTTGGATGATGTAATTTATAAAAAATAAACTTCAATTATTATATTACAATGCCTCATTTTTATTTTAACTATACCTTTTGTATTTATTTTTTAATATTTTTTTTAAATTTGCACGTTCTATTGCGCCACCCTATAGAATTTAATTTCTACGAACTGAGAAACTCAAAATAAGAAAATTCTTTTTTCACTACATATCAATGTGTTTTTATCTTTCCAATATATTTTCTAAAATCTATACTTATGGTTATATTCTAAGATTCTATTTTTTTAATAATTGCTATTTATTTGTTTCTTCTGGCAGATTTGGGTTTGGGTAGTAGCCTGTGGTCGGAAGTTTGGAAACAGAGATTGGTGGTATCGTCATCATTAAGCCTTATTATTATTTGTTTCTTAAATTTTGTCCCCTGAAATACCTTAATGTAACAAATGATGAAATAATTATTTTGAACAAACATTGAAAAGTTCCCTAGATTATATTAAAAGGATTAAGTAAATAATTGATCTAATAAATGCCTCATCAGATTTAATTTCAATATCATTAATGACATACACTGTGTCATAGGTGTCAGTGCTGTAAACTCGGGCAACTTACAGGCCAACTCAATTAATTATAATTCTAGACCAGTGCTACAAATAATAGGGTAAAAATTACATCTGCTAAAACGTTTCTTCGACTTTCATTTATTCTCCAACATTTTACATGTTCCGAGATAGTTGCTCAGTCACTTGTGCTGTTTTGTTTTTGTTGGTGCCTAGAGATATGTAATTAACTATTATGATTGTTTTATCAACCATATTATTACTGTGTAATGCAGTGTGAGATCTGTATTTGATCCAAATTATTCTAGTAAATACTTTATCAATTTAATATCAATGTCAGTTAACAATATGATTTTTAATAAACCAGGATGTTGCAACTTCAATACAGTGAGAGATCAGTAACTGGTCAAGTTATCCTTTCCTGTGACAACAGCCTTTTCTCTGTTAGACCATATTCTGAGGCAGGTTTCCCTACTGAACTCCTTCTTTTATCTCTCTTTCCTCCTCATTTCCAACTTAGGTCAAGCATTGTATACAAATTTTAGCCAATTTAATGAGAACAATTGTTGAGTTTTCCTTATTAATTACTGGTGTTCAATCAATGGAATTTAACATACTCAAATCCATAACCAAAGATGAAAAAAAAAGACATACATTGGTCACAGCATAGGAGGGCTCATCGTAAGCAGACAGACAAGTAGGTTGTGGACGGATTGCTATAGTTGTCCAGTCTATCAGCCAAAAATATAAGCAGTGACTAAGCGCAATAAAGAGATTTTTTCAGCTTAGCCTTAACAACATTGAGTCTGACCAGGGCTTATTCTGGCAATCTATAAGAGAGAATAATATGGAAAGGGAAATTTCTTCTTTACACCTTTGCAGCACTTGTAATTTTCTCCTTATCATTCAACAGTAGCAATCTCAATCATGATATATTCAAGCTACTCACGCTTGATAGTTGTTCTGACTTGTTTAAGCACATTTCTGGCTTGTTGAGACAGCAATTGGCATCTAAACTATCTTCAGGCTATATGCTTTAAGGTTTTATATTACCTCCCATAAGCTAGACCATATGTAGTCAATATAATTAACTGGTGGCATTCTCTGGTTAGCCTCCTGCTTGGCAATTATTAAGCCAAGGGAGTAATCACCTGTAATAAAGTAAGGGAAATTACTACTCTGTTCCAAAGGAATTATGATATCCAGTCCAAGCCATCGATTAAATATTTAGGTGCCAAGATTGATCACAAACTTCGATGTAAGGGACATCTCCAGACAACAACAAGGCATCACAAGTAACTGTTAAGTAATTTAAGTCCTCAGAAGAAGGTATATGGCCGTTCTCCCCTTGTGAAGTAATCTATAACAGCAGTTATGCAGGACGTATTTTATAATAGGGAAGACGTATTTTAACAATATTATAAATCTTTAGTCCACTTATTCGAATGAAAGATTTTTCCCCTACTCTTAAAAAAGTAAAAAACAAATATTTTTCTATTGAAAAAATAATGAAAGATTTTCAAATCATTTATGTAAATTATCTATTCTATTTATTGTCTATCATTGTATAAAGATTAAATTTTGTTACAGGAATGATAATGGTCTCACCAGAAGCCGAAGCATGTCTCAGAAAGCCTGTGTAAGATGAATGAAATAAGCCCTATTTTCTAGGGATCTAATTATTTTATTATTAGTGAAATGACTAGAGTTAACTAAAATATAGTCCACTTTATACTCTAAACATTGATGTGTTCAGACTGTCTCTTAAACTAGTATAAAGATTATAATCCCCATAACTTCTCTCATGGATGCATTAAATTCATATGTTAACCGTGATAGTAAAACCTTGATTAGATATATTATAGAAACCATGATTCCAATTAATCAGGCTAGCAATAACAAACAATTTAAAAGAAAAAAAAGAAGAAAATCAAATAATTCTTATGGAAACTATCACTAATATTAATGAAAATTATTATATTTTATTGGATACCACAAATGATGGCCACTTTAATGGTGATCGATATTGGTTTATTTTTTATTCAATAACGTATGCAATATTTTGTTAATTAGTTTATTCACTTCAAAGATTTTGCTTTAACATTTAGATTAGAACTTTTAATTATTTAATTTTCCATTTTATGTTATAAGAGTGTTTTTATGGTTATGATTTTGTTTAGTAGTTGAGAGTAAGAATGAGGAAAGATTATTTTTAATCAAAATCATACACTGATCTCAGACCATTTTTATCTAATATTTTATTATAATCAATCACATAATTTAATTTTAAACGATTAAAAATAATTGTGGTAGTTTCATTAATTTTAATATTGTGTTGTTAATTTTAAATCATTATTAAAATTACATAAACTTCGAGATACACTAAGTAAAGCCTTTTTTTAAATATATTTTTATTGAATATTAATGACTTCTATACTTTGATATAAATATAGGAAGAGGTAAGAAGCCTAGGTGTATAAATGAAAATTTAATAATATGTGAAATCAAATTTAATCTTTACAAACAAGTTTGAATCAACTCTTTATCGTCTGTACTGTACAATGCTCTTATTGAAAAACATATTATAAGCAACAACTCTGTACAATTGCACTTTATTTTTTCTGTAAAAAAAAATCACTATTACTCCATGGTTCTCAACAGACATTTGTTATATAAATTACATACTGTCATGATATTAGTAGGGTAAATAAATGGTAGAATCTATTTTATTTAAGTTATATAATTTATTTATAAATTTAAATAATTGGGGTTTTACTATTGAAAGGTTTTTAATATTGTATTACATCTATTTATCCAATAATCCAAGGATTTATGGTAATTTATATATGTATGTATATGTGTTTAAATATTCATTTATATGTATTACATCGTTCATTTACAATTGGCCCAAAAAAAAAAATTAATAGGAATGTCATAAATAAATTTCCATACCATATACATTCCTGTTTGCAATGTGAAATTATATAACCACGTCAGAGGAGTATTTTGGTCAAAAACATGACTATAGAAACACTGAAGTCATTATTTTAGGAAATGATCGATATAATAAAGTTTTGATTATTGTTTTATTTTTTTAAATGAGTTATTGTCGTACGAAAAATGAAAGGCTCAGGTTCAATGTTTAGTTTATAACTTGATGTTCTTGATAAACAGTAAACTCCTTGAATAAATTATATTTTTATATTCTATCCATTGTTACTTTACATCTTTTATTTTCTTCTTTTTCTAAGAAACATTATGCGTCTTTTCTTATTGATTATATATATTTTTTCTAGGCATATGTGACATTTAAATGTTAGTACTTATTAAAAAAAAAAAAAAAAAGAAAAGTCTGTAGCGACATAATGAAGTGAGAGCCAAGATTATATTTTTTAATGTAGTACTATGTCCTTAACTTTTAATGAAATAGCCTGTGTAAAATGAATGATATAAAATAGTGAATATTAACTTAAGCATCTGGATATAGTTTAGACTTGTCATAGAATTATTTTGGGTGTTAGGATTTGATAGTTTAATTGTACTCTGAAATACTTAGTATTATATCTAAAATTATTTAATACCTCCTAAAAGGCCATTTGATATGTACAAATATGCACAGATGAAATAAATATAAATATTTTTTATATAATTATAGATCCCATACCTCTCACAATTGACTGATTATTAAATATTTTGATTCATATTATAAAAATTTCCATGGCTTGTCAAGGAAGAATAACACCCTCTACTCATACTTCGTAAAATAAACTTTTTTTTGCTCTAACAGAGTCATTAACTCATAGTTTTTTGATCCCAACATATTATAATTTTAATAATATCAAACCGAATATTTAAAAAATTCAATTATACACTTCTAATAAACTATTAGAGAGGAACTGTTAGAGAGGAAAATGTTAGTGAGTCATAACTACTTAACTTATAACCATTTTGTTTATACAGATCAATAGAAGCATAAAGGTACCGGTTGATTTTAAATACAAAAATATTTTTTTTTTTTTTATAAAGCTGGTTATTTTATAAACTGTCTTTATTTTATGCTGTAACTAAAGTTATAAGTATCTATCTGTCTCACATCAAGTTATATAAAATATTTTAATCATAATTTCATGTAATTAATACGTGAAAAACTGAAAAAATTGAAAAACGCATATATGTGTCCATAGTTCCTATTGGTGATTTTCAACAGACACATATATGTGCTCATAGTTCACACCGATTGCTTTCTTCGGGACACATATGTGTGACCATAGCACTTTAAGGGTAAACTTTATTCCTTTAAAAATAGATCATTGTTTGTTGAATTCATTAAACATCTAATGTGAAATTAAAGGCAATAATTTAGCTCTTATGATTTATTTTCTTATATATTTGAAATGTTCTCAAAATTTTGCATATCAAATGGCTTCATGTTAGTGAATATGAAGTCAATGTCAATTCTTTATCCCAAAATGTAAAATTTAGCTATCTATCTAAAGTTTACTGTTTAGAGTAGACCCATGGGAAATATTCCTTTTTAACCAGCTATCACTTTAAGATTCATGTACTTTTATTAACAAAAAAGTAAATTTTCTCTGAAGTTCAAATTAAATCCAAAGTGTATTGTTGTTGTTGTTGTTGTTGTTGTTGTTATTGTTGTTTATATTTTTCAGAATATCGCTTTTATTACATTTATAGTTTTTATGTAGATATGTGTGATTAATATATAAAAAGTTTGCAAAAAAAAAAAAAAAGAAGAAGAAGCTAAGTCATAAGTACTTACATAACTCTAGTTGTAAAACGAATCACTATTCTTTTCCTTGTTTCTTATTTTCTGTATTAAATCTATTAATCAATAAGTTGCATTTTGCTAAAGGTATCTGAACCAGAAGTACAGAAAAACAAGTTTAATTCCTTACTTCATTACATTAATTAGGTTCTTTTTTCAAAAGAGATTAGAAGTGGATCAGAGTCCATTTAGTCTCCAGAAATGTTTAAGTTGGGAATTTAGGTGACAAAAAGCTCCATCTTTTAGGCTGCTTTGATACATTATTCTTAAATCCCAATTTTGAATTATCATATTAAATATTCCTCTTCCTTTCTTTATCTTCATCTTGAAGTATCTCTGGACCAACATTATTGTAATTCATTTTCTATTATATACCCTTTATTTCCAGATTGGCTATTCCTAGCCTTACATGTTTTTTGTAATAATGAATTAATATCTTTACTCTTCATTTCAGCCAAATTTCTTTCTTTTGGAATTATTAGTTATTTTGATGGATTTTTCGAAGTCAGTCTTGGCTTACCCATTGGTTGCAGTTCATGCAGACAAGTTTCAAATATCCATCTAGCCTTTGTTTTATAGACCACTCTCTTCATATCCCGATTCACTCACAGGTTGTCTTGATTACAAAGAAAGCATAATCAATGCCTATTTCTAGAGTAGGAATTGTAAGAAAAAAAAATTTATATGTTTATAACGTAAAATTTCCAGTGATTATTGCAATGGGAATTAGCTTACACTGAGACATCAATAATTAATTTGATTTTAATAATTTTCAAAAATAACTAATTCAAATCATTTTCATTTATACACAATAGTCAGCTTGGTACATTGCAATTGAAAGTGAATGAAACTTGGACAAATTATAGTGATTCGCTCACGGTACAAGTGCTTATACCAAATATATATATATATATATATATATATATATATATATATATATATATATATATATATCATATAAATACTTCACCAGAATAGGGTGAAAGGTATAATTGATAAATGTGATAATTTTAAGAGATTGCATTTGATAAATTAGTAATTACCAGAAAAAAATATAATGGGATTAAAAAAGTATATTTATATTGAGAAGAATGAGTTCATAGGTGTTTTAGAAACTTTTTTTTTACATATATTGTTCTAAGAAGTTTAAAAATATTTATTCTGTCTTAGACAAAATGTTAGTTTAAAATTTGTTAGTGAACAAGTATCTTTGAAAAAGAAAGTCAAAGGAGTTAATGCTCAAGGAAAGCATCCTAGCTAAATGGAAAATATGAGTTATATTCTTAAACTAACAGTATCAAACCATTACAGGGCTATTCGTCTATCAATCATATTTCAGTAAAAATTTTGAAAATCATCAGTTGCATTTAATTGAAACTTATTGTCAAGAAATTTATATTTCTTCCATGTTACAGCTCAGTGACATATATATTGCAGAATCATTTTGCAAATCATATGCATATCAGACATATTTTTAAAGGGTATTTTCCATTATTGACAACATGAAAATATAACTTGAAATAGATGTTATTTGTGGGTATTTACAACTCATCAACATTCAAGAATGTGAGGGTATATATAAGACAATATGTATAGATATCTTATAATTGATAATTGTGAAGTTGCAGTAGATGGAATATTTTTAGGTAACTATTATAAGTGTCCACTTATTTAATTTTTTTTTTTAAAGGATTTATGAATGTCAATATGTTGTACAGATAAATGTTCTAGTTAGTTGTAGATTTGTAAAAAGTTATTTTATGGTGAATATTAATTTTCATAATATATTATTAGGTTATTAGAATACAACTGATTGATTTATTATGTTATTTTCTTGATCCTTTACCTTTAATTTTTATGAAAAAAATTATATTTGTCGCAATAATTTAAAAAAATATAATAAATTAAATGATTAAAATTAAAATAATTTGCAGAAATTATACATTTCATTCCTATTGAACAAATAACTTCTATTTTAATTTATAACATATCCAATATTTTTCTCTGATTGGAGTTTTGATGGATAATTTAAAACAAAAAATAAATAACTCAATAACTATCCTCTTAGGATCATTAATCTTTTGATTATTGATTAATAATAATCACAATTTGTATTAATTAGTATTTATTATTTTATTTTTTTCTGTTTTCTATTTCTCTGTATCGATTCATTAGTTTTTTTTACTTTACTACTTATTCATTTGTCTGTTTGAAGTAACTCATTCATTTCTTTTTCATTAGATCCTAAAGAAGATTTGAATAAGAGTAAAAATGAAACCACACACACTACACACTGATCATTAATATGTGATGATTGTTACTTATCGAAAAATAATAGGGAATTCATTATCTTACCATTATTACAAATCATTATTTAGTGATTAATATGGAGTATTTATACCTATCATGATACTAATGTGAATTGAAATTTATGGAGACCAAAGCTGCTAATAGCTGTAACTTGGACTTGACTTCTTGCTGATTTTCTTCAATGTACAAGGGAGTGCATCGATATTAACAAAACATTAAAATAAATCAATCGGAATAAAATCATTGGATTTATTCAACATTAAAACTTTTACAATGATGGAATGTTTGTGAGTTATAATGTTTTACCTTTAACCAGCAGATATATATCATAACATTATTCCAACTTAATTTTGAAGATATAAAACAAATTTCTTACAGATTTTTTCAAAACCATCTGACTAAAATACACTCCATTGAGCTTCACAAGCTCACAATTCATTAAAAATAAAGAGATAGTTCCTGATTTCATCGTTCAAAACTGAACCCTTTATTTTCGGTTAAGGAATGTTGTGCAACTAGGTAATAAACATAGATAAGAAAAACAAATTAGCTTTTGTCAGTGCTAACTCATTGAATGGAGCCGGTGTGGATCAGAATGGAAAGATGGCGGAATGCGTATGTAAATTTATTATTTAATTTTTGCTATATTGTCACTATTATTAAAGTAGGAGGAATCAGCTTAAAGCATTAACCAATCTCAAACTGGGTGAATGAATAAATGGACAATAAAGAATAAGAATCCAAATGATTGTTAAATAGTATTCCAATGTCAATAAATTTATGAACATTAAATAATTAACCAATAGCATCAATGAAATGTTTTAAAAATATTAATAAGAAATGGTTGGATAATTAGTTCAGTTTAAGAGATCATATGCCATTTGCCATTAATAGCTTCCTTTAAATAAACATTTTTTTTCAATTCATAACTAGATAAAATGCAGAGAATCGAGTGGATTATCATAACATAAAACATTTTAAGGTTTAGCACAAATATCACATTAAAGGCAACTAAATAATTAAAAAAAAAAAGACAAATAAGAAAGGAATGAAGTTAATGACTAAAAGAAAATTTTATTTATACTTGTGGATACATCTATATAATCTAAAAAAATATGCTAAAAATGTAATATTATTAAATTCTCTCGAAATTGAAGACCAATCAAATCATTGCAATACTGGTAAATTCAACAAATCTTCCTTCTACAGGCATGTTATAACATATTCTCATTTATACTCAGTTATAACATATATCTCAACCATACAAATTAATTTAGTAAGTTAAGGAAGATACTTAAAGACCCTTAAAGCGGCGGAATACCAATTGGAGGTGGAAAAAAGAAGTAGAGATCCGAGCTATCAATGGGATAGCGATGATATTGAACTTTGTTGGTAAAGTTTGAAAAGAATATACCTTGATTCCTCGACTGAGATCTGTGGTTCAATCAAAGTAGGTGACAGGAAACGAGTAGCTTCTTGGTGGACGGAGGAGATAATAGAGACAGTTAAAGAAAAGAAGATACTCTGGAAGCAATATCTCATCACCAAAGACAGATCAAAGTATGATCTCTATAAAAACAAGAGGAAAGAGGTCAAAAGGATGGTAGCAATGCAGAAGAGGAAGAACTGGGAGGAATTCGGAAGGAAGCTTGAAGAAGATGCCCAAGCAAACCAGAAGCTATTTTACAGAGTCCTACGAAGCATGAGAAGGGAAAAGCCAACGTTACTTAAGTTCATCAAAGATAAGAAAGGAACTGTCCTCAGAAAAGAACAGGAAATCATGGAAAGATGGAGAGAACATTTCATGGATTTACTTGAAGGCGAAGTACACTCCCATCACTAGAAGAGGACCATGAGGAAGAAGGGGAAGAAGATGATTATATTTCGGAGGATGAACTCGAGGAGGCTATTTCTACAATGAAGCTTGGAAAGGCAGCAGGACAAGACGATATAACCCCAGAAATGCTTAAATATATGGGAAAAAGAGGCAAGGAGATATTGCTTCACCTGCTAAATTGGTTTGGCAAAATAAGAGGATCCCAAAGGACTGGGAAGTGGCAACTTTATTCCCTATATTCAAAAAAGGTGACAATAAAGAATGTCGGAATCATCGGGGCATTTCTCTCTTAACCCTCCGTCGGGCGCAGCCGGCCTGAGAAGCCAGCGAAACACATTTTTACACACCCCTCCTTTATTTCGCTTCTCAGAAGGGCCTCCCCTCAGGTAATTTCCTATATCATGATAGTGCGTGGGACCCCACACATCATTTTACTGTTGGCCTTCACTTGACATCCCTGTAATCCTCGTGGCTTGTGAGGCCGATTGCGCCTGATTGCGTTATTATTTTGAAGGTGAGTTTTTCAATATATTTCTATTTCAATTGTTTCTTTTACTCAAAATAACCCGGTTTTCTGCGGTAATTTGTTATTATATTCAGAAATTAGTGATATTCTGACACTGGCCTTTCAGGCCGGGTGCGCCCGAACACGTTACATTCTTAGCTGACTAAGTTTTCTCGCCTTTTCTTTTAGATTTCCTGCTGAAATGTCTGGAAAAGTTTATGATTTTTCCAACCCTAAGGATGTTGCTGAAATACGGAGCATTCTTGAGGATGATTCTTATGATCCTGCTTTGGTAGTCTAAGTATGGTAGATGGTAGGTGGTAGATGATCCTGCATTGAACGGTTTAGGTTTCTGAATCAACTGGAGACCAGAAGAATCCGAAGGTAATCACATTTTACAATGCGACCAAAGGTGGAGTTGATACAGCAGATAAAATGTCTGCTACTTTCAGTGTAACCCGGAATACTAGACGGTGGCCAATGGTTATATTTTTTACCTGTCTGAACGTGGCCGGCATAAATACCCAAGTCATTTCAATCGGGGACTGCTTGGAACCTCTAAAAAAGAGAATCTTCCTCAAAAGATTGTCTCATGAACTAATGATTGGACATCTAGCCCGGCGAAGTCTGAACACAAGTGGAGTGCCGACTCAGTTGCAATTGCGGTTGAAAAGGTTTTTACCTCAAGAAGAGCATGATACTACTTCCACTCTACCTCCCAAAAGACGAAAATGTGGTACTTGCATGAATGAAACTGGATTTATAAGGATGACAAATTACGAATGTCAAAATTGTCACGATCCAATCTGCCTAAACCACATAAAACCCCTGTGCCAGAGCTGTTATTCAACTGCTGATAAGGAAGGTGCAACATAGGTTTCTCTCCACGACATAGGCTAAGAATGATGACCCCACAGCAGAAAACATCATTTATCATCTTTTTATATATAGTTTTTTACTTTAAAATAATTCATTTGACCAATTTAAAAAAATTATGTATGTTACACTAGAATTAATCGTTATTTTAGTTTAAGCTTCATTTCATAAATAAACTCATGTTTTTTGTTAAGTGTGGTAAATTTACTTTCCTTAGATCCTAGTAAAGTGATTAGGTCCTAAACAAACTATTAGGGGGGAGAGTGGAACAAAAATATGTGGGTGGCCTCTCAGGCCGGCTGCGCCCGATTTTGTTTCGTTTGGAGGTGCGCCTGACGGAGGGGTAAGCATTCCTAGTAAAATATACTCCAAAATCTTGGAGAGAAGGCTAAGGCAAAAAGTGGGCCCACAGCACCAGGAGGAACAATATGGTTTCAGAGAAAACAGGAGCACACAAGATTTGATCTTCTCCATGAGACAGATCACAGGAAAAGTAATAGAAAAATGCAAGGAGTTAACCGTGTGCTTTGTAGACCTCACAAAAGCATTTGACAAAATAAAGAAAGAGGACATCTGCAAGGCTTTAACAGAGAGAGGCATTAACAAAGGACTAGTGCTGGCAATAATGAGCCTCTACAGGAACACCCGAAATGTAGTGAGGACATCCAATTGTTACTCCAAAGAGTTCACAACCAAACTTGGTATAAGACAGGGTTGCAGCTTGAGCCCACTTCTCTTTATTCTGGTCCTTGATTCTGCTATATCTCAGGCCAAAGCCTGGATAAGAAAATTCCATCTGGGATTTAGATACTTGAATAAAGTTACCTACTCCTTGATGGCCTTTGCTGATGATATGGTAGTCCTTGCCAACAACGATAGAGACCTAATATGCAATATTAGGGTTCTTCAAAATGAACTAGAGAAGATCAATATGGAAATAAACCCTAACAAAACAAAAGTTATGAGAATTGGCAGGATGCCTCACCGAAAAATGAGAGTCATAAGAATTAAGGACAAGCCCATGGAACAGGTGAGAACCTTTAAATATCTGGGAGGACACCTTGATGAGAATGGAGTCATGGATAATGAAGTCCGGGAGAGGGTCAACTCAGCTGGTAAATTGTACCATACATTAAATAAAATGTTCCTGAATAAAAGAGAAGTATCCAAGGACACAAAGTTAAGGGTATATAAATCTACTTTTCTCCCCATATTAACATACTCCTCGGAATCTTGGGCGTTGACCACCATACATAAAAGTAGGATCCAGGCTTCAGAAATGAGATTCCTAAGGAAGATAGAGGGAAAAACAAGACGAGACCGAATTCGCAACTCGATCATTAGATCAAGCCTCGGAGTGGACCCTGCGGAAAAAGTCATTGAAGAAAACAGTCTAAGATGGTTTGGACAGGTTTTAAGAATGGAAAATAACAGGCTGGCCAAGATGGCATACGAGGTTAAGGTTGAAGGAAGAAGGTCCAGAGGAAGACCCCGACGTACCTGGGAAGATGGTATTAAGGAAAGCTTTGCAAAGAGAAGTCTGGAATGGAATAGAAGGAGAGAAATAGTAGAAGATCGTACGGTGTGATCCGGGCTATACAGAAAGAAACCTCACACTGCAGAGTGGTAGAGAGGAACGACTATGATGATGATGAAGTTAAGGAAGATATAGGAGATTACCGATGCAGATTTAGACAGACTGTTCAACTACCAGTCAAATATTTTCAGCATTAAGCTAGTTATTAGAGAAAAAATAGTAACAAGTTCAACTCAAATCCAGAATTTTAAACAGCACCTGACTGTGGAATGAATTCCTTCGAAAACCTGCTGTTGTATAACAATTATAATGCACATAGAATATCGAAGAAGTATGTAAATCTGTTTGAATTATTATTGCCGCCAATTAAATGAACATGATGCTAGAACCGGTAATTATTTTGAGATTTGAATCAAAGAGATTTTTTGTAAACTGTAAGATTTAATTTACCATTAGGGTATGTACCGAAGTTATAAGTTTGATATGCTACAAATAAGGTTCAAATCTGGGTGGCAGAATGATCATGCTTTATTTGTGGATGATTTGGCACTATTGAGTGATGATGAGGAAAATATAAGAATAAATTCAGTGACATTGAGTAAAGAAATTGGGCTGGTAAAGTAAAACAGAATAAGAGGATGATATTGACGAATAAATGATTATTAGCCAAGAGTAGTGTGGTATAGAAATAAATATGAACTATTAAAGGAATTTTTGAAAATTTCTTTAAAGAATTTAACTAGAAAGAAATTGGAAGAAAATTAAGGAGGGGCTAAAAGATGTAAGTGCTTGTAAATTTTATTTGTTGTCTTGACATTAGTTAGGTAATGACTTTCGTCATAAAATTAAAAAATTATAATATCTAAAGCTTCTATCTTTTCCAGCTGTTACGTTTGGGCAAGAATCCAGGCTGCCAACTTAAGGAAAGAACAACTTTTAGAAGGAATACCGAAATAACGGATAACGTAAATTCGTTACGAAAAATGAAAAACCTACTGAAGATTCAGTTTAGTTAAATTATTAGTATAACTGTATAAATTGATCGGGAATATTGAAATGGTTGTATAAAGTTGATGGGCTTAGTAACAAAGCAAATCTTAAAAAGTTTGAGTTGACCTTTGCGCTTGTGGGTAATTTTTCTTTATAAGAGGATGATTTTGGGTAACTGAACTATTCATTAATAGTTATATATACTATGTAGATATAGATAGTCTCAAAAGATCGAAAGTTTAACCGAGGAGTGATGATTTTCAATTTTTAAATTATTACTAGAATTGAAACAAACGTACCAAAAAGCTTAGGGGGTTCAACATTTTTATGGTAGTTAGATTATGAATGGAAAAGGAACATATTGCGTTTTTTAAGTTTTGAGATGGGCGTCAAGATCTACTAGGATTTGCGTTTAGAAGCTCTACTTGTATATGAACAAACGTTTTAGTAAGTGAGAAAGTATATCTAAATGTGAATAATATTCATTGAAATTGGTTACTGTTGCTTGGTTTTTCAAAGTGGAGGCATAATTTTGAATCTGACCAGCTAATTTGTTACTCATTTAGTGAACTGTTACTTCAACATAGTCATGATAAGTTACGTTGCTTGACCAAACGTGTGTGTTAAGTAAATGCTGTTGGTAATATTATTTTTTATATATTACAATATTATTTGCCCGGACGTTCCCCTAATATCTTTTATGATACTAACATTTTAGGAAAAATAATATGTATATATAAATATATATATTTGTATCAATACCAATACAAAACCAAAATTACTGTGTATATGATGTGGAAATGATCGACTGGATATATCTTGAGAAATGTTTAAAAATGGTCGATGGGTGCAATCAATATTTTATGATTGACCACTTTTTATTGAACTAAAAACGTGGCCTGCATAGATAAAAAGAGAGGTAGATGGATCGACATCAATTCTGGGCAGACCACGACTGTGGGGATTCCCGAATAAAAATGACCAGCAATGCCTGAATAAAAAATAAAAAAATGCTCCAAGAAAACAACCCAACGACCTTCACCTGGAGTGATGCAAGAGGGGAACAGTGTCATCGAAATGTGGAATCCTCTCAGAGCTGATCTCATCCTAAGGAGGAAGTATATATAATTAATACCTTACGTAGCAGATTCGACGTAATCTCGAAATAAAGTTTATCATAACTAAAGAATTTAAAGAATCTCACTATAATTCTTGCCTTTTGTATTGAAACATAATAACTAGAATTTTCATAATGCTAACCAACAAAATGTAATAGTGTGAAACGTGGCTGCCGAATTAGGTTGAGGAACAAAGGCCTGAAGCGTAATTTAAAGTTAATGAGGAAACCCATCCGTAAACGGGTGAGTCCACCTGAGATTTTAGGAGGTTACGTAATGCGGTATTATTGAATTTTGAAAACGAAACTTTGATAGGTGAGTTTGTAAAGTGGCACGGCTTAGTAACGAACAAATTTCTAAAAAGCTCTGAATTGTAAACACCAGAGAGGAAGACCAAGACGTAAGTGAAAGAACTGCGTTAAGAATGAGTTTACGGATTTCGGTTAAGGTGGTAGTCCGTGAACGGAAATTTGTAAATAACTATTGGTGGTACCGACATGGAACCTTTCGGCTCGCCAAGACTATTATAATTTTTGAACGAAACCTCAAGTTTTGTTCCATAGTTGGTCCTAGAATTGCTTCGATCTTCCGGGAGTTGAGATTCCACTGAAGTTTATACACGTCTGATTATCTTTAAAGATATTTCAAGTGATCCCAATAAATTTTAAATTTTATAATCGTGCGTATCCTAATATATTTCTATAAAGAATTCTTTTAGCATTTGTAGGTTACCAAAGTTTATATTTTTAACCGTCAACCATTATTAAATAAGTTTCCTGGTCATTACCCTATGCTTGGTACTTTAAAAAATATATAAGACAATGATCAGTAAATTTTCATTGTTCTGTGGTTTAATACATTGTCAAATTTGCTTTTTGAATTATGATAGAATTGTAAAGACATGGAATTTCTAAGAATAATGAATTTAATTAAATCGTCATAAGTAGGTTAAAAAATGAATGCCGTCTAGAACACATTAAAATTATTTGAGCTTACGGTCTTAATCCAGAATTAGACAAAAAAAACCCAAAGAACAATTGCTTCTTGCCAAGGTATTCTCACAACCTGGGTGGTCCGCATACTCATTTTATGGTAAACTAATATTATCCCATTATTAATTTATTTATTCTTTAAGTAACTTAATTAATAAAAATTAACTTTTTCTTCAATTTCACTCCCTCCAAAGTACGCTGTTGGTGGAGATCTTCCCCAACATTTCCACCTTCCTCGGCACTACATAAAAAGCTTTAATATAACATGAAAATTCAGGCAAAAAGTTCCGGCATCCGCATATTGACCGTAAACAGATCATTGGGAAATCAATAGCAGATGACGGAATAAAAAATCGTGCGTTATGCCGTTCTTCGAAAGTAACATGAAATGGTGGTCCCAAGCTACTACTGTATCAGGTACTCGTTTTAAGATCCCTATCCTAAATATATCTAGATACGCGGAATTCAGTAATCCCACTGTAGTATCGTCCGATTTGCCGTAGCAGCATAAAGTGACGCTAAAAAAACCAACAAAAAAAACTTCAGGTTATAAAAAAGTAATACCATAATGGGAACCTTTTTTTTCTGAAACTTTTGGAAGTGGTAAGAAAAATAAAATGATTGATAAAATCAATGGAGTAGGGGTTAACCGATTTCAAAAGATCCATCCAGTGATTCTAGACATTTATTTTTCTTCAATTTATTAGTTATTCTTTATATTATTATTTGGTTAGTCCAACACTATTATTTCACGCACATATTCTTTTTCGGAGGTCATTTTAAATTTCCTCTGCAACTGAAAACGGATTTGGGAGAAAGTCTCCAGCCATAGTATTTTATTGTATATCAAATCAAACCAAATACATTGATATTTAAATAATAAATTGATTTATACTTTTTTTATATAAATACTAAAACGGTTACTCGTAAAAATTTGTACACAGTATACAATCACTGGTTTACGTTGACATTCAATCTCGCGTGAAAGCTGGCCTTCGTAATCCGGTACTTCTTCATGAATCACTACACATTTTAGGGATCAAATTATGTAACCCTTTGCATCAATACATCAATGCGTACATTTGCCGATCAATGCCGATTTTCTGAACTGTGTGTACACAATACGTCACAAAATAGTATCTTTTACTTAACTATACATAAATATTTTTCTTCTAAACTAATTTGATAAAGTATTGCGTTTCATGGATCGCAGCTTATTTATTTTTACGTCAAGATGTCAAGTCCAAAAAAAAGTATATTGATTTTTTTATCCAGGTTACGATTACATAGTTATGGAATAATGGTATTCATTACTTAACATTACAGATCAGATTACCTATCTGACTAATTATATCTAGCACTATTACTAATTAAAGAGCAGGATAGGCCAGCGTGTATAGCACTAACCTGATCATGGATTCAAATCATTTCAGATAAATCATTTAATCCGTCAACAGCCATAAGCTACGTCCATACTACTAGACCATTGCTTAGACCTGGTCGCAGAGACGTGGTCTAGCTGGTCTAGCTAGGTGGTTGCGGAGCCGTTGCTGAGATCAAAATCGCTGGTCTAAAGTCCGATCCGAATGGGAGACTTCATGCAACGAGACGAGACACGGCCAAATCTGAGCAGTATTCAACATTATTATTGTCATTATAAACTGCAATTATACATTTTAATAATTAGTATTGTAATTATAGGCCATACTATCATGTGTATACTTAAAATTATAATAATAATTCAATTATGTTAATTATAATATATTTAAAATGACCGGCCTTAATTTATTTAACCCTCTGCCCGGAACGTCCGGGTGGAATACCACCCGGTCGCCATATTATTGTTTACTATTCTCGCATTCTATTTTATATTTGCTTCTAACCTCTTACTACCCTTTCAGTGAACCTTCCGCTGCCGCAAGAAGAGGTCAGGTAAATCACCCTTATCTCTCTGGTCCTAAGAAAAACCAGTTTTATCCAGTTTCCGAGATCTGGGTGGAATCCCACCCGACGTCCTATAAACTGTACATTTTTTTTCTAATCGGTTTGACGTGACAAAGTTTATATTTTCTCTAACAGATTTACAAAATGTTCACAAAAGATATTTTTATGACTTCTAAAGAGTTCTGGAAAGAATATAGACGCCAAGAAGAGGAGTAAAATGGAGAGACAAATGGTGACTCTGTTTCGGAACTGAAAGATGAAATTTTAAAGAATAGTGATGCAGAGCATGATGATGAAGAAGTTATTGCAGACTCTTGTGAATATATGGACCAGGAAAAAGCTAGTCATGAACGTAATTTTGTTTTATGGAAGGATAACATGACTATTTGGACGGGAAAACCACTGCTCTCAAGTTTTCAAGAATCCCGGAGAGAAATGTCATGAACCACCTTCCCGGGCCTAGAGGCAGGGCAAAAGGGCTTAAGGATCCACTTGAACTGTGGTCATTATTTATTTATGACGTAATGGTGAAAAGTATAGTCTGTTTCACTAATGAAGAAATATTGAGAAGGAATGAAAATTTCCAAACTTAAAATAGATCAGCAAAACCAACAGATAAAATCAAAATCCGCGCTCTGGTGGGTTTATTATACATGTGTGGCACCTTAAAGCTGTCTGGACTGACAGAAGAGCTTTTTTCTAGCATTTATGGACTTCCTCTGTTCCGTTGTGCAATGTCTCAAAAATGGTTTGATTTTTTGATCACGAACTTACGATTCGACTAAAACCACAAGAGGGTCTAGGCAAGCGTGTGATAAATTGCAGCGTTTAGAAATATGTCGGGCACATTTAATAGTAATTGTGTGTCGTATTATTCTCCTTCTGAATATTAGACAGTTGAAGCTCTCTTGAGCTTTAAGTGAAGGTGCAGGTTCAAAATGTTTTTGCCAAAAAAACCTGATAAATATGGTCTAAAAGTGTTGTCAATGTGCGACGCTAATATTTACCATTTATTTTATATATGGTATTCCTTACATAGGAAAAGAAATAAAGAATCAAAATAGTGATGTATCTACGGAATGTGTAAAAGGAACAAACCGAAATATTACTACTGACAATTGGTTTTGTTCCATAGAACTTGCAGAGAAACTTAGTGAAAGACAGCTGACGTTTGTTGGAATGCATCGTAAAAATAAACCTCAAATTCCACTCCAAATGCTCCAAACATCACTGCCACTAATCACAAAATTTCTTTACCTACCTGACAAAATGCTTGTGTCACATTTTTCTAAAAAGAATACAGAAGTATTAAGTTGTGCACGGTGGCGAACTTCTATGGTATGCTAGATTTTGCTCGTGTCAATGCCTTCGTGGTGTATAAGTGGAACAGTGGAAAAGACAGATTTGCTTCTAGAGATAGATCAACATTCCTGAAAGTACTTGCTCGTTCTTTGATTCTAGTACAAATGAATACAAGAGCGTTGAAAATTCCTCAAGGACTTAAAATGTCAAATGTCGGGTGGTAACCCACCCATCGTTCCTATGACTGTCTCTGGACTGAACGTTCCGGGCAGAAGGTTATTTTTACGATAGGCGCGCGTATCTTTTAAATTGATACCCAAGATTAAATCATTTTAGTTCTGTGGTTTGTGGGAACATGTAAATGATGCATTGTCCATTTAATTTATTAATAATTACCACATTGTTTGTGTAAGCTGACCTTCCTTCTCTCGAATGTTGTCCTTAAACATTTAGTCTTGAGAAAAATCCAGTTTAATCACATTTGTTCGACTGACAGTGCGGAACTAAGTTAATATTCGTTTATCCTGTATGCAGGTGATCCCTAGACAGAATCGAGATGTAAGTAATAGTTTCATAGATGTATGTTAAGAATATAAGGCTGGGGAATGTGGGCTAAATTGTAGGAATAATGATTCGGAAGGTTATGATGTTGAATTAATTCGATATAATACTTGTTTTGCTTCTTTATACTATAATATTTTATTAGGTGGTGTGACTCAGTGGTAGAGCGCTGAGTTGCCCTGCCGAAGGTACCGGATCCAAATCCCACTGCTTGGCAGTCTATTATTAATCTGTTAGCGGCCGGAAATGGATCGAGGACCCTCATGGGCCTTATGCAAGCCCCTATAAAGTGGGTATCCAAAATAGGGGAAAATTTGGCGGTTGAGCGTGATTTAGGACAGATCACCTGCCTGCACAAACTGTGTCCAAGAAACAGTACAGTGAAACAGTCTCTACCAAGAGACCCTTGACGGGTTGTAATGGTATTTTAAATTATTTACTGTAAACAAAATCGTATGTTCGAAGATTAACTTTTGATCTTATATAGACAGCTAGTTCATTTCTCCTTCAGAGAAAGCTCAAACCAATATTTTTCAGGAAACAACTATGATATGCCTAACGTAAAGAAGTCGAAAATCGATTGAAACCGGTTCAAACTGTATCGTCTGAATTAAACCTACTCATCAAAGAAATATTATCAGACATTCCAATGCATACTATCATGCGTACTATGATAACTTTGTTGTCCATGATTCTGCAATAGAAGATCGCCAATAATTTTTCCCAACTTCAAAGATTAAATGAAGTACGATTCACTCTTAAACAACAAAAATATTACACTTCTTGAAACCAAAATTCGGCCATATTTTGGGTTGCGACCAATTTTCGAAGTCTTCGGTAAAAATTAATGATAATTGATATGCCAGGACCTACTGATATAGAGCTCGCCGCTTTCTGGGATTCAATGCCGATCGATTCGTTTATTACAAACGTACCTAATATCAATATGTCTATACAAAATAAGCTTCAGAAAAATTCCTAATACTGATAAAAAAAAAATCTTGGGTAATTAGCATTCGTCAAATTTAATGCTGGTAGGATGGATTAAGGTATGGTAGGATGTAACGATCTTCTGGCTTTGTTCGAGTCTTGTCCCTTGTAACAGTGTGACGGAAAAATGACTGAATTTGCTTCACGGTCATTGACGTTATGTGAATGTAAATAATGTCCGCGTCATAGTGAGGCACTGGCATTCTTTACCGCATTTTTATGGATCTGCTTGGACGCAAATTCAATTTAATTACTAATAATAGTTCATACTAAAAGTTTATTAGTATACAAAAACTATCAATTTTTGAAGAAATATTTTTTCAGAACATGTATTTCTAATAGAAATGAAATCATGTAATGTTACGATATTTATAGACCATATGTTACCAGATAGTGAACAATTTAAGAATTTTTGCAGTAAAATGATATTTTCAAAAATTAATTGCTCCAAGTCTCCCAGTAATGGCGTAGCGGAACACAAACTCTGGAAATCACTGGAAGTCACTATAAAATAAATATATAGATATTTTAAGGTATATATATATATATATATATATATATATATATATATATATATATATATATATATATATACTAAGGCATATATAAATATATACTATTTTAAGGTATATATATACATAACAGATTCTTTTTAAAAACCAAACATGCTGTTCTGTTTTTGGCGGTAAATTACATTTACTGTTTCTTACGATTTTTTTTTTTTAATTTCTTAAAAAAATAAACTCGATAAACATTCTCGCATCAGCCTCAAATGAACAAAAAAACTTGAATCTTTATGATATATAATGATGGATATTTCCAATAAGAATTTTTTATTATCAGGAATGGTTATGAGAATGTTAAATGAAATAATTAACCTGATCGAATTTAATAATATTTTATTCTGCATAATAATTATTTCAACATATATTCAGAACAGAGATTACGAAGAAGTAATAGAAGCGCAACATTTATAAAAACGGTTATGCTATCATAAATTACTAGTAGTAGATCATAATCAATGATTTGAGTACTTGACGAGGAAGGTTGGAACAAGGCTCCATTATCCTTGAGGTATTATATGCAAAACATGTCGATTAGCGACTATATGAACCTTCAAAGACCTGGACTAAGCTCTTTAGTTATCTCATCGTACTATTAAGAGTTTGCTCTTAAATAATTTACTAATAAATAATAAAATATTTAATGATATGCACGCTTATTAAGGGATTAGTTCGATTTTCCAACTTTAAATAAAATATACATCTTTCATTTCCTTATATCGACGAGGTTTTCTTAGATCGTAACATTGAAAATGTCCCAAAACCTGCCTCGCTGTTTTAAATTTGGTTTTTATACTTTTTAAAAGAGATACTACATAAATAGATACCGATTAAATGACAACTATATAATTTCCATATGTCACCATTGTATTGGTTAATCTCCATTCATTCCATTGTTATAAATAAATCGATTAAGAAAATTTAATTTTGACAAAGTTATGGAGAAGTCATTAGAATCGAAACTATTTCATAAGTAAGTTAATTAATTAATTTAAGCTGATATCATTTTGACAAAAGTTATCACTATTAGCGGAGGATGGAAATAGTTGGGGGTGCAGTCAAAAATTTACACATTAAATAATTTACACAATAAATAATTAATTTACACAATAGGTTACTTTTTGCACCGAGTACCCACTCATATTGGCCCTGAAGATGACCTTCAAAGTAGGTCGAAACGTTGGCACACATAAAATATAATAAGTTTCCACTTATTTATTGTGTAAATTTTTGACAGCACCCCCGACTATTCCCATCCTCCATTAGTACTTACAGTCAACGAATTTCTTCTCTAACATTTATTACTATTAGGTTTCCATTGACTAATGTGCAGATCTTCAAGGAATGACAAAAACCTGCGATAGCTTAGTAATGACCTACGTAAAAAAAAAA
The DNA here is from genome assembly GCA_964056705.1 of Troilus luridus. NCBI lineage: Eukaryota > Metazoa > Arthropoda > Insecta > Hemiptera > Pentatomidae > Troilus > Troilus luridus. The sequence goes on from OZ057412.1 coordinate 107,106,501, forward strand.
AGTACAAATACAATCCTTGAAAGGTCTTCGGTTCAGTACATGGTAGAGAATGTAGTGTTTCTAGAAAACGGTTGAGCAGGGAGGTGGATGTGTCCGGGATCACGCTCTAATGCCAGGTTTTCTCTACATTTAAGGGTAGGCCTTAAAGAGGTTGGTATGAGTAACAGGGGTGTCTGCAGATCACACTGGTTTTATCAGAGGCTGTTAAGAGATTAATAAATTTATCAGTCATAGCCGGATTTGAACCCGAGGCTTCAACATTGCAACTTTGCACTCAACCACTGAGCTACCTCGCTCCCAATTACCGTAGTTAATACATGCTATTATTTTATTCACATACGAATACTTAACTAATTGGTAATTGTTAACAAATAGGTATGGCTAACAAGGAATAATAGATTATGTTCCCATAATGCCGCGGTAATGCGGTTTGAATCCTGAAAAAATAATATCTAAATTTTCTTATTACATAAAAGTTATTTTTTTAATAATATATTAAAATATTCTTCATTTGGATTCAAAGGATTTCATAACATGGCAATACCAATGAAAAGTTTCCACTTATTTATTGTGTAAATTTTTGACAGCACCCCCGATTTTTTTAACGATATGAAATATCGTTTTAATCCTAATTGATATGAAATTTTTAACGATCTTAATCCTTTCCACTACAATATACTTCATACATTGGTACATATATAATACATACATATATTATAGTTATACATTTTATAATACGTACATAATAGATTAATATATACACATCGATGGCCGATCACTTCTACGTATTAGCGCTACCAGCGACAGCTATCCGGTTTTCCTTCCATTCCTTCAGTATCCACCTCCGAGCTCCAAGTCATTTATTTAGTCACTCGGTGTGGGATTGGACTGTAATTAAGCTCAGTCGACTCGCTATCCCGATCAATAGGAAATGGATGTTAATGGTATCATTGTAGCTTAAGCATTTATAAAATCAAGTCTTTCTTCGACATTTTAAATTAAAATTTTGTTAAATGTTAAATTTATTATCAACATCTGTTTCTTCAGTGGGGAAAAATCAGGTAGTATCTAACAAAGTTATTAAAAAGTTGTTATGGACTAAAACGTTAAATGACTTGAACGTGGTAACTATATCAGATATTTAAATAATAAATTCGTAGTACATATGGAAAGGTAATTGTTAAGTAATTTGTACTAGTTTGTATGTATTTTGTTAGTTCTAAATAATTAATCTTATACAAAGAATCGATTTCCCTTCAACAAAATAATAATAATAAAATTACTAAAGAGAAATGACAACCTTGAAGCAGACTAAAGAAAGTAATAATCTTGCTTTCACCGCCGATTTTCCAGATAGAGGAGAAAACAATATCATTGAAATGATAACGCTTCCACTTTTTTTTTTTTATCTTTAAAAGACAATGCCGCCTATGATCTATTTTCTCAGACTTAATTATTCATATGAGACACTAATAGACTTTGAGAATAGCTGAGTAAGATTTCCAATTTTAGATACTACTAAATCATAAATAATTAAAACATAAACATCATAAATAACTGTAGATACAAGCAATAATAGAATGTGATATTATTGCTTATTTAAACATGTAGGTACTTGGGGGATGGTTTATTCAGAACTACATTTGTTTTCCCTGGAAGTTTTTATCATTCTATAGTTTATTGTAGTTAGTAGTATTTTATTATTTTTTTAGCTTGGTGATACGGTATTAAATACGGTTTTAAAAATTAGTATTGCCAAGATTCACCAGTTTAGGAAGTATAGGCAAGAAGTGTGAAGTATAGAATAGAATAGAATAGAATAGAATAGAATAGAAAAGTAACTTTATTCTGGGACAAAGTCCCTTTAGAATAACAGATATGAACAGGAATAAAAACATAATATATATATCTGGCCAGAAGGCTAAATGTTACAAATCATAAAGCGTGAAAACATGACAGAAAACAATTTAAAAAGAAATATATAAACAAAAATAATAGTAAGTAAATAAATAGTACAGATCTTGACAGGATATTAAGCAATTACAGAGAGTAGATAAATCCATAGCTTTTGAAATTGAATGCATGAGCTAGCATTCAATAATTTGTTTCCATGATGTACAGCTTTTCAAAGAGCAGAATTAAAAGAACTAGATAACACAATGAGTTATTATATACATTGTATTCTAAGCAAATGACTAACCTACCTAGAGACTATCCTTTTGGGAAGCTAATAGATGTTGATACAGCAAGGATTTGAATAATGATAGAGAGGGAGTATGACGGATATTAGGGGGGATTGAGTTCCACATTGTGGTGGAGCGGGCGAGAAAGGAACGTTCGAATGCTTTAGTTCTGTGTGAACGTATATAGAGATCAGAAAGGCGGGATCTTGTTTTATGGTGTTGAACTGATGATTTGAATTGGAGGAGACTGTAGATATATGAAGGGTGTTGAGAGTGAATGGATTGGTATAAGAATGAACAGAGGAAATATTGTCTTCGGAAGGGAGGGAAGAGCCACTTTAACCCATCATAGAGGTGGGAGACGCGCGATCGCTTCGGAGTACCAAGCACAAATCTTAGAGAGCAGTTCATTATTCTCTTTAATCTGTCTTCAAGCATTTTAGAGAGGCCTCCATATACCACGCTACAATAGTCAAAGTGGGGGAAGATGAGAGAAGATACAAGAAGCTTACGGGAAGATTGTGTAAGGAGATGACGAGAACGATGGAACAACTTCAGGGAACTAATTGTCCGTCGGGATATTTGGGCGAATATAGTAAGAAGCTCTGTGACTTTCAACACCCCGATAAGAAAACTGTCAGCCAAATTGAGAACATCAGTATGGCTTAATCTGGCAATCAATATAACTACTCAATTTCGGTCTTCTGGAGAAACGAAAACAGTTCAAACCAAAAACTAAGATCCGATATATGTAGCAGTTGGAAAATGCCCTCCACACTTTAAGAAGTAGCAATGAACTCCTATCTGGATTGAACAAATAAGCAATAGACAAGATCATAGACATGATCTTGAGACATCAAGACAGGAAACCCTTTAGTAGCTCTCGGCATCAGAAGGAATGCGAAGCCTTTTGAGACCAGAAGAGCTAAGCATACAAAGCCAAGACAATATTATAAGGAAAATCACTGAGGAAAATCAATCGAAAACAATGGAAGAAAATGATTTGTATCAAAGAAGGAAAAGTGTACGAAAGAGTTGAAGAATGTTGACAACCTTCTCGGAGAAGGTGGTTACAAGACTAAAGAATAATAAATATGAGCCAAAAGCCCAGCTAAAATGTCTATTAGCTCTGCAACGACAATATCGGAACCTACTTAGTGACTAGCAGAGAGCTCTGTATTGAGGAGAGGCACACTTATCTGTGAACCGGTCAGGAATAAAGGAGAGAAGATGAGATATATAAAGTCACTACTCGAAGATGAGATCGTGGATGCCATTTTCAATACAATAAAGACGCAGGTACATTAGGAACTACCATCAGAACTGATCACGTGCGGTGAGAGCTTCTAAAGAACAATTATTACAGTTTGGGCTGATTAAGTATTAGCTGGCATATGGCCCATATTGCACATTTATCCTACATTAAAAACTTGCGTCCAGCATAAGAGCGCCAACTATAGAGGTATCATCCTGAGAGTACCACCTCTTGATGGATTTTAAGCCAGATGACATATGGAAAAATTATATGAAGCCTTTAACAATTTTATGATCCCTCGCAACCTTATAAGTCTTGTCCGGCTAACATTGACCAAGTTGCAGCTGCATATTCCATATCTGTGGAGTACTGTCGAAGAAAGAGGTCACCGTGTTTCTATTTGGCCCAGCTCTAGAGAAGGGAGTGGGAGATGATGATATATGGATTGGTGTAAAACTAGTGGGACACTTTTACGAAGCAGTGGGACTAATCTAGTGGGACCTGTATGAAGGAATTGTCTTGGAAGCCACATTAAACACCAAATATATGGTTACAGAAGAAGTTCCAAGAAAATCCGAAGTGGTGGTGACCTTCGCAGAGTTTGCAAAAAAATAGGAAATTTGTCTATCTCTATGTTAAATCAGAGGCAGTCCCTGAATAACGCTGTTTGCAGGTGATCCAAGCTTCAAGACCGTGGTGTGTCTAAACATGCTATGTGGGTTATTTATCGACCTTATTAGCTGGCACCATTAGTCTTTGAAAATTAGAGAAAGCCTCAGATGAACTAGATGTAGGTTTGTTCGAAGATGAATAGAAAACACAAAACACTCACCAGAGGGCCGTAGAAAACACTCACTAACCAAGAGCTGTACACAATATTTAAGTAACCCAACATTGCTCTAGTGGTAAAGATAGAAAGACTGTGGTTGACAGAAACTTTGTAAGCGTAAGCACCGAGGTGCCTCAAAAACAGCTGCTGAAGTAGTCGATCTGTAGTTCAAAAAGAAGAGGACAAATTGAGCTACGAGGGTCTGATGTTGTAGCAGCTGATGCAGGGAACCGTCTGAAACGTTGGAACTTATGGGTAACTTCTAGAGAGCGGTATACTCGGAAGAAGATGCTGAAGGAGGACATATTGTAGTTAGTATAATAGTAAATTTCAAAGAATTAAAGTAAATTTTTTTTAAATGTCACCAGGGTTGGGATGTTCTTGAAAATAGTAAGTATACTGCAAGTTCTGTTCCATCTAATAGACTGGAATAGATATTCCATTCTCCTTCTTACGTATAATATTCTTTTTACTGAAATGAATTACGAAAAATATTAAATGATTCTTTACATATTAAAAGCAATGTTTCAACGGTTTTATTTGATATGTATTAATATGTATTTGTATTAAATGCAAAGATCTTAATTTGTGCGATAAAATGATACTTCATATTTAATGGAAATACGTAAGATATTTTATTTTCCGTTGAGTACTCATAATCAAAAATGGCATCGTAAATATGGTCTCTTTTTCCAAAAATAAAGATATAAAAAGAAATAATTTATATAACTATCTCTACTTATTTATTAGAAAGCACATGTTTTTTTTCGTTTTTTTCTCATCCTCTAAGATTTTATTTACAATATATGTACAATTTACAAATAAATACCTGCAAATGCTTCTATATAAACAAAAGCCTTCTGTTACCTTTCGGTATTTTAAGGCGTTACAATGAGTCCGCTGAAGGCGGTTTTTACTCGAACCGGCCCGAGGCCGCTGACGTCATACAATACACAAATATGCAGAAAAAGAAAAAGTATGCAAGAAATTATTAATATGGAGAGAAATTATTGCTAGAAAGCAAATTACTCAGAGGTCTTGAAGTCAGGCAACTATGTCACCTACTAATAGCGAGATGACAAATATTTTAGAAAGGCTATATGGTATCCTAATACTTCTTCAATTACAAAGAAGACGTTGTTGAACAAACCTAATAAATGTTTCTTAATTGGCGCTGCTTAAGTTAGTTGTTTGAAACTCGTAAGAAACAAACAACAAAAGAAGCTAACTGAAATAAAATAAACGGGAGAACTTTAGGCTTTGTAACTTTCACTAAAAACTTATTAAACATTTGAAATTTCATTCATCATTCGCCTTAAAAATAAATAATATGTGAATGAATCATTTCCAGGTGTAAACTTTTTCGTTAATTTTTGCAATACAAGTCTTTTAAAGAGAATTATGAATCATAGGTTCGCAAATCACAAGGATACATAACTATTGCTATTAAAAAAAAAAAAAAAAAAGCCACACCTATCTAAATTGCTATGTATTAGAGCATTTTAAAATGAACGAAAGCAATAATTTTCCACCTGTGGAAATAAACGAGGACAACACTCAGCATATGGAGATATTCCACTGTTTCAATAACATACTGGATACTGAAACTGAATGATAAATTCTACTTTTTAAATCCCAACATTTCAATAGCTTTACATTTTAATTCAGCACCTATATCAAAAATTAAATCATGCTAGGTTTAATGCATCATTCACAAATATACTCGGTTGGTATTACGGTAAAATATATGTAAATAAATAAATAATCTTTCTTTTTGAATAAAAGTAATCACCAGTTTGGATTCCGAAAATCCCACCCCACTATTCAGCGATGTCATCGTGTGGTGGATGTTGTCTCGTCTGCATTAGAACGTGGATCATATTGTTCGGGCGCTTTCTTGACGTGGAACAGGCGTTTGACCGAGTCTGGCATCCGGGCTTGCTCTACAAACTCCGTAAATTCCTACCCCATACATACTTTCTCATCCTTCAATCCTATCTCACAAATAGAACTTTCCATGTAAACCATAATAATGTCTATTCATCCCTCTTTTCCCAGTCTGCTGGTGTTCCTCAAGGTAGTATCCTTGGCCCAATTTACAGTTTATACAGCTGACATCCCAACTCATCCTAATACTATCCTTACCACATATGCTGATGATACATATGTATTATCAGTCAAGACCAATCCAATTATTGCATCCCAAAGCCTCCAATCCCATATCACTGATCTTAAAGAATGGTGTCAAAATTGGAGAATTAAAATAAATTCTCAAAAATCGCATCAAATCACTTTTACCTTACGTCGTAAACCAATGACTTCCTGCCCTTCAGTATCCTTTAATAATATCCCACTGATGCCTGTAGAACAGATCCGATACTTAGGGTTGCATCTCGACCTGTTAACCTGGAATCCTCTTTCAGACTGAAAAGACAAGTAACCGCTCGACGTTTCAGGCTACTTCAACACTTACTAGACAAACACTCTAACCTCCCAATTAACTACAGAAGACTCATCTACATGACCATCATACGGCCTATTTGGACTTATGGAGTACAGCTTAGGGGCTCCACTAAGACATCGAATTCCTCTCGTATCCAATCCCTACAGTCCAAAATCCTTCGTAAAATCCTAAACGCTCCTTATTTTGTTAAGAATAAAGTCATCCATAACGACCTTAATGTCCCATTTGTTGCTGATTTGGCCCGAACCCGGTATCTATCCTTTCATAACAAACTTCATTCCCACTCTAGTTTCAAACCTAGCTTCCTCTTCAATTCCCGATAATCCTCCGAGGCGTCTGAAAAGAAGATGCCCACGTGACCTTCTTAGTTGAACTAGTGATTAGAGTTCTGCCAGTGGGTAGTTTCTCTACTTGCCATTAACTCATGTCATTATGTATCACATAGCTTATTTACTTGATGTATTATTGTAATACAGTTGTACATACAATAAAGAAATTTTAAAAAAAATTAAAGAAATAAAAGTAAACACTTTGTTGTCAGGGTGATGTGATATCAATTCAAAAAATGTTTAATACCGATGGAAATTCTCAAACATAGACTTGTTAAAAAAGAACAATATTGATATTGACAAAAATAAAACAACTAAATTACCTTTAAGAGGTTATCGAGTGTAAGAGAAAAGTTGACACCCGACACTTCCTTTAACTGGATTGACATTAAAATTAATTTCACTAGGTTGGAGTCAGTGACGACTGTCAAGATTGAGAATCGAACCACTGCCAATTCAAATGAATCAATTACTCCAGAACAGCAACTAGTTCAAAATTTGAGATTTTTTTTGTAAAACTTGTAACTCTTGCATGTGAAACAGTGATCTAGGACTCTTTTCGTACTTCTTTTTATATTAGCATGGAAAACTAATTGTAGCACCTTGTGGTATTCCTTAATAAATATTTATTATTGTTAATAGATGTACCAATTTAAAAGTAGAAATATATTAATTAAGGAGTTGTGTCGTATCCAGGTTGCAGAAGGTCCCACATGAAGTCATAAGAAATCAAGTGGGAGCTAAATTCAATATTCTCAATGACATTAGTGATAGAAGATTGATATGGTAAGGGAGAATGGATGAGACGCGATAGCCCCTTTGAGTATTTAAATACTGCCCTGTGAAGAGATGGCGTGGGAGACCTCAGAAACAGTGGATATGGCAGCCACTGGTCTATAGAGGATGAAAGAGGAGATTTATATTGACAGGAGGTGCTGAAGAGAAGGTGTATTACTGGGTTTTGAGAAAATTGTAAAACCCTATAATAATAAATAGTGTGAAAATTGTTGTTATCAATAGATAATTAAAAACAAATCGATAATTCTGAAAACTTTTTTATTTATTTTTCCAGCCACTTTTTACTAAAAGTGAGGAAATTTCAAAGATTAATTTTTAAAAGTTACCGAATTTATGCTCATCCATCAGTCTTACTTAAAAAATAATAACTTAAGTATTTTATTATTTTTTAAGGAAGATTATACGCAATTCATTTTACATTTGTTAAAATTTCTCAAAAAAGGAGTTTTCATTCTGTTATCAAAAACTTTCTGGCCATAGATTTTTATATTATATCAAACCTAAATGGCATTTTAGTTTAGGGGAATGTGCCATCAAGGATCCAATGTTAGTTTTAAAGGGAAGAGTTAGTAGATTTTGGGATTCCTATAGAGCTCGACTGGAAAAATAATTAAACAAAAACTTGACTGATTTCAAATATCTCCATGTGATTTTTAAACAGCTTATAGTCATGCTACGAAAACAAAAATCCATAAAAGCTCTACGAACTAAGCCTTCCGGAAAAAAACAACTATTCATTTATTTTTGAAACCAAATCAGACTTTGTTGGCTACTTGTAATTCTCTGACATAGGATCAAGAGGCCTACGGGTTTTTTTAAAGGGAGTAAACAATTCTTAGCAATGCCGTCCTTCAGAGGGTACTTAAAATTGAAGTCCCAAGCCTATGTGGTTTCAGAAACTGTTTATCGAACCTTATTATAATTAAACATGGACAGGCTAAATTTAGGACTCCCGTCCTAGCATCGTCCGATTAGCCTTAGCTAGGATTAAGAGTCTTTAAGTGAATGAATAAATAATAAAATATTATTATAATAATTGCTCGGTCCATATCCTGCTTACTCGGTTTAAGCCCATCTTGCAGCTTGATATAGTAGAGGAAACACGGCAGGTGGTAGGGGGAGTCGCTGCGGTCGTGGCTCAGTAGTCGGTGAACAGGCGCGTAGGATGGGGCACGCCACGACGCCGATGGGCTCAACTACCAAGCTCGTAACGGATCCCAACAAGGTACTGGTGACAGTGTATATAGTTAAGTGATAGTATGGCAGTTCGTCTTCTGCATGATAGTTACTGTCAGCATAGTGTTCTCTCCAATTTAGGAATTACTACTTGTAAACAACTTCTTGTGTAGCCAGTTTTAGTTGCGTTTGTCAAAGGTTCTTGTGAAATTGACCAGATTTTACCAAAGATATTGCAGTTTCCATTTATTGAATTGAAACTATATCATATATATCTATATCTGGAGCAATGCCGGTTGTTATTCCGTAGGTTGTCGCTTTGAGTTGAGTTACAGCTGGTTTTAACTTTTCATTCGTTTTATTTTTAATATTTTCCAAAAATACAAGTTATCGTGAGGTTTATTATGGAAAAAATAATTTAATTATATGTAATGAGCAGATTTCGGTAATAATTTCATCAATAAATAAAAGTTTCAAATAACATTTCGAAGTATAAGTTTGTTGAAAGGCTCATTTCTTGATGAAATGACTAACAAAGTATAAGCATTTCCCATAATTACATTCTGTTTTCCATAATAAAGCTCACGACAACTTGTATTTTTGGAAAATATTAAAAGGGAAACGAATGAAACGTTAAAACTTATTGTGACTCAACTCGAAGCGACGACCTGTGGAATAATTACCATAAAATTATTTTTATTTTCAAGAATATCATTAAAAGGGAAACGAATACAAATTTAAACTTAACTCAAAGCCACAAACTGGGGAACATATACCCAAGAAACTCATTTTTGAGAAAATTCTACTAAACCACTTATTCACCCTGGCTGTAGATATATATTTTATACCCCGCAAAAATATATTTAAAATAATTCGTGTGCATTATCAGTTCCTGATATTCACTTCTATTTAGATATGAAATTCAGGCCTTAATGCTAAAGATTTTTGTCGCGCAAGTCATCTATGAAGGATACTTACGATTAAAAGGAACACTATAGATGTCGAATACATTTATATTTGAAATTGAAATTTTTCGTACTAATGAAACATATTTTTTATAAACTGCTAAAATTATAAAAATTATGTAAAATAGAAATATTTAATTATATCATCATCTAAAATCGTTTTATACTTAAATAAGTATTATTGTGGTAATTATTAAACAGGTTAAAATAAGATAAACAAACAGTTTAAAATACATGAAAAAAATACTCGAAATTGGGGCTAATTTTACTATTACTGATGTATTCAAGTTTTCGTACGTATACACGAGGCCTTTAGGATCAACAGTGAATAACTCCAAACTTCAAAAATTGAAATTTTCACTTGTTTCGCTAGTTTGGTCAAGCAATACTTTATTCTTCCGTAACTTCAGGTTCAGAACCGGACTAAAGCCATAAGGAATAAGGCGAAAAGTGTTATGTTAGACGAAATTAACTGAAATAGCGAAAAATATGAATAAGTCCATTTTCGAAATTCCGAAGTTATTCGCTTTTGGTACACCCTTTTGCTTAAATGTAAGTTTTTTAACAGTTTCAAATGCTATACAATACATGATATACTTTATCAAATCAATATTAGTAAACCGAAATAAAAGTTTTATGTTTTTTTCATGATAAAGTTTTGATTTAACCTATATTTAAGAAAAACTAACAAAATGTCTGATGATATGAGTCCTACGGATAACTTAATATTTCCAAAACTCAAATTAACAAAAAATATTAAACAAATCATTATTTGTATTTTTCGAAAAAGTCTATATTGGATCAAAATTATGTTAAGTAAAATTGATATGACATTTACTTTATTTTATTTATATTTATATGAAAAAAATGAGATCTTCCTTCTTATGGATTGCAATTATTAAAAAATCTGAAAGGATATCTTTGGCGTCGATGACCCAAGGTTTACACGGTTATAGAAATAAACAAACAAATAAGAACCATTATTTACTCCCTAATGTAAATAGGAAACAATGTTGTTCTTGAAATAACTATTTAAAATTTTAATTTAATGGCACGTAAAATTGATACTTCGCTCGGATTACAATATAATTTGTATTTATATAACTCCTCTGCTATGGCTAACCGGACGATACTACCGTGGGTATCCTAAATGTTGCCTATCCAGGTATAGTTAGGATAGGAATGTTGCACGAGTAAAGCACTCACTGGTTTGGGACTCCCATTTTATTTTATTTCCGAAGGACGCCATATAACCAAGGGTTTTTTTAATCCCTTTAAAAAACCCAAGGGCCACCGAGACCCCAAAATGCAGTGGTTACTTAAATCTATGATAATAAAAATAAAAGTATATATTTAATATGTATTGGAAATGGATAAATTAAAAAAAAAATTAAATATGTAAATAAATTTTTATATTAAAACAAACTAGAACTATTATTTACTTCTTGATAAAAATAGGAAACAGTTTCGTTTCCAAGCCTCAAGTATAGTATTTTCATTTGCCATGTTAAATTGATACTTTGCGCAGCAGCTTACAGTTTTTCTTACAAGATAATTTTTATTTATTTATTTAACGTCTCTTAATGATATTATTGCTAATTTGACGATGCTACAGCTGGAGTCATAAATTTCGCTTATACAGATATAATTAATCTTAACAAATACCTGAAGACCGCAGAGGATCTATACCGTCATTTTACGATCCTTCCGAAGGACGTTCCAACTAGAGACTTTATACTCACTTTGAAAAATCCTAGGGCCAACTGCTGGGCTGCGAACCCGCGACCTTGGGGACAGAATGATGTTTTACTAACCACTAGACCACAGGTCACCCCTCTTCCTACAAGATGGTTATGATCATCATAACATCAACAAGTATCATATGATTATGATTATAACTAACTATATGGGTGGGTATTATGTTTTAATTTTTTTATTTTCATTTTTATAGCTTGTTTTACCCCGTCCAATTATTCCTTTTAGGCAAGGTCTCTGGTTTAAAGATAACCTATTTAACTTATAACCCAAATAACTTCTATAGATAAAATTTTATTGAAAATGCAAGGCCTGAAAACAGGTTAATGAATATAAAATCATTTCTTGCCTGCTATAATTAAAATTTACGTTTTTATTATTTTTTATAATAAATTTTCTGATTTATTTGACACTTGTCTTTTTAAATAATACATTTGTTTATCACTTCTGTGTCAAACAAATGTATTATTATTATGTCTTTTCTATTCCTCTTTTGAATTTAAAACTTATTAATTTATTTTTAAAATAATATACATTATTCTTTGATAGATGTTGTTTTTGTTCTTTAATGCGATCAGGCGTAGCATACCTGCCCGTAAGACTAGAATCTTGAGTTTCTTTTGATAAGGTTTAGAAAATGTCCCAAATATATCCAAACATTTTTTAAAAAATCAAATCAAATCCGTGCCACATTTAAAGAAAGATTGTAAGGATGTGATTATTCACGTTTATTCCCCATAAACCAAGATGGATGAGGACACGCTAGGCTAAAATGAAGAATCAGGAAATGATAAATATTTTACTGATAGCCATTTTAATTGGATTGTATGTACTGAACGTTTTTTTCTAAGTTATTAACTAGTTATTTAGTTTTAGTTATTAAATAAACTAAAATATATAAATGAACAATAGATACTTAAAACGTAAGCAGTGCTAGATATCTAGCTAGGAAAATAGATTTTCCTTCTAATCTATACTGCGTGAACATGAATAAGGATATTACTAATTTTGTAGTAAATACTTAACATATTATCGTGGAAATTTTCGAAATATATCTAATAATTGGTTTATGGTATAAGGATTCATGATGTTACCAATAGATTTTATAAAATTATTTAACATTTCGTAAAATGGCTATACAGAATGAGTAATTATGAAATATGATTCAATTTATCATGCATTAATGTACTTGTAACATAGCTACGCAGAATGCGTAATTAAATTTAATAAAGGTATTTTTTAAAAATCTATAAATATAATTTTTTTTTTTGCAGTTAAAAATTAATGGTATAATAATTTCATGATTAAAATTAAACAAACTTTTCGAAACTTTGCTAATAACGAATGTTAAAATTAGAATTCTACAAATAAATGAATCATTAATACAAGAGAAACTTGAGGGAATAAATAATGTGTTGGTAGTATAGTTACGCTGAATTGGGGTGATAAATACAAGATGTATAACCATTTCACTTTATTGAACATTTCTTGTTCTCATTCCAACCTTATATACACAAGTAAAATTAAAATATTATAAAAATAAATTGCTTATATCAATCCTGCCTTTTGCCTCGTAAAAGTACCGTATGACCGAATAGAATTCTTGAAGTTTTTTTAGCTTGAAATAGATTTCATTACTCATTTTATCATATCTACATTATTAGTATATTACATTTTATCATAATATACGCTAAACGTCCCCTCTCTACGGTCTCTCCTGCGATAAGCAAACTCCGAAGTATCTTTGTCAGTGAAGATCTTTATCAAATAGTTGTCCTTGTTTTGTTGGAATGTATAATTGCCTTAATGGACGCAAACTGAAGGCTTAAATCACTTATCCTTTAATTTCTCGAAGACAAGATAGTATTTTAAAGATACCAGCGATGAGCGAGAAATTATTTACTGGTTATTATTGTTATTTTTTTATGTAAGAAAAAAAATAACCATGATTACTGTTATACACTACGTCTATAAGTAGGTTATAAATCTGCCTAGTTTATAAATCTGTGATAAGTGAGATTCATTTTTTTTAGTAATTCACTCAAATAATTACATCAGCTCCTGAATTGTATATAGTGAAGTTGATTAAATGTGTATTCATTAGAAGAAAAAAAAAGATGAATATGATGCTTATAATGTAGCTAATTTTTTGTTTAGTGCAAGCACTAACAATTAGTCCTTACATATGCACTATACAACGTAGACTATTGTTAATAACTAATTGATAATAATATTAATACATATTATAATATAAATAATATCAGTTAACTGTAATATTTAAGTTAAGTTTGTTAACGTATTTTTTTGAAATTATACATGGTAAAAAATGTATTCACCCAACTTCAAATATTAAATATTTGTTTTTATTGTTATTTGATTTTAGTAACTACAATATGTTTACACCTCGGGATCTGCGGTCTAGTGGATAACATAACAACTTACTTACCAAGATCGCGTTTTCGCTTACCGGCAGGAGGCCTTAGGATTTTTTTATAAGTAAAATATCCTTGGTTATGCTGCCCTTTGGAAAATACGTAAAATGCATGTTACATGATTTTACGATGTCAGGTACTCGTTAAAAATTCTTATCCTAATTATACTGGGATAGGAAAAATAGCAAAAGCTCTTCCGATTAGACCAGCACCATAAAGTGACATTAAATGAAAAAACGACAAGAATCTAGTAAGGAAAACTGTAAGCAGCTGAGCAAAACATCAATTTTGCACGCCATTAAATTAAAATTCTAAACTCGTGTTTCGGTATTGTTTCCTATTTATATCATGGCTCTAGTTTGTTTGTTTCTTTTTCCAAACCTTGGGTCACCGACCCAATAATGGCAAACCGCTCTGAATGATATAATAATAATAATAAAAATAATAATAAGCGTAATTAAATTTATTGAATGTTCCAAAAACTATTTTAAAATCACGTTGCTGATTACGAGAAAGTCGTGTGAAGTTTTCACAAGCGTCGGTTCCCTGGATACCAGTTTCGATCGCTGCTTTCTACCGCTCACTCCAAAATCGAACGACAAAATGAAACTCGCGATTACTTTATAAATACTTCACTTCCTGTTTATGCAGATCTTATACAAGAACTAGACAAGGGAAAGCTGCAGATTAACGGCAGTAATTGCAGATCTGCGAAACGAAACTTTAGGAACAAAAATCGTTCAAGTTTTGTATATTTTTTATGATAAAGGATATATACATAAATACAAATATGCTTAAACTAGAATTAATCACTTCTCTATGAGATCCCCTGTCATTTGATTCCTATTTCATTAAAATCCATATTTATGTGAGTCAGATAAGGGATTTGTTCTTTTTTATAAGAGCATTATATAGTATACAATATTATAAAAGCTGTAGACATCGTGAATTTTAGATTAATGACACTAATCTACAAAATAAATATTTACTTTAGCTTAGGGACGAAAATCTATAAATTGTACAAATTTTGTATATTTTTTGTGACCAAAAGGATGTATATTTAAATACTCTTATGTTTTCAGCAATGTTATTACATATCATCGATGCAAATGCAAAGTATTGGATGTAAAAATAAAAATACTTTTTTTCTTTTTCGAACTCGTTTGCTTTAGTTGATGACATGAGTAAACAATAGATTTATCAATACACACTGATTTTTAATGAACCTTGAACAACAGGTTTTTCAAACAGTTCAAAATCAGAGAAAAGTTGTGTTTTTCACTTTTAACACTTTTACGAATTTATTTTAGCGCATGTGTTATGGTGTTATTGAAATTGTTATCATATTTTTTTCCCCTAGCCCCTTGGCTTTTATTATAATATATTATTTATTATTTTTGTTACTGAAAATAACATAATAAGGATACGTGGAATAATCTCTTTTACTGCACCAGGTGCATTTTAAGAGAGGAATGTGAATTGGATTTTCTGGAGATTAATTAAATGGTAGGAGTGGGGGTCTAGTGATGGGGCTCACTAGTTCTTTGGGTATTTTTTGATATCTTACTACAAATATGTTTGAATGATTAAAGTGAAAATAACGAGTAATGACAAATTCTGAACCACGGAAAGGAAGATAATTTGAAGATTGTTTATCAACAATAATTTAACATCTTATCTTTTTATGTTTCTCTGTTCAGATGAATGATTTATTTTTATTTAGAGGATAACCAAACTAAGAAAACTTTTGAATTATTGTTGAAAAAGTTCAATGTTTCAAATAACATTTTTAGTTAGTTATTTTGAAGTAATAAAAAAAAAAAAAAGGATTTTTTCTGTTGTTCGTAGAAGACAAATATTTTGTAAAAAATAATTTGATCAACTTCCAGTTGTTATTATTAGTTTTATTTTATATTTAACATACTTTATATTCGTGTTTAACAAAACAAAAAATCATTGCTATAGGATTAATATAGAACAATAAAAATTATAAGGGTATGATGGTATTTTGGATCGTAAAAAGAGAGGGTGTTCAATACTTTTTCGAATTTCGGTCAGAAAAAATAGTTACCTTACTTAAAAGTAATTTAAAGTTTTTCATAAACGATATCAACTTTTTCATCGAGCTTCTTAATGGATTGGGCATCTAGAATATTTTATAAATTTGCAAATAAGAAGAAATGCAATACAATAGTTTTAAATTTCTATAAGATATTTATGATTAAGGCGTTATCAAACTTACGATTAAAAATGTCAAGGTGTGTTTACGCACCAGATTGTCGGCCACCCCTAAAATTTTCTTATGAATGATTTGATTAATTATAATGATGAAAAGAAAATATTCTTTTAGAAAACTTGGTATTATTTTACGTGTTCCAAAAAAATAAAAAGATGTACAAAAAAAAACAAAAATATCTACAAAAGACAAAAATATCTACAAAAAATACAAAAATATCTACAAAAAAAAAAAATATAGCCGCGTAGACAAAGCGATAATAACCTTCAAAGGATCGCTTGACATCCGATTGTTCGCCTAAGACTTGAAGACAAACGTTGATATACAGTTATATTTTTTTAAGTGAAAATGTTTTAAATTAACACGTCACTGAGTCGGTACGTGATCTCTTTTAGGATTCGTCAAGCTTTCTCTGGTGCAGTTCAAAATGAGATGACAAGCTATCATTTGGGGAGCTGAGAAAATTGCTTCATGGCTGATTTTCCTATTGTTAATTTATGGTGTAAAGTTTCTGAAGAATGTTTAAAATTATTATTATTTATAATGTTTTAATGTTTATATTTTTTATGATAGACATACAATATTTTAAATTTTATTATTTTATTGACCACACAAAGCTATAAATATAAACATTTTCAAAAATATCGGTATTCAAAATACATTGGTTCGAATTCATGTTTAAAAAAAAGTTTTTCTTTTTTTTAATAGCGATACAACAAAGTAAAAATAAAGTAAGAAAAAGGAATTCAAAAGCAATTCGAATTTATTTTATATTCTGTTTTAATATTATGTACACAATTATAAGAAAGAACTGAACAGATAAAGAAATCTTAAAATAATCATCCCAATTTTTAAGAGAATTTATATCCTGATATCTGCCTTATCACTATGAGAAATAATCCACTGGTTTGTCATCAGTTTGATAATTTTGGGTTATCAGTTTATTATTCGATGATACCTTAAAATATAAAAAGGTAATTATCTAAATGAGGTTACAAAAAAATGATTCTATCGACTGTTAAATGTCTATAAACCCAGTATCTCAGAGTAAAACATAATCAGCTATTATAGTTTATAAAGTAATAATCAACTAATATTATTCTATAATATTACTCTACAATAACAATATATTTGTATGCCAGAAGTCGTATATATCCTACTGCGAAGGTTGAAACTTTTAAAAAGGTTTAAATACATCTAGACATGCATTTTGCTCTTGAGTTTGTCTAATTTCAAATTAGATTTAAAGTTTTTCGTTTTAAATATTAAATATGTTTTAATCCACCTGTTATTTTTGGTTTTTAAAAAAACATTTTTTAACCTAGGTTAGATGTAATATAAATATTTTTCCTATGAACACATTTCAATATTTTTTCTTCTTTCTGGATACGACAAGGCAATTTCAATCCAAGACTACTTCATCTTCACACTATGCTTCTTTTTCGTCTCTTCTGTTGTTTTTTTTCCTTTCTGTCATGGAGTCCTTTCATTTTGAATAATATTTTTCTTAACACATCTCTCTGTTCTGTTGCTTTTGAGTTGCATTACTTTAGAATTACTAATGCAGTTTGTTTCAAAAACTGAAGATTTATATTTAGTTTATTGATTTTTTTCAAGAATTTACTAATCAATAAAACTCCGACTTGAATAACGGTTTTTAAGGAAACTGCCAATGAAAGTCAGCGGTAAAGATTTGTAGGCCACGCCAAGGGCAATTATTGAGTAATTATTAGCATAATTGGAAAAATGTTGCGCGGCCTTCGTCCAATCAATTGTATTTTTTCCCCAACAGTTTACAGGAGTACGATAAATCTGCTTTACTCCTAATTTCAATATTATCAATACAACTGCCTCTTTAGCAGTAAAATGAAATCCAAAAGAATTTCTTTTTACTTATGTATCGTTATAAATACATTAAAAATGTTTACGTAAAATGAGGTAAAACAATACCTTATCAATCTCAATTTTATGGTACGTCACTTTATGCTGCTATACCCATATGACCCCATCAGACGATGATACAGTGAAGCTCTATAGCTCACCTAGGTTCAATTAGGATAGGGATATTAAACGAGTACCTGTTAGCTTAGAGGCTTGGAACCTCCATTTTATGTCTCCTCCAAAGGACGGCGTTATTAAGGATTTTTACTCCATTTGAAAAATCTTAAGGCAATTTACGCAATCTCGGGTATAGGTTGTTATACTGAACTGATAAATTATTTTTCTCATTATAAAATGATATAATTATAATTAACAGGTCTTGAATAGAACGTCAGCTTTTACGTTTTTAGGCAGCTTAGGTTGGTTCATTATTATTTAATGGCGATTACAAAAGGTAATTCGAGTTTGGATAGATAGTATCTTGTATGATAATTCGTCAATCGTTCAATCTAATTGAAGTTCACCTCCCATTGAGCTCCACTAGAAAAAACAACGTTTAAATGATACTTGCTTATCGCGTTTTATCGTTTAATATATAGGAAATGTGCGATATGTTTAAATTTTTTTTCCTAATAGATTTTAGATTTTTTTTGTATAATAGAATTTTATGTCTAGTAAGTTTCAGAATTTCTTTTCTGCCTATTAGATTTTAGTTTTTTTTTGTTATCCTCTAAAATTTTATTTATAAATAATTACATGCTGCGCATCCTTAGGATATATGAAGAATTTATAAATATTTACTAAGTCCGGTGTTTGTCATATTTACAAATTAGGATTTTGCCATTTATTTATTCGCGGTAATAGGTTTTAGATTACATTTACAGAAAAAATAGTAATAATTATTGTTTAATGTTAACAAGAACTATATTTGTAACTGAACCTTTTTTTTTTATTTAATAATTACATTTTTCATTTCAATCATAGCTTTTTCATTTAATTTCCAAACACATTAAGTCCAATAAATTCAATAATTAGTCTCTTGATAACCTAACTTTCTCATGATCAGAAAATATTAGATCCCGACTTTCATCAATATATGAGAATAATTCTTTTATGCATATTTAAGAAAATGTATCATGGTTTTCGATAGATGAACACATAATTTGAGTATCAGGACTGTAATATTACAATCAGAGAGAAGAAATATAAATAACGATCGCCCTTTCTAAAATACCATCGGAACTAAAAGTGGTTTGTTGCTGCAACTATTGCAGAGTTGCAATAATATAGAATATCAACAAATAAATCTCTTGTTAATGTTCAAGGACGTTGTGAATAATAGGAAGTGTCAACAACATCTAACAACATAACATTTATTGATTTATTTAATTTTTCACACTGTCTATAATTAATATAAATTATATTCGAATTATTGGAAGATCAGTATTGACCAATTATCATATAATAATGGAGGGGCATCGTGATAGAGCAAAATAATTTGTTGGGAAAATCATTCTTGTTTGTAGTGGATCTATTTACCACTTTAATTTATATTAATACTCGGATTCAATTAATCAAAAATCAGGATTTGAGCCTAGTTTTTTAAATGATTCTAAATATTATAATACTGAACACGTTCTAGATGGCCCAATATTTGTCTAGATTATATTTTCAATATTTAGAAATCTTTCTAATGGGCTCAAACATCCAGAAAGATGTAAACCAGGTTCTATTATTGTTCAACCATTGATTTCGAAACATAATAGACATCGATTAATTTCGATTAGTTCGGATTTTTTTTATCTCGCCTTAAAGTTATACAATTAAGATATTCATTTAAAAGAAAAATATTTCTTAGACAATAAACGTAAAAGTTTCTTAAATAGACTCCATAGTTATAGAACTAAATAAATCGTTTGTATAAAAAATGTGAATACAAAAGGAACACAATCGACTTTTGTTTTCAGATAGAGTCTAGAAAGAAACAGTTAGGTATACAAAAATCAGAACTCTTAAACGAATCTCCAATGATGTTGCCAACAAGCTAAAATGCTTTCAATTTATTATTATTATTACGAAAACTCTGTGAAGGATACTTTATAAAAAAAAATATTAGATTCGCCCGTCAATTTGAAGATGGAGATTTTAAAAACAAAAATTGATTATTTATTAATTATACCTTCAATAATACTAAATTAATAACAACATTTGAAATAAGCACAGGAAAACAATTTTGAGAGGGTCATTTGTAACAAACCTACTTCGATTTGTTTGTGATAAATAAAACAGAATTTATTTCGTGTTCATTTCACGTTTTTTTTTTTACTTATGCTATTTTATGTGGTACATTCGTCATGCTACAATCGCTTACTTTATTTATTTATTTTTTGGGATACTATACGCTTTTTTCAAGTGGTTTATTTATATTTCATCAATTCAAGTGGATTTTTATATTTCAAGAGTTTATTTATTTCATTTTATTTTACTTTTGCCCTAATAGTAAACTTCCTCTTCCTCTAGTTGTTTAAAACATAAAATTATGTAACATTTTAAGCATTATTTTACGCGTTTATACATTGTATATTTTTTAATTGCTACATTATCTGTCTCTTCGGTCATTAGTTAAATTTACTTATTTATTACATATATTTAGTGAAATTTAAGTCAACTCTAACCGAGGGGAGAAATCGTCTCGAATTTATTGTATTTATAAGGAATTGAAAAGTCGCATTTTTTAAGTCTAAAGAACAAATTATAATAAAGATTTATGATATCATATTTTTTTCATATCAATAATCAATTTATGGATCTTAAATAAAAAATAAATAAAAACGACAACATTGGACCAGGGATAAACATAATGTTTACTGAAAGCACTCAAAGTGTGTCAACGACCTTTTGACAGGACGTTATTTCAACAGCTTCGAGGACTGACAACGTGTTCTGAGAGGATTACGTCTAATATTCTCGTTATCTGTTTAAATATGGATTATGGAATCACCTAAATTGTATCATATCTATTAAATTACTAATCTAGTAATTGTCCACTTGTCTCAGGCAGTTAGGTCAATTCCACTCATAAATAACAGGACTTTATTTTGATGATAATGACTACTAAAACGCTACCAGTCTCCGAAAAAGAGGTAAGAGATTCATTTGTGAATATTTTAAGCGCTTTCTTATTATTTTATAATTTTATTTATTTCTATCGGAATAGTATATTCTCTGCATCCCCCCAAGAG
This sequence comes from Troilus luridus, assembly GCA_964056705.1. Classification (NCBI taxonomy): domain Eukaryota; kingdom Metazoa; phylum Arthropoda; class Insecta; order Hemiptera; family Pentatomidae; genus Troilus; species Troilus luridus. The sequence continues at coordinate 107,128,046 of OZ057412.1, forward strand.
GGGATACAAGTAAATATTTTATTTATTTCTCTCACATTTAGTTAATTTAATCGTTCCAAGTGTATCTTGTCTTCGAATTTTCGAATTAAATGTTCTTTGAAAAAAAAAATAGTTTACTGTTGTAGACTTCTTAGTTGTACGGTAATACATCTAATACATCTGTGCAAAACACATTGCGACATAATAAATCTCGAGGTTTTGGAAAAATAAAAAATCTTACAGATTTTTTTTTTGTCTAATGAACTTCCACAGGCTAACATAAAAATTACTATTATCAATAATTGATGTTCTATTTCCCAGAGTAGACCAATTAAAATGTAATTTACGATAACACTATGCAAATTTTGTGATTAAATTATCTTATTCAATGAGATATTTTCTTGACAAAATTGGTATAAATTTCTTCATATAAACAGAATTTCTTTCCCCTATTGGCATTATATTATTAGTATCTCAGTTTTATTAGTTATGACATTTAGTGGTCATTCTAATTAATTAATATTAATCTTTCATCAATATTTCATCATTAATATATATATATATATATATATATATATATATATATATATATATATATATATATATATATATATATTAATCACGTGTTTGTAAAACTATAAATCAGAGAAAGTTTAAGAAAAATCGAATGCTAACTGCATTGAATTGTCTTTTTTTTCATTATTTCTTATTCTTTTTTTTTAGTATTGGTGTTTGACCCTTATATTTCTCGTTGGCATTTGAATGATTCTTACGTCGTTATTTGAGTTTCAAGAGTCATCACTGCTAACCTATCATCACTCCCAGCAGTTATGACAAGCGGATTCTTTGATGATCCGTTCCAACTTTATCATCTCACGTTTGGTAACATCTGGAGAAATACAAAATGCTACCCGGATACTTAATCTTAATCTCTTCGACACGAAACACATTGGAGTCAGCGCTTCCAGAAACCCAGTCTATACGGAGACTAGGAACAGCTGTGTTCCGCTGTGGTTTTATAGGACACCAAGGCGTGTCTTGCAGAATGTCAACTGCATAGGCGACAGAGGAAAATGTCATTGCTCATTGGACAAGCCATAAAGAGTAAATTCGTCTCGTGATCCTCAAGTGTCCCTTCGGAGTGAGAGAGCCAATGATCGAATCGTGTGTGACCAACTGTCCCGATAACCGAGGAGACACTCCGGTTTTAGACTCCTCCATATTTATAGAACTTTATAATGAACATATTACGTAAGACCGCGCACAAGATACCCTTCCTGCTGGAACAGGTCCGACCGGTAAGAATGTTAACTGGAAAGTGGGAGCAGGTGTGGCCCTGTAAACAGAGGAACGGTGATCAGCCACCGTGATCGTCGAGATGGGTAGGAGCGCGTCTGTCTGTCGACAATAACAGGATCATGTTGCAATTCATGGAGTCGAAGTCAAAATATGGTTGTAATTATTACTTGACAACGACGAGCATTTTTTAAATTAAGTTCTCTTAAAATACAAGGCAGGTGAAGAACGCTGAGTAACACTACTGTACTGAAGATCCTGGTATTGAATCTGACTATGACAGATAAATTAATTGATCCGTTAACAGCCGATTATAGACACTATGAGATCTGCAGACACTCCTCAGACTCGCCCAACCAAAATGGATATCATTGTTTAGCCTGGTGGTTGAGAGTGATCTCGGACAACTCACAACCTTGTCTAATTTGTGACTGATATCGTTACCCTGTAATGCCTAAATTTCTGGGAACCGATTTTCGTTATAGCGTTCAATAGGTTCATAGTGGCAAACTAATTTTGGCAAATACGAGGGTCAACTTTGACTGATAATAGTTAACACTTTTGATCATAGCTGTTCCCTCTAACGGTTATGTTGTTGATAATAAAGCACGTCAACTCTGTTGGAACTATTACTATTTATATATGCTTGCACCTTTTGCGTTTGTATGGATCGTTGAATTCAACAAAATATGAACTTTTTAATGGCGTATTTAAAAGTTTACTGATAATTAATAAAAACATAGTATATCCTGGGAGAGGTGTCTTTATTTATGCTACATAAAAGTTGTCCCATTGACCATTTCCCTCACTTGTTTTCCAACACTATTTTAATTTTATTTTCAATATTTTAATTTCAGTATACTGGACCAAGGAATAAAAATATTGAGTCTTGCCGTTAGTGAACCCCGATTTTCTTAATCCCGTACAGATCTTGTAACAAATTTGAGACTTACATTTCACATCTCTCAAACCGTAATGCGAATTTAACAGGATTTAATATCCCTGTCCACTGTATGTCTACCCTCCTCCAGCTAAACAAGATCTCAATGGAGAAGTCTGATTTATTCGATATTTGTACTGAAATAATGATTCGTGTGAGGGAAATGCTCGTGGGGACATCTGTCCCGGGTTAATGTACTAACTGCTCAATGCTGACATTTACCCCATTTCAGGTCTTCTTGAGTCGATCGTTCAAAAAACACTAATGAGAATAATAATAAGATTATAAGATTAGTTTTAATGAATTGTTTAAGCGCAGTGGTGATGTACACCAGGTTCCTCAATGCATAACTCCTTTTTTAAAGAACTCCATATAAGGCAGGCTGAGAGACGCTTATGAGACCGTTACTTGTGCAAGAGATGAACAAATCCCATGGGACCCAGGTGTTGGCGATCCGCTGGTACCAGCCTGTGTAGGATTGCTGCGTACCCCCATCGACATATTGGGGTCGAGCGAATATCGGATAAAGGGTGTGTTAGGAAATAGCGGCGATATAGGTTCTTGTTATTTATAATGACCAGATCTCGAGAGATACACCACTGTCGCTTTATTCAATATATTTCGGAATTAAAAGTATTTGATCCAGTGTCGTGTATAGGAATAAATTTGAATCGGCAATCGTGGAAGAGAAGAGACAAGACCTTAGCTATGTATCACGTGTGTGCGTATCCTTGAGCTTCGACAGTGTGGGCGAAATTTAGTCACACCCATATTTGTGATAGAAAAAATAAATAAATCCGATTTTTGAAACTATATTTTGAAACCTTAAGTTAAACATATCTAGTATTAATTTTAAGGAATATTTCAAGTATAGTTTAAAATAATTTTAAATCGTAGAAACGTAATTTATTTTTATTTTCTCTCAAATCCTAGGGAGCAGGAAAGCTCAGTATATATATGGCTGTGTTGCTGTTCTGAGAGTTCCGGGTTCAAATCCAACTGCGGGAGATAATTAACTTAATCTGTCACGTATTGAGTATCGGATCAGCAGACGCTCGTGGGGCTCACCCTGCCTCTATATAGTTTGTTTGTTTGTTCATTTAACGTCACTTTATGCTGCTATGGCTGATCGGACGATGCTACAGTGGGAGCTCTAAATTTTGCCTATGCAGGTTTTATTAGGATTGGGATTTTTAACGAGTACCTGACATCGTACAGGCTCGGGACCCCCGTTTAACGTCCCTTCCGAAGGACGGCGTAACTAAGGATTTTTTACTCCCTTTAAAAAATCCCAGGGCCACCTACCGGGCTACGAACCCGCGATCTTGGGTTTAGTAGTTTGTTACGGTAACCACTAGACCACAGGTCGCCCCCTCTATATAGTTGTTACTCTTAAATTGAGGAAAAACCTTGCAGTTGAACGTTATCTCGGCCAAATCACTTATCTGCATAATCATTGTCTTAAAAAGAACAACCCCTACCGAATATTAAATCCAAGACCCCTTATGGGAACTAGTGGCACGTTTTTTTCCCGTTTTTAATTTAATTGAAAAACATTAAAGGGTGAGAATTAAACCTCATCTAAATGCGTCAACTTAACTTTACTTGGACTTAAAGTTTATTAAATAAGAAAGTTTTTCTAAAACTTCTATAAAATAAGATGAGACTGATTAAAATATTCGCGAACAATTTTAAATAAAACAGAAATCATTGTAATTCAGGCACAAGAAATCCTTATTTAAATGGATTTAACAAAGACCAATTATTTTTACTAAATGTTATTTTGCAAAAAAAAAAAAAAAAATAACAGAAATAGTTTTTAGTTCCTTATTTTAGTATCGTTTTTATTTTAAAAAACTTACAAAATTAATGTTTACTCCATTGTTTTAGGAATTGGACTAAATCCAAAGTGAAATTATCTCCCACAATAAATGAGTGTGTAGAACCCAGGTTCAATATCCAATATATACCATGGAAATTTACACATGCTTTGTGATAACAGTATTGTCGGATCAGGTGTGCGGAAAGCTTACTTAGAACGAAAGCAATTTTACGCGTCTTGTCATGTGCTGTGCATGTAATTTTTGTATAGCTAACTGTATTTGTAATGCAGTGGAAAATAATTGAAAAGGCGTCCTTGGGGAACCAGACGCAGTACGCAAGGTCTACAAACCGAGCGCTGGGTTTATTGCCAATGGCGTAGCGTAGCTCGATTAGTTCTCGGAAAATAACTTAAAGCTGAAAAATCTGATGAGGATTTTTAAGGGTGGGAATGATAAGAAAGAGCATCACTACACTTTAAGGGTGGTAGTAACCGCTAGAAGTAACCGAAAACCGTTTTTGTTTCTTAAAGTTCGGTTATATTTTGGACTCATAATCGTCATAACCGCTTATTTTTTAAATAATCCAAAATAGGAAACAAAAACCATGTAACCTGTATTATAAATATACCTCGTTTCAAATTGATTAATGATTATATAAGTTTGTAAAATCAATCAGTGACGCTGTACTAAAACAAATAAATAGCCAGATATTTTTATCCAAATTAAAAAAAGATCAGTTATTTATATAACCGGTTATTATCCTACTCCTTAAAATAAATAAACTGATAAATTGCCAGTTACTCCTTCTTTTTATCTTAGTAAAAAACTGTTATTTCTATAATCGGTTATTTCACTATTGCTTTCTACTGCCTACGGTTACCGTTTTTCACAGGTTTCACATCATGATTTTTATGTTGGTTTTTCTCTCCTTCTTTATTTTATATTTATTTAAACACACTTCCTTGCCTTACGGAACACGGGTTTTGACAATAATTATATTTTCTATTTTCACTTTTCACTCCAATTTTCTCGGTCTCCTACTGGGCATTTCCTTGGGTTCTTCTTCCAAGATTGAAGAGTGTTATTCCCAATCCTGCTTTCCACTCGTACACAAACTCTTTGAAGTAAGAGTAATTATCTCGAGTCATTGACTGAGGAAATTCATTCTCGGTGAGGACGTAAAGTCCAGTTCCCCTCAGCAATTTGGATTTTAGTGAATCAAAGGCGATGCAACTTGTGGCAGTGTGCTCAGCAGACTCCGGAACGCCGCAGCTAGGACATACAGGGTTATCGTTATATAGGTTATCGTTTATTGGATACTTACTTATTTAGTTTTTGTACTCAATAAGTAATGTTTTAAGAACATACCAGTGGTTATTTACATCTTCCAATCGTTTCTGTGATAAAAATAAAACAGAAATGAAAGTAATTGGTGAGTAGCTAGAGCTGCTGGTAGATTTGATCTGGTCTATTTATTCTCCTTTCTAATTTACAATCCTGTGAAGATAATGAAAGTGTTATAACAATTTTGGGAACTTTGGGAGTTTTTCCCATACCCGCAACCTGTGAGATTACTTCATACGGCTCCTTGTCGGTACCTTAGGCCTTAATTACCTATAATCAAATAACGCCCTTACTCTTACGTAAATTCATCTGCATTGTTTTCGTACAGAATCAGGAAACCAAGAATTATATATTTTAATTTGTTAATTTGGCTTATTAACAAGGTGTTTGTGATTTTTCTTTTATTAGGATAGTTGTTATTTAATAAATTAAATAACTTGTTATTATATTGAAAAATCTGAGGGGGCTGGTAATGTAGCTCAGTGGGTAATGTACTGGAGTTGTTATGTTGAAAATTCCAGGTTCGAATCCAGCTGTGGAGAGACAAAGTATTTAACTGATGACAGCCATATTTGGATTCCTATGTAATCTCCTGACCACCAGGGGCTCACTAGGCATCAGTAAAGTGGGTACCCTCAATGGGACGGGATTGCCATATGGATGTAAACCTTTATGGGCTGGAGTGATAAGGGCTTTATTTTTTTTTTTAATTGGAAATTACCTTTTTTAACTAACATTACTTTTGTTTATCATTACGAACTTATATATAATTTAAGTTTTGTATATATGACTTATATATATCTTGAAATTTTGAAAATTTAAAAAAATATCTATACATATTATAAAACAAAGTACTCAGTCGCGTTTGTTCTGGGTAAACTCAATAACTACTGCACGGATTTTCGTTCGGTTTTCACCAATAGATAGAGTGGTTCACCAGGATGGATTAGGTGTATAATTTGTCGAGGTATTTTGTAAAAGGGTTGAAATATCATGATAATATTCGGAATTGTTGCTAAAAGTATGGCCTCCCGCTAGGTTTCATTGATGACGCTGCCTAATCCCTTTGTCATATAACGAAACAATGCATGGCGGTATATTCCTCTTTTATAGATTTACAAAAAAGTCACAGATAGCATATATCTATATTTTTAGGATAGCTTACAATACCTAGTTTATCTTCTAAAAAATTGATAAGGTACAATGCTGTATTTGGGAAGCTATTTAGATGAGTACAGTATTAATCCTTATCAACTTATATACTTTAGTTGTCTAATGGGCATTATTAGAATATTTTATACCATATAATTTAAAATTTGGATGAGTTATCGCAAAAGCTAAACACGCATAAAAATAAATGTATAGAAATATTTGGTTTTGTTTTCATGTTTATAATATCTACATAATAAAATACATTAGACAGTCAAAACATGTAGGCATAATATGGTTACTTCCCCTGCAATTGTCGGGGCGAGTCGCTAGTAAATATATAAAATGAAAATGTTTTATAGATCATTGTATCTTAATTTCTCTATGTTTCTACGATAAATGGTATGCTTGCGAGGAGATTCCTAAAAAGAGCCCCAAACTGAAAACTTGCGTAAAAAAAAAATATTGCGTAGAAAAATAATTCGAATAAGTCAATGTTGTTAAATATCCATTTAACGTATTTTATTTGGATGAATAGTTTAATCATACAGGTAATATTTGATCGACTTTAATTGTTGCTTTACTAACATAATATAAACTTTAAATATAATTAAAAAATGAAAGTGATATTATTGTTTTGTGTTTTTATGAGTGGTATGCAGATAATTTTTTCTTCAAGGATTCCTTCGAATACTTATTCAGTTTTATTTCGGCGTGGAAAAGCTAAAGATGTTGTAAATATATTACTTCTCATTTATGTTATTATAAAAGGTTTTTAAAAAATGGGTGATTATGAGAAAATTCAGTCAAAATAGCAACTAATCGTGCACTTTTAATTGTCTTTGTACTTCACTCCATTTCCAGGACCTTATATCAATGATTCTGTTGTATTCAGCCAACTATCTCTTCAACTAGTCAGTTGCATACACCGTTGACTTACGGATAATTCCCCACACGTAAAGTTGTGGCGGAGTACCGTAGTGTATTAACCACAATCATTGGGTGATTACTAACGGTTACCTGAGGAGAATCGGCTTGCAGCGTGATGCAGATTTCATAATTATCCAATATTTCCGAAGGAATCTTCGATAAATCAATCCAATAATTTATCAATCTACAGATTTATCAATCTATTCTATCAAGAAAATAAAAACCTAAAATAATTAATAAGGATTCTAAAAATATTCGTTTCATTTCTAAAACTAGGAGAACCGTTCCAAAAATAATGGCAGCTATACTTTTTTCATTAAAATCAGTTCTTAAAAGTTTCTTAGTAAGTAACGTAAATTTAAGTTTTAAAAAGTGTGCATTGACAAAAAGCCGGTAAAATTATGTTAATTAATTTTGTAATCAGTGCCCTTCGAGTGAGCGATAGTAAAAACTCTCATAATAGATTACTATAAATACCGTTTGAGAAGATAAGTTCTTTGTCTGAGAATTTGTATGTACTATCAATAATGTGATATTTAAAAAAAAAATCCTATTCATAGAGTAAGTACGAGTAGTTCGATAGTTTAATGATACGAGCGTAAGTATTTATGTAATACGTTATCAATAGGCTGTAAATTACTTTCACCATCAATCAACCTTCGTGTGGTTGCTCTTCTTAATTAACACTTAATGAATCCTTATGACTAATAAATTCAGGATACAGAGTACTGCGGTATAGGAAGTATCGTTTTTCAGGATGGGTTAAGGTGTCCGGTTTTTTTTTTGTTTGTTTCTTTATCGCACGGTGGAAAGTGAACATTTGAGTTGGTAAGTAGTTACTATTTGAGGTCCATTTTAATCCAATATTTTTTATAAGAATAGATGAAATAGATTTATTTTAAAATAACTAAATACACTTAATTTTATATGTTGATTGAATGTTCTATAATCATATTATTAATTTATTTTTCAAAAATTACGTTACATATTTTTTTTAGTAGAATCAAAACCTAGTATGTCGGTTCTTTAATCTATAAACAGTCAGTAATTATTATCAATTATTATATACAGTTAGTAATATTTTTTTTCGGGAATATTAAAAAGGAAACGAATAAAAAGTTGATGTAACTTAACGCGAAACGGCAACCTGCGGAACTAATAAAAAAAAAAGAAACCTGAACCACTACAGCCCGTGAACGGGCCTGGGGTTCAGTACATGGTAGAGACTATACTGCTTCATAGACAACGGTTCTGCGAGGAGGTGACTTGTCCTATGTCACGCTCAACCGCCAGATTTTCCCCCCTTATTTTGGATACCCTATTTTTATAATATTTTATAGAGGCTGGGTGACCCCCAGGAGGGTCCTAGATCCCATATGATTCATCTCCCGCTGCAAATAGACTAAATAAAAGTAACTGCCTGCAGTGGGATTTGAAATAGGATTTCAGTGCTCTATCACTGAGCCACTCCGTTCCCGGAACTAATACAAAATTTAAATTATGATATTTATTAAATGTTTTAGGATATTTTCTTTTTTGCATGCAAGCATTAGTGATTCTTTCTTGATTAAAGTTCATATATTTTTAATTAATATCTAATGTTTTAATTTTTGGTATTCTTACATTATATATACAAAGGTTTGATTCATTCTTATTCCTCTTTTGTATTCCGTGTTGCAATTCTTAATATTTAATATTAACAAAAATATTTCTTATAGTTCATTGAGTTATTGATTTCCTGGTAATACGCGATATAATTTATTGTCTTCGACCAATACGTCAATAAGACATATAAATATACAACAGTTAAATGACAAAATGTAGTAAAAATCTTATATTGCAGTAAAAACAAAACAATAAAATGCATGGGTTTTGTATATTCTAAAACACCTTTCAATTCAAATCGAAAGTCTTGATTAAGAGAAAAGGCGGAGAGTAATTTCAAGTTTCTAGAATAACTGATATTGGCACCGAATATAAAGGAAATGAAATCAAAGTCAAGAACATTGAAAGCAATTTATAATAAAATTCTACGTATCTATTAACTGTCAAACGCTAAGGTTAAATTTGGAGGGGGTTCAAAATTGTTTTTTCTTGGTCGGTTGCATGAATTAATTATTAAGAATTAATTTAGTCCATTGTTGAAAACTGCGTTTTTTAAAAACTAAATTAAATGCTGGTTAAAAAAAAAAAAAATCCTAGCTCATTAAACCTCATACTTATTAGTAATTGTGAAAATAGGTTTGTTTTCAAGACAGACACTAGATGGAGTCCATTTTGTGCGGTTAGTAACTAAGATATTCTGAAGCGATCTCGTAACAAATCCAATTAGGTTAATTAAACATCGTCCATGTACTTGACTTCTCAATGATTTGCATGCATCATATGTGACAATCATAATCAACGACTTCTTATGAATATCATTATACAAGCGATTGTAATTATACGATTAATTTTTTTTTTACTTTCTTGTTTTTTGCTGTTGATTAGATAGTAAACCATTTTTTATTTCAAATATTTAAAAAAAATCTATAAAGATAAAAATTCTTGGTTTCTAAAAATCATTCCATTTTCACTGCATCCATCTTTCCATTTTTCTTTTCAATTATTCCATGAAAATAGGTTATTCATGAACTCGGAGGCTGCAATTATTAGACTGAACAAGACTACTACATAATTCCATTTGGTACTATATATAGATGTATATAGACACATATGTACAGATTGCATATATGCCTATAACATAAGATTATCATTGGATTTTATTGGCAGCTTCGGGACTTGTAGTGTGAATTGGTATACAGTTCATCGATTGTAGGAGTATAGTTAAAAACTTTAAAAAAAGGACACCAATATTTACCTGCACTTAATTTTCTGAAAGAAGCATGGGGCTCTGTGTATAGAGCGTCGAGATGCTATGCTGAAGGTTTCGGTTTCAAATCCAGCAGGTAATTATTTAATCTATTTACAGCCACGGCTGAACCCTGTGGGATACACAGACCCACCTGGTCTTACCAAACCTCTATGGAATGGGTATCCATAATTGTAGGGAAAAACTGTCTGTTGAGGGTGAGGAACAAATCGTCCCCCTCCACAACCATTTTACTAGAAACAGTACAATCTTCACTGTACTGAACCCGACCCTTCATTGGTTCAGTACAGTGCTTGTTATTTAATAAGCTTGCTATTGAATAATATTAAATCGTAACTTGTTAGCTCCTGTAATGTGCGGGAACCCTTTAAACGCTTTTTTTAATTTCTATTAGATTATTTTGTAATAATTTAAATAAGTTCGATTCCGAGATCATACCAGTCCTTGGTTCGACAGCATATAATTTTTGTACATCATACAATTTTTTGTGAATTGTAACAATATTATATAAGAATAAAACACATTTTAGTGTTTTTGTCTAGCCCTTGGTTCAATAACCTCCAATTACGATTTCAATCGTGTAATTATTAAAATTCGGTGTCCAGAGAACTGGGCAGAGGAGGCCGGCATAATATTGTCTAGGAACCAATGTCCACCCCCGGGCTGTAGTGCTAGTTATTTATTTATTTATTTAATTAATTATTAAGTTCCAAATATTAAGGAACTGATAATTAAAGTACAGGTCTCTTATGGTGATTAAAAGAAAAGGCGGAAGAGGTGCAAGTAACCTGAAACGGGAAGAGAGACAGATGGGCTCGTGTGACTAATACAAAGGCGTAGGCGATCGTTAAGGCCCGCATTACCATGAGGCGTTATCGCATAGGTCTCTTACCAGTATGCTGGTACTGTCTTAGCGTCCTTTCTTATATACAAAGAAAGGTCATCCATATGCATGTAAATATAAAAGATCTCAATAAATAAATAAAATACAATAAATGTATTTGAGAGTCCTTTAAATGAAATAACCAGTACAGTAATAAGTACCTAAACTAAAAATAGGAAGCAATAATCAATATTTCGTCATCTTGACCGTCAGACATCTTCGTCATCTTTCAGGACAGAAACAAAATAATGTTAAAGGAAAAAACACGAATAAAGTACATACATCCTAACCTCAAAATACAGCAAGGAAACATTCTTCGAACCCCCCCATTTTCAATTCCATAAAAGATAAAAGATAGGATAAAATGGTTACATTTTGCCCTTTAAGTGGTAGACTGTTTCCTAAGGTTAATTTTGCTGCTTTATTTGTGTGCTTTTTTCTTTGAAATTATACTCATTCTGTCCTGAAGATGGTGAAATATTAACAGTTATATTGCTTCCTTTTTTAGTTTAGAGTCTTAAGTCTTTTCGATTGGAGTTGTCCACTCATTTGTTAACTAATATTTTATGTCTCTTTTGATTTTCGCTCTCCTATAATAAAATTCTGGTCTTAGCCCATGATGCATTTTATCTTCTGCATTCCGAACCGATTAGAAATTATAGGCTTGAAAACATTTACTAAAAGATTCAATAACCAATAAACCTAGAAATCTGAGTTTCGAATTTTTATATTTTTTAACGAGAGGGATCTGTGGAATAGAAGGTTTTACAATTTTAATTAATTTTGGGATTCGCCTATTGAGAAGTGCGTAATTCCTTGAAAAATTACTGAAATGGAATGATTATTGAACAATTAACTGAATTATCTGAAATTATGAAAAAATTGGTATGGACTATACTGTTTCTATGGCAAAAGAGGCGAGCTGCACGAGATCACGCTCAACCACCACGTTTTTCCCTCCTTAGGCGGAAAGGCGGGGTGCGCCCCAGGAGGTATGCGGATCCCACTAGTTCCATGTCAACAGCTGTCAACAGATTAAATAATTCATCAACTACAGATGGAGTTGAACCCGGGACCTTTAGCACACCAAATGAGCACACTAAACGCTGAACTATGCCACTCTCGAAGGTACTTTTTAATGGATAAATAGATTAATAACACTGTTCTGCACGAAAATCCTCCTTCAAACCAAAACATGCTTTCTTACTGTTATCAGATGTGGTGAACACGAATTTGAAGTCAGATTTTGTCTATCACGCACAGTTTCCTGAGAAATTCTAGTTTTTTATCCAAAAGGGTGAGTTTTTTGTGGATTTGACGAATTTTTTTTCGGCATTAAAACATAGTGAAAAAAATTCAAAAGCCCGATGATTTTGAGCGCAATGAAGTATATTTGAACGAAAAAAATTTGATGGGAATATTACAAGTGGTTAAAGAAATATGGCTAAAAGTGTTTTTTCAGTTTTTCAAGGATCTCACTTTTGAAGCAAAGTTAAATACTACTGAGAAAAAGGCTTGGATTGCTTTTCGAGAGGTATGTGCTAAGTTTTTGGGAAACAAAAAATCTAGAGACTACCGAAAAATAGTCCAAGAACTGCTTACTTCATATAAAACATTGGGATGCAAATGTCCTTAAAAATACATTTCCTGCATAGTCACCTAGACTTTTTCGCCCCAAATTTGGGTGCAGTTTCGGACGAACATGGAGAACGATTCCACCAAGACATATCCAGAATGGAAAAAAGATATTCTGGCAAATGGAATGAGAAGATGCTGGCGGATTACTGCTGGACACTGCAGCGGGAGACAGAGGAGGAAGAGTACAAAAGAAAAAAAACTACTCATTGACGATGTGTGTATATTTTTAGAGTTGTGTCATATCTAGTATTATACCTGATAGCATGCAGGATTCAATTAATTATATTTTATTGTTGAAAAAGAAAAAAAATCTGTTCTAATAAAGACAATAATTTTCAAATACAATTTTTCATTTTTTCCAAGTTTCACCTCTTTTCTCTCAAAATCAGAGGGTGATAAAATTTTTCTGAGTTCGGATTCGGACTCAGCACACCTGAAAACATGAGAAACAGGCAAAATTGTTCAAGGGAGGGGAGAAAAGTTTTTTTTTGCAGAACAGTGTAATCAACAGTTGTTCTTTTATATATAGTTTCTCGTTTTGATTAGTTCGTCGATTTGAATCGTTGCATAAGACCTACTTTAAAAGGTCACTACTATTATACTAAGACGCATAAATAGTGTTAGGGCGTAACCATCATTCATTTCTTCGTATCACAAATTAAGTGAATCACCACGGTTATTTTTATTAGAGTAATCTAACAATTAATGACTATCGTCGGTCCTACCTCAGTAATATCAATACAATAGCAGTGTTGATTGAGCCAATTGGCTTAAGATATCAAAAAAATGTTTGAAAAAATTTATTTATCAAGTGATAATGAAAGATAATATCTAAGCTATCAAATCTTTATATCGCTATAAAGCAGTAAATTGCATTCATCGACTAAAAATAGTTTATTACTTCATTGCCAGCTAATGTTTTCAGAAGGACTTTTGAAAAAAAATTGAATTTTGTTAATTTAGAAATTAATTCGCGCAGTAGATTAACGAAAATGATTATTAAATTATTAAATTGATTAAGACTTTTCCGAATATTTCTAAATTCGTAATAGAGTCAGGTAAGAAACATACAGGGCATGAATCCTAGCACCCTTGTTATTTCTCTATCTCTGAGATTCGCCACCATTTGTTGCACATGTTTCCCCATTATTTTCTACAACGTTAATCTCTACAGGATTTTTGGATATCAAGATTTTCGTAATCCTAATGCTTTACATGTAGCCAATTAGCCTAGAGAATTAAAAAAAAAAGGGCTTTATTATATCTGTCTGATTAATTATTCAGTTTATAGAAACTAACTAATAAAGAAATCAAATAATTCTATTCCTTATTCCCTATATACCTCTGGTATTCCGGAGCACCTATGCACCACTCTATATATCATCGATATATATGTATGCACCTTCGCTGACGATACAGCCATTATTTCTCCCCACAAAGATTCAAAAATAGCCTCTGTACCTCTCCAAAATCATTTATTTAATTTAGAAAAGTATTTATACCAATGGCAAATCAAAATAACACCCAAAATCTAGGCAGGTAAGCTTCTCCCTATGGAAAGCTTCTTGTACTGCAGTCAACATTATCAACGAAGAAGTACCTCTAAAAACAATGTACGTTACCTCAGACTATACTTGGACAAAATACTTCCATGGAACATGAATACAAAATTAAAAGAACGGACAAGACGCTACAAAGAACTATCGTATCTTCTGGTCTTCACAATACTTAAGAATCAAGCAACTATTTTACAACACTATACTAAGACCTATTTGGAGCAGAACTTTGATGGGTCTCAGCAAAACAAGTCCAACTACACAAGATTCAAACAACACAGTCCAAAATTCTAAGAAAAATTGTTGATGCTGCTTGGTTTATTTTGAATCACACCTTACAGAACGACATGAACATTCCCATTATAAAATCAGGTATTCTCAACATTCCACTCATCAACACAAAATCAGTTACCCTAGATAATGGCCAATGGACTCTAGAACTATTGATGCAAAACTTGACGTTCCTGAAAATCAAAGAGAGAAAAACTAACTCTTTGATCTAATTTGCTACATGCAGAATGGGGCAGGTGCAAATGAAAAATACAAGAATAAGAATTTACCAATAATCAAAACCATCATATTATCTTGCAATCTTTAACTAAATTGTAATTATTTCTTTAGGAGCACCTATCTTTAGCTACTAAGCAAACCAGAATAATGGTTCAATATCTCAGAACATAAATTAGCCATCCAGCAAAGATTACTTTATTATTGTACAAAACCGTTATTTTTACATTTCATAACCTGGATATGTAATATGTCGATATGTACTTACTTTCTCAATAATGTGTGTGTTTGTGTGTGTGCACAATTCTGGTCACATTTACTGTGAAAATCATCATAACAGAATAACGAAAGAGCTAATATATAGGTTTTAGTTAACAAAACTTTTTAAATTTTGCCAATAATGACTCAAACGGTTTTTGACGATATTTGCTGAAAGCCTTCTCTTAACCCTCGCTATAGATTTTTTTAGCAATACATATTATATATATATTTTTAACCTATATCCTTTTGGAGGGAATTGACAGCTGTTCAATAAGAGCATGACTCACATATCAAAGTGAAACTTGCGAATAAATTATTTGGCTGAGATAGAAATGCCTGTTGAGAAATCTCGAAAGTAAAGCATATCTCGAAAGAGATCATACTTTCGTCTGTTTTCAATTAAAAAAACAAAAAAACATCCATTAGCAGTTAATTCGAA
Source organism: Troilus luridus (assembly GCA_964056705.1). Taxonomy (NCBI): domain Eukaryota; kingdom Metazoa; phylum Arthropoda; class Insecta; order Hemiptera; family Pentatomidae; genus Troilus; species Troilus luridus. The sequence continues at coordinate 107,143,663 of OZ057412.1, forward strand.
TGATGTCATATATAAATCTGAATCGAACCCGAGTTGGTTTTTTATTCGACCATCATTATTGGATAAAGTAAAAAAAATAAAATAAAACAGTGACGCTTAAAAGATCCAGTCAAGTTTTTTTTTAATTTCAAGAAATCCCTTCAAACATGAGTGGCTTTAATCCTTTCGATTGAAGTTGTATAATATTCTTTGTGTTATTGTCTTATAAGGAATACACTTGAAGAAAGTAGCTTTAAAACGGTCCATAGAAGGTCGCACTTCCTGATAATAGCATCGTCATATTTTTTGTCTTCGTTTGGCATTTTCATAGTCATAAAATAATAATAAAATTCAATTCTGGTAATTTTGTTTTAAAAGTTATTTGTTTAAAGATGTCCTTTATTTTGGGCATTTGGGCCTAAATCCCGAAAGTTAACGATAATTAAAATCAATAGTCTAAAAATATATGAAGTTTTTTTATAAACTGAATATTCAAAAAATCAATATTATCCCCATATTACACCCATATTACCGTCAATATAACACCCAAATTAAAAATGGATGTAATTTTATTAATTTATTCATTGAAATTTTCAACTGCATTATAACTATAGAACAAGTAAATATAATGAATGAATGATAAATAGTGGCATAGAAAGGCAAGTAGAGAAACTACATATATACTGGTAGTGCTCAAATAGAAAATTCAACTTGACAATAAGGTCACGTGACCGGCTTCTTTTCAGAAATGGTTTCGGTTCGGGCCAAATCAACAACAAATGGAGCATTTAGGTTATTATGGATGACTTCATTCGTAACAAATTAAGGATTTCGGATAGTAAGTATTGGATACGAGAGGAATTCGATAACTTAGTGGAGCGTCTAAGCTCTACTCCGTAAGCCCAAATAGGTATTATAATAGTTATGTAAATAAATCCTTTGTACTTAATTGGGAGCTTAGAGCGTTTGTATAGTAAATGTTAAAGTAGCATGAATGGCGATTATTTAATTATAAGACAAATTCTGAATGATGTTGAGACTTTAAGACAACTACATAAAAAATAAAAAAAGTGGTCATAGTAAATAATAATTTATAGATACTTGAAATATGTTTATATTATACTAATATCTTATATCGACATTACACAATCATGACAATGGTTAATAATAATTTTGTCATGACTTTCACGAATTATATCAATCAATTTCGAGTCCTATGTTTATTATTTATTTAATAACATATATTGTTTTTACTAAATATTTCTCTTATAACTGTGTTTAGAAGTGAAATACTGCAATATTAATCTCTTTATTGACCACTGAACTCAGATATTGAGCGCGGAGGGCCCAATGAGTCTGCAGGTGCCGGACACACGCCGTCTGCTATGACTCACGATCCAATGTGTCTATGAAATATCAATTGGTTTTTATAGAATATGAACCGCATTGAAGGATACAATAATTTTTATATCCTTTATTTTAATACAAATACTTTATATTTGCAGCCCCGGCAATTTTTTCAAAAATGCGTTAATTATACTCTAAAAAGTGGGATCACTTCATTCTATCAGTTTTGGGCTTAAAATAGGATGAAAATAAAAGCAATAACTAACTCCATTTCAAGCCAAGGGCTGACTTAGCCACTGATGAAGTACGAAAATAACATGGCCCAACTTCCTTAAGTGCAATTAACTCATTTTGAACATAATTCCAATAACCACTTGTACCATGGAGCAGAAGAAAAAACTTAGGAACTGAAGAATACACTGATTAATTATAAATTAGTTGAAACAAATAATCTTGTTTCTTTAGAAAAAAAAATTTTTTTTGTATTGGTCTAGTCTCTCTGCCTGATTAACATGGAATAATAACATTAATGCACAAGTTTATTTATTTCTTATTAATATTTTATTTATGTTTATAATCTTTATTTTAGTAACTCTTTCTAGGTTAAAAACCGCTTTTAAATAGTTATAGAGCAACGTTGAAAATCCTCTGGGGGTGCTGCCATAGTATTTTACACAAATAAGTAAATTACTTAATTGACCCCAACCATTTTCAATATTTAAGAAACTTACGATCAACCATTTCCTCATCAATCATAGTAATTGTATATTTACTATAAATAATGAATTAAAAATTAAAATTATGGTAATGAATTATTTTCGATAGTTGCTAGTAATATTTAGATGAAACTTGAAATAATGTCTGGTTTTCATATCATTTTTCCGATATGGAGAAACACGAACGATATGATTTTTTCTCACCGCTATTTTAAAACTATTTTTCTTGAAATGAGACAACAGAGACAAAATTTCCCAAGTAACTATTAATTAATGTTGTACCGTATTTCTTCCTATGCCATTTTCTTGTTTATGACTGCTCTCACTAGATTCAAGGACACGACTGACAAACATAACAGAAAGCTCCATTTTCTACTTTCGATTGCAATCGGTTTTTAAGTAGTTCTGTCTACCGACATGGAAGTGTAACGTATTTTAGTTTCTTATATATAGAACATAACAATTAATTATTCTGAGACATTGTCCTTAAGAATAAAATTTTATTACAATAAAAAAATTATTATCTATAATATTTGAGTGTGTTATTTTATGTGTATGTGGTGTGTGGGAAATGCTAAGTGATCCGCTTGAACAAAAAAATGCAAAGATATAATTATGAATTAATTAACACAAAAAATGTTGAAATTCTACACAGTTCAGACGCGAATCGCCCCCCCCCCCCTCCCTCCCGCCAGGTCTTAATGTGGGCTACATCTTAGGCTGAAACGTTGGAACAATAAAATAACATTTGCTTATATTGTATAATCATTCACCCCATGATCAATTCAATCCATTATTAGAATTATACAATCAACTATTTCCCACTGAAATATGAAAACATTTTATAATTTTCACACAATAAGTAGTTTGAAATAATAGACTATAGATACCTGCTCCTAAATAATAGTTTAGACTAAAGTTTTTTTCATACATTTTGTATAAAAACTTTTAAATATTCCTCAGTCTAGGTCAGGTCTTAGCTTGAAATGGAGTTATTGCTTATTTTAGATCTCTCTTCCAAGCCAATGACTTCGAAAACGACACGGTCTCACTTAGCTCAGTACAATTGACTCATTTTAGACAGACTTCGATCTTTCGACCACTCATTACTCGGGGCTGCAGAAATATCCTCAATCTTTCTTTTTAAACTCCTCTAGATTTATACAACTAAATTTAAAAAGAAGTAAATGCTTTATAGCGTCTCTAATCGATTAGAGCTTAAAAATGTCGTCATCCCTGAATCTACAAAAGCTGCCCCCCTTTGCTCGGAAGAAAGGCTACGAGCTCGCCTGGAATTGGAGGTAGTGGTGCGTGAAGAGAGATAGGATGAAGACTAGTTAATAGTGGTCCAGGGAACGTGGCTTCATCCTAATGGACGATTTGTGGTTCTGCTGCGACTGCTTATTCCTCATGTCTTCCTGATGATGGATAATTGTTCTAATCAGGTTAACAGTTAGTATCATATTTATGATCGAGGCGTTTAGTCGTACGTTTTCAGGGCATCCGATGCAAGAAAATAAAGTCTACTAAACGTCTTTAAGATTAAACCTGTTATATGTAGAAATATCATTTAAAAAAAATGTAGTTATTGCAATTTACGGCAGTATTTTAACTATTCAACAAGTAAAAATAATAATTGATACTTAATGACATGGATAAAGGCAAGTAGAGAAACTACCATGTAGTAATACTCAAATAACAAATCCAACTTTGAAGGTCACGAAACCATCCTCTTTTCAGACGCCTACGAGGATTATCAGGAATTGGAAAGGTAGCTAGGTTTGAAACTAGGTTTGAGTGGGAATACTCTCCTTCTATTACACAAATTTCTTCGGAGGCTGCCTTTCAACTTGACCCATTTTGCATTAGTGTAACAAACTACCATGAAATATAATTTTTTCATTTAACATGACACGTTCATATAATATAATAATATAATAGCATATAATTATTAACCATATAATAATCCCAAAAAGTCAACTCCAGTCATAATAAACTAGAGAATCGGTAAAAAAAAAAAAAAAAAAAAAAAAAAACACTGACATTACGAATAAGATCTAAAATATTCTTATGGGATGAATTATGAGAGTTGGAAACAAGATTTGGGTATCTGTTCCGCAGGCTGTCGCTTTGAGTTGATTTATAACAAGATTTAACTCTTTATTCTTTCATTTTTAATATTTACTCAAGTTATCGTGAGCATTAGTATGGCAAAGAGAATGTGATTATTGGTAAAGAGTAGATTTAGTTCATCAATTCATCAACGAAAATTTCGAGGTATAGATGATATACGTTTATTAAAACGTTCATTTCTAGATAAAATGATTACCGATGTATACACATTCCCCATAATTACATTCTCTTTTCCATATTAAAGCTCTTATTAACTTGTATTTTTAGAAAATATTAAAGATGAACGAATGAAAAGTTAAAACTTGTTGTGGACTCAACTCGAAGCGACAATAATTACCTTTAAAAGTTATTAAGTTACAGAAAAAAAAAATTATTTCATTCATTTGTAATCAATGTCAAGACCATAAGCTATTAATGACGGGGCAAAGTTTTTATTTTTGTTCCGAGTTGGCCACAATATCTTCTTCTACATCATTAGTTTTCTCTAAATTATTTCCTGAATATCCACTTCGTATTGGAACACAATCCAAATGTTATGAGGCGTGTTTGAACTTCAAAAAAATGTTAAATAAAAAAAATTGAACTCCATCTGTATTATTTGATATTTTTAGTATTTCGGATGAGGCAAATAAATATAACTACTCACCAATACTCAGTGAACCTTATTTTTTTTAAATTATTATAAGAAAATTTGATGGAAGTTAACATAACATAACATAGTGGATTAACATATTTTAATGATTATTTCGCAAAAATACCACACCTTACTGTGTTCTTAAAAGAGTAGGTGTTACCTAAGAAGTGACTCATGTAGACAAACATTCTTATTGATTCTGAAATAAAAAAACTATAGAGATGTGGGATGATCAGATTTAGTGAATTCCATAAACATCCTTTCGGACTATTCAACTCCTCTCTAAGTTTCACAACGCTATTGCTAGATAACATGATAGATATTTATAGGGATATATCTACAAAAGTAATTTATTACTATATATTTTAAAATCTCTAAATTGTCGATTAGTTTAGTTGTAAGTGAATGGTTATAGTTTTCCCACTAATTGGTTTTATGAAACAAAATTCTTGTAACCACATATATGAAAATGAAATGAATTTTTTTCAATTCGTTGCTTTCCCACGTGACATTTTCTGTAATTTAACTCGTGAAAGAGAGAATGTATCTATTAATAAGAGAAATTCTGGTAAAAATGTCTGTTTATCACATCTTTTTATATTGTAAACATGTTTTCCTAAACATTATGAAAATTAATTCTGAAATTCAGGGATTAGAAATCATTCCAATTTTTTTTTTTTCATTCCAACCCTTCGCACTAAAGTTTTTTTATTTTAACTGAAATTTTATCTGTTAGGAGAGTAGACCTATGAAGAAAAAAACGAATAATTATAAAAGCAGTTTGTGATTAAATTATCATTTAAGTATAGTTTGAAGGACATTAATGCTTCTTGAAATTTGTATCGGATCAAACAATTATCTTTTTTTTTCTTTTTCAAAGTAACCCTTTGAAAGCACCGTCTATTTATTGGCACATTCAATACATGAGCATACTATGTGCCTTTTAAATTCATTTTTACAATCAGGATTAAAGATTGTGATAATTCTAACACATATACAAAAGACATTACTTATATATTGTTACAAATTAACAAAATTAAAATTGTAATAGTTATATAATGATTATCTATGTTTTACATTGTATGATTATTCTTAAATAGATGTCAACTTTTCGAAATCAATACTGTAAATAAATTTAGGGAATTCGGGTCGAAATGAATTATATAGATCATGTTCAGGTACTGGCCAAACGTTCCCTCTTAATATTTATTATGGAGACAATTAATTCCGAGGTTTGTCCTTCATACATTTGGCAGTCGTATAATATGTGTTTAAATGTCTGTTCTTCTTTGTCTATTGAGCAAGTATTGTTGTTCGTTAAGTGAAATTTGTGTAAGCACTATTTGGCATGTCCATGTTCAGTTAAAATCTGAGTAATACCATAATAATAAATGCCTGAATAAATCTGAATAAATACCATATAATTAAATATGCATATTACCATCATGTAAGTGAACATATTAAAAAAAATAAAATTACCTTTAAAAATACATTGAGGTAGAATAAAATTCATTGGGCCCCAGTTCAGATACCAATACAGTACGAGAATCCGGACTCCTACAATTTACCAATTTATATATTCAAATCACGGTCTAATGAATGTGTAGTAGTTATTCAGAATATTCCAATTAAGGAATGTCTGAGAGTGATTGCGATTTAAATTGTTTAGAGATTAAACCATCTCAGCAAATTCGTTATTGTATTGCTGTGGACGAACGTGCCAAGAATGCTGAATAAAATAGAGGATACATTAGTCCAGTTTTGAAATGTTCAGCTACCTTACATTGTAGGTTTACGCACACACTAAAAGTTTATGTATACTAATGTGCATATTAGTGTAAAATATTTTTCTTTAAATAAATTATTAGATTTATTGGCATATAGAAAATAAATGTTTTGTAAAAATAAATAGTTGAAGGTACAATAAATATTCCTAGGCATCTCATATATATATTTTTTCTATAAAACTTTAAAAATTATTTCATTGATTTCGTTTAGAAAAAATAAAGAAATTTTGGTACGTACTTAAAAATTCACCACTAGAAGAGATATTTCATATAATAATAAAACTTCAATACGAAGTAAAACCATTGCTTTAATAATTTTAGTGATGTCCCTCATATTTAAGGTACAATATTCCACATAATTTTTAGGAATCTAACTCTGAAACAGCTATTGAGTTTTTTTATTTTATTAGTTTTATATAGAAAAAATCGTACGTAAATAAATATTAACCTCATTGAAGAGAGTTTTTACTTAATAATAAAACTTGAATATTAGGTACAACCATTGCTCTAATAATTTTAACGACATCCCTCATATTTCAGGTACAATATTTCTCATTATCTTCAGAAAACTAAAACTAAAACAACTTCTGATTTTTTTCGTATGCTTTTTACTTGTCCCTATAGTTAATAATAAAAAAACCTTTACCAATTCTACCATTGAAGGGCTGGGGTTCATTACGTGGTAGAGACTGTTCTGTTTCTTGAACGACGGTTGTGCAGGGAGGTGATTGGTCCTAGATCACGGTCGACCGCCAGATTCCTCCCCACTATTTTGGGGCCCCCATGAGCCTCCTAATCCCATAAGATCCATCTCCGGCTGTTGACGTATTAAATAAAAGTTTGTCAAGCAGCGCGGTTTGAACCTGGGATCTTCGGCACAGCGACTCAGCGCTCTCCGCTGAGTCACTACACTCCTTGTTAATAATAAATAAAAGAAAAATTAAAATATAATGCTAAACAGTACGGCTGTTTTAAAATATATTTGTCCTACAAAGGGACTTTCAAAAGTTATTGCAGCTTTCTCCTAAAGTTAAAATTAAATATTATTAGTCTCCTGGCTCCAGTTATTTATAAATCGTTGTAATTTGGTGAAAGAAAATTCCCCTTCACTACTTTCGATTTAATGTTTTTATTAGATAGTTAATCGGTGAAATCCATTTTGTGTTGTAAAAGTGTATATCTTCATATTCTTAATGACCAATTCAGTTTAATTATATTGGTACATTTACAATATATAATATATACATACACACACACACACATATATTATCAGAGACACATTCATGATTATATACACTGAGTGCAATGCATTCTTATATTGAAATATATCTCTTCCTCATAGTTTTAACTGAGTGGGCAGGAAGGTCGTGCATGTTTTTCTCTAGAGAAACTCCTCCTTAGTTTGAGGTCTGAAGAAACAATACTGTTCAAGGTAACAATTTTCTGAGGTAACGAAACTGAAAATATTGTAAGGTGGACCTTGAAAACACAACAAATATTATTTAAGCAATATCTTAAAAATTTGAGGGATTTTCCCCCGTGATTATTGATTAGACACCTTGGCTATTTGCTGGATAACTTTAAGGCTTTTGATAACATTTATACCTGGCAAGCGGAGTGGCTCAGTGGTAGAGCACTGAGTTGCCATGCCGCAAATCCTGGTTCGAATCCCCCTGCAGACAAGACTATTATTTTGTCTGTTTCCAGCCAGAGATGGATCATATAGGATCACATAGGATCTAGGACCCTCCTGGGGCTCACCCATTCTCTATAAAATGTTTTAAAAATAGGGTACCCAAAAAAGGGGCGAAGTCTGGTGGTTGAGAGTGATCTAGGACAATTCACCTCCCTTCAGAAACGTTGTCCATGAAACGGTACAGTCTACCGTGTACTGAACCCCAGGCCCGTTCACAGGTTGTAGTAGTACAGTTGTTTTTTTTTTAGGGTTTTACGTGGAAAGAGTAATGATGATATTTAGAACCAATAAAGTATGCATAATTTACTTATGCATTATTATGACTTGTAATAAGAATAAAAATCGAACAACTGCTCAGTGTCCAGACTAAATAAAATAATTATTTCTTTTGATTGTAATAAATTATTTATGAATCTCAAAAGAAACCTTAAATGAATAATTGATCGGTTTTCTTTGAGTTTTTACTTTTCTATTACTATATCAATATAAGGTAGCGGGAATAGCTGAGTTGCCCTGCCGAAGGTCTTGGATTCAAATCCCTGCGGCAGACAATATATTTAATATGTTATCATTGGGAAATGGAACCTATGTGATTTAGGGCCTTCTTTGGGCTCACCCAGTTTCTAAGTAGGTAATAGAGGGGAATATCTGATGGTTAAGCGAGATCTACGACCAATCACCTCCCTGCACGACTGTTGTCCAAGAACCAGTACAGTCTCTACAACGTACTGAACCCAAGAAGACCCTTCATGGTTTGTAGTGGTACAGTTAGAGGATAATGTGAAAAATCGATGCTTCTTAGACCACTCAATAAATATGATAATTGATAAATGCGACAGTAGTGTATCCACTTGGTTCTTTATGAAAATCTTTTTCTCTTGCAAGGGCGGGTCTAGGAAGGGGGGCACAGGGGCACGTGTTTTTTGTTTACTGTGGAGAATCTATTATAGTACATAATTATAGGCAAATCACATGATCATAGTTGTTAAAATAACAGAAATAACATGACTGAAACTATTGTTTTGATATTTTAATAAACCTTTGAAATCTTTCTATCGATACTACAACTTTATTTATAATTTATTGTTGATTTTTTTCCCGTCTGCCCGTTGTGCACCCCCCCCCCAGACAAAAATCCTGGATCCGCCCTTGTTCTCTTTTACTTTACCATTCCCTTTTTATTCTTGTCTGATCCCTATACATTTTTTGTATTTAATTATTATTGTTTTAGTGGTTGATTTAATTTTTAAGATCAACTGGAATCATTTCTGATATTTCGAGTATGTGTTAATAAATAAGAATGTTGGTTCATACAGAACTATCATGAGCCAATTTTTAAAAACATTCCTTAAATAAAGATTTTGTAGAAAGTATGGAACTCCAAAACTTCAATTTTGATAAGATATTACTTATGAAGTTACAACACGAATCTATCAACTAATTTGTATTTATTAATGTGTGTATTACTGTTTATTAATTGAACCTTTTTTGTTACAGGTTAGTGGTGTTTCCTTGCCTTTTCACTTTTAAGGTAAGGTATCTCTTAGTCAATTGGTATATCTGACACAAATGGGTATTGCATTTTACATGCAACGCTAAAAAAAGTTTTTTGTTTTTTTTAAATTTATTTATTGATATTTACAACTGTAGTAAACAAAAATACAACAAGTAAATGGGCTAAGCGATACATAATGACATGTGAAAATGACAAGTAGAGAAACTACCCACTGTTAGTACTCAAATCACAAGTTCAACTAAGAAGTCACGGGCCATCTTGCTAAAAAAAAAAAAAAAAAAAGTAAAAAAATATTCTAAATTTTTAAGATAATATATGAGAGTGAATCTTAACACTAAGTTATTATTACACTTAGCTAGAAAAATATTTAAAAAATTTAATTTATAAGGTATTAAATTAACTCTAATTAAATCTAAATATATATAAAGACGAAGAATATACATATCACTAAAGCATTGGGTATGGCAATAACCCACATTCTACTATAACACTGAAAATTAATTATAATACTAATTTCTGTATTTCTTTGTACTTAAATGTGGTCTGATTCTTGATGAAAAAATAAAGGAATCGCTTTTGTTTATGCAAACATAAAAAAAGAAAGAAGTTTTCACATTAAAAAAAAAAAAATCCGTCCTATTGATTATTTGACCTCTGGTTTTGACTTGAGTAGTGTGTCAATGCCATCATTGAAGGATTTTTGCGGAGTACGTGCTTGTAGCATGTGAGGTTTGAATAAGAACATCATCAAAATATGATTCGTTGTTTTAAAATTTTTATATTGCAATTTCGTATGTAAAATTCATCTTCATAGAATTTCATTTCTTTTTGTGTTCCAGTATTTATCTACATATTTATTAACTTAATATTATAACTAAGCAATACAATTTATTTATATTAATAAGAACATTTCCATAGAGCTAATGTTTTTTCATAATTGTTTCAGTTAGTGAATTTTCGCTTTTAAAGTTTTAATTCTGACTTTAATTATTTCAATTATGTAACATATAGCTGTTTTTATCCCAAGGCGATTAGGCAGGTTCTAACCAATTCAACTAATGCGCTAGACAAATGCTTAAATAATGTATTGCCCCATTGTTTACAACATCAAAATTTTGTGTTACACGACACTTTGCCGCCTTATTTATTCGCTTATTATGGATTTAGTATGGTTCTGAACCAAATTTTTCGGAATTATAAATCATTCCTTGACTAAGCTAGTGAGTTTATAAAAGTCAATTTTGGAAAATTGTAGCTATCCTCTTTTGGTCCTTAACGCCAGTCAAAAGAGTGGATGATTAGTATTTACATAAACAAAACATTATTACCTTCGCTTACGATGTTTAACGACTATGGTGCAGTAGTAAAATAAAAATTTCCTTGAAAATTTCTTTTTCATTGTTGTGTGTTTTCAATAAGAGTTTCACTTTCACTTCAATGTCTTTTCTGGGTATTTTCCCTAGCCCACGAAGTGACTATAAATAAATTCAATGAGAATACATACAGATCAAAAAATATCTCGAGCCACGCAGATCACTCACTTGGAGAGCGGTAAATCGGAGATAACGGCTAGAGGATAGTGACCGTGTGCCCCACGCCTGCCATACACCCTCGGGAAACACAAACCTGTGTGGGAAAACGAGTTGGGAAACGGAACGCCCTTCTACAACCTTGTCGCTGCTGACTCAATCAGCTGATATGTCTTCAGGAGCCAAAGACTTCCGAGGAATTTTCTGCTTCTGATAGCATAACCTTTACTTCTCACGTCACCAGGGCAACATGTCTAGAATTATTCTGTCTGCAGCCCCAACGAATAAGTGGTTAAATTAAATTTTTTATCGAGGCAGCGGAATGGACTTGCTGTTTTTGGCTTGAAGTTGAGTTATAATATAAGCAATAACCCCTTTTTAAGCCAATGCTTGATTTAGCCTCATATTCACCACGAAAATAACATGATCCCCGCTTCCTTAAGTAGAAGGAACCCATTTTGGTTAAAATTTGACATAACCACATATTTTTCGTGCTGTAGATTTATAAGAGTTTGTTCAAATGCTGTTTTTGTAAATCAAATAGCTTATACTTGCTAGGGGATAATTACTTGATTTATGAGTAAATGATTGGTGTTTGTCTTTCTACTGTATGTATATATTTATTTTCTGAATTATCATTATTTAATTATTATTTAACTTGTTAACAACCACGTCTACAGAGCTTCCTGTTAAATATCCAGCCTCTATAAAATACAAATCACCTTCCTGCATAACCGTTGACCTAGAAACAGTAAGGTCCCATTCATGTCCTGAACCCTAGACCCTTGACGGTTTGTAGTGTTACAACTTTTTTTTTTCTTGTAACTATATTTATTATTTTCTCGTTTGAAGAAAATCTTTTACCTATAAAAGTAAACATATATATACAAAAATAAATTACATTCGATTACATAGAAATGTAATAGACGGTTCTGTAATAATTTTCTTAACATCATTATACTTGACTCTGCAACTTATGTATATTCAGGGTCTTCCGTGTTTCAACAGTCAGTCACCCCCTTCCAGTTGGGAAGACCATAGGATATCTTGGACCAATGCCATCAGTCGATCTAAACCTTGCTATTCCTACCCGTCATCATTTAACTTTGTTAAATGTGCTCTACGAACATCTAATGAAAATATCCATCCCTTCTTAATCTGCATTGTCACAGTGTCAATACCTTGGCATAGCTCCTACAACTCGTTGTTTGTTCGGATTCACCTGTTCTAGTTAGTATTGAACATTTTTTGAAAGCGCGTAGGGATTCATAGATTGAGCGGGTTCACGCAGTCGGAAAAAGTTCATTCACTTACAAAACAAAGGGTATGAGTTTGGATTCGGAGACCAGGATTCCACAAACTAGCACCCTCCTTGTATGAGGCTCGTCAGACTACCGGAGGCTACTCGCAACAACTAGATTTAGGGCAGAGTACCTTATTCCGTGTATTTCTATCGGGTATAGCGTTGTGGTACTCTAGGATGTCAAAGTATCCTTGAATCGTTCCTGTCCTTGAGCCCGAGTATAGTTACGTCGGTGGGAAGAGCACAGCTACATTGGGCCTATAATGGAGCTATGGAGCCATGGTTCACAGCAACGTGAGGATGGGTGACCGCTTCTAGGCTGCCTGTGCCACCGCAAGCATTATAATGTATACCTGCAAGGTGACTATTTCCAGCGGCCAAAGTCCTTCATGGTTTGTAGCGCCTACCGAAAAAAATAAATATATTATATATATATATATATATATATATAATACTTAACTTATTTGCTATATATAGGTATATTTATTTATATGTGTTTCATTTATTTCTATTTTTTGAAATTATTTTACAAAAAATGTTTCTTTATGGTGTGATTTCTTTGTAGAATGAGTAGAACTCATACGAAGATAAATAAATAAATAATAATACTTATAAGAAGTTCAAGTTTACAATCAAGACGATCTTCTGAAATGTTTTAAGAAAATAAAGAAATAAATTAAAAGTTCCACTTAACATAGTATTAACTCATTAAAAAGATATTTTACAAATTATTTTAACCTCATATAAAAAGCACTGTAAAATTTAATTCTAAAAACAATACATACTAATTTCGGACACATAATATCCTACAATTACTCACATGTGTGTAGTAAATTAAAATTTTGAAATTCATTCTAGTATGTGGTTATTAAAAATGTAATAACCCCTTTGTAGGACGCGATGTTAGCGACACAACTGCCGCCTCTTTTAGAAATACTTTTCGCAACCATGCTTAGTAATAGTTTCTTCATAAAATAACTACAGTTTATGTCTTTATTTATAATATTTATTATTACCATTTTCTCGTTCGTTATAGACAAAGGCTTAGTAATATATGCACTTTGTTTCGTTCAATATATATATTGAATCGGAACGTCGGATATTCGTAAAAAAAAAAACTATTCTATCGATTAGTGCAAAATTTTCTAAATTATTTTTGGTTTCTGCGTAGAATGAGGTCACACTTGTTACAATGTGATCAATAGAATTGTTTTTGAATTCTAAACGATTAATCAAAGACTCATGGCAGACACTTCTCATGGCCCAAGATTCTACCTTTGAGTGTACAATAGAGCTTGGTTGTTTTTTGGAGTTTTTTTTACCCCACATTATACAACATATTTCTTGTAAATAAAATCATGCTTTGGCGTAAAAACCATTCCCGGAAGAAATCCCTGAATTTACGGAAATTATATATTAGCTTCATGGATGAGCAGGCTCCGAAAATCGCAGCGATTACGTGAGCATGTGCGGCCGCGAGGAAGGTCGCTCTCTGATGCTCCAGGGTCAACCTTGTCTTTTTGTCTCGACCTCTTCTTCATCCTTCATTCGCTACACCACGCGGCTTCTAACTATACTTCTAACATAATCATGTAATATTGACATAATCTATGTAATCTTAAAAACATATCACTGAAAACGAGTAAAACAGGCTTAGAATATCATATATTTATTCAGTATTACTTAAAACTATGTAAAAAACTTATATATCATAGACCTCTTGCATTCAATCTTTAAAAAAGAGGTATGATACTATTTGAGACATGCAAGGGTATATAATTTTACATATATAATAAATATATGTATTACGGATATTTTCGATCACGAATTATGACTTCTATATTATTAACATTTTATGCGACTAAAGGTGAGTTACGAAAATTTTATTTCACCGAAAATATAAAAATGGAAGAAGTCAAACCCAACCTAGCTTCAGCTAACAATATTTCTACTTGGTTTAATTTTTGGATGTCGAATGGAATAAAATCGTCAAACATATGGTTTATGGCTTGTGATTTTACAACTATTTATAAATATGCTTCTGATAATGCGCGTGAATTCTTTTACAAAGTTTATATACAGGATCGTTATGAAATAAAAATAATAGTAGGTATTTTGAACAGTGTGGACTGTTATAGCTTAGGAGCATAACAAGGATGCAATAGGAAAAATCTCTGAAACAACGCATTGCTGGAAATACTAACCGCGTTTTGTCAATTCGTTCATTATCAGAACTCATATAACCAAAATCACATCAAAGAAAACAAAGTGCATCACATCTCACACTAGTTTCACTGTTATTTTATCTGTTTGGAGTGCTAGCGAGAATTGTGCCGCAGTTGATCTTTGATGTTATTTTATTTTGTTGTGTGTCCTGATTATTCCTGAATTGGCGAAACGTTGACTGTTTTTTTCTATTATTTTGGAGACTTATGGATTTGTGTTTGGAATTATTCCTGTTGCATCCTACTTATGATTTATTCTCGTTTTGAGTTTTTTCTCACTTTTATATTTATAAATACCAAAAACAAAAACTAAGATAGTGTCTCAGATACCTAGTGATAAAATAAAAATTTATTATATTTTATAGTTTTTCTGATTGAATAGCTTTTTTTGTGATTTACCTCTTTTCTAAATGGGAAAGTTAATAGTTAAGTTCGGGAATTAGCAAACGAATGTTATGGAGGGGTAGATCCTTCGGGTTCTCAAAGGTTTTATTATTATTATTATTGTCCCTCAGATTTCTCAAACGGTGCATCATTACTAACTCTTGTGCAGTCGTCAAGAAATCACACGCAACGTTGTACCAGATTAGGTGGTGTCCCTTCTTTTAAACTAAATGTTAGGATGAGATGTTAGAGCTTATCGTTTTAGAAATAATATTATTTCTTTTATCTTGTTATTTTTTAATATTATTAAAAAAAAAATTTTTTCATTGCGCTAATATGCTTATTTTCTATCTGGAAAACAAAACTTAAACCATAATAATAAAGGCTAGTATATACAGATATATAAAATAGTCAAAACGAAATGGGAATAGCTTCGCTGTTTGCTAATCGTAAACACATTAAACGTATCCCATAAATTCTTTCGAACTGACGTTAATTGCATGGTTTGGATTCTTCTGTTTAGTGGAGTATCTAGTAGGGACGAATCTTACATATTTTTAACAGGTTTCTAGTATTACGTCATGTTTTAAAGATTTAGTGAATTTTAATTCTTTGATATTTTGCTTCTTTGTTTTTTTTCTTCTGAAAATTAAATATTACTAAGTATTATACACGAAATTCCTTTTACTATTGTATATTTATAAGAAATGAGCACTTAATTCGCGTTTAGCTATTAGTTATGAAACATTGAAGATAGGAAGTATACAGATTTCAAAATGTTTCAAGCAAAAATGATTACAAAGAATATGGAGCATAAATAAATCTTTATTAAATTCACTCTCTCAGAGGTTTGTTCTTTTATTACTGCAAGAAAACGACGTATAAGTAAGAATTACTTTATATGGGAAAAAGCTGTCTTAAGCCGATAATAGTTACAGACGCAATGAATTTTCTTATTGCTTTAAAACCCATGAATTAAAAGTATAGAACATTTTGTTATCAGGTGTTTTTTTAAGTATTGTTAAAATAAGTTATCTGAAAGCGATTATCCTCCAGAACATGATGATTTTAATTAATTTCATATTTCCAAAATTGAACTACACGCTTTAATAAAATAGCATAAAGATGACATATAAATCTTTCATTTAACATACAGCAAATTTATAAAAAATTGCACAAATACATCAGCTTAATTATTATCTGATTATTTAAAATTGTACTTTATATGACTCCTGAGAGTCTATTGTTTAATTACTTATGAGATTAATGTGAGCTATGAAAAAAAAAGAATCAGACATCGTAGTATTAATTAATGCATTAATTAATCTTTGAAAATATCACTATTATTACTAATTTTATTTTAAATAAGGTATGGATGTAAAAAAAAAATTACAATTAAAGATAGAAGAACACATAACTTATTTAAAGGTTACAATGTGTGCTAAACTTTACATATAATTATAACTTTCAAAAGGCTTGACATTTCGATAATATGTTACTATTTCACCTCATATTGCAAATAGGTCACTGAATTGAATAGGAACCTTCAGAGTTTATTAACGAAGTAATCAGTAGAGATATGAGTTCACTTGGGTATTGTAACTGTAACTGTATATTTAATGTTAAATACCATCACCAATAAGTTTGTAAATACAAGGTGATTATTGCAGTATTTGTTTCTTCATTAATGTTTAAAAAGTGTATATTCCCTATTATTAATTATTTTCTTTATTTATGTAATTTCCAATAGGTTTACATAATTAACAATAATTATTATGAAAACAGTAAATAATTAAATAAGATAAATGGAAATAATAACGAAAATAAAATAATAAACTGTGGTTTATTACTGTTTTAGTTTAAAAATAAAACTGAAAATTATAATGATAAATTAAAACAGATTTTTTAATAATGTATTGATGATCCAATATATTAATATATATTGTAACTTATTTCATGAATAGAATAACAAATTTTCCACAATCTTCATGTTGCAATTCTGTTTGATGTGAATCCCAGATCCAAAATCGATGCTCTTCTGCATAGTTTATTATTTACTTATCTGTATTACTTTTTATTAATGAACAAAACATAGTACCAATGTCAACATAAATAAAATATAGCAGGTAATACAAACAGAAATGATAAGAATGGCAAGAATAAAATGCATTGAACAAAAGGAAATGCAGAAAAAAATACAACGAATTTCATTGTTGATATTGCTATTCTATTTTGTTTTATTCCCATTCCTAAAGGTGACCTAAAAGTTAGACTTTGGTACATATAAAATAAATTTTACTTATTTTGGGGGCGGAGTGGCTCAGTGATAGAGCATTGAGTTCTGGCAAGACTTTTATTTAGTATATTAGTAGCCAAAGATGGATCATATGGGATCTATTACCCTCACCCAGCCTATAGAAAGTGGGTACCAAAATTAAGGGAGGAAAACCTGGTGGTTGAGCTTGATTTTGGACAAATTCCTGCACATTAGTCCCTGCACAACGGTTGTCAATGAAACAGTACAGTCTTTACCGTAAACTGAACCCCAGACCCGTTCATGGTTTGTAGTGATACAGGTTTTTTCAGGTACCTATTTTTTGAAAAGTTTATTAACTGCACTTTACTCTATTAGTGTTCCCCCAACCTAGTGATGTGGCCCATTCTCTATCCTAAGTTGAATAATACATTTTAATTATTTATCATTTTTCTTCAAATCAGAAAAAAAATTAATCCAACAGTTGTTACATTTATCGGATTAACAATAATGATTACTGAATTAAAATTGAAAAAAAAAATCTTAGTATTTGTAAGTGATTCGATAAAAGTATTTTGAGTGTGAGCTATGCAAGATCAGGACCAACCATTGCCTTCTGAAACCGTCCAAATTAAAGTGAGCCACTTACTCTTTAACTTCTCAAAATAGGGGCTTGTTTCGATTGGAACAATTATTTTCCCTTGTTATCATAAAAGTAGGTTGATGTTATATGGAGAGCTTGGACTAATGACAAGGTCCTGAGGGGGGAAACGAAGGCGATTCAGGAGAATACGTTTCTCTGCCTTTCTAAATCATGTAGTTATTACTCATACTTATATTTGATAGGGATATGCCAATTCTCTCTTCTACTTAGCTTAATGCAGAAGTGCTTTATCTGAAAAGAACTTGATCAGAATAGCACCGTTTAAGTAACGCGTACTGTAGTTACACTTAGACCCTGCGGCGTCCAATCTAGTAGTTCGGGCATGAATCAGCATTTTATTCTCGAATCTGTTGCAACTCAGCTGAATCATGATATGTTGTAGTCTGAGATTATTTGCGATACGTGATTCGTCAACTCATAATTATAGTTTTCCTTTCTAAAACTGAATTAATCGAAGCTATCAAATGATTTAGACAAAGACGTACACAGATTTTTATTTAGAGCAATCAGCAGATATGAAGTGTGAATATAAATAATCAGGTAAAAATAAATGCCAAGTATTATTACCGAATACCTTTTAGCTTTTTTAATTTGTCAACTCATATTTGATTCCGTGAGACGGCATTTACAATCAGATTAGAATATATTGGTAACCTTTAACAAAGAAAAAAAAACCTGTGCCACTATGACCCATGGAGCTTCTTGGGTTCAGTAATTCTTAAAGACTGTACGGTTTATAGGACAACGGTATTGCAGGAAGGTGCTTTGTCCGAGCTCAACCGCCAGATTTTCTCCTCATCAAGTATACCCAATTACAGAAGCTGAGTGAGCCCCAGGAGAAATCTTTAGATTCCTCTAGGTCCATCATTGCCTATAAAATTATTAAGTAATTTATCTGTCACAGCCGGATTCGAACCCTAAATCTTAGTAAAGGAAAATCCTTATTCTACAATAATATGAAACTACTTTCTAATGCTTGTTATTTTATTAAATAAGTACACACTAGTCAAAATACTTGTTTTTCATATATTTTTGAGGTAGGGTAAGTGGTAGATATATACCCCAATCATTTCCTTTTCGTACGGAACTGCATTTTCAACTTGAAGGATAGACAGAAAAAAAGATAATGTATACGATGCTAAGGATTGAAAAAAATATTCAAACGACGATGAGTTCACTCTTCTTATTAAAAAGTCTTAAAAGGTTTGGAGCCAGCAATAAAATTTAAAAACACACTAAAAATCATAAACATTGTTAAAAATTGTTAATTCCAAATCATTAAAATTAGTTCATAACTAAAATCGCCTAACACATTGAGTGCTGTGGTTATTAATGGTTATATACCTACTTAATGCTTAAAATTTAGCTACTAAAGTTTATGTTTGTGCTTAAAAATTAATGTTTTATGTTTAAAAATTAACATAAATGCGGAAATAACTACGCCAAGACTGGTGTCAAGGTTGATTGCCTTGGGAACCCCTGCAAGATCCCGCAGCCTCTACTGTCATCCTTTGTTGTTTCCCCTCAAAAGCCAGAGAGGTCTTACAACAACATTGCATATTTATGTCTCTGATAAGATTCATTATGTCTATATCTAAATACATCAATCACTCATTATTTCTTAATATTCACGGAAACAGCATTGTCAAATCATTATTAGGGGCCTTTGTTTTACAAGTCAATTTAGCATGTATGAAGCATAATGAATCTCATTATTAAAATTTAAAAAAAAAATATATATATATATATATATATCTTCCTACTTAAAAATTTAACTTCCAGAAAAAAAAGTAATTATAACAAATGGGAACTACATAATTTATTGCCTTCATGCCAGCTTTTATTTTGTTAAGCAAAAATTGAAAAAAAGCGTTTTTCTGGAAAATAAGGATTACAAGATATGTCATTAAAATTATTGTCTTAGGAGTACCACGGGTTTTGAAACAGATTTAGTAGAATTTTTGGTCTGTTATGTTGGTAAATAGTATTTGATTTGTTTGCAATTAATAATAATTGTCAATTTTATATGAGTTTCCTTCTAAGATACTTTAAATGTAATTTTATGATTTGTAGGTGAACTGTGGTATATATGTAGGAATGAAATATCATAGGGCAGTGAGTTTTCGGCCTAAACTTATGATTCAACATTAGGACTGAAATTAAATCAAAGATACAAGACGATGAATAAGAAAAGAAATATAAAATACTTTCGGTATTAATCCTAAAATAATATGACATACTGATAGAGAATAAATAATAAAATTCCTCTTGATCCTTAGATAATAAGAGTCCTCTTGATTTTTCATTGTTGTATTCGTTAACAAGACATTGGAGTGATAAATGCATAATAATTTAACTAAATAACATCCATGAATATGCTTCACATGAAATATTAGAAACAAAAAATATTGCTTATTTAAGTTTTATACAAGAATACTTTAATATTGTATAATGATTTTATAAGCAGTAATATAGATTTTACTTTAGCTTACACTCACACATATACGGAAAACCAAGTCATGTAATGATCATTTTTTTTTTAAAGTTTATTTGTGAAAAATCCATTTAGCTCGGCCTTTTAATGCATTTTTCAGTGTGATTGAATAGGTAATATGTAGTATTCTAAAGAATTATTTATGAAATGGTTTATTTTATTTTGAAAATTCTGCAAAAATCTGTAAGCATCTTTTTTAAATATTTTTACTGTTTATGCTTTTTATTCATGTTTGTCATCCTTTTATCATTGATTATTCAATATAAGGTTTGAGAGGACGGGACAGTGTGCTATGTGCTGTTTTACATTATTCAACTATCGTGCATCATTCCTATGCAACTGCATTTCCAGGAATTTCAATGTCACAATTCACCTCCAAGTCAAAAAATTCTTAACTCCAGAAACGTTTTTTCTTCTGCCGCATTATTTATCTTGGATGGAATAGTAAAGCACCCCCTTGTAATCTTTGATTTTTTTTCCCTTGATTCGCAGGAATATGAAATTTTTCGAAATGAAAAGTTATTGAGTAGGTCACTTGGCCGTTGTCTTTTTGACCTTCTCTTAGTAAGGCCGGGTAACAGGGAGTAGACAAGAGAAAGAACAAGTGGAATTTGGGTGATTTGGTGTTGATGAGTGTAATGTTGTGTATTTGTTGTGAAAACATGATTTTATATTGGGAATGTTCATGTCGTTGTGTATGGTATATACTGGTAGTAATATAACAAGGAGCATTAACAATTTTTCTTAGAATTTGGACTGTATTATTTTCCTGTGTTATTGCTGAACCCCAAACTTCTGCTCCATATTTCTAAATAGGTCTTATTATAATGTTTCAGATTAGTCGTATTAAATAAGTTAATGTTAATATATTCACTTTAATTTTCAGAAGGTATTTACTTTATATTTTACACCGTTTGATGTGTTGAAACCTTTGGGAAAGAAATACTCAACAAATTAAATCTGCCTCCTGTTATGAAATGAACCAACCTTTGAAAAGGTGGATTTACATTCAATCAATATCCAAAATATCCTAGATCCACTAAAGACTCAAAATTTTACCATTGTAAAACAACCATTGACATTTTAATTAAACGAATTCGGAACCAATTTTCAATCTTATTTTGGTGCGATAGTACCATTCATTGGTTATTTGGCGAACTGATTGGGTTCGTGGCATCGAATAATAAATCAGTGTGTTGGACGAAAGACTTATTCTTCTAAATTTATTCTGGTTTGAATGGTTGAAATTCTGAAGTTTTTTAATATAAAATTGTCGTTTCACTATTCTCTATATTTAAATTAAATTTTAAATATTGCAGGTGGGAAGTAAATAATCCACTATACAAGATACGTTTCTAAATTATATAAATATAAATAATATTACTAAAGTTTAAATATGTTTTTAAAATATAATTAAAACAATGACCTGTATAATCACTGTTTATTTTTCATATGCCATAAATATCATACGTGTATATTGTATTTGCACAAATGTATTTATTTGTATATACTAATCTGATTTTCACTACTACAAAAATTTATTTTTTTATAATTGTGCTACTATAATGAATATTTTATGAAAAACGTTCAACTAACATCATAAATATGATTAATCTTTCGATTATTTATTTATTCACATAATTGATAATTTCTTTCGATTTAGACTTAATTAATCATATATATTATGAAAAAATTTACAAGTATAATCGGTAGTTGAGTAATCAATTCAATAATGTTTAAATATACGTTACATTATTGGAAACATCATGGAGAATCATGCAGCCACCATTTGGTATCATTTGAATGTGAAAGATTATATGTCATCTATTTTTTCATGTAAATTGGCGCCTTATCTATTTTTAGAGCACTTGAAAAAAATGTTTCATTAATTCTGTGAACTGACTAAAGTGTCCCCTATAAATATTATTACCTTCAAATAGGAACCAATAAAAAAATATTTTGGAATAAAAATATATTTATTATCTTTTTATAAATCATCTTGGAGCGTTGTAGTTCAGTGTGTTTGATGATAATTTAAGAAAAAATATGACAGAGAATAACTAATTAAAATGAAAGACTAGGAATTTCTTCAACAGTATGCACAAAAAAAATCTCTTCCATCTCTAAAAGTTCATCTTTTTTGTAAATCTGACCATCTATTAATGGAATACTGTATGATGATATGAATAAACAATGTTGGAAAATTAACGTAAGATGGGCTAAGATCATTTGAGACTATACAAAGTACAAACCTACTAGGGCACATTAGTTAATAACGACCTTGATATTTTTAGTAAGAAGTTTTCCTTAACAATATTTATAGTGGCTTTCAAAAAGCTTCATGGAAGTAAATATTTGTATAACGAAAAAAACAAATCTAGACACTTTTTGGAATGCTTTTAATCGAAACCTTTAATGTAGTCTGTCTTTCCTTATTAAGCAGTGAAAGCCTAATTGTTGTGGGAAATTTACAATCTGATTTTCATCTCCTTACATATTACATAAATGAGATTCCCTTTTCTCTGATAAATAACATGTGACCGTACGAGTCATAACGAGCCTGGGAGTGTTAGTCAAGATGATATCTACTGTGATAATCGGAAATTGCATCACTTTCATTCCTCGAATTAGCTGACAGGGTGTGAAATTTCTTGAAATGTTCGAAAAAAAATCAGTCACACTGAAGAGTTTATGGTCTAAGGAGTTGAGTGAAAGTGGATGCTATGCAGTAGTCCGGTTTGCGGCTACGGACATTTCAGGAGAATCCAGCGAGTAAGGTCATTAAAGTGTAAACATTCCACTGTGTACTTATGCCATAATAAGTTCAAAGGTAAACATTCGTTGAAATGATGATATGTTGGATATTAGAATCAGGTCGATATTTATAAAAGCTAGAAACAAAATTTAAAAAAAAGATTGTCCACAGAGAAAATCATCAATTAAAAAATACTAGAAAAAATGTCATGACTGATTGAAGGAGCTATTTGGGTGATTTTGTTCTTAATTATATACTATAATTATGTTTTTTTTACTTTTTTGCATATTACTCTGCTTTATTGTGAAAATGAAAGTCTCAGAGGATTTCGCTACAACTTCAAAATATCGAGAATGATAATCAAATTTAAAATTTTCACGGCACTGACATAAAATAAATTTGGCAGTTCTTCTCAGAAAAATTATTAAATTTATTTAGGAATTATATAATGACATTTGTAAACTCTTTTGTACTAACAATTGTACACTCATGACTCGAAAAACCTAATTTTTCGATACAGTTATTTTAAAATGACTGTTTTAACTTTTCACACACATAAGAATATACTTATTTTACGTTTTGCTTCTTGTGATAAATATCATTATTTTTATTTTTAAATAAACAGTTTCAAAGAACTTTTAAAATTCGTAAACGCTGCCGATTATTTCAATTATATATAGAATCTTAAATCTTAAAGATGTATGTATACATTGCATTGAAACAATTAAGTATGGCATAAGCAGTAACACTTTGTATATTATTCCGAGCATCATACAGCTTGATTCATAAATTTGGGATGGTATTGCAAATTTAAAAAAATCTGTATCTTCTTAGAGAACTGTTGGATTTTTTTTTTAGAGTTTACGGATCTTGAATCCTTGCAACCTTTAAGATTACTTGGTTGAGGTTATATATGTTATTTATTAAAATTCCAATTAATCAAAATGTATGTGTATTTGAATGCCAACCGGCACCTAGGAGATATAATCCTATGCCAACAACTTTTCGGGTTTGTGTCAAGCAATTTAGACTGTTTCTAAGACAACGGTTGTACACGAAGACGATTTATCTGAGATCACGCTAACCTGAAAAAAAATCTATACCATTACAACCCGTGAATGGGTCTAGGATTCGGTACACGGTAGAGACTGTACTGTTTCATGGACAACGGTTCTGCCAGGAGGGGACTTGTCCTAGGTCACGCTCAACCGCCAGATTTCCCCCCTTATTTTGGGTACCCTATTTTTATAATATTTTATAGAGGCTGTGGTGGCCCCAGGAGGGTCCTAGATCCTAATGATCCACCTCCCGCTGCATACAGACTAAATAAAAAAAATGGCCTGCAGCGGGATTTGAACCAGGATTTCCGGTATGCCAACTCAGTGCTCTACCACTGAGCCACTCCGCTCCCAGGAGATCACGCTAAACAACCAGTTTTTTCCTTAATTAAGGATACCCACTTAATAAAGGTGTCAATCTTCACAATAATCACAAGATTTCTATAAGCAAAGTATTATTCAAGGGACTCTTTGGTTTTTCTTTTTTTTTTTTTGTTATCATAATTATATGATAAAATAATAAGTTTAAGGTCGCAACAACATGACCAACATTATTGCTCCCACCAGCTATAACGGAAAAGTTTACTTTTATTTTCTATGAAGTAATTTTGCAGTATTTAATCCGAAAATTTAATTTAATTAAAATTTATAATAATGTGATATTAAATTTATTATATTATACCGAACAGTAAAAAAATAAACGCTATCATACTGCGATATTCTTCGGTCACGTTCGATGTTCTTCCTACTGGATTTCGGATTCAGTCAACATTCAAATAAATAATTACGAAATTATCTATTGTTTTTTAAATTTTATTTAACATCAGGCAAACGAATATTTTCGAAACAAAAAACAAAACCTTTTATTACCTACTATGTTTAAATTGTTGCGTTGGTTGTCGCATTGCTATCGTGTTTTCACTTTAATTCACAGCTGTGTACACTGCTTATTACTGCCGACCAATTCTTATTATCTACGTATAAGTGGGTTAACTCAGCCTTCACACTCAATGGCTGTGCCGATTTCCCCTCCGGTAGAAACGGGTAACCGCATACTATTCACCGATTAACCGCACCACTGACTTCAATAAACGGATTCGCACCCCGTGAAATATGCTCATTTTTAAAGGCACTGGTACCTGATGTTCTTTTAATTCGTACTGATAATTTTTCAATCAACATTTTTTTCTATAGTTCACAATTTTTTTATTCCAATTTGATTCAGGTCACTTTTTCATCCTCAGAATTAATAGGCTTTCGGTGATTAAAAAATATGATTAAAAAATCAATGAGAATAATATTACTACAAGCTTATCATTAATTTTAGAAGCTTTCTAAGCTAAATTTAACAATGAATAAGATTAATAAAGTATTAATTATACTTCAATAAATGACTAAGCAATTAGATCCACTTGCTATTATGTACCTTTGTTGTACATAATATATTATATACTATATTATGTATATTATATATTATATTATGTAATATAATATATCTTCCTAATTTATGTATTTTTCATTACTCACTTCAAATCTTTAAAAACAGAGACATTCAAGGAATCAACTAAGTATGCAAAAAAAAATCCGTAATAATTTGAATGAAGGTTGTTGAGAGACGTTAAATTCAGAGTTTAAAAAAAAAATGGGTACTGTTCTTACTGTTAAATATATTGTCTTATTTATTATTTTACTTTACTTTCATTGAGTATAAGTCTGTTTAAACAAACAAAACAAATTGAAGATCGAGAGATAAAAAAATATGGTTTTAAGGTCAATAGACCTTTCACCTTCAATAGTTAACATATTCTAATAATCCATGATTATAGGAAACATGTATTGTTTTGTTTTTTTGTCAAGTGCTATTTAGGAAGCAAAACCTATTTGTAATCATTTATCAATTTCTCAATAGAAGACATCGATGTTAATCAACTAATGCAAATATTTCTCATTTTTACAATTTCCTGTTTTAATAGGTCAGAATATTTATATATCCTATTTTCAATTTAATTAAACGTGACGTTGAATTTCCTAAACATATTTTAGTAAAAGAAAAACTCTTATTCAGTGAGCTCACAAATGTAAAGTGCTCTTTATAAGACAAATAAAAGATTAAGAAAAGGTATCTTATGATCATAAATAACAAAAAAAAGTGCATTTTATTAGGAGTGCATACTGTCATCTAAATAAACTGTTTGAGTATTATCTTTTCATTTTTTTCTTGTCGTAAGCCTTGTCAAGATGCAGAATATACTACTAGATATTTTCCGAAACCTTGGAGCATGTTTCTATTATTTGTATATTCACTATCTCTTGAAAAAGATTGTGTCGATTTTACAAACAATAAGTCATATAAATCTGTATAATATTCATTCTGAAAAATTGAAAAATTGAAAAATTCAAACAATAAGCATTTCAATTCACCTAATAATCCAATTGATCGATACATTACTATATCAGTATACATCAGTGACTTAGAATGGAGGCACATTAGGGTGATATCATTCTCCTCTAACGTAATGGACGAAAATACGCTTCTGTTTCAATTCTAAAACGCGTCGTAAATTTTAATGTCCTCACTGATAAGAAATGCAGTCATCACACTTAAGATGGATTCATTGTTCACCTGTGTGCTATGAATCACGTTTTTTAGTTATGAATTTGAACCATTCAACATTTCCTATTAATCAAAAGAATCCAGAAACGTAAATGAAATTACAATTAACAATGAATAAATTTATTGATAATTTATAAAATATAGTAAGAACAATAATTCTGGTAGGAAATATTTCTATATCTTTCGTTTTAATGTCAAATCTCTCTTTTAATGTTGCTTTAAAACATATATTATTATTTTACAAAGATACGACATGTGATATATATATATATATATATATGAACGTCTCTGTTGATATATTTATTAAAGCTTGGAATAAAATATTGATATAACTAGTTATAAATTGTTAGAATCATTTCCTAGCAAATCGAACCAACCACTTTTTGTTAATTTTTTATTTTAATTGTTAATTAATTTTTTAGGAAAAAAATTATCTTTTTTATATTAATGTATATTATTGGATACTAGAGTATATCCAGGTAAAAACTAACGGACACGAATGTATTCATTGTATAAATAAATAAACGGTATACTGAAACACTAGGCCATTAGTCCTATCAGGGTTTCAGTGTACAATTTTAATTCAAACATCGAAGTTAATCAGTTCCCTTCACAACCATTGTCCATGAAACAGTACTGTCTCTACCAAGTACTGAACCCCAGACCCGTTCACGGGTTGTAGTGGTTTTTTTTTTATTCAAACTTGTACTCCTTTCTCATTTTTTTAAAAACAATATTCGACCAAGTTCCGCGTGCGCGCGCCCGCGCGCGTGTGTGTGAGTGTGTTTATATAAACATAAAATAAAATTGCTACATTTCGTTTAATTTTCCTTTATTGATTGGTATATTTTTTCAAAATACAATGAATTTTCATACAACGAATTATTTCCGAAGTCCGTTTAGCTGGTTGGATGCCTTAAGTATAAACTTATTGAAAATTCGCTCAGTTCGGAAAAATTCCAATCAGAAAGAACTAGTGAGCCCCATCACCTACCATCTAATTAATCTCAAGAAAATTCAATGCGCAATCGTCTCTTAAAATGCACCTGGTGCAGTAAAAGGATGCCATGCATCATATAAATATGTTATTGTCAAAAATTAATAAAAGCCAAGGGTCTAAGGGAAAAAACAGTTCGGAAAAAGTCTTTCCACTTTTTTTTCTTTTTTTTTTTAACGGAGATTTTGAAAAAAAAATCAGTTCGGAAGGGAGTAGTAGATAAGTTATTTTTTGGAGGATCTTTTATGAATATTCTCTGAGTTCATCTTTTATTAAAATGCACACTTTCCCTAAGCTGCATTTCAAAATGTGATAGTTATATGTTAAATCTAGATACGAATCATCAAGCTTAAATTTAATATCCCAAAAATATATAAACTATATAATAATATCTACACTAAATCGATCACTGAGTATGGCCAATGCGTTGTTTGTCTCATCCTTTCCGTGAGTGAAGTAGCTCAAATTATGCCTTACCTTCCAGAGATGGGCGAAAATAAATGGTGTTTTTGTAGTAGTTTTTGTGTACCGGGCTTTTACTTTAAAATACAAAACAAATAACTGCCTCTATATTAAAAAGAAAGTAAAAGAAGGATATTACAATAGCTTTCACGCATAAGGAGAACATTGTACATCAATAATTAATTTACTGTTATCAATGCATTGTTGAATAATGCTTTTATTAAATAGACAATAAATAGCATTCATCTTCGAAACTGAGAAAAACCACATTATGAGAACAAAAACGTTTTTGAATCATGTAAGAAACAAAAAAATAATAATCATACATGTAATTTATCAAGTAATTAAAAAAAATTATATTCATGTTATTACAATAAAACGCTTTGTAATATGGTAATTTCTCTCTCAGTCTTTCCTTGACTAGATGTCAGACGGATAGTGAATTTTATCAATAAACGCCATATTAGAAAACCATCACGACGATGTTGTGGGAGAGAATCGACAGTTGAATTTGACTTATGATCTCCACAGTCGTTTAGATTGTATCGAGGTAAAAATATTCCCATATTATTTTCGAGATTCCAAGAGATGATAATAGCGCATCAGTCACGTCCATTACTATTTTCTTTTGAATAAAAGAAAAAAATTACATTCGATATTCTTAACTTAAATAGACGATGACTTTTTACATTCATTACTTTTCGCCTTTATTGATTATTAAATATATGATAATTTCAATAAATATTGTTTTTATTTTCTTGCTTCTATTTATTTTATGAGGTTTTCCTTTTTTTTTAGTTAAAAACATAATATATGTACCCCCATACCTTTGTATTTTTTTAAATATTTTGCTTTATTCACAAAAAATGTTCATTACGGTCAGAGTATTGTAAGAAAATGCACAATAATTTAAAATGTCCTTTCACGTTGATTTTATTAACAGGTACTATTAAAAATAAATAGCTAAAAAAATAGTTGTGGTTTTTTTTGTCTTCCTGGAGAAGCGCGGTTTCTGAGTTACTATGCTGAAGGTTTCTGATTCAAATCCGGCAGAGGCAGATAAATTATTTTATCTGTTAACAGCCAAGGATACCCCTGTTGTGTCTACAGACACACCCAGCCTTTATGAAGTTGATAACCTGACTTGGAAGGAATCTGATAGTTGATCATGATCTCGGACAAATCACATCTCTGTACAGCCGCTGTCCTAGAAAAAGTCACAGTACTCTATCATGTCCTGAACCCAAGACCCTTCATAGTTTGTAGTGGTGCAGTTTTTATTTTTAAAATTTTTAATATTACTAATTATTTACTTAATAATTATATAACTATAATTATTAGTTATAAATATGAAGAAGAAATTGGTCTGGGTGGAGGCCAAAACATAATTTATTAAATAATAAAAAGTTTCACTGTATAGGAACTATTTCTGTGACCTCCACACAGACCAATTATTTATTTCCTGTTATCATTTCTAAAAAAAAAATTACATTTTACTGTCACTAAAAAAAAAAAAAGTTATTTATTTTTTTACAACACATCTAAGGTATTTGTAAAAGATTTCCTAACTTTCTGCTCGAAGATTATCCATAATTTTAGATTCGACAAAATTAAATGCTGGTTCTACTATTTGATTTACTTAATTAATTATAATTATTTACCAATCTACAATTATTAATAATTATATTTATTACTTATTAATAATTATATAAATCAGAAAGTATATGAATATTTATCGAAAAAAACAAGTAAACGGGTATACACTGAAACATGCCAAGAATATTTTAAAAACATGTATATCAACTCTATTACGCTTTGTCGATGGTAATACTAGCGTAATACTCGGTAATACCGATATATTTTTTTAATAGTGAATATAGTTAATCACTTTTAAAATTACCATATTTTAAAATTTACATGTTAATATCGAATTCATTATTTTTTAAAGTAAAAAATCGCATAATTTTAAAACGATCATGTACTTAGATAAAAAAAAACCTGTACCACTACGACCCGTGAGTGGGCCTGGGGTTCAGTACATAGTAGAGACTTTACTATTTCGTGGACAACGGTTCTGCAAGGAGGTCACTTGTCATGTACATGGATAGCATGTTATAAAATGCATGATTTTTCTTATTTATTAAAGTTATTTATAATTTTCGTGATTGCTTTTTTTCTTTAGGATAATTTCTGTATATGAATAGCTTGAGTCCATTAAAACGTTAGAGTACAGGATTCACTATTAGATTTTCTAGGTTCATTATAAGATCTTTTTCGGTGACTTACATTTCACACATACACGAAAATCAACATAACGCTTGTGTAAATAGCTGTTATTTCAACAATTTTTTTTTTATAGACAAAATAAGAGAATTTGAAACGTCAAATCTTATAAAAAAATAATATACTCTAATACTAAGCTCCTAATGGTAGAAGAACATGAAATATATTTATATCTATTTGTTATTAGAATAATATGAGCTCCCTGATACTAAATATGTATCTGAATATATTTACAATAATTTCTACCTATAATGGCCTAATATATTATATTGTTTTTCATTTGTAAATAATTCATCTTAATCTCAGTTGCAGAATTAGGACATCAAAATGTAATTTTATATTGGGAGATAACAGTCCAAAAGTTCTCAGAACAATTGTTATCTAAAACAGATTAGAATGTATAAATTAACCTAGCACATTTGTTGAATTAAAACTGTATAAGCTGGCTTTATGGGCGTAATTAAAATAATAAATTAATAGTTAAATAATAGTATTTCTTGATCTTGTGATTACTACGCTAATATTACTATTTTAATTCTTTGTTTCGAAACTTTATGCTACCAATTAAAATAAATTATAAATTTTATTATTATTACAAAGTTAATGGTTAATTTACAAACACATGTAAAATCCAAGTACTGGATATTTAGTTAGCATTGGTTGAGGTTATGGAACCTTCATATTTATAATAGACCACCTGGTGCTAATAGCTCAGAATAAGAATAACTTTATTAGTTGGATCTCAACCTGTAATTTAATTAATCTTTTCAGGTTTGTATTGTTTAGTTGGGTTATATAAATAGTGTATTAATATGTCTTGTTTGTCTTTTAAAACGTTAATATGTAATCTTTTCAGATTAATAAAATCAGTTATTATCCAACTTATAAATTAAATCGATCGTGTAAGAAATTTATGCACATACTGGTAGATCATTTTAGCAGGTATGCCTGGATTTCTACGACGATAGGTCAGTGTGCTGGAGATTTCATCAAGCTTATTGATCCCATTGCTCAGAATAATAAAATCAAAATTATTCTAGCTGACCAATATACAGCCCTCAATTCTAAAATCCTTAAAAATTATCTAGAGAAGATGAAGATCCATTTAATATTCACCTCAATAGATTGTCCACAGTCTAATGGACTAAACGAGAGGCTTAACCAAACGCTGGTAAATAGAATAAGGTGTAAAATTAATAGCGGTGATAAGCGTGCATGGCCAAGAATAGCTCAAGATTGTGTGTTAGAATATAATAGAACTATTCATTCTTCAACTAAATTCGAACCGACATACTTACTTTTTGGAAAAAAATCATTAATTTCTCCGTTTCATACACTAAACGAAAATGATATTGAGAGGGATAGAAAAGAAGCATTTCTAAATTCTATGAAAAATTTTGAAATAAATAAAAGAAGAGTAGACAAAACAAGAAGAGTTCACGAATTCAAAGTTGGTGATAAAGTGTATATAGAGAATGGAAACAAATTAAATAGAAAGAAAATGGATAAAGTAAGAATTGGACCATTTAGGATTCTCAACCGGATATCAAGTTCAATGTATGAAGTTGAATGTGGAAAAAAGAAAAAAAAATCAAATTACTTTCACAGCAGCAAATTGTCACTTTTCCCTTCTGGAAAAATGATTTCAAGGGGGGGGATGTAAAATCCAAGTACTGGATATTTAGTTAGCATTGGTTGAGGTTATGGAACCTTCATATTTATAATAGACCACCTGGTGCTAATAGCTCAGAATAAGAATAACTTTATTAGTTGGATCTCAACCTGTAATTTAATTAATCTTTTCAGGTTTGTATTGTTTAGTTGGGTTATATAAATAGTGTATTAATATGTCTTGTTTGTCTTTTAAAACGTTAATATGTAATCTTTTCAGATTAATAAAATCAGTTATTATCCAACTTATACACATATACAAACTATTTAGCAATAATATATTGCTACATTTTACGACTAAATTATTTTGGCGTTTTATGGTTTATTGAATATTATTTATCTTTATTGAATATAATTTAGTTTTTTAATTATTAAAAATTATTAGCTGTATTAAGAAATATTGATAAATCGTTACCATTAATACTTTTTTCCTGCTAACCCAATCGTAATTGGTAGACCTAACAACTAAATTTTAAAAAATAATAAAGAATATTTAAATTGCCCGTACCTCGTTCATTTCTTTAGTATTGACGAGAATAGAGGTTGGATAAATCTCACTTTCATCTGACAATACACGTATATCTCTGATCCGACACAGGTCAATCTGAAAGTTTCACACCACCATGTACAGTATCTTTTATCTATTGAAATTTCCAATACTCGTATTTTCTTAAGTGTCTTGAGTCTCTCTTGAACTTCGACATTGCACTTTCATGAATATTTTGTTACAAAAGGGTCACGAGTACTCAACTCTTCAACTTACGATCTCGAAGATATGTTGATTACTGATAGGATCTATAGTGTTGCGACCTTAAGTTTCTCTGCATGCATTAATTAAGGCAAATAGCGTGTGTTGATCGATTGCATTTAATCATAAAATAGTGAAAGAATTCACCTTTATTGTTATTCGAATCTCCGCTAGATGAACAATAGTAAAACCTTAAGCTAAAAAATATTTATTTTGTTAGGAAGTGTCCGCAATACTTATAGGGCATCATGAGAGCTATGAAAAAACAAATTACGGTTGAAAAGTATTATTATATTTATTGTATCCAATTACATCCGGAGTCATTTTATAATCACTAAAGCATGGTGGCCTGTGACTGTTTAAATTGCAAGTAAATTAAATTTAAATGCATTTCTTTATGGAATGTGTTTTAAGGTATACCTGTTTAATCAATTAAAAATTTAGAATCAACTAACTGCTCAACTATTAATTCCTGTTTGGTTTAATATTTGTTTAGTTCCCTCTCTACTACTACTACTGGTATGTGTTCCTTTCTTTCTATATTTTCCCCTTATTTCTGTTCCTTTCTTTCCCACATATGATAATTACATATTGTATTATTGATATTTGGACTTCCCCTGCCTCATGCCATACATTATTTATTGTAAAATTATTTTTCAAATGATTTTATTATTTTAATCCCCTTCATTTCTCTTCACTTTTTTTCATCATTTAGTACATAATTTAAGCCTTTGTTCAATATGTATTTCATTCCAGCCTTTTCTGCATGTA
The DNA here is from genome assembly GCA_964056705.1 of Troilus luridus. Taxonomy (NCBI): domain Eukaryota; kingdom Metazoa; phylum Arthropoda; class Insecta; order Hemiptera; family Pentatomidae; genus Troilus; species Troilus luridus. The sequence goes on from OZ057412.1 coordinate 107,177,683, forward strand.
TTATCTATCTTTATCCATTGTCTGTGATCCTGACTGTTGTTTTTATTTCATTTTTTCTCAGGTTTAATGATGGCTTAAAATTTAGGTCAAAACACCATTTAGTTAGGGTATATACGGAAAACGATTTCCTCGCCATTTCAACTAAAACACATATCTATCTCTGACACATACTGTAGTGCCACCGTACGTTTTGGTATAATACCTCGATCTCTTCCCACTAGATCTCCTGCCAAATCTAACGCCATTAAAAGACAATTAGAGCAGCATTACAGCCTGGGAGGTCCGGAGGGTACGGCTGGGGATATAATTGGCCGGGGTGGGAACTGTGTATGCCGAGATAGCCTCATGGAAAGTGAAAGAAGGCGAATGTAATGGACTCACGTAATCGTCATTGTCTTTGCCATCAGTTTCTCTAGCCGGGTTCACAGCGGTCTATCGGGCTTTCCCAGCGAGGATAGTACGGGCTGGGCACGGTTCTTGGGATAAACTATTAGGGGATCTTTTGTTCTGCCCGGAAGTAACAGTCGAGTTTAGTCATAACCATCCACGATGGATCCTATCACCTTAGAGGTATTTAACTATCACCAATTAAGGATTTTATTAATTGGCCTTCTAGATAAACAAAAAAAAAAAAAAACTGTACCATTTCAACCCACTAATGGTCTCGGGCTTAATACCTGGTAGGGACTGTACTGTTTCTGAGACAATGGTTGAATTTGTCTGAGATCACCCTCAACCGCCTGGTTTTTCCAATTAAGGTTACCACTTCGCAGAGGCTGGATGAACCCCAAGAAGATATGCAGATCCCAAAGAGCCCATTTACGGCTGTTATTAGCTCTAATAATTTATCTACCGCAGCGGGATTTGAACCGAGGCCTTCAGCGCAGCCACTCAGCACTCTACTCACTGAGCTCCCCCGCTCCATTTGGTTATTATTTTTATGAAAATTAAGACTCAAAAATGTATTTACTTTAACCTAATCTATGATTCGTATTTTTAAAAAAAGAGGAACCTGTTACTTAGCCAGTACCCAGGGACTGTTATTCACCATTATTTATAACCTGAACATTGATAATGATAACTATCGTCTTATTGATATTAATGGAAATTGAAAAATAATAATAAAATGATAATTCCTGACCCCTCTAGCCACGTTCCTCTTCTTATATAAATATTTTCCCTACACTTTTGACGAAAGCATCTCCATTTCTGTCCTTCTCAAAATCGATTTGATGGCCTTTTTTACATAATTACAGGGTTGGAATTCCGAACTTCTGGAAATATTTCAAATCTTCTTCTTTTAAAGTCATCTATTCCCAAAGTGTTATTCTGTTCATTTTAAATAGACAATAAAAAAAATAACAAGAAAATACACTGAAAAACATTACAGAAAACCATACAGTAACTCACACACTAACAACTCAAAACAGACGAGTGATAAGAAGAGGTTAAACGAGATAAGGAGCTAGGTTTCATGAGTACCTCCTAAGCCACAAATACCAAAAATGAAAAGAATATTTTCTTAATCGTTAAAGAAGATTCAATATTCATAATCTTAAAAAAGATAACCATGCTAAAGTTTCATTTTCTTCATTACATTTACTAACTATTGCAAGGAAATAGTAATTCATTTTGGTTAATATCGGGTTTATTACGAATTTATAACCTCCATCTGTGATTAAATGATCCATTTACGAATATTTCTAGATAATAAAGTTGTGGATTTAATATGAAATTATTGCAAAATTTTAGTTTAGTACTATTAATACTCTTATTAACAATTATTATTAGTAAATTTAATGAAATGTGTGCTACACTCTGAACTGTGACGTCTCACTAAGCTGATACGCTGAGGCCATGAACAGGGACTGTGACCCTGAAGACTTGCTGTAGGTCGGAGCAGTCTTGTCTGCGATTTCTGGGGCGTCGACTGCAATTTGCAATCTATTTAGAGTTCCTTTAAGTCATCGCTTTCAGACTTTTAAAGCGTTTAATTTTTAGACAAAACCTTAAGTAAACCTTTGAATATTTGAGTAGGGAGACAATGACTATTTTGTCAATCAGCATTACACGGATCGACTTCGAAAGAAAAATATAATGAACATAGATAGATACTCTTTTAGGTTTACACGGCCACTATTTATGGTATCTTCTGGTTTAGACCATGTCGCTAATTTTTTCGCCAACGTTTCGCCAGACATGCTGCTGACTTCTTCAGGGCAGAAAAGAGAATGAACCATTCTGTATGTGTGAATAGATACATATATATATATATATATATATATATATATATATATATATATATATATATATATATATATATATGTGTACATATTTAACAATACATAATTTGATAGATGCATCATTTTATTGTAAATTAAAATTATATGTACAGTGGCAGTTATTCTGTGCTAAATGCTTATGTATTCATTAACTTTGTACTTTTCACGTACGTTTGTATTTTTCATGACGCTATGTTATCGTTTTGAGATCGTTTTGAATATTCATGCGGATCTTGGGGCTTTGTGACGGAGCGAAGAATGGTTAGAAAGCGTAATATTTACATGTTTGGTAATATTGGTAACCTTACGCAATATAAATGATTACAATTGAACAGTACATTACTGAGAAAAATAACAAACTTTACAATAGTCTTTTTTTTAAATAAAAATAAAAATATTTTTTTCTAGGAAAAATGCATGTTAATTGTGAATACATAAGGAGGGTGCCAAGAAATAATTTACCAACACTCAATAATCCCTTTAGAGCATTCTTTAAGCTTGTTTACTAACACTGGACTTCAAAAAAAGCCTCATTTTAGTTATTTATTTCAAAGAAGAAACATGACAGTGTCCTACAAAATTCTCTTAATTTTAACACATTACTAGAAAAAAAATGTCACCGCTGAAGCAAATTATTAAATATGAAGGGAAGGTATCCTTGGCCAGCGCACTGCGCGGCGTTGGTTTGAAAAATTTAGGAGTGGAAATACGACGTTGGAAAGGAAGAAGAGCTCCGGGCGACCATTAATGGATATTGATGAGATTCTGAAGGAAGCTGTTGAGTCAAATCCGTCCACAAGTACTCGCGAACTTGCCAGGAGTGTGTACTTGTGGAAGGATTTGAATGTGTGTATAGGATATTATAGGAATTAAAGATATATGAAAGTCGCATATATCATATACATATGTATGAGCCGAATATATATTAAGCTAAAATATGCCACAATTCTAGTTAGTGCAAAACATTACTTATGTTTATTAAGCTGATACGACACGATCGTTTTTGTCGTCGCCAAATCATTTGTGTAGTAGATATATTGCAGCAGGTATATTAAAGGTAATGGGTTTCCAAAAGGAATACTATATTTTGAATTTAATTCTTATAGTAGGTCCTTGGGGGCTCCTCTAAGCCTTCACATTCTTCTCGTATCAAAACCTTACAATCCAAAATCCAACGTAAAATCTTACTTTGGTACGAATATAGTCATCCAAAATTAACTTAATGTCCGATTTGTTGCTTATTTGGCACTAACCCGAAGTATGTCCTTTCATGACCAAATTATTCCCATTCCAACTTATCCCAACCTAAGTGACCTTCTAACCTTTATACTTGCCATTATGGACCATTCATTTTATTTACTTGTATTGTTTCAATACAGTTTTATATCTAATAATAAATAAGAAAATAAGAAAAATAATTTAATTCTGCAAAGGCTAGAAATGTAGTTTTTCCTTCCGCTAGAGCTGTCGGATAGTGGACATGCTAGATGGAGAAGTCTTTATTAGACGGAGTAAATCACAAGCCGGAACGCCTCCTAGTAATTACTCCACTGAGGTCGGCCGAGGACTCTTTTTATTTCCCTGGGAATGGCGTTCCATTCTTCAAATTTAATGTTACGTTCTTCGGCTTCGGATTTTTTTTATTCTTCTTTTACAGGAAGTAAGAGAGGGAGTCCTCTGGGGGCCTTGGTTAAAAAGTACAAACTGTGAGGTTACAAGTGAAATACTGCGCGTCAGATTCTTTGATCTAAATAATAAAACAGGATGGCACCCTGAGATCATTATACTTAACATATAATAATTCTATATCATTAATGCATAAGAGACATGTCCCTCTCTTCTCCAAAGGTTGACTGACCAGGATTTGGTTATTAAATAAAGATCCTTTGTTATTTAATTGAATAGCATTATATTTATTATTTAATGATCAATTTAAACGGTGATTTTAAAAGATTAGCTGACTTAGAATCTATTCAAACACTGTGAGCCCCCGTTACCGGTAAATGGATGAAATAAATGGTTAAACTAAAAATCAGAATCTTTTCCACTCCAGATCTCTTAAAATGTACGTAGTACAGTAGAAAACTCCTTCCTGATACAACAGCTTACCAAAGCTTAAATCACACGGGCTAAGGGGAAAAAAAAATAGAAAGAGTAACAAAGTAAGACTGTTATTTCTTTTAATATACCTATAAAGTGCGACTTAAAAAAAATAACGTTTATTATTATTTTTTTTAAATAAGTTGTGCATATCTTATTTGAAATGTTATCGAATGTTATAAGGGAATTGTCGAACTTTCCTCCTGGCTAAGAACGACGGACTTCTCAGAGATTGAACGTTCAACTCTCTCAACACCAAGGTCTCTTCGGAGACTCATGACGCTGTTTGAAAAGTATAGATTTAGGAATAGGGACGTGGCTTGTAAGGAATTTAAATACAACGGATTGTTTAAAATTAGTCATAAACGAGGTTGAATTATATAAATTAGAAGGTGTGGCGCTGGAAGAGAGTTCACTGGCCCAGGGAGAGTTCGTAAACGGAAGGGATATGCCCTATTTGTTATGGAAGGACTAGTAATTATTGTTTAGGTAATAGCTTCCTGTTTAGGAAGAAATTTCTTTCCGCATTCAGAGGCGTTTAGTAATAAAATGTCGTTTGCTATATTATAAAGTTCTTAGTTTGAACTCCTGTTAATAAACATCCATCTTCTTGTCACAGAATCTTCATGATGAAAATGAGTGTGAGCCGTATGACAAACTACAGTGCTTTTCCATGAGTTTATGGTATACTGTTATAGAATAACGAACATTTCGATCTTTTATTCATTCATAAAATAAATACAAATAGGCGTGTCGATTGATATAATAATAAAAAATCATTATTACATCAACTAATCGTAAAATATATCATTCTTCAGAGTTTCTTTCACATTCTTGCTGAAATTTTCATGCACTCACCGCATTTAAAAAAACAATTATCAAGCTTTAATTTCATATAAATCAAGTTGAAATATATTTTTTTTCGCGTTTAGTTTTGGACTTAATGACCATAATAATCCTAAATGGATTTTTAATGATCGCTTATTATTCCACAAAAAGCATGATTTGCTTAAGCACAACGTAGAACATCAGTTCGTCAGTACACGCTGGACATATTTTTATTAAATACTAATAGAATTAAAAACCGACGGTTCTAATTAGTAATGAAGTGGCTATGAAGTAATTTCAAAAACCGTTTGATATTGTTGAAATAGTGCATTGCAAGAAACTCTTGTTACCAATAGTAGAAAATTCGTTCTACACGACTCTGAACTTTACCAAGAAATCTATGGTTCATAATATCGATTATTTTGGACAATCCGCATTGACAGAAGATAAAATGGTAAAATCTACAACTTTAAATATAAGGAGAATTTATATATATATACTAAAGTTTACAATCGACTGCAGTATTTCCTCTATAACAATATTAATATTACCAAATGTCCCGGAATGAAGAATCTTTCCTTGGGTCCTTTTTATTTTTCCAGCATTTCTTCTCCTTCTCCTGAAGCCTTTCATCTTTCTTCTTTCCACTTTTGTCCCCTTTGATTACGCTTTCTCTGGACTAAATGTACACTCATTAATCCAATTTCTGGATGTATCTTTATCCACACCTATTTCCGCAACACTAGTTTTTACTTTGGCCAAATCTTTTATGACTTCAGTTGATGTTTTAAGAGAAGTCACATAGTCCGTTAGACGTTTAGTCTGCTTGTTTAACCTATCTAGATGTCATGAAACTTCTGTCGCATATTTTTAATATATCTTCGATGTTTGATATTTTGTTTGCTGCTTCAATGGTTAGCCCACTTATACATGTCGTGGCCTTTCTCCCTGCTTTCTTAATTTTTTATGTATAGTTCTATTTTTCGATTAAATGAAACTATCCCATTTATTATTTTGCTGTAGCAAATAATTCAAGAGTTTTTGAAAGGCATATTTTTTTAATATACATTTTGAACCAAAGCCCAAGTTCCTTCTCAATTTGTGTTTCTCGATCTCATTTGCAAGGAGTGGGTAGACCTGTTCAGAAATACCTTTATTTTATTTTTTATGTAACCTATTGAAGGACTTTCTTTCCACTTATTAGAGGCTGGGTGTACCCATCAATAGGTAAAAGAATCAGTTTTCTGCCAGTTCTGTAACTTGTTACTACCCGTTTCTTTCAGGTATTTATATAATTACTGAATCATTAATTGCTGTAAAATATAACTTTATATATGTATTAGAAGTTAGCTTATTTGTTGCTGATTTGCCAATGCTTATGCATGGATCAAAATGTCGACGATTAAATAGTGTATATTGTATTATATATTTATAGTTAAACTAGGTGTCCCGGCAGACGTTGTTCTGCCCTATTTCCCTAAAACAAATGGCTTCAAAATTTGTATCCGAATATTAGACCTACGCTTTCGCTGCATTTTTATAAGTTCTAATTAAAACAAAATTGTTAGTACTTTTCAAACAGAATACTAAAACATGGTGAATAATTATGCCTACTGTACTAAGTAATAAACCACTCGTAGAATCGAATTAGTTATACTTCAAACTTTCCGTTATTCTTAACCTAACAAAATTTTAATAAACTAATGAAAACATCTATTTACTTGATACTAACAAAAACTATCTAAATAACTAAAACTACAATCCTGTAACTAAAAAAAACAATTCTAATACGTGGCGGTCCTACTTACCTACTGCAAAATACTCCTGTAAACTATGTTACTCGAATTGTTACGTTCTGTGAAAATAAGGAGATTTTGCGAGTAAGAAACACGTGAGCAATCTACTCAGGGGGGAGCCCTGTAGCGATACTAACAATATTAATAACAATTAATATAAATTAAATAATCGGGATTACCTACTGACCATATGTTGGAGGTAATATTGAGAATGTGTTACATCCAAGTACTTTTTAATAATGAAATATTTATATTATGACCAAATTACACAAAATTATTATAAATTGTAGCCTATGTGTTATTCTGATGTATAACGTATATTACTGTAAAGTTTCATCCAAGTCCGTTCAGTATTTTTTGTGTACAAGAATAACAAACATACATCCTCAAAAACTTTCGTATTTATTATATTAGTAGGATATTTTAAATGAATCAGGGGGGAGCTTCAATTAAAAGCAAATATTTGTAAGAAAAACTTCAATTCATTTAAAAATATTTTGTTTCACTGTTTTTACTTAAATGTTTAATTATTTTACTTAAATGTTTCATTTTTACTAATAAGCCTTATAATTTATTAACCTGAAATTCGAATGGCGACATGATGTATTTATGATGGATATAAAATATAATGAATACGGTATTTCTTCAACTAACACGGTACAGGTCAAGCTCTTTACATAATTGCCTGTAATAAATCAATCTAATACACATAAAATAGTATTTATAAGACTAATTTGGTTTTTTAAAGCTATAATACTCCAATAATAAATAATGTTCGGATAATAAGCATTAAAAAAGTAGTCCTACCAGCCTGCGGATAGATCAACGACGTTTCAAATTCCTCTGACCTAATTACTGAATTGAGGACACGATATTTAAGGTAACTTAATTTCACTCTATTATTATTTATAATTAATATTTACCTTTGAATCAATAATTGGCTTCTTTAACAGTGTTCAGGTTGTAAATATTCTCTTTCATGGTGTCATTTTAATATTTTGTATGCCTAATTATAAAGTATTAATACACTTACGTCTTTGCCATATAATATAAAGAGCCTTAAACGAACCATTATCCCTGCAACTTAGTAAACTGAATACTAAATTATTTCTTATTTATTTATACCTAATAATTTACTTTCTCTGTTGTTTTAATAAGTTTAATTGAATGGCTTAATATCTAATTTAATAAATCTTATTTACGAATGAATGTACACGTGAGTGCATACAAATCTATATATGTATAATATATTTTTATTTATTGTTCTTTTGATGGTTATTATTTGAAATATTTTTATTTTGAAGGAAAATTTGTTCTGGCCGGGATTCAAACCCGGGTCGTCTGGATTTCTAGTGCAGTGCTCTAAACCACTGTGCTACCAGGGGTCATATCCATGCCATACAAATCTATTATATATAGAACAATAATTTTATTCTGGGTCTCAGAAGAATTTCAAATGTGGCATAGTTTCGGTTATATAATCAAAATCAGATTGGTGCAGAAATACTAAAAAATAAATAAAAACCAAAAAGTTATTCTTGTCACATAAAGCAAAACATAAAATAATAAAAAATAAAATTCATAAATATAATAAAGAGATGAAAATTAGTAACAAGTCAGAGAGCATCTGTTTAGGAATTGAGAAGTTATTGGAAAACTTATCATTTGAAAAAAAAGTATAATTATAATGTTCAATAATATAATTGATAATTGATTTTAATAATTAGATTATAAAATAATATTAATTGGTTATTTTCGATTTTATAATATTTATTCCATTTTATATTTTATTAAGTAGTGCTAAACTCAGAATAGTGAGAAAAAAAATTAAAATGGAAAGATTAACTCAGGTTATAATTTAAGCAAATCCTACGCAAGACCATGATATGAAATATTAAGTGGGTTAATTCACTATAGCTATTGTTGTATTTTATAATATAAACTATTACAATTTATTATTATTATTAATAACACTTTTAGGAGGAATTTTATTAATTTTAGTAACTTGAAGTAGTACCAAACGATGGTATGAAGGCCAAATTATTGTTTTCTGCGTATATAAAGCAGTTCGATTATTCAAATTACAATTTTTACACACTATAGAATAGTGAATAGTCGAATTACGATTAGAAAGCGTTTTCTTTTCGTTCACCAGTGGTTTCGCACCCACCAAAAGTTTAATGATTACCTACAACGTTTTATCTAAGTTGAAGTATTGAGGGAGGAACGTGAACTACAATAAAAGGTTTGGATTCTTGAAAACAAATCGATTCGTGGCAAAATATTCGGTTTTACATTATTTTACCTATACTTTTGATTATTACTAGGAACCTTATAATTTATAGCTATGAAGAATCGAAATGAGATGTCGCGAAGATAAGACTTGAAGGTCCATTACTACATGGAGAGATGGTGCATCTATGGGTTTATATATAATTAGAAGTAATGGGAACCAATGCCTGGGAAGGGTGTAGTACCGAAGAATAAAGATGAAACTAACATTTTATTGGGCTGGTATTCGTTTTAAACGAGTGTATGGAATTATTCAGTGTAACATGTTGTATAGAAATATTTGATGTGTTCGGAAAAGTGCTTTGATATTAATTAATTTATGCAATTATCAACTCATCCAATTCTCTATTTCATCAAGGACATTGCAGCAATACTATCTGGAAAAGCGACAATTACCCAAAGAAATTAATTATACCTCTTTTCCTTTCAACATTGAGCCGGAACTTTACAACATTCATCATTCCAGGAATAGTAGGCCTTTCTTTCCGCTTACGCGTCTCAATCGGGAGAAACTCACGCAAGGTTGCTGGGTCATCAGGTTGTCATGAATGGTCTATTCGACCCACTAAATTTAAACTGTACTTTATATACAATTATTTATTATATAATTGTCAATTATTTGCACTCGGTTTTCTACTGAGTTAATAACTAACCACAGGTTTAATTTATTATTTCGTTCTGTTTCAGGTATTATTTTCGTCAAGATTCCCATGGATTTACTGAATGAGAAATTAAAGAAATCGTAAGTAATTCTTGAATTCTTTTGGCCTTTCTGGATAAGCAGGGTAGCTGAGTATGTAGAACACTGTGTTGCTGAACCGCAGCCAAGGTTCGAATCCAGTTGTGGTAGATACATAAATAATACATAGATCTATTAACAGACATAGATGGCCCTGTTGTCTGGGCACCCTTTCAAAAGATTTCGGGGTATGATAAGAAGATGATGTTCCATAAACAACATTTATACTACTTGATATTTGGAAAACATAATGCTGTAGTGCAATTTAATTGTGTATCACAGAGTTACTTTAAGTTTTTCTCTGACTTTAAAATATTCAATGATGATATTTTAAATAACAAATTATTTTTTAGATTTATAGCTAACTCATTTTCTAGAATTAGATTTATTGGAAAATTTATAGTACTATAGGAGCGGGGTGGCTCAGTGTGCAGAGTGCTAAGTTTCAGTGCTGAAAGTTCCGGATTAAAACTCGGCAGCTTTAGATAAATTATTTAATCCTTTAACAGCTACAGATGAATCCTGTAAAATCTACAGAACCTCCTAGGGCTTACCTTATGGAGCTATATAAAGTAGGTGTCCTTAATTGAGGGGGAAATATGGCCGTTGGGTGTGGTTTTGGACAAATATTCTTCTGCATAAGCGTTGTCTTTGAAACAGTACAGTCTCTGCCATATACTGAACCCAAGGCAGTCACCGTATTTTTTTTCATTTAATGTTTTTGTTTAACGATTTTTGCGTAAGATAGGTACCGACAATTCCGAAGATTTGACTATTAATGTTCCTTATTTAGAATATCTTTGTTGCAAAACAAAAAAAAAATGGGCCAGAAAGACTAATTTTTAGGATTTATAGCTATTTTAAGATTTTTAATAGGATATTTTTATAAAATTCTTTAAGTAGGAATATCTTAGAAAGGGTTAACTTTAGGACAGTAGGTCTTACAGTAATATCGACTGGAATTGCCCTATATTATCACCCCTTAACGTCTCCGCCACTAATTACCAGTCACCCTGTATATATATATATATATATATATATGGTATATATAACACGCGTTGCTGTGGCTGTTGTAATAGTTTTAAAAAAGATTACGTAAAAATTTGAATTTTAAAGAAACAATGGATGAATGGAAAAAACGAATTAAATAGATTTCTGATTTTAGACTTTATTCTTCTTATATCTAAGTATAGTATATAATCAATAAATAATATACAAAATTCCTAACTGATAAAATATGAATATTAGATTGATGAATGAGGTTTATCATGGTTGATTTTTTATTATGGCTAATAGTATTTATTTAAATTATAATTATAAATTTCAATTTAATTGAGTGCTAATCGATCCACAATATTTTTTGTTAATCTGTCCTTTGCTAATACAAATAGATTAGATGGTTTACTAACTCGTGGGTATGCAACATATAATTGTCCATGGGAGAAACATGGATGTTCTAGGTCCAAACCACAAATGGACATTGTCTGGCCTTGAGACTTGTTGATGGTCATAGCAAAAGCCAAGCTTATATCAAATAGAAGTATTTTGAAAGGTATTATGGGTTCTGATAGTATCATTGGAATACTTGGCTATAGAACGATTTCTTCTTTAAAGATTCCAGTCAACATTGCTGCTTTAATAACTTTCCCGGTGATATTTTTATTATGTGTATATTACCAATTATACACTATAATTATAGTGATATTACCAAATGTGTATCATTCCATAATTGGTGGATTCAAATTACGCATAATCAATAATAATACATATCACTTAGGGGTATGAAAATTTTCAAAACATCAAATTTAATCTTCTTTAAAAATGGTTATTTATGGTTTTCCCCTAAAACTCACTGATTAGGAGATACAGGCCAATAACTGAAATAACTCTGAAAATGTCGATGTTTTTCGCCCACCGAAAGTTCCCGTCCGATTTTTCGGTTGCAAACTTGGATTTACACTACTCAGACATGTCCTTACAACATATCAAAAATGCACCATCATCAACCGTCTCTGCTACGATCGACGCATAATCAATAATAATGGCCGACCCATATCACTTAGGGGTATGAAAAATTGTTTACGTTCGATTTTCATACCTACTGAATATACAGAGAAAATTTCATAAGTATCGGTCGAGTCTTTTCGGATGAGTTTTGTTACAAACACTGTGACAAGACAATTTTATATAATATATATATATATATATATATATATATATATATATATATATATATATATATATATATATATATATATATTAAAGGGACAAATATTTATTAATTTTATTTCATGAGCGCTTAGCAACTTATTTGTGAGGTTAACGTTAGGAACTGCTTCTCAAGTCCTTATACTCCCTCCTCAGCCTGGTTCATGTTACCCTGGAACTTTGAATACATCCTTCGCTGACCAATAATTTATTTCACCGTTCCATCCACACCCGAACATGGACTCCGCCCGTATACTGATATCTGATAATGATGGTAGCGGTTCGTGGTTCGGGTCCTGTTACACTCGCAGTACACAATCATCCTCTTCTTGTAATAATACCTCGGCTGTATACTTGGCCTTGACCTTTGCTCCAGAACTTGTTGGAGGAACTGGAACAGCTGTGATATGACTGATATGGCTAGGTAATATTAGGCATCCCATCATACCGGTATGCTGTTTGGAAGAAAGGATGCTGTTTATTTTTTTTTTAGTCCTAAAATTATTATAGTACCACTCCATGAGTTTTAAAATTATAATGTTCCTATGAATGACTTTAAATATGTATATTTCGGGTCCTGATACTTTTCAGGTTCTACGTGCACGACTTAATCAGGTACGAGTCTTCTTATTTATCTTTACAATGATAAATAACACGCTGTTATCCTGGTATGTATTTCATATTCTACTTTGTTGCCATCTGTGACCACACTTCCCAAATATATAAATTGGGTTAAAGCACTAAAACTGTGCTCTCTGAACCCCATTTTCCATTCAACACATTTTCCTTGAGTTATTCATGTACACAGTTTAGCTTCGTTCACTGTAAGACCCAGTTTAACGGCTGCCTCTTCGAATCCTCGGAACGCTCCTGACATTGCTGTTTGGGTAATGACTTAAAAGAAGTAGGACGAAATCTCTAAACTTCATACTCTCAGACATTATAGTTCATATTTAATTTTTTGTAAAATTATTCTTAAGGGACTTGTCCCAGACTAAATAAAGACTTTACTATCATTTTTATTCGCTAATCCTTTAAGTCAAAGACGTAAAGAAAGGAGGAGAGCTACAGTTCATAGTTATACATTAACATAATTGTAGTTGAACATTTTAGTTGCTTATGCGAGAGAAGTACTTATGTTTTCGAGTTATGTATTCTGCTAAGAGAAGAATTATGTTGTTGACGAGATCTGTGATAGCACAAAATTGGGTGTAGCCTTATGATATAGCCTCTTTGAGGAGTAATAAACTGAAGCTTATAAAAACAAAAATTAAATGAAACATATCAACTCCGATAAAAAATGTAATCAAACTCTATTTACGCATGATCTTAATAAGAAATATTTAAAATTTATCGCATTATGGTTTATTACGCTTTTTGGGATTTTCATTAGTTTTAGTAATTTAAAGTAATGCCAAACAGTTGTATTAAGGCCAGATCAATAGGAAAAAACTCCGAAATTACATAAGTTGCCTTGTTCACATTTTTAGGTAGCTCACTCAACCAAATTCAAACAGGACACTTTGTCGCCCTATTTCTCATGATTTTACTCCTGTCCTGAACCTAACGTGTCGTGAGCCATAAGCATTGTTCGACTAAACTACCAAAAAATGTGAAAAAGTAGATGCTTGAAATTTGGAGTTACCCACTTTTGATGCTGAACGCCTCATTTTATTTAATGTTAGGTACCTGTTCGGCAGGCTGTCGCTTCGAGTTGAGTTAGAAGTTTTAACCGTTTATTTGTTTAATTTTTAATATTTTCCGAAAATACAATATTTTCCAAGTTATCATGAGCTTTAGTATGGAAAAGGGAATGCAATTGTGGGGAATGTGTATACTTTGGTAATCACTTCAACCAACATTTCGATTTATAGATGACATATGTTTGTTGAAACGCTTTTTTCTAGACGTAATGATTACCGATATATACACATTTCCCATAATTACATTTTCTTTTCCATACTAAAGCTCGTAATATTTCTTCGTATTTTTGGAAAATATTAAAAAATTAAACGAATAAACAGTTAAAACTCGTAACTCAACTCCAAGCGACAACCTGCGGAACAGATACCTTATGTTTTTATCCGTTTATATTTATCTATTAGTAATTATTTTTCAAACAAATAAAAACGTTTCAAACAAATAGTTCATCTATTTTTTAAATGTCTCGTATTTAAATTCCAAACGGGGCTGATACAACTTACTATTTGTCAGAACGAAGATTTCGGGTAATCTCTTTGGCCTACTTTCGGGAAAGGCAATACAAACTGAATTATCTTTTGAGGTAAAGATGTTAACATTTTGAGGTTTCTTGCTCAATCATCTTGGCCGACTTATGGTGGGTTACCATCCTTGGGAAATAAGTTATAAATTAGAAATCAATGATTTTTTTTCATTAATAAATAACGAGCACTCAAATGTTTGATGTCATATTTACTCAAGCCTAAAGAAGCACCTAAAGTTTTAAAATTTTTGAGAAAATGAAATGAAAAATAAAAAAAAAAATTATTATATTAGTTATTGATTTTATTAATTTTTAAATATTTTTATTTGAAAAGAAAAGATATGTCCAGGACCGGGAATCGAACCCGGGTCGTCCAGATCGCTGTCCCATCGCCAGATCCCTGTCCTAGACATATCTTTTCTTTTCAAATAAAAATATTTAAAAATTAATAAAATCAATAACTAATATAATAAAATAAATTATAATGGCGTATGTCAATAAGACCCAAATTAAATAAATGTTCAAAGAGCATTCTTCCCCTCGTATATATCGCAAATCTTGCGAGAACGCGGGGACGTCGGATCAGTGAAAAGAAAGGATATGACCATGACCGGGGGAACGAGCCTGATGTAGCCAGGATAGCTCAATTGGTAGAGTTCCTGACTAGCAATCTGGACGTCAAATAAAAATATTGAAAAATTAAAATATTTGTAACAACTAACCTTTACTTCCTAATATGGCTGATTTGATTTAAAATTTATACTTTTCGATTATGACTTTTACATTATTTAAATTTCCCTGTACCTAAAGCGTAAATACGTTTCTTCTCGCCATTTTTATTTTTCTATTGAGATTATTATTTCATAGTAATAACACTTTAATAGTATTTTAAGGTTACAAAATTATTTTAATTATTGCTTAATTAAACCATGTAAAAAAAAAAACATGCAAAGAAAACAGTTGTTAATCAGTAAATAAATAACGACTTGTAAGGGAACTAAGTGTTAAGTTAATACTTAGATTAAACAACTCCATTTTTCTGTTTTGTATAAATAATATGACATATAGTTTTATTTTAATATATATTTTTTCCCTATCTCTCCATTACTCTCTCCGAAAATATTTCATTGTTTAGTAAACTATGGAGAGGATATAATATACAGCATTATATTGTACATTCATACATATACTGCACAATAGGTAATAATATCTATTGTGGTTTTCTTTAAAATAATTTAACAAGTAAAAATAAAACTGTACCAGTACAACCAATTAACCCTTTAACTGCTATAGGCGGTATATGCCGGCGCAAGGTAACGTGCTCCCTTTGCTAAAGACGATATATGCCGTCGCACTGATTTTTTATCTATTTCCTAAAGCCGAATATAGATGACGCGACCTTACTTCATTCTACTGGTTTCCTAGTAACACAAAGCTTATAACTAGAGCCTACATATAGCGTGGGGATTTACTTTGGAGCTTTTATCGTGGAATTCATGTACCGTTTGCTTGGTCTACCAAAGTTGAATGTCGACATTGTAATGTTGGTCTTTGTATAAACAAATGCTTTGAAGATTTTCATACAAAATCAAATTATTAAGCAATGAGATTTAGTATTAAAAAAAAATTGAAAAACAAATGTTACAACTCCGCCAGTGTCGGTCCATAGCCTGAATTAAAAATGAGGATGGAAACAATGAAATACATTAACAGATAGTAGTTAAGTGGCGTAATGAAGGATAGAATGGAGGTAATAAGTTTGTAGCAGAGGCCGGTAGGCGGGTAGCCGGCCCACTTAGCGCTGTGATAGACGTAAAGCTCTTCACTCGCAGCAGTTAAAGGGTTAATGGTCTTAGGTTCAGTAGATGGTAGAGACTGTACTGCTTTTAGCGAAACGGTGATGCAGGGAGGTGATTTGTCCGAGATCACGCTCAACCGCCAGATTAATCCCACAATTATGGGTACCTACTTTGTAGAGGCTAGACCCAGGAGGGTTGTCAGGTCCCACACCATGACTGTTAGTAAATTATGTAGTTTCACTCCGTTTCATCTGACACAGGAAGACTTGAGCAGGGAATCTTCGGCCTATGAAGTCAGGATTCTACCAAATAAGCTACCTCGCTCGCCCAATTTAGATTTTCTATATTTTTGTTATTAAGATTCAAGATAAGTATCGAATTAGCAGGTTTTACCGGAAGTTTTTTCTTTATTATGGTTATTGTTAACTTTTTAGAAGGTAATTGAAAAACAACAATGATTTTATTCTTGAATATCATGTTTTGTGTAGTGTCCGTTTTATTAACTGTAAAAGAATAAAGTTATTATCTCATTAATGCATTAATGAATAGAAATATCTCTTTATTACACGTGTGAAGGATAGAACATGAGCGCCCCAATCAGTTACGCGTTACACCTTTAATATCATCCTGAATAATAAAATCATTTTGACAAAGACGGTCTTGTTGTGTCGTGAATAGCTTCACCAAGCTCCTTTTCGTCATTGTTTGGAAGGGTAAATTAATTATCTCTTCTTTTTATCATTGCCTTTAATTAAAGTTCCATCTAGGTTATTTGTCTGGATTTGCAACAATGGGAGTCCAGGATCAAGAAAAGAAAGTGAATCTGAACTGGGCTCACTCATCCTGTTGCATACAGTTTTAAATTTTGGTTTGTGTGCAATCCCATGCTACTTGTTGAATCAGGTTCTCGTATATTATTGTAGTTCCTGAAATATGAAAACCAGAACATGTATGGACTAAATCATTGAAGATTCATTCGAACGTTCATCAGGTAAAATGTGTATATTTTGTTGGACATTTCTTGCCTTGATATTTTCAATATTATTTTTTTAATGAATAGTTTATTTTTTCTTTTAGATCGTAATTGTAATTAGCATTTTATTAGGAATGGATAAACCGTTTAATCAAAACTGAAGGTATTTATAGATTTGGTTGATGAAAACTTTAAAAATTCCAGAATGATATTTCTTCATTCAAATGTATAAAATATTTTCATTTATAAGTTATATGAAATAAAATGTAAGATTCTCGGTACTTTACATTTTACCGATTTTTTTTTTTTTTTTATAAATAAGATTCATTCGTTTGTGTTACAAAACAAGAAACAAGCTGCTAGAACCCCATGCAAATCTGTAAAAACGTACCAATAATTTGGCATGTTATACTGTAGTGCATTACACACTTTTCATGCAAACTGCTTCTCCTGTATTTATTGTTTTTTGGGGGCAAAATGTAACAAATGAGGCGTTTTTATGGATTTATATTTATTTCTTTACATGAGCTTATAAACTGTTTTTTTACTCGCCCGAATTTGTTCCATCTCAGATAATCAGTCCTTCACAGAGTCAATCCATCATGACATATGCATAGACCCTTAGATCGCCAGTCAGCAGGAGTATACTCCATGACAACATATCCATGGACCCTTAGAATATCCTTCGCCACCAAGCAGAAGTATACTCCATGACATCACACGGAGTCAGTGAGTCAGGGCGGCGGAATACACCGGTCGTCCTTGGGAAACCCGCCGTTGTAAACATTCCGCCTCCGACCTGGGGTTGACGAACTTGTGCCAGCCCTAGGACTGTGTCTGTATGTCCTTCTGCGATGGCGGGAATCGAATCCGTTCGTGGCACGTATCGGCGCGGGTGGCTAATGAATAATCAATCACATCTCATCTGCTACATGGCAAGAATTTCAATTGTTATCATTGGATATCAACTGCTTCGAGTTGGGTCACAGCAAGTTTTAATTTCTCGTTCGTTTCCTTTTTATTATTATCGATACTAAAAATAATCATGAGTTTTACGATGAAAATAGATTGTAATTATGAGTAATGTTTGTATTTTGGTAATAATTTCCTCAAGACACAATCGTTTCAACTAACATTTCTATACTTCGAATTGTCATGATGCTGTTACCTGAAGAGTATAGGTAAATGGTTCTTTAATCTACATATATACGATTAGTAATAGTTACTATATACAGTCAGTAATAAAATTATTTTTATTTTCGAGAACATTATTTAAATGTAAAGTAATAAACAGTTAAAACTTGTGAATTAACTAGAAGCGACAACTTGCGGAAACGAAACCGAAAAAAATATCTATATCCTGGAAAACCCGTTAGCACATTTTTTTATATTATTGGGCATTTGTTAAAAAGTAATGCAGTATCATTAAATGTAGTATGTAATGTAAAACCGTGTAAGCTAAAACCTACAGTTCTAAAAAAGTAAACACGTTTAGGCAGGAAAATTTATTAGGAGGAATCATTTATTAAAGTTATATAAAATGCTATATACTTTTTCATATATCAATAGATGAGAAAAATATAAATAACTGATGGTGGACAGGCTATTTAGATTAGAAGTTATAAGGTAAGTAAACAAACAAAAATTGTACTGATATAAAAAAAAAAATCAATCAACTATACAGCTGTATAGTTGATTGATATGTGTTGATTGGCATTGATATACACAGGGAAGTGATATGTGTAAGTGTACTATAATCATAACACAATAAGGTAAATTTGAAAATTATTGGAAAAAAAATTTATATTGTTAATGAATGCTCTTTCATTGGTTTAATCAAATGAAAATTTCTCCAGGCTTGAGTGATGTTAGGATAGAAGCATTTTTATGAAAAAATAAATTTAATTTTCTTTGGCTATAATTTGACAACGAACCGTACTATTATTGTTATTTTGAGGAAAAGGCACATAATCGATAACACCGCTTGAAATCCCTGCAGAACTGATTCCCTGAGAATTACTGCCAGGTAACACCCTTTCTAGAGAACTTAACAGTTCAGCTGAACATTTATGGAGGTTATAGGTCATTGGACTATCGAATTTCGAAACGATATTCATTAATTATCATTTCCACATAATTGTTTGGGTTTTGATTGGGCCTGAACCATGTTAAACGACGCATAAAAGAGTGTGTTAACATAACTGATTCGAGTACGTATCTATCATTAGCATGTCATGGTTATTGACGGATAAAAACATTCGATAGAAATCGTTGATAACTCACCTTTCTATTCCACGCTGTTGGTTACCGAGTTATATTTAAGAGATGGACTGTTGATTACGTGGCATTTACTTCCAAAAGAACTACTATTGGTTTTTGTTTATGATTAAAATTTTCATGTACCAAATAATCCATCATTTTTTTATTCGATACCGCTCCTTCTAAAGAACAATGCATAGCACAAAAATTGGCCCTTTTTTTAGTTAAGCTTTCAATACCATTTCACTACCATCATAACAATAGAAATGCTTTGCTTTACCAATAACCAAAATATTATTTCAATGGAAATGGAAAGATTAGATTTTTTGAGTTATCGCTTTTTTTTGTTTTTTTTTAAGCATTGATATAAGCTTCGAAATCCCCTTTTTTAAATTAATTATATCGTCTAAACAATGTCAAAGTATCGAAGTATATGCTTTAGGAGTGATAGTCATCTAAAGGGCACAAAAACAACGTGTGTTGACATAGGTAAAATACACTTTACGATTCACACTGATTTTTAATGAACCTTAAAGCAGTTTTTCCCTATCCAGGAAAGTGGTGTTTTTCATAATCGATACTGAACATCTGTATCGACAAACTGTTTACTTCATCAAAAATTTTATAACTGTAATGAGAAACACGCTGTGCAGATCTTATTGAAAAGAAACAAGAAACAGTCACATTAAATAAGTTAGGTAATACAAAAAGAGGAAAACATACCAAACAGCAACTTAAGGCCTTAGTGTACATCTTATATCATTTTATTATGTATAATCATTGCCATCGTTGTATCTGTTTTTATGTGTTTGTATCTGTTACGGTTAAATTTATTTCTAGGCCAAAAACTCTACCAGTTTTTCAATTCAATGGTCATGTAACATCTGACATTTGAGAGTAAAATATTCTTTCTTCGTTATGCGGCTCTTCGGAAGGGACGTAAAATGGGGTCGCGAGCCTGTGCGGTGTCAGGTGCTAAATAATTCTCTATCTAATTAAACCTTAATAAGCGAAATTTAGGAAATTTTACATAGTTTTCCTTACACTTGTATCAGAAACAAATATTTTATGAATCGCGTTATTAGTGTTCCAACCCTGTGAACAAGAAAGAAAGAACACAGATATGACTCACTTGGTAGTGACACTCATATTTTTGGGTTTTATAGCGTTTTCTTCGATCTCTAATTGTCAAATTTTACGGGCCATGTTAGTCTTGAATAGAATAAATAATATATAAATTAACTGCTTAATCCGGAAACCACGTAACTTAAGAACATCAAAAGAGTGAGAAGAAAAAAGTGAACTGTACCAATAATAAACCCGAACGGTTTACTGCGTGTTATAACCAATAGTTTGTACTTCACTTGAAGGTAGAAAAACAATTGAGATAACTGAGACTCGTTCATGCAGTAATTAATGGGACCAAGAACATTTATATGAAAAAATAGTACAATATTTTTTTTTGTAGATCTCAAATGATATTAAAATACACCCTCAAACAAGAAAGTAGAGTAGAAAACATCCTATTTATCATTTTCTTTTTAACTTTAAAAGATGAATATAGTTTACCTATTTTACCTGCTTCATTTCTGTCGTACACTACATTATCCATTTTGTCGTTAATATATAATGCTTCCAAGAATATCTCCTTTTAACCACATTGTTTTTTCCGTGGTTTTCAAAATCAAATGTATGTAATTCGTTTTTGCATATTTTAGGATTTGGCCCCATTCACCAAAATGTATCCACATGTTATAAAATAAAATTTAGATTTATTTTAAAGAATTATAGGTACAGTAATAGTTCTTAATTGTAAACCCACCACAAAATCTAGGCTATGCTATGGTTCGAAGTTATTTTTCTCGCCTAAAATTTTAAACTTGTTTCGCTCTGTCAGCCTCATGAAGATGAAAGAGTAGATTTCGTGCTTGTTAAAACCAGTAGGTAGTTGTAGTGCGGTCTTGGGCATCGGAATCAAGGCTACAAGAAAACACTTATTCCTGACCTCACACGTTATATAACTCCAACTAACAACCCAGAACAAATCTGTTTGTCAGATCACGTTTACAGGTCATATCACCATTTAGGAATGTCAAATAACGGATTGATATATTTATATTTTATACACTGATTTCTCATGACTCAAAAATGAAATTATATTTTGTCATTTAAAGTGTAGAATAGTCACAAAAAGCTTCTGTGTTCGCTGGCACAATTAACGCAGTGTAACTTTGAATTGGCGGATAATAATGCTCATCGTTGTTTTCCTATGCATTTTTAACATATCCTTATTAAACAAACTGAACATTTGTAATACTTAAAAAAAAATTAAGGTCATCAAGGTTTAAAAAAAATTACCTTGTAAATTTATAATTACGAGTTGTTTCATTATTCTATTGCGAGAGCAATTCGTAAACCCACCACAAAATTGTTTTATTATTATTTAAATTTTTTAAACTCGTGTTATTCACTTAATGCTTTTTTCTATCCAGCACATTTTTGTATGGCTCTAGTTTTATTTTATTTA
The DNA here is from genome assembly GCA_964056705.1 of Troilus luridus. Taxonomy (NCBI): domain Eukaryota; kingdom Metazoa; phylum Arthropoda; class Insecta; order Hemiptera; family Pentatomidae; genus Troilus; species Troilus luridus. The sequence goes on from OZ057412.1 coordinate 107,199,710, forward strand.
TTTTTTCTGTATTACAACATCTATTTATATATCTTAGAAGATATTTAATTATAAAATGAATTATTTAAATACATAACCACCTTGAAGATTTTAAATCCAAATAAAGTAACGGGCAATTATTTTATTGAATTATAAAATTTCTTCATTGTAATCACTGTAAATATAAAATTAAGAAATGTATTTGGTGACTTTCCCACAGGTTGTCCCTTCCTGTTGAGCCACAACAAGTTTGAACTTTTCATTCGTTTCCCTTTTAATATTTCCCAAAAATACAAGCTATCATGAGCTATGGTATGGAAAAGACAATGTAATTATGTTAAATAAGAACTTATACTTCGGTAATCATTACATCTAGAAATAAACCAAAAAATAAATATCATCTATATTTCGAAATGCTAGTTGAAACTGTTATTTCTTGATGAAATGATTACCGAAATCTACTCATTTCATTACATTCTATTTTCCTTACTGAAGCTCAGGATAACTTTTATTATATACAAACAAAAAAAAAAACGAATAAAACTTGATGTTACTCAACGGGAATCGACACCCTGCGGAATAGATACCATGTATTTGTTTATAATATTAGTTATCTAGTTTATATGGAGTAACTTTTTTTTTTAACCAACGAAGCCATATAAAGAGGATTGACAGTGTTTATCCAGGCAAACCATCGTACTAGCAATATTATATGCAATATATTGCTAGCAATAGCTTATGCTTTCCAAGAACAGATCCTTTTCAGAGAAGCTATAAAATTTCTTGTTTTTGGAGGCTTTAGTTCCCAGAGAAAAATATTGGTAGAACGTGTTTTTATTCATGACACTTGTACTTTGACTGATACCTCTCTTTACTGAAACATATTCATATATTATCAGTATTTGTAAAATTATAATGTTTGTTTATGTGGTGGTGCTGGAATGATGAACTAATGACTATTTTTAGAGGATATCTAGTTCTAAAAAAGGGAAAAGATATTGTTTTATCCAAGTAAAATTTCTCACCAGCAGGCGATGTTATAACAATTGCTATGATGATGAAAGAAATTTATTATTATATCATATCTGACTCCTACAAAAATTTTCTTTAAAAAGTAGTTAACTATTTTTATATATTTATAGTTAATACTAAATTTATATTTAGTACATCAGCATTTATCACTCCCCAATACTATATTATTTGTAAAAACATTATACATTATTTAAAAAACAAATGTATTATTTATCAATAAATTAAAACTAAACCTTACATAGCAAATGTCATCAGGAAATAAAATTAATTCTACATTAAAAAAAAGTTAATGTATATTTAGTATAACTACACCAATTTCATTAAAATACTCCATTATGTTGTTTAGAAATATGAATACAATTCCTTCCAAGGCATTTAAATATTTAACGGAATTTTCAAAAAAATAATATATTACTCTATCCCCAAATGATATACGAACAGTTTTAAGTTTGACAACAATTTTGTATTATTTATAAAATTCTTCATTTACTTTTCCAGTTAATGTTGTAAATTTAATGCTAACTACTCATTGTTTTTTTTTAAATTTATTCATTGAAATTGACAACTGCTGATATGGATGGAAATTGACAATGATATATAATGATATGGATATAGACAGATAAAAAACTACTAAGTGGTAGCACTCAAATAACAAATTCAAGTTAGAAGGTCACGTGGTCATCTTTTTTTTCAGACGCCTCGGAGGATTATCAGGAATTGAAGATATAGCTTTGAACCTAGTGGGTTGTAATGGGAATAAAGTTTTTAAAGAAAAGACTGATATGGGGTTTGGACAAAATCAATGACCTTAATGTAAAATTTGTTGCTAAACTGAGTCGGCATGCGGTATTAGAGAAAATGAAAATAAAAATTAACTTATTCAAGTTTCCTTCGTATATTTATTAAGTTGTAAGAAATGTATGATACTTAATAGCACGAGATAAAGAAAATTACAGAAATTAAACACTGGTAGTACTCAAATAACAAATTTAACTTAAAAGGTCACGAGGCCATCTTTTTTTAGATACCGTGGAGGATTCTCAGGAATTGATGAGGTAGGTTTGAAATTTGGGGGTTTGAGTGGGTTAATCCTTAAGTTGTTTTTAAATGATTAATATCGAATAAATCAACAACATAAGGTACATTAAGGTCAATATGGATGACTTTATTCGTAACAAAGTAAGGAGCATTAAGGATTTTACGAAGGATTGGATACAAGAGGGATTCAATGGCTTAGTGGAGCCCTAAAGTTCTATTCCGTAAGTCCAAATAAGTCTTGACTACTAATTGTAAATTTAATAAATCTTAACCATTACAACCCATGAAGGGTCATGGGTTAAGAACAGGGCAGAGACGGTACTGTTTATAATCATTAATACTGATCATCTTTGACAAATCATTGTTGTGCAAGGAGATGATTTGTCAAAGATGATCAGACGGAACAAATCGTAAATTAGATTTGTAAAAGTCAGATGAAATCTAAGATCGGGTGTGCATAAGTTCCAAACCTGTGATGTAGTATTATTATAATATTTCAATTCAAGAATATTATGAATGATACAACCGGATAACTAGGTATTAATACTGGCGTGTAACAAATAATTATATAATAAATAAATAAAGGCTTAACGAACCCGAAGGCTCGATGCCGATACCACCAATCTATGTTTACAACCCTCCGTCCACGGAGCACCACCTAAGCCCAAACCCGCTAGATCATTCCCAACGCAATCCTCCCACCTACGCCTCGGTCTATCCCTCAGACGTTTCCCAGTCACCTATTAACATCTTGGGAATTCGTTTGTTACTAAGCCCAGCAACTTTACATGCTCACCTTAATCTTCGCGACGCTATCACCTGAATAATATTTACTGGATGCATGCTTCGCAATACCACGTTATGTAATCTCCTATATTCTCCAGTGGTCTCATGCTTTTTTGGACCCAATATTCTACGTAACACCTTATTTTCGAATACCTGAAGACGTTGATCATCCTTCAGCGTTAGTGGCCAAGTTTCACATCCATAGAGAAGAGATGGATCGATAATTGTTTTATACATTCTGATTTTTAGATTTCTGGACAAAAGACGCGAGCTTAGTAATTTCGAGACCGAATAGTAACAAGCATTTCCCGCCTTTAGTCACGCCTTTATTTCCTCTGGAATTTCGTTTTTTCCAGTTACCATTGACCCTAAGTACTTAAACATCTCTACATGTTCGAACTTATTTCCTCCTACAACAATATCATCAAAATTGCGCCCTTTCCTTCTACTGGCCATATACTTAGTCTTATCCGAATTTATTTCCTTAGCAGCATTCATTAATGTTTGTGTATTTAGCTTTATAGTTTCTTAGTTCTCACCCAACAGTACCAAATCGTCCGCAAACCCAAGCACGGATATTTTACTATTCAAGTTCAAATTCAAACATCTTTCGTTGTGTATCACCTTTTTAATAACGTACTCGAGTGTTAAATTAAATAGTGCAGGTGATAGCGAATCACCTTGTTTTAAACCTGAACGAACCTCGAACTTCTCCGAACAATTATTACCGATTCTAACCTTATCGAAAGTTTCGCTCATACACATCCTTACCAGATTTACTAATTTCTTTGGTATACCCTGTAATAAATATGCGAATTTACTTTTGTAAGTTAGCATTAGTAAACTTCGCCGGAAGAAGGTATTTTGAAAATCTCATTTAATATTTGATTCCTTTGTTTATTTTTATTTATTTTTTATATGTGACACCTAACTGAACCAGATTTTATTTTGAAATTTAAATAACCTCGGTTCCAGATAGTTATAACATTATCGTATTACGAATGGTCTAGGAGTTTTTTTACAGCCTCAGGTTGTCCGTTATCCAGTGCAGTAATAGTTGTGAATTGGCCTCTTAGAGATGGAATGCTTGGTAATTTCAGCTTAGAAAGGATAGTTACCTCTTCGCTGCTTCTATAACAAACACTGCTTTCGCTTGAAATTCTCGGTTTCTCCAAAGATGGAACAGAATTCGTATTTTCTGTTATTCATAGCAAGATTTGGCTATGTCTCAACATATATCTTGATCATAAAAGTGTTAAAACGACAAAATAAACCATAACTAGAGTGTACAGAAATAAATTTCCCTAAAGATGTTGTTAATCCAGGGTAGCGGTTTCCAACCAATGGGCCGTGGGGGTCATAGGACTGGGTAGCGCAGAGTAGATAAAAAAAATTGAGTTAAAACAATTTGAGTCACTTAGTTGATAGTAACTAATGGTTGTATAGCTTAATTCAGGAGTTAATTTGATCCTAAATGTAGGCTAATAAGCCGTGGATCAATGTCCACCATCTGCTACATTCGCATAATAGATAAAATTATTAGGCCTCGATGTTTCCCTTTCAAATTTAGTCGTCCGCACCAAAAAGGTAAGGTTGGGAACCTCTAATCTAGGGTATTCTTGACTTCGCCGCCTATCATTGCATAAATCGACGTTGCGCATATCATTTTCTATACTGTTACTAGATATCGAAAATCTTTATGCATGAATATATTAATTAATATAATTAATATGCAATAGAGACATGGATGATAAGCGCTGCTTTAGGTACTTCCCATTGAGATGCACTATTAGAGGAGAGCTGCCAAAAAGATAGGGTGTCCAGGGTAGACAGAAGGACTAATGTCGAAATCAAATTGCGAATGCAAATCCAACAAAACCTCCTACAAAATATAGAGAAAAACAGATTGGAATGGTATGGAGGAAAGATTGCCCAATTTGATTTACAATTGGAATTCTGAAGGAAGCCCCAATCTGAAGAAATCATTTTTTTAAATATTTTAATTTCAATTTAACCTTAGTTATTAAACATCTGACCAAACTCGTATGAATATTTATCTTATATTAATTTAAATTTTTGTCCTTCAAATCATATTACTCTTGAATCCCTTATTTCTTATTCAGGGATTGAACTTTCTAAGCTGAATTCACTGAAGGGTCAGTACTTGGATAAATGGATCAAAGTATTTAGGAAAACAACGAAATCCGACACACATCTCACTCACTTTACATCGCCTAACGGAAGTTTATGACATGGGCAAAATTTAGAAATTTTGACTTGACCAAGACAGGTTCTAACATATCTCTTTCCGGCAAGAAACCTATCTATCTCTAGTATCGACAGTTAACTAATCCTAGATGTAACTACTACAATCCGATACCTTCTCTGAAGAAGGGCCACACATCAAGATAAAACAGAAACACTAAACCTAATTTATTCATTTGTTTCAAAATATCCAAGATTGAGACTTATACAAATAATGAGAACTCGAACATACTATGATTTAGACTTACTCACAGATATAAATTGCAGCCAAAAATACATAAGTAGATTTTGATTTCAATAAATCCTTTCGAAATATGCCCAAAGGCCCATTGAACAATATGGTGTTACACACAGATCATGATATGCTGACCGTTAACAATTAAATTAAAAGGGCATTAAACAGAAACTTGAAGTATTTCACCAAAACCAAATACATTCTTGCTTACTTGAAGTAAAAAATATAATATATGCACTCTAGCACCTCACTTTCACATATATAATACTTTACAAGTCTGGTATGGGGGTTCGCTGGCACCATTTCCATCCCTTCCTCCTTTTATATATAATTTATTATTTATATAAAATAAATAATTATACAAGCAGAAGACTGAAAAGGATCTGGATTAGGGACCTCCTTGCCTAACTGTATTAGCTAATGAAGACAGAAAGAGGTGCCGTTGGGTAATACTAGAGATCACGCCAATTAATTTTCTAATTTCTAATCAGTTTCAGTTTCCCCCCTAGTTGACTCACTGGTTGTTGTTGTAATTTACAAGTGTAATTATAGCAAAATAGTTAATAATGTCTCATTTGACTATCATAAATATTTTTAATTTATTTAAATCCGAAATAGTAATATTTTCAAATTTATTTTTTATTCATCATCAATATTTATATCCTCTATTTCTATTATTTTTTTATTGATATTGGTACCCTATAGAATTTTTTTTTTTTAAGTTATATACGGTTTGAACGCAATTTGCAAATTCCATCAAACTAAGTTTCGAGTTTATATTATTCTGGAAAATAACTAATCAATCAACGATTTTCCGTCATGACACTCCCTGTTTTGCTTTAGGGGGAAAAAACTGACAGGGTTATATGGATCCCAGTGTACCTCCTAATTACTTTACTTATTTACCGCGGCAGCAGATATTTTAGCTAGGGCTGCTATTATACAATAAATCAAAAAATATTAAATAACTTCGAGGAGATTATTTTGTTATGCATATAGTAAAACGTATATCAATATATCACCTGTGGTCCAGTGGTTAGTATAAGAACCTACTTTGGATAAGATCGCGGGATCACAGCTCAACAAAAAGCCTTAGATCTTTTAGTCCCTTTTAAACATCTTTGGTTATGCCTACCTTCGAAAGGGGCGTAAAATGGAGGTCCTGAGCCCTGTATAGTGTTAGGTACTCTTTAAAGATCCCTATCCTAATTAAACATTGATAGCCAAAATTTAGGAGTCTCACTCGCATCATCCATTTAGCCATAGAAGCTTAATATATATGAAGGTACTATTTTAACCTAATAAAAAATTCATGATTTCAATAAAAATAATTTGGCTGCTTAAAAGTTACCAGTATGAAGTTATTTATTGTTACATATATTCATTGAGTTACTCTGGATCCAATGAAAATACTTTCTCATGAAGCCCATTCACTATTAGCGGTGCTAATGACAGAGGAAGACAGCTATAGTCTACTCAGCATTCAGCCCGCCCGCCCCAGAGCCCTACTTGGCTCGGCACACATTGTCACATCCGCCTCTCTTCCGTCTCTGAATCTCTGTATATATAGAAAATATATATGTTTTTAAGGAATATAACGACAAGTTTAATAATACTAGTTTTCTAATAATCTGTATGTAGGCAAGCTGGACGTTGAACAAGGCATTTAATCGTTATGTTATATATATATATATATATATATATATATATATATATATATATATATATATATATAAAAGGGTGTTTCAGGGTTAAATGGCCAAACTGAAAATTTGAACTAAGGACCTCAAAACAAGAAAAAAAATTCCTATGAAGGTATATCCGCAACTGCTTTGTTTAGGAGATATTCACATCTAAAGATTTCATTGTTACGAATTATTTAGGCATAGTAAATAAATAAAAGTTATTTTATTTGTCCCAACTACTTTATTTATTAAATGTAAACCATTAACATTCATACTAAATGTTCAAAGTGATTTCCTTGAGCATTCAGACAGACTCGGCATCTTTCTTCAACAGCAGCAGTGACCTAACTGAAAATATGAACTAAAGACTATAAAACAAGAAAAAAATATTTCGTACGAAGGTATGTTTGCAAACGCTTTGTTTAGGAGATAAATTTAGATAGACAGTCTCCCTAACTGTACATTAACTATGGACTTTAGGATTAATACTGTTTGGAATAGAACATCAATAACAAATAATAATAAGAATAGAACTGTCAATAACATTTATCAGTTTGTTTGGGGCTTTCGCAGAGTTCTCATTATGCCTTCCATTTATACTAATGCTGAATATGCCGAAATGGTGTTTGTGTATGGTTTTTGCAATGGTAATGCCAATGCTGCCCGTCGTGAATGTTCCATGCGATTTCCAAATAGTAGATTACCTAGTGAGTCTACCTTCAACTCTACGTTTCAACGTCTTAGAGAAACTGGTACATTTGATGTCGTACCACATGCTGATGGTATTTTAGCCCCTTTACGAAATGAAGAAAGGAGTGCGACCGTATTACAATATTTTGATGATAATCCATCTGCCAGTGTACGTAAGAGCTGGAGCAGAATTAAATGTTCCGCCAACTAAAGTATGGAGAACTCTCATTGCAGATGGACGTCACCCATATCATTATCAACGGTTACAAAATTTATTACCGCAAGATTTACGCCAAAGCAGAAATTTTTCAGATTGGTATCTAAATCAAGCTGATCACAATCCACACTTTTCAGGAGAAATTTTATGGACAGATGAAGCTACCATCACAAGAAGAGGTGTCTATAATCAGAAAAATAATCATCTCTGGCTGCATGAAAATCCCCATGCAATTCGTCAGGACCATTTCTATCACCCCAGTTTCAGTGCAATGTGTGGTTCGGGATAATAGACCATATTTTAATATTCTTACAACCTCGACTCAATGCGGACACATTTTTGGAATTTCTTAATAATGATTACCACGATTTAGTTGAAGATATTCCACTAAAACACTGCAGTTCAACACCATTAAACAAGATCCCGCCTTTCTGATCTACATATACGTTCACACAGAACTAAAGCATTCGAACGTTCCTTTCTCGCCCGCTCCACCACAGTGTGGAACTCAATCCCTCCTAATATCCGTCATACTCCCTCACTATCATTATTTAAATCCTTGCTTTTTCAACACCTCCTAGGTTCCCAAAAGTATGCTCTCTAAGCAGTGTAATGTATAGAATAACTCATTGTGTTATTTAGTTCTTTTAATTTGAAAGAACTAAATAACACTAGTTTAGTGTTATTTAGTTTGCTTTTTGAAAAGCTGTACATCATGTAAAGAAATCATTGCATGGTAGCTCAAGCATCTAACAAAAGCTATGGATTTATCTATTCTCTTTAATTGCTTAATATCTTGTCAAGATCTATACTGTTTATTTACTTACTATTATTTTTGTTTATATATTTCTTTTTAAATTGTTTTCTGTCATTTTTCACACGCTTTATGATTTGTAACGTTTAGCCTTCTGACCAGATAAATATTATTGGTTTTTTTTCCTGTTCATATCTGTTATTCTAAAGGGACTTAGTCCCAGAATGAAGTTACTTTTCTATTCTATTCTATTCTACAACTGAGAAGGAACATGTGGATTCAATTAGACGGCTGTCCTGCACATTACGGAAGAGCTCCACGACCATGGCTAAATGCTAATTATCCTAATCAATGGATTGGCCGTGCAGGACCAGTGGCTTGGCCTGCTCGCTCTCCACACCTGACACCACTGGATTTTTTTGTTTGGGGTGACATTAAACAAAAAGTCTATGCAAGGCCAGTGAATGACCTTAATTCTTACGAAGAAGGATAATTGAGTCTTCTGAAACAATAACACATATCCAGCCCCGTTCTGCTACTGCTGCTGTTGAAGAAATATGCCGAGCCTGTCTGAATGCTCAAGGAAATCACTTTGAACATTTAATATGAATGTTAATTGTTTACATTTAATAAATAAAGTAGTTGGAACAAATAAAATAAGTTTTATTTATTTACTATGCCTAAATAATTCGTAACAATGAAATCTTTAGATGTGAATATCTCCTAAACAAAGCGTTTGCGGACATACCTTCATAGGAAATTTTTTTCTTGTTTTGAGGACCATAGTTCAAATTTTCAGTTTCGCCTTTTAACCCTGAAACACCCTGTATATATATATATATATATATATATATATATATAATTATATATATATTATTATTTGCGTATATTTCCCTCTAAGGAGAGCACTGAAAACACAAAAATCTAGCTTTTGGTGGTGGCTTTTTTCTTCCCAAAACCTTTTTATTTTTTCACTTTGAGCCTTCTTCTGTCCATCTGTCCATTTACGCCTGCTTAGTGTAGGTTGTATAACTTAGTAGTTGTATAACTTCAAGTTTCTGGATCATAATTTTGTCTCTACAGGTTTTTACAATCTTCTCAAGTCTTATGTGGTTTCTTTATACCAGGAAGTGCCCAATTTCGATGTAGAGACTATATTGAACATTATTTTAGTCAGTCTGCTATCTTTCATTCTGGAGATACGTGCAAAAATTTTCGCTCTGCGTTTTCTGATGACTGTAGTGATGGTTACAGTGTGTCTGTATAGTTCTTCTGTAGGTCTCTTTTGCCAGAAATTGTCTCTAAAAACTGCGCCGTGGATTTTTCTCAGGTTTTTCCTTTCTTGTTTTTCGTTCTCTTTAACTTTAGTCCTTCCTTAGATGCTTGTGGTTTCAGATGCGTATAGGGCTTCCGGTAGAACTACTGTGTTGTAGTGTCGTAGTTTTGCGGCCGTGGAGATGAATTTTTTATTTTTGTGTGACCAGGTGAGTTTATAGGCTTTCTGTAATTTTGAAATAATATATATATATATATATATATATCTCCATAGATATCTCAAGTATTTATGTCACGTAAGTATCATAGACTATCATATCTCCAAATTCGGCTTTTTCTGTGGTTATACAATAACTCTTTATTTCTGAAGATTTTTAAAGTCTTTTTGTAACCTTCTCCTGTATGTACATGTCTGTGTAACGGAATCTTCGAATTCAATTTTCGGCCACTTCAAAACATCGAATTAAATCGAAACTTTGGTCACTTCTCAAAAAACAATGATAATATAAGAACTTCTTAAGTTTGTCTCATTATCATGAACAGAATCTTCAGGATTAGCAATCTTTCATATCGACTAAAGCGTGAACTTAAGCATACTTGGGTTAATCTTTGAGACAAGAATACGACTTCTGGCAGGATCAACTGGGGAGTATTCTATATTTGGTTACTATTTTAAAAAATAATAGTTTTAAAACACTACAAAACACGCTTTAGTAGCAAGCTGGACTAAAATGAAGACAAAGTTTTCAGTAAGTTTAAATTTAGAATACTTTAAATAATTTTATTTGAAAAGAAAAGATTCTTTTCAAATAAAAATATTTAAAAATTAATAAAATCAATAACTAATAAAATAAAATAAATTATAATGATATATAATGACGAAAGTCAACAAGATCCAAATTAAATAAATGTTCAAAGAACATTCTTCCCCTCGTATACATCGCAAATTTCGAGAACGCGGGGACATGGGATCAGTAAAAAGAAAGAATATGACCATGACCAAGGAGCGAGCCTGATAGAACCAGGATAGCTCAATTGGTAGAGTTCCAGACTAGTGATCTGGGTGGGGTTCGGGTCCCGGTCCCGGTCCTGGACATATCTTTTCTTTTCAAATAAAAACATTTAAAAATTAATAAAATCAATAACTAACAAAATAAAATAAATTAGAATAATGTGACGAACGAAAAAAAATCATTAGCTTAAATAAAATATGCTGCCCTTGGTTTTATTTGTTGTAAATATTTAATTGACTGATATTGATAAAATTAGAGTCATAATGGAAATGTCTTAAAAAGCACCCCATGATTTTTACAATAAAATTAATTTTTTGTTCATCACTCTATTCTTATTTTAAATTTATTGAAAATTATCGTCTACGTTTTAGTTATGTTTAATATTATAGCGTGTTTTATACTACTATTTATTTTCTATGTTTTAGTTCGGCTGGTTAAATACCGTGTTCTTTGTTGTTGTTTTTTAAACTAATATTCTAATAATTCTTTTTTGTTTTGCTACCTAAAAAATAGTAATTTTTTTATTTCGAACTATTATTAATTTTTATTAGAGAGGAAATAGTTGACTGGAAGATCTGAGTAAGAAAGGAAATAGTTGGGGGTGCAGTCAAATTAAACACTAAATAAGCGGGTACTTATTTTTTATTTGTGCCTACGTTCGCAGTCTAGCCTCAGCGTCCATTGACCCTGAAGATTACCTAATTCGAAAGTAGGTCGAAACGTAGGCACAAATAAAAAATAAGTACCCACTTATTTAGTGTTTAATTTGACTGCACCCCCAGCAAGGAAATATTCCTTACTCAGATCTTCCAGTCAACTATCTCCTCTCTAACATGAATCACATGAACCACAAAAAACGAGGCCATATACAGAACCTCTCTTCTATTATTAATTTTGTTTGTAAAATATACGAAACTCCCAAGTTGATCCTGCCAGTACTCATATGGTTTTCTCAAAGATTGAGCCAGTATGTAATTGATGAGATACAGCATTTTCAACTTTTTAGAATGCTATCGCAACTCAGAGTCCTTGCCCCTTTTTTCATTTTATGAGGCCTTTGATCCGTCTTCCAATTTCCACCTGCTTCTTCCCCACTCACTTTTCTTGTTTATAATTTATTAATTCTACAAATCTATGTTGAATTTTTTAATTGAGTACGACTAGTAGTTAGTTTCTCTACATTTCTGTATTTGATAGCATTATGTATCATTCATTTCTTCCGACTTAATAAACATACAAAGTAGAAATAAATACAAAGTGAATTTTTATTTCCATTTTCTCTAGTACCGCATGCCGACTCAGTTCTTCAGCAATAAATCCACATTGTTAAGTTGTACTTCAAGTGCGGCTTAACAGCTTTAACATGTAATGTAGATAAGAATGGAGTGTAGAAATATATATATCCTTCCCCGGTGACAGCAATGCCATCTGTGAAATATTCATTTCTTCTCTGTGCCTTACTGGCCTTCCATATTTCAGCGCCTTGTCGCTCAGGTTCCGCGGGGCTGTGGATACAATCTTGAATTGAATATGATCTCGAATTTAATATTGAATTTAATATGATCTTTCTAGCTTCCTCTTCAATTCCCGATAATCCTCCGAGGCGTCTGAAAAGAAGATGGCCCCGTGACTTCTTAGTTGAACTTATGATGAATATGATCTTATACTTCATCACTTATGACGAATGTATAAAAAAAGAAATGAAATATTATCATTTTTAATCTAGAATAGAATTATGATGACTATAATAGCTTAAAAGTGCTTATAATGCACGAAACCTTATCAGTTAAAAATAATTGTTCGTGCTACTCCCAAATAATTCAAAATGATAAATTACAAATACCCATATTGTCAAATGTATATCTGTGAAAGCTGTTTTAAGAGTATACTAGTTATTATATCAAGAAAGACGCTAGCAAACTCATAAGTGTACTTATAGTAATATAGTACAGTATAATATTCCTTTATATGCATATAGCAAGTAATTTATCTGTTGCTATGACTATTAATATGGCTGAAGTCAGTAAAAATTTATTTAAAAAGGGGTCATCTCCGGTCTAGTGGTTAGTATAAAACCCCCCAATACCCAAGATCGCTGGTATTGTTCTCAGCCCAAGAGGTGGCTTTCAGATATTTTAAAAGGAGTGAATAATCCTTGGTTATGTTCTCCTCCTGTAGGAAAATAAAAAAGAGGTACCGAGGCACCGAGCCTGCGCGGTTAAAGATCTCTATCCTACTCATACTTCGATAGATGGAATTTAGGACTCCCACTGCAGTAAAATATGATGATGATTAATACTAAATATTATATAGAGATAATATTTAATAATTCCATATTTTAAAAATATAATTTTTAAAATTAAAAACAAATAAAACACCAAATAATAAAACATTATTTTTTTTTAGAAATGACAAAACGAAAGATAAAAAAAAAGTCTAAATTTATATTATCTGTCATAAACACTTTATGTTTGAAATAACTTCAATTGTATTTTTATTTTATGAAACAAGTTTCAAAAATAAAATTACGTTGTGCTACTACTTTAAATGTGTTTAAAATGCAATCTAATATTTTTTATAAGAGGAACTTGGAATATTTGCTATAAAATATACTATTAAATCAAATGTTTATTATTAAAAAAATAAACTGTATCTATAAAATCCATGATTTAGGCTCAGGCTTTGGCAAGAATATCATTTACTGGGTTTCTTATTAGCAGTTAGTTTAATTTCATTATATTATTTGCGAATAATAATAGAATTTTCGATATTAAAGCAGTATATATCATATCTTCTCTTATTTTCACGGTGTTGTACTGTTGCATAGTTCAGCTCTATGATCTAACATCACCATATTTTAATGCAGATGGTTTTCCCTCAATAATATAAGATCTCTTTTCAACACCCATTGTACTCATTACCGTATGCTTTTTATACATTTTTGTTCACACAAACTAGCAGAAATCATCGTATCGTCTGGTACGATAATTTTTGATAGTGACTAACTGTTGGTATTCAATTAAAAAACATCTTAACTTAGAAAGCCTCACTTCATGAACTGACCTCGAAAAAGCGTAATTTTCATTAACACTTCACCTCGTTGCACTTCCGTTAGTCTCCGAGTTTCACTGCCTTTTGAGGATGGAACCTTAGCACAATGGACATCACAATGTCATTAAGCCAAGTAAAAAGAACTATCCACTTTTATTAAGCAAATAAAGAAAGGACTTGTTGGAAAAAAAATTTTAATTGAATTTGAAACTGAAACGACAATAACGCTTATCAGTAATAGATCCTAGTCTAAATAAGTGACTTATTTTTTCGATTTTATCAATTCTCATCCTTCACTAAGAGGTCTATTCTTCTGGAACAATGGATAGATTTGTTTCCGAAAATGGTATCTTTGTCGATCTGTCAGTTTAATCGTTATAGCAATATTGAATCATTGAAGATTGCTTATTTGCTATTATGAAGAAACAATGCATCATCAACTACTTTGTATTTGTTTTTATAACAATAGATTGGCATCATGACGAACGCAGAGAAAGTATTTTAGCTATGTTTGGTGTATGCCTTTATTACGGTAGCAGTCGTAATTATGAATCAAACATTTCGCAACATATCTATCCTCCTCCAAAAAATAATAAATAAAATAATCATTTAAATTATATAATATAATATATAATTATATTATATTATATAATTATATAATATAAAGTAATCAAATAAAAATAAATTATAATAATACATTTTTTTATTAATTTTTAAATATTTTTATTTTGTAGAGAAAAGATATGTCCAAATGAACAAAGGTAAATAATAAAAACAACACTTTCCTTTTCCCATACAAACCACTCTGTTCCCAGCTGTCAAACACTTGACGTCAATCAAAGCAAAATAAAGTTTATTAAGGTTCAGTCCATATCATATAATAAATAACTGGAATCTTATCTTAATATATAAAAATCTCTTGTCACGATGTTTGTTTGTACTAATCTCCGAAACAACTGAACCGATTTTAATGAAATTTCGCACAGATTTGTAACATTTTCCAAC
This sequence comes from Troilus luridus, assembly GCA_964056705.1. Classification (NCBI taxonomy): domain Eukaryota; kingdom Metazoa; phylum Arthropoda; class Insecta; order Hemiptera; family Pentatomidae; genus Troilus; species Troilus luridus. The sequence goes on from OZ057412.1 coordinate 107,214,735, forward strand.
TTAAAATATAGGCTCTATGTTATTGTGATTAATGACCGCGATATTTTTATTGCAAAATTAGATTTTTTCCTAACCATGGTGATGCATTTTTGATATGTTGTAAGGGCATGTCTGAGTAGTGTAAATCCAAGTTTGCAACCGAAAAACGTATGGGAAAACCATTGGCGGCCAAAAAACCTTGAAATTTTCGGAGTTATTTCAGTTGTTGGTCTGTATCTCCTAATCGGTGCGTTTTTGGAAAAAAACATAAGTAACCATTTTTAAAGTAGATTAAATTTGCTACAATTTGATCTCAACCGCACCTCTGTAGATCTAATAGATTCCTAATTCAGTCCCTATCATATAATAAATAACTGGTATCTTATCGATACAAATAAAAATGAATCGGCAAACGTGTTGCTAAGTGCAAAACTCGAGAATGGCTCGACCAATTCTGCTAATTTTTTCCCTGTTCTTTTTGTTGAGGCCCTACTTAGGTTCTTATGTTGAGAAAAATAATTTAAAAATGACGAGGGAAATAATAAAAACAACACTTTTATGTTCCCATACAAACCAGTCCGTTCGGAGCTGTTATCTATATAAATAAAAATGAATAGCCAAACGAAATCGAGAACGGCTGGACCAATTCGGCTAATTTTTTTTCATATTTTGTTAATGGGCAAAGAAGGTTTTTATGGAGAGAAAAAACGTAATAATTACCAGGGAAATAATAAAGACAACACTTTTCTTGATTCCTTAAAAAAAATAGCAGTTCATGACGCAATAACAAATTATTGAATATTGGTGTAAATTGTATTTACTGTACCCCCCCCCCCCCCCCCGACAATTTTAAACATTGCTCAACCATGTCTTCATCAATCGAGTACAGCATAATAAAGTTATACCATTTCCTCATCAAATTCCTAAAGTTTATGTTTATAAGCTAACATAAAAAGATTACACCAGGCTAAATGATCTTTTTATGAGTTGAAATTCTATTGCTAGAAATCATTATTCATAAAAATAAAAAAAACCATCTTAAAATTAATTAAACTTAAAAATTTCCATAAAATTAATCAAATTAAAAGAATTACCTGAACATATGATAGTTCCGCCATATCTTGAAATTTTGCTTCTTATATTATAGAGGTTCGGACATTTAGTGAGGTAACAAAATTTTTGTTTATCTTATTTCCGATTAATCCGTCCGGCTTTTCTCGTTGCAAATATCGTAATGATAGAGTTTTGGGGTTATTAGCCCAAACTCTGCTCCCGAGTCAGGTGTGGGGGGGGGCTACCCCGTTTGAGCTTCCTGACCTGATGGGTAGCTACCTAGGGGAGGTAGCCCTAAGGTGTGTGCTTTAAGTGACCTTTGTCTGTGTAGTGTGGGATGTGTGTAGTGTGCTGTATTAGTGTACTGTGTGAGTGTCAGTGTAGGTATCACCCAACCTGGAGGGCCAGTGGCTGACTGCGGTACGATGACCAGGCGATGGGGCCAACACCACCCTACGCCATTCATTTTAAAATATGCTTATTCAATATGAATGTAGAAGAATTCAATAATTTTGAGTGGCCAATCAGATTGGATGCTTTATTTGAGGATAGCTCCTAAGGAATGTAATTACTTCGTAGGCTACAGTTTAAAGATGTCGGAAAAACGCTGAAATAAAAATGCTAATGCTATATTTTTATTTTCTAAAATTGGATTGGTACTTATAAAATAAAAATAATAAATGAATAAATTTCAAATGAATAAAAATAATAAAACTTTAATGAAAGGATTTTTTTCTGAATTAATTTAATCAATAAATAATTATTTTGTAACATTTAATTCTGAAATATTCTTAATGCTTCTAATGCTCCGATAAAATGGTTGTCGGTTAGAGTTAAGTAAACAGAATTTAATTTTTGACACCACTAAAAATAAATAAATTACAAACCTGCAATTTTCAACAGTTTCTTATTATAATATGATAATGAAGCAATTATATTTTGTAAATTTAAGAAAAAAGTCTCTATCATAACGAATGGGGGAAAATGTCTCCCTTCGCTTCTCAAATTCCCTAGGTCTGTCAGGTGATTTTACTAGAAGATTTATCTGCCATCTGAAGTTTTTGTTAGTTTTTCTCCTAAATTAGGCAATCAGAATTTCTTCTAGAATGGGGTTCGGAAAGAAATGGTTAGCCAGATTTCTTCACTTCTATTGGGAAAAGTAGAAACTAAGATTGTAGAAAAAAACACAAAAAAAAAACAGCTTTAAAATATTTCTTCATACCGATGAATTAGAGTACCTACTCATAGAAATGTTATCATGCGTATATTAGATTTTAACGTATTTATTATTGATCTTCGGTAAGAATTGTTTTAAATATCTTTTTTTAATTTTTACTGCAAATAAAATTATATACGTGTGATTAACAAAAAAAAAGTCATTTTTTCACCTGTTATGGTAACTAACGTGACTATTTTTAGCTATTTATTTTTTAAGTAGAAAGAAATAATATTCTACCATAATTTATTTTTAAAATTGGGAGTAATGGGGCCACACTAGTACATACAACAGCTAATCACTAAACAACAAATTGATTAGCCTCTACAATAATTTATGGTAAGCACGTGAAAAAGAATACAAAACATGACATCTTTTCTAAGGATTGTCTAAGGACTCAACTGCAGGCATCTGTTCACTTCAAAGTATTGGAATAATGGAGGTGAAACGTAACTTGATAAGGCATAGCACTTTTTCTGCCTCAATTTTCATTGCATTTCACTGGATGAGTGCTGCATCAACTGTGTTGTAACAAGTTGGAAAAATGATTTTCTTAGGCATTTTATTGTTAACCTTGAAATATGATTGCTCATTCCAAATCGTATATAACTCCATCTATTCCAAAAGAGAAATGATAGCCGGTAAAATTGAAAATAAAGTTATTCAGCATTAAACCACTGTTTGGAACATTGGAATTAGTACACAGTAACTAAAGGGACAAACTTATGACATTAGCTTGAAGCAGCTTTTCTCCCCAATCAGCTGAGAGCAATCTGAACACATAATATTTATTACTCAGATATGTACTTTATTCAGCAAGTTTATTTGGGCAAAAATTAACTATTAACGGAAAAATGAAGGTGACTAAGTGAAATACAGTTGAATGTGACTGTTTTTTTAAAAATAAAATGACCCATATCTACTCGTTATCAACTACATACTTTTTTTATAATGTACCCCTATTATGATGCTCAATTCTTATTTAATTATTGTAATGTGATTATTATTGGAACAAAGATATCTTATGATTATTTTAATTTTTTTTTATGTATTTATTTTTTCGTATGCCTATTTGCCAATGCCTACTAAGGACCATGTCATTTCAACGTCTTTTTTCTTCTTGAGATTTACCCAGTACTCACTCATTCGTCCCGGTGCTGGTCCCTTCTTTCGTCTGCCCATTTCTTTCTCGTCTTCAGCTTTGGTTTTTTGGTTTTTTATCTTATGATTATTATTATTATTCAACAAAAAAATTTCCCAGGACTCTACGTAATGTTTTAACAATTGTAAAGCTGATGAAATCTCTCCATGTAATACTTTTAACGGGAAAAAAATAACAGCTAACTGCTACATCATAGAGATCGTTTACATCATAGACTCAATCGCACCCATCTCAAGAAACAAGACTCAAGACTGGTAATCGTTTCGATTTAGGGAAAGTTATGGATTCTTTCCGCGCTACATGGTATTGTTGCAGAATAGTAGGAAGTGATCGGTTACATTATGATCATGATGGTTCGATAAAATTCATAGGTAACTACTGTAAGAAAGTCATTAAATAAGTATCACATCAACAGTTTGCTAGAAGTATTAGACACCAAGAATAACTGCTTAAATGATTTAAGATAGTTGATTTTTCGTTGAGTATTAGGAATAAGAAAATTATTAACTTCACTCAACAATCAGAATTTTATTAATTATTTTTAATTATGATTTAAAATAACAGTTAGTGAAGTAACAGAATTGAAAATATAGATATTACGAATATAAAATACTTTCGTAATTATTATATTATTAATTCGTAGATTTGTTAGACAACCTCTAAAAAATATATTTGAATTCCGAAAAAAAAATTAATATAAAAATTAGCTTTACAGAAAAAATGCCAATTACTTACTGTAATTCTAAATAACAACAACAAATGTCAGAAACGATCTCTTACAAGATGATTAATACTGAACCAACATAAAAAACCAAAGCGTAGATTTGTTATGAAGTGAACTTTAATTTCAAGTTTAAGTTAAGTGAACTCATATGTTTTGGAACCGATTCCTGATGATATCGAAAAACAATTTGGAGGTTCGTTGGGTTTTGTTTTTATTTCTTAGTACAAAAACTTTCAGTCCTTGCTTGTATCTCATTAACATTCAGATATTTACATTTTTTTCAAAAATGGTCCATTTTAATCGAACAAGAAAAAATTGTCTAACCTTACCTCCAGCCCCAAATTGAGGTTCAATGTTATGGAATTTGATCAAAACATATTTAAAAAAAATAAAAATGTGCCCGATCAACACCAGCTTTTAATTAAGTAATTTATTTTCGCTTAATCGCGGCTATAAACAGATTAAACAAATTATTTTCGGATTTATCATGATAATTATTTAATTATCTACTAGTTTAGATGCTACATCTCTAAATCGAGTTGTAACAACCAACCATACTCAATCTAAATAGTCACATAAGGAGAATCTAAAAAAACAAGACTCTTAACCACAAGTCTTTTAGCACTAGTTACGTGTTAATTTGACTTAAAGACACCTGGATTACTTCTATTAGTACGCAATGGCTCATAGTTCTACTCACCAACGAGTAATTTAACATTCTCTAATCAATCAAATGAAGACTTGTTGGAGTCTGAAAGTTGGTTCAGTTAGTTTCTAGGGAAATCTCCATAAATATTTCAGTTACTTGGCAAGCGTTGTCCCTTTTGAGCATTAGCTAACTTAAATTCACTGCTTAACTTCCTGAACAGTGTTACTTGGCTAACATCGGCAAGCCTACTCGATCATCCAGCTGACAGCCCATTCGTCTTCTTCAGGAATGCGCGCGCCTGTTTACTACGCCTTGTTGGAAGACGTAATATTATTTCGATCACGATTAAAAAGGTGTTTCTTCGCTTTGTAAATTCGATGATTAATGATTGGTAAAACACAGTCCCGGACACCCTCATCGAGGGACCTAATGATTCTCACACACACACACACACACACAGTGAGGTATTATTGTTATAATAAAAGCGGAGAAGTGTGAAAGCAGGACTGAACGCGGAACATGGTCTGTTACCAGTCGCCTTATTACCAACCAGGCACTATTGGAATCCGGATTTGATTATTTCTTTAATACCTAAGGAAATCATATATATTGTTAATTAGGTAATGATAATTATAATATTTGAGTAACAAATATATCGTATGTATACAAACTCAAAGTATCGAAAATGAATAAAAAACATTTTTTGTTTTAAATATACAACGACACGTTGACCAAAGCTTGAAATCTCATTCTGGACTGAAACGACAAGAAATAGTTCGCCGTTTCAGCCAGCTTCAACATTTACAAGCCAAACGCTCTAAGCTCCCAAGTAATTACAAAAGGCTCATTACGTAATAATCATAAGACCCATCTGAACTTACGGAGTAGATCTTAGGAGCTCCACTAAGTCGTAAAATCTTCAATGCTCCTTACTTGGTAACGAACAAGGTTATCAATAATGAACTTAATGTCCCATTTGTTATGATTTGGCCCAAATCTGATATCAATCTTGTAATGATAAACATTATTCCCACTCGAACCCACTCGTTTCAAACTTAGCAACCTCTTCAATTCCGGATAATCCTCCGAGGAGTCTGAAAACAAGATAGCCTCGTGACCTTCTAAGCTGAATTTCGGGTAGTTTCTCTACTATCCTTTATCTCATGCCATTACTTATCTTTCATTCTATTTACTTGTTGTATTATTATTATTATACAGTTATAAATTTCAACAAATATTTTTTTTAATCCATAGCGATTCGTTTTAGTATTAATAATAGGTTATTTGAATACTGTGACTCATGTAGAGTGATCTGTGAGGCACAAAACCAGGTATTATGACATTGGTAAAATCATACATACGTCAGACGGTATGCACTGATTTTGTATGGACGAACCTTAAAACAGTTTTTCACTCTCCTGAAAAGTGGTGTTTTTTCACTTTCAATGCTTTTCATTTGTTTCGACGATATGGTAATTTACAATTTTCATCTTACGTACATTTATCATAGAAATGTTTTAAATCAGAAATGATTTAAATAATTGCATCATATTGAAATAATACAATATATAACTGAATTAAAACCTATACGATAAAAAACAATTAGTATCGATTATTTATTGTATTTATTTCAATCAAACAGAATTCTATTTAATCCCGATTTCTTAAATGAGTCTCTTATTTTGTTCTCTAGTCGCATTTCATAAGGTGATTAGAAATATAATGATTCGAATTGTAGAATAGAAAAAAAGCAGCTCCTGAATCGTCACAATAAACTTTAACCAGTAAAATAAATAACGTGTTACTGAAGCCTAAAAAAAGTTGAAGAAACTATCAGGAGAAGTGTTTTCAAGCCTTAAATATTGTAGAAACAAAATTAAATAACTTTTATGTAAATCTAGTTACTAGCGATCAAAGAAAAAATGGTAGAGCAAGAAGCAGATGGAAGTGTAGGATAGATAAAATACATAAAGTAGAAAAAGAGGCTAGAAATCCACTGCTATTAGATTCAATAGAAAAATCTCAAAGATCTTTGAAAAAAAATAAATATATATATAATGGATGTTTTACTGATTAAATAATTTGTAACGTGTTTATAATATGTAACATGCGTCAAATAAATAACACGGAAGGTGGATGTGGATAGTTTCAAAATTTTCAAACATCTTTATATGTAGCATCTTTATCAGAAAGATGCTAACGTAATCACACCTATCAATAACGTTTCTATCACACCACGATAATGTGAGTGGCAATATTAAATAATTTTTATATTATATATAGTTTTGCATATTTGTAAATAATTTACGATAATGGAAAAGTAAACAAAAAGTTTTTTCAATTAAATAACTACTTATTCTATATAATTATCAATATTTTTTATTCCGTAAAAGATTATACTCTTATACTATTCTTTATTATTTGTGATAATTTTTAAGGATTGAAACGTTTCAAAAGAAGAAATTAAAGGTGAAATCGTGAGATTTACAATGTTTTACTCTTTATTTAATTTTAATCACCTACTGTAGGATTTTAAAAAATATTGATAAATAAATAAATATGTACTACTGCAGGATGTTCCTGTTTTTCCAATAAGAAATTCTTATGGTGAGTTATTTTACTGCCAGCATCTACCCGGCCGGCTAAGGAAGAGAACTATACGATTACTACTATCTGAAGAAATGAGTCTATTTTTAAAATTAATGGAGAATTGCTGCCATGATCAACATCGCAGAAACAACTACTAAAATGAACCAGTATACAGCGCGATACTACACTATGATTATCTGTAGGTACCACTTATTAGGGGAACATCCTCTTTAATATCCGGGTGAAAAAAACTCAGCGTATAAGAATTTTAAATCTGTGATACAAACAAATTAATCCTATTATTCATTTTTTAAATGTTTACCTTGTCTGTTTCCTCCATTTTTACTATTCTTCATCCTGTAATTATTGACATTTTATTTATTTTTAAATAAATAAAGTACTATCAGTATTATTATCAGAATCATATACCTGTTCATAATATTATTACCAGTACCACTGCAATCCATAAACAGTCTTGGGTTATGTACGTTGTAGAGATTGCTTTACTTTTAGGACAATGGTTTTGTTGGCAAATTGTCCGAAATCACTCTCATCCGCCAGATGCCCCCCCCCCCAATTTAGTTTACCCACGTTATTGAAGCTGGGTAAATTTCAAAAGGATCTACAGACCCCACAGGGTCCATCCGTAGCTGTTAACAGATTAAATAATTATTATAATATTATTACATTCTATAAAAAAGTATTTAAAAACTTGAGGAGAAAAAATAGTAGAATTTAAACCACATTTAATCAGAATAAGTGTCAAAATCGTGAATTAAAAAATTGGCTAGTATCTACAACGTTGTTTCTCCATTGGCTAATCCATTGACAAAGTTCTCCATTGGCTAATTTATTCATATAAGTAAATAAATTATTTAAAACTACATTAGTAAATAAATTAAGTAAACAAAATTTTACTTAAATTCTGTTGATGTCGGCCTTTACTTTTTGCTCTTCTCAATCTAAAAAATAAATATTTAAATATTTTGATTTGAAAAGAAAAGATATATCCAGGACTCAAACCCGGGTCGTCCAGATCGCTTAAAAAATAAATAATTTATTATAATTTTTTAATCTTTGCTTTAATTTTTAATAATTTTTATTTCAAAGAGAAAAGGCTGGGGACAAATCCAGCCGGGATCCCGGGTTCTCTCTTCAAAATAAAAATATATAAAAAATAAATATATAGGAATATATAAAATTACAATTTTTATGTAATCCAAATCCGATCCCCAAAGCACCATAAAAATTCATGCGGATTACATTTTAATAGAAATTTTAATGTTATGTATTTCTAAATATTTATTATAGTGAGATAGCTCTGAGTATTGGTATAGAAGCTGAATAGTAGTAACATTAGGTGAAATATATCACTGTTTGTTTATTTATATATTTTCTAGCTATTGTTTTATTTATTTATTATTTTTATTATAAATATTTGTTCGATTATAATTCATTGTATTTTTTTTTTTTTGGTTTCAGGTTAGTGTACATTATCACAACTACTCGCCCAGAAAACTAATAAACTTGTATGTATCTGTTTAATAACGTAAGTATGATTTAAGTTTGTAATGGATACTGAAACAATAACTCCATTTATCCTTTTATTTTCTGGTTTTACTCATTTTTGATGAAAGTACATATATAGTACATAGCGCTGCTACACACTGGGGGGGGGCTGAAGAAGTAGGATATTCCCCCGGAGAGCCGCATATCATGTCACTGGGAGCACCCTTCCTAAATCCCTCTCTACTGCCCATTTGTTCTTCTGCACCCTCTGGCAATATCTTCTTTCGAACAAGACTCCTTGTTACTTTTTCATTCACTATTAAAGATATATTCCTTGCTTTCATACGACTAAATCTAATGGTATTCAAACCATGTTATGATTGGCCAACATCAAAGGGTTTATGGAATATTTAAAACTTTTCTGCATTGTTGGAATAAATATAAGTAGTTATCAGATAAATCTCATGCATTTGCTTTGTATAATTTGCATCTTTTTATAATCGATTACACTAATTTGTCTCACACTAATGCAGATATTGTGAGAAATAATATTTGGTTCAAGTGGTGCAAGGATTTTCATAAAATCTGTTTCTCTGGGAAATTCCCAACAGGTTTTAAAGTTAATTTTTCTCTCTTTAATTTCGTGGAAAACCAATAAATTCTCACTATTTCCATGTCTTCCTTGAGATTCAAAAAGGTCATTTTCGTCATATTTTGAATCGAAATTGTATGGTGTTTATGTGTGATAAGTGCTTAAGAGAACGCCACTGTCAAAATTGGATTGCTCTTTTGTTCCGGAAATTTTAATGGTAAAGATAAATCTTGCAAACATAGAAAAAATCATAGTAGTAACGATGAAGTTTTTCAAAAAAGCGAGGTATATCGATATATTTCATCTAGTGACACCGCTTTGGAACTAAAAATCAACCTTAAAACAGTTTTGAACATTTTGTTTTTATCTGCGCAAGATTGGATACCAAAATAAGCTTGTGTTCCGCATGAATTAACAATGAAAAATGTAATGGATCCAATTTCCATGCTGATACGAAACAAATCCGTCAAACTTTTGAAACGGATAATTAAAAGTTTATCACGTACGCACAATATTACGCGAAAATTAACGATGTCGAATCCCAGCTTCACAAACGGTTACAAACTCCTCGTTGACGCCAGGTCTGAGTTTTTTATGGAATTGGAAAAGAATGGTTCATCCGCTGCTCGAACATGGACAAACCATTTATTCGATTCTATGCTGTCACCAATTTATGCTATTGAAGCAGGCGATGCAAATTTTGAACATAGAAAAGGCGTTGTCTTCCATCATGACAATGCAAAGAGTCCACATATATCTTTATCGAATCTGTAAAAATTGAAAGAGCTTGGCTACAAAACTCTCTTAATGGCTTCAAGTTGGATTCAAAAGAGCTTTGAGAACATTACTTTGCATAGTTTTTCGACCAGGAACAACAAAAAGAGTCAGGGAATTATCGTTTTACAACAAAATGGAAAAAATTCATCGATCAAAATGACGCCTGTATCAGTATTTAGTTATTAATACCTGAGTGAGTACATTTTCTTTGAGTACCTGGAAAAAAAACGAAATTACTTTGTCCCCAACCTAATATAATACAATATAAATTGTTGAAACTGTAGATATCTGCTAGGAATAGGCTATAATTTCTTTATGGTTAAATAACTTTTACAGCTGACGAAATAACCTGGTGTAATCGAGAGAAAACCCAGTCCGAGTAAGGCAAGTACTAGGTTTTGGTATATTACAGTCCACTAGGAAATACGTACCATTCCTTTCGAAAGGGACTCCGTCTTGAATAATAACTAATGTCTACAGTGCAACGATTATTTACTTTCTTTATTTTCAACTATTAACTAACGTTCAGGTTTCTTCCTCAATTCTTACTTTAACGCTCTTTCTCGTTCTACAATCGCCATTTGTAACAACATAGTTTCTTATATAACAAAAAATGAACACATACATCTAGAGCAACTAAAACTACAGATGACATAGAAAGCCGGAAACGAGTTCACCGTAAAAACGACACATGAGTTCTTGTCCCCGTTTTTTTTTTGTGCCTACAAACACAATTGGTTAAACCAGATTTGTTAATATACAATTGTGTCAAAATCTAGCCTAAAACATAGTGAATAAATAACATGCTTTCAACTGAAAAGTGGAATACGAAATGACGAAATAACGAAGCCATAAATTTTACCTCTGAAGGTTCCCAGCCAACTCAATCGTTGACATTGTCATTGGGACAAGTTGCGAAAGGTCGAGTAGCATCCGCTATGTCGCTATTGTTGGTCGCAATGATCTAACGCTAAAGTATAACATTGCAACTACTTTTGTGTGATCATGGGATGATAGAAGTCCTGAATAAACTTTTTTTTTGGTTTGAAAATGAGTTTTTCGTATTCGCTCCAGTATTTCGATGGCTGTTGGAATATTAATAGTGTATGGCCTAGAATGTGGTGGCTGGACGATGTGGAAGCAGACCTTAGACTGCAGGGGGTGAGAACATGGAGAAAGCCACGGAACATCGGTCAAAGTGGAGGAACATTGTCGAGGAGGCTAATAAGGTCCTGCATGCGATTGCCGTGTGATTGCGATGATGGAATATAAAATAATGATTTGTAAATATAAAAAAACCTTGGTGTAAACAATAGTGGGTAATAATTTTAAAGCTGTTCTAAAAACGAACCTCTACCACTACAACCCATCAGGTATCTTGATTTCAGTACATTATAGAGAATGCACTGTTTCTTAGACAACGGTTATAAAAGAGGGTTCAATTAAGGGTACTCACTGTATAGAGACTAGGTGAGCCCAGAAGAGTCCTCGGATCCCACAAGGTCCAACCTACTATTTAAATATTATTTAATTTGTCCAACGGCTATTTACAGATTAAATAATTTATCTCCCGCAGCCGGATTTGAACCCGGAACATTCAGTATAGCAACTCTGGGCTCTTCTAATTCTCCAAACAATTCTAACAATGAAAAATCTATTATGATTTTTAAAAATAATATTAAATAGTTCGACATCCTATTTTCCCTTTTATCATATTAAATGGCCTCGATCATGAGGCGACCTGTGGGCTAGTGGTTAGCGTAACAAACTACTAAGCCCAAGATCGCGGGTTCGTAGCCCGGCAGGTTGCCCTAGGATTTTTTAAAGGGAGTAAAGAATCCTTAGTTACGCCGTTCTTCGGTAGGGACGTTAAATGGGGGTCCCGAGCCTGTACGATGTCAGGTACCCGTTAAAAATCCTATCCTAATTAAACCTAGATAGGCTAAAGTTAGAGCTCCCAATGTAACATCGTCCGATTAGCCATAGCAGCAAAAATTGACGTTAAATGAACAAGCAAACAAACAATCTCGTCTTCAGGTTTCTACCTCACGTACGACCTATCTAATTGTTTCAAATATTTTGATGAAGTTCACGAATACACCGCAATTAGTTTTATCCTTATGGTTTTCTCATTCCATTTTTCTTGAAAACCTTATTGCTCATTCATTTTGTGGAAATTGTTATTCTAAAGAGACTTCTCCCAGAATAAATATAGAATTTATCAATATAATTATTGTTATACCGATAAATTCCTTATTAATATTAACTTTTTTCTCAACTTCACTTTTTCATATCTATCGATCCTTTTATTATTATTACCGGGTAATCAATGAACAACAACAAACCTGTACCACTACAACTCGTGAACGGGTCTGGTGTTTCAGTACATGGTAGAGACTGTACTATTTCATAAACAACGGTTCTGCAAGGAGGTGACTTGTCCTAGGTCTCGCTCAACCGCCAGATTCCCCCCCTTATTTTGGGTACCATATTTTTATAATATTTTACAGAGGCTGGATGAGCCCCAGGAGGGTCCTAGATCCTATATGATCTATCTCCCGCTTCAAACAGACTAAATAAAAGTCATGGGCTGCAGCGGGATTTAGACCAAGATTTCCGGCATGGCAACTCAGTGCTCTACCACTTAGCCTCCCCGCTCCCTGGGTAATCAATGAATATATAAATAATTTTAAGAACTTCTTCTTCAAACAAAAACGTATGAGACACTCTGGAGAATGACACACCCTTGTGGTAAGCCCAGGTTTACACAATACTCCATTACCCAACTGACTGCTTCCAGCCCGGAAATCTCTGATCAGGCCTAATTATACTTTCTTAAAAAAAAAATAAAACCACAATAATTTCTAGCGACAACAGTAGGTACCTTAAAAAGTTATTTCCTAATAAGGACAACTAATTTCATTTCCTTCCTGGTGAGACCGATGAGCTTGTAAGTACTCGGCCAGAGGCGGTCAATTCGCCTACGCTGAGTTACATGCAACCTATTATCATACCCGATCGTTTTATTGAATAATTTTTACATTTGCATTTACATATATGTTCGATTACCTTGGCGGACCTTTCATGAGATGTCGTGATAAGGAGGAAGGTATTTATATCAGGAGCTCTCCGAATGGTCCTGGGGCGCTGACTTGTAATATCTCTCCCGCTGCACTAATAAAATTTATATCTACCTTCTGTCCTGGCCGGTATTTAATCTAAATTTTAATTAATGAATATTAATTAGAACCGTTTGATATTCTGACTAATTGGGCTCGTAAATCTAGCCGGATTGAATTTCTCAACCTTGAAGTATTTCTTCTGAATGCCTAGAACCTACGCCCACAGATTTAATTTTAATTACTAATATTTGAAAAATTAAAGTTATTTCCTGAAATATCAGTTTTATAATTTAAAATAATTTTGATTTTATCATAATAGTGGCAAGTCTGTTTGTTTTTACTCTTCGATAGTAACTTACACAAGGCCACATCGATCAACATGTTTGGGTTGGTTTTTATTGGAAATTATTTGGTAATAATATGATATAATAATAGACAATGTAATAAATAATATTCAGAGTTTTTAATATTACAGCTAAACATAATGTTTGAACATAAGTAGCTCTATCCTATGCATACAGATTATTAATAGTTTCTATAATTTTTTGCTACTCTCACAATTATATTTTAAAAAATTATACTTTCTTTACTTATTCTATATTAGTAAATTATTTACTTTTTGGACACAAGTAAAAATTAATGGTATTTAAAATACTATATTGAAAAACAAAAAGATACGAAAAAATGTTGAGTGAGACTATAAAACAATATACAGAGAAATTAAAACAAATAAATAGATTAAAAATGAAAAGAAAGAAAAAAGTAGGACAAAAAATTAAATAGGGTACTAAGTGATACCTTTTTTTCGTATTATCCACAATCGAAGTGATAATTACAAATATATGTGTATATCGGCTGAGAAAAATAAGTAACAATTAGAAAATGCCGATACTAGATATTTTTTGTCAATATTGTTTGGTAATGATAGAACATTTTGAATTAATATGTATCGTTTTTAATATTGTCAAACTTATTGCTTGAATTTTCGATGGCTTATTTTTTCTTTTTTTTAATTCTCTATATAGTATCGGTTAACATTATGGTGCTAAAGTAAGTTTTCAATATATATCAGAACAAGCAAACAGGAAAATCAAATGTTTCGTATTTTGAAAAGTAAAAAATTTTTCCAAAAAAAATAAATAAAAATATGTGACATTCTTTTTATTTTTAATTGAAGCATACTGGTTAAAATACATAATTAAAATCATCGGAAAATCCATTATTTATTGGATTTTCTTGGCTCCACAAGGAGAAAAAGCCGAAAACTGTAACCTGAGAAAATTATTACCAACATCTCTAGATTTCCCATCCTAGTTCCCAATCTTTGTCGTTCCTCCAGATTGCTTAAGATTTCGACAATCACTCTGTAATATTTATTAAAAATATTACTGATTTATTTTTCGAAATTCTCATTTTTTAGCACACTTGCCTATATTAGCTACGCCTGTATCTATGAACGTTTAAATGTATATACCGGAATTATTGAATTCGATTTTTGGCCACTTCTAAACATTTAATTAAATTGAAACTTTGCATACTTCAAAAGCCGATGTAAACACAATAATTTAATTAGGTTGCCTCATTATCCTTACCAGGATCTTCAGGATTAGCGGTTTTTCATATCTGAAGACACGGTAACGCCTTCGCCGAGTACTAATGTATGCATGGCTAAATCTTTGAAGCAAGAATATGACTACTACCAGGATCATTTTGGGAGTTTCGTATATTCTGCAACTAAAATAAATAATATCTTAAAATGATTAAAAAACACGTTTTTTTAGATAGCCGTACTGAAAAGTAGAAAATGGCTATTTATTTAAAAAAAACTATACAACACCCGTTTATAATCAACTAAAATGTAAAAAAATAACTAATAGTAAAAAAACACGCTTTTATAGGAAACAAAACTTTTGAAAAAAGTTCTTATAATTTTTAATAAATTAGAATAAGAATATCGTGTCCAACAAAAACATTCAATTTTACGTAAAAAGGCGTAGAATGGTTGGTTTAAATTTTTGTAAATATTTTATTGACTGATTTATGTTAAAATAGGATCATAATGAAAATATATTAAAAACCACCTAACTCCATTTTACGATTTTTTTTTTCATAATTCTTTTCTTATTTCAAACTTTTTTTCTACTTTTTATTTTTCCTATTAAAGGGTGTTTTTTAGTATTTTAGACTATTTTTTATTTTACTCCTTAAAAACCACCGGATACATAACTACTGCTCCCAGATTTCTTTGAGTCCCACCGAACACACCTTCCAGGTGTCGTTACCTCGTACTCTTACTCTTACCCGAGAGCAGCCAGGCCCTAAATTAATGAGATATCCGACTAATTACGACCAGGGGCAGCAATGAACTGGCCAAGGACCCCGACCACAATGGCACCGGCCACAAAGAACTCTTTCTCCTCTAGCGACATCTTTTATTTTTATATCCTCCTCTCGCCTATATTCTATAGATGGTTCTCTTTTATCCTCCGGTTCACGCTCAGACAGAAAATTATAAAGGATATATAGATTAGACAAAGTATCTTTCTTGTATCACAGACATGGTGGTACTTTTCCAATTTTTCGATGTAGTACTACATCCGTCATTATCATTGATTAAATTCAAGTAATCTGTTAAAAGACTATTTTTTTTCGTGTACTTCTACAACCCATGAAAGTACTTGGGATAAGTGCATGGTAGAGAGTGTACTGTTTCTTGGACAACGGTTATACAGGGAGATAATTTGTCCTATATCTAAAAGAATAGTGGAATTTTAAATTACCGTATCTATAAGAAATTTAATACTACTTTCATAACAATTTCTTTTGTTTTTTTACTAAGAACAGAATGGAGTTAGTACATAACAACTTTGTATATTCCTTTCATGAATTATTCAGGATATGTACGTATTAATCTCATGTTTATGTTCGTTATCTTTTCTTAATTATTTTAAATGCTTTTCAGAATATAAAAAAGATTTAAGCAGGGATGCAATTTGGAAAAATCATTGAAGATGGTTTTAGTTATCTTCCTCGTAGGACAAATAACACAGTGTTACTTTTGGGCTTAAATGATTAAACAAACCTCCTAAAATTAGCTATACTCTATTATAGATTTTAAGTAGAATGTGATATTAATAGGATGTTGATAGTTGGGGGTGCAGTCAAGAAAACACGCAAAAATAGGTGAAACTATTTTATTTTAAGTGCCGACGTTTCGACCTACTATGTAGGTCATCTTCAGGGCTATGAGAAAACAGACAAAAACAGAATAGACTGTAAAAATACATAAAAAGAGGTACAGAAAAATTAGACAAAATGTAGAGATATAAAAAAGAATGATATATAATGAAAGGATATATGAAGGTATATGAATATATATATACATAATATATACATATAATAATGTATGTAGGTATATGAATAAAGATGATGACATGGTAGATGGATAGAAAGGTGATAATGCAAAAAAAAAAAAAAAAAAAAAAAACAAAGTACAAAGAGAGCAATGAAGTAAACAGAAGAAAAATAAAATGAAAAAGATATGAATATAATGAGTATGGACAATTTAGAATAATAAAGATAGAAATGTATTGCAAAGAAAACATTAGTATGAAAATAGACTCATGGGGAGTATCATAAGTGCAATGAGAGAACATGAATTAAAAATATGATACCTAATAATACATCGAGAAGAATATATTATAGAACGTAAAGAAAAGGAATCTAATGTATGACGGGCCGGGAAGTGAAATATAAATAAAATTTTAAAAATATAAGTATCAGAAGTTATGTAAAGGTATAAATGTTATATAAAGGTATACACTATACATTGTATAACAGATGTTGTATCCAGGTATACATATATTATATAGAGGTATACATGGTATGAAGTTATATAAATAAAGATGAAAGAATACAAGGAACAATACATGAGAGATATAAGATATCAGTGAGTGAATAGAGATATATTATAAAAAATAATAATGTTCTGTGAACATGAACACTTAAATTAAAACTATATAATTAAAACTATGATGGATGTTAAAAGGGATGATGGGAGAAATAGGTGTGAAGGAAGGAGATGGAGAAAGATGAAGAGAAGATATAAATAATATGAGAGTGTACGAACCCGATTGGCAGCTGGGACAGCGAGTGACTGACGCGGATAAAACCGTTAAACGACGGAAGCGCTGGCCGCGATCTCTGTCGGTCAAAGGTCAAAGTAGCGAAAAAAATTCAAAAAAGTAAAAATGAAAAATAAGGAAGTAGGGAAAGGGCAATATGGGGAAATATGGGGACGCGTAAAAAATGTGAAAAAATAAATAAAAAATAAAGTTAAAGGAAAAAAAAAGGGGGTAAAGAAATAAAATACTAGAAAAGAAAAAATAGACAAGAAACGGACCGTAAAAACGGAGAGAAATAAAATATGATTTGAAAATTAAGGAGTTTTTAGTAAATTAAAAATTTGGGAATAAATTGAGGATAGGTGATGTGAATCGGACTTAAGGTTGACGGTGGAGGAATCTAAATTGATGTGGATGGTTTCCGAGAGAATGCGTTTTTCATAGTTGGGAAAGGAAGATAGGATAGACGTATTATCGAAGTTGAAAATGTGGTTTAAAGATAGGGCATGGTCAGAGAGTTTTGGAAGCGGTTGGGTTATTGGATGAAATGGAATATTTATGTTGGGAAATACGATCTTTAAGTAAGTTTTTAGTTTCGCCGATGTAGGAAGAGTTGCAATTGGGAGTGGAGCAAGGGATACGGTAGACAACATGTGAGCGTTGTATAACGGGAATGGGATCTTTAACACGGGTATAGATTTTGGAAAGTTTGTTATGGGATTTGAATGCTAAACGTAAGTTGGGGATAGAGGAACGTAGGGATTTTTGAATATTATTTGAGAGGGAGGGAATATATGGCAAGGATCTGTATACTGGGATAGAGGGGGGGTGTGTAGACAAGGTGGGATTGGGGTTTTTTTTATAGTCTTGGATGAGTTTATTAATAATATGGAGAGGAAAATTGTTTTTTAAAAGTATATTTTGGATGCGGTGGATGTTAGTTTTATGGAAGCAAGGGTCAGAGAGGGATAGGCCACGGCGGATAATATTTTTGGCAACGTTTATTTTTTGGTGGTGCGGATGTTGGGAGTAATAATTGAGGAGTCTGCCAGAATAGGTGGGTTTGGTATACCAGTCTGTGGATAAGGTGTGGTCAGGATTTCTAATGATACGGAGGTCAAGGAATGGTAATGATTTATTGGATTCAAGTTCCACTGTGAAATGGAGGCGGGGATGGTATGAGTTAAAAGATGATAATAATTCAGGAATAATAGTGGGATTTAGGATAAGGAGGAGATCGTCCACATATTTCTTAATGAAGATAACATCATACAACGTGTGGACGATCTCCTCCTTATCCTAAATCCCACTATTATTCCTGAATTATTATCATCTTTTAACTCATACCATCCCCGCCTCCATTTCACAGTGGAACTTGAATCCAATAAATCATTACCATTCCTTGACCTCCGTATCATTAGAAATCCTGACCACACCTTATCCACAGACTGGTATACCAAACCCACCTATTCTGGCAGACTCCTCAATTATTACTCCCAACATCCGCACCACCAAAAAATAAACGTTGCCAAAAATATTATCCGCCGTGGCCTATCCCTCTCTGACCCTTGCTTCCATAAAACTAACATCCACCGCATCCAAAATATACTTTTAAAAAACAATTTTCCTCTCCATATTATTAATAAACTCATCCAAGACTATAAAAAAAACCCCAATCCCACCTTGTCTACACACCCCCCCTCTATCCCAGTATACAGATCCTTGCCATATATTCCCTCCCTCTCAAATAATATTCAAAAATCCCTACGTTCCTCTATCCCCAACTTACGTTTAGCATTCAAATCCCATAACAAACTTTCCAAAATCTATACCCGTGTTAAAGATCCCATTCCCGTTATACAACGCTCACATGTTGTCTACCGTATCCCTTGCTCCACTCCCAATTGCAACTCTTCCTACATCGGCGAAACTAAAAACTTACTTAAAGATCGTATTTCCCAACATAAATATTCCATTTCATCCAATAACCCAACCGCTTCCAAACTCTCTGACCATGCCCTATCTTTAAACCACATTTTCAACTTCGATAATACGTCTATCCTATCTTCCTTTCCCAACTATGAAAAACGCATTCTCTCGGAAACCATCCACATCAATTTAGATTCCTCCACCGTCAACCTTAAGTCCGATTCACATCACCTATCCTCAATTTATTCCCAAATTTTTAATTTACTAAAAACTCCTTAATTTTCAAATCATATTTTATTTCTCTCCGTTTTTACGGTCCGTTTCTTGTCTATTTTTTCTTTTCTAGTATTTTATTTCTTTACCCCCTTTTTTTTCCTTTAACTTTATTTTTTATTTATTTTTTCACATTTTTTACGCGTCCCCATATTTCCCCATATTGCCCTTTCCCTACTTCCTTATTTTTCATTTTTACTTTTTTGAATTTTTTTTCGCTACTTTGACCTTTGACCGACAGAGATCGCGGCCAGCGCTTCCGTCGTTTAACGGTTTTATCCGCGTCAGTCACTCGCTGTCCCAGCTGCCAATCGGGTTCGTACACTCTCATATTATTTATATCTTCTCTTCATCTTTCTCCATCTCCTTCCTTCACACCTATTTCTCCCATCATCCCTTTTAACATCCATCATAGTTTTAATTATATAGTTTTAATTTAAGTGTTCATGTTCACAGAACATTATTATTTTTTATAATATATCTCTATTCACTCACTGATATCTTATATCTCTCATGTATTGTTCCTTGTATTCTTTCATCTTTATTTATATAACTTCATACCATGTATACCTCTATATAATATATGTATACCTGGATACAACATCTGTTATACAATGTATAGTGTATACCTTTATATAACATTTATACCTTTACATAACTTCTGATACTTATATTTTTAAAATTTTATTTATATTTCACTTCCCGGCCCGTCATACATTAGATTCCTTTTCTTTACGTTCTATAATATATTCTTCTCGATGTATTATTAGGTATCATATTTTTAATTCATGTTCTCTCATTGCACTTATGATACTCCCCATGAGTCTATTTTCATACTAATGTTTTCTTTGCAATACATTTCTATCTTTATTATTCTAAATTGTCCATACTCATTATATTCATATCTTTTTCATTTTATTTTTCTTCTGTTTACTTCATTGCTCTCTTTGTACTTTGTTTTTTTTTTTTTTTTTTTTTTTTGCATTATCACCTTTCTATCCATCTACCATGTCATCATCTTTATTCATATACCTACATACATTATTATATGTATATATTATGTATATATATATTCATATACCTTCATATATCCTTTCATTATATATCATTCTTTTTTATATCTCTACATTTTGTCTAATTTTTCTGTACCTCTTTTTATGTATTTTTACAGTCTATTCTGTTTTTGTCTGTTTTCTCATAGCCCTGAAGATGACCTACATAGTAGGTCGAAACGTCGGCACTTAAAATAAAATAGTTTCACCTATTTTTGCGTGTTTTCTTGACTGCACCCCCAACTATCAACATCCTATTATAGTACCCACAGTCAACTATTTCTTTCTCACAAGAATGTGATATTGTAGGTTTAGCCCCTGTGTCTGGTTTTTTATTTTGTTCCCTTTCAGAGCTACCAAAATGTCTATTTAGTATTACGATTTATTCAATAAATTGACACATTACAATAAAAAAAGTATTTTAAAGTAACCCTGGTTTCGTAATAATTGCACTTGTATCCAACTATTCGCAGGGTAAGCTGCCGGACTGGTACCCTTTAAATTTTTTAAAGGGTGTAAAAAAATCCTTGGTTATGCCGTCCTTCGGAGAGGAAATAAAATAGCGGTTCTTAAACATTAAACAGGCTTGAGTACGGTTTCAGGTACTCATTAAAGATCCCTATCCTAATTAAGCCTGTGTGAGCGAAATTTGGGGCTCCTACTGCAGCATCGTCCAATTAGCCGTACCACCCTTAAGTGATGTTGAATAAAAAAATAAAACAAACAAACGTTCAACATGTCAGTGGTTTCTCTTTGACATATATACAATTCTTATATAATAAAATCCTATATTTTTCTCTTACCAGTATTATAGGTCTTTCCAATAATCTAGATTTTAACGAGCATTCCTGCAGGTATATATTTCTCCAATTTCATTTAAGATGCTTGGAGCTCTACTTCCAATAATAAAAGTTATTATTTTTTTAATATTTGAAGTCGAACAAGATGTTAAACGTATTTTAAAACCTTAATCGTTACGGATTATGTGATGTGGAGAACATATAACATCCTTTATCTAAATCTAAATTGGCTCAAAAAGTGATTCTGAACAGAAATAAAATATTCGTGTACAATATCAAACATCACTAAAGTTATTATTTATAACAGAATACTACTATTTTTAAAATTAATATAGGTACGATTAGTAAATTTACTAAAGACACAATCTTGACATAGGATTTTTACGGACTTCTACATGTAGCTTACCTTTCAGGCGAGCGGTATAACTTTGTCCAAAAATTCATCTGCAGCGTCACTTCTGGTATATAAACTAAATGTAAGTTCTATTTCTATAATTTTCTTAATACCTATTTGAAATTTTGGATGGATAATTATAAAGTAATATAAGATAGGTATCCTTATATTCTATCACACAAACATTTAAAGATTATTAATTATTATGTTTTAATACGTTACTAATATTTTTCCCTATTCCCTCCGAATTTATGTATTTGTTTTATATTTTATGATAAAATACTTTAATACTGGCCAAATTTAAAATATTGAATGAACCTGTCCAGAAAGCATGGAAACGAAGATATATATGCGTATATATATATTCGGTTAGATGTATATATTTTTTTTTAACATTAACTGTCATATAAATGAGTGACTGTAACATCCCACTTATTAAACATTAAAAACGTTTTAAAATTAAATCTTAATATTATTATTATTATTTTTTGTCATAATACTATAAAGCACCACAGACTTTAACAAAGATACTAGATATATAAAAATATATTTAAACTTCGTATCTATGTTTTTCGAGGAGATTTATTCTGGTTTCCACCCGTTTAATTTTTAAATTATTCGAAAGTATCACATTCCACATACAGACACTTTTATACATTTATAATTTAATAAATTATCTACAGGAAAATATAAAAACATTACTCCCTTGCTTGTTAATGATTACTTTACTTGAAAAACGACAATGTACGTGAAGCTGAAATGTTTATCGTATATTTGCAATAAGGCTAGATTAAAAAAAAAATTTAATCTAAGTGGTAAAAAAAATTGTTTCTAAAACCACTTTATTTTTTTTTAACTTCTTACAGGTGAAGGTTTCACCCAAGGGCAGGAAAAAAACTAGCATTTGTTGCAAATGTTTCAGGACGGTAACAGCGAGTCTGCTTATAAGCAAAACGTTACCATTACATGTTGTTGTAATGTAGTCTCTATTTGAAACCTCATATGTTTCATTTGAATGTATAGGTATAATTTACGGAACTAGCAAAAAATGGATTGAGTTAATGTCCCATTTGACTCAGTGTCCCATAGTCTTCTTTGTAATACACTGCAGGACAACGAGTTTCCCGAGCAACTCTACACTATCATAAGGTCCTTTCTGACACAACGTTCAATAAGGGTACGAGTCAGCGATGAGCTGTCCAACCCCTTTCCACTTACGTGTGGTGTACCTCAAGGGTCTGTGCTATCACCGGTATTATTCTCAGTTAATACGGCGGAAATCGTTGGTGCCAAATACAAAAAAGCTACTGTGGCGGCGTATGCCGATGACAGCGCCATCTACAGTAGCTCATTGAATGCAGAGAGCTCTACGGCAGGTGGAGGTGGCCCGTGAGAAAAAGACTAAAAAACTGGACGGATTGAATATTACAGTTAATCCCAAGAAGACCGACTGTATTATCCTCTCCTTCCAAAAGAATAAGCGCCCTCTACCTAAGTTTATAGAGTGTATAGAGGCAGAGAAAACAAACCTACGACAAGGAAAACGTATCTCGATGTCACCCTCGACCGGCACTTAACATTATCCCAGCATTGTACTAAGAAGATCAGGTCGGTTAGAACCAAATCTTACAGACTTAATCACCTTTTAACCTCGCCAAACTTATCACTCCGCCTCAAAGTAATGATCTATAAGGCAGTTATTAGACCAGCACTCCTTTATGGGGCGGCTATAATGAATAGCATTTCACCTACAACTTCAAAAAGGCTCCAACAATTTCAAAACAGTATACTGAGGCTATTGTAAGGCACACCTCTCTACAAAGGACGAAATCAGACATAATTCATACACGAGACCCTCGGACTCCCTCCCGACGGTTACGGACTTCATCACACGGAGGCATATCAAATTCTTGACAAATGCAAAGTATCGAATGTGAAAAAAACATATTTTTCTTTTTCATCTGTAATGATTGCTTTAGGATTAAATAACGTTATAGCAAATACTTGAATCTGAATTTACTTATTATCCGTATTATCCCTATCCAGATTTAATTAGGATAGAGATTTTTAACGAGTGTCTGACATCGTACAGGCTCGGGACTCCCGTTTAACGTCCCTTCCGAAGGACGGCATGACCAAGGATTATTTCCTCCCATTAAAAAACGCTAGGGCCATATGCCGGGCTACGAACCCGCGATGATGGGCTTTGTATGTTGTTATGCTCACCACCAGGCTGTGCAAGACATTTCATTATGTATATTATTATTATCATCCTTGCGTTAAACGTATAAAAACTAAATCATAACTACAGGAATGAAATATTTTCGTTATGACAATTAAGAGTTAGTCATCCATGAAGATATGCTATGATACGAATCCGATCGTACTTGATCGCATTCCCTATTCACAGCCAATCACACCGACATGATTGACCCATACTCGGCAACGAACCGCTATCACCCTCGTACGGCTACAGAAATGTCATCACGATCCCCGTTATTCGATATGAGTTACTGCTAAGTATTCAGAAGCCCTGACTAACAGTCTACTGCTACAGTAGGCTGCGGAACAGTGAGGGTGTGAGCCGCCCAATGGATTACTGGGTATGTCTAAACAGGCCTTCCGTTTTTTTAGTTTCTGTTTTATATAACCTTCTTAATGCCGTATCTTTGAGTGACAACGAATTAATCCGACATGCGTTATTGGATAAGCACGTCTCGCTCATTCACCATAACTAACTATACCGTATCAAAGCATAAACACAAGTTACCATATTCATAATCCGTGTTTGGTTAAGTTTTTTTGCTCATTTATTATACAGTAACAATTTATATTAACACAAAACTTCTAAAAAATATTGTGTTTTTTGGGGATTTTTTTTGGGGGGGGGGGGAATTTCCCATGCAGCCAATTACGAATTTATTAAGTATGATCACTATTGTATACTATACTATATATATTTATTTATTGAACGTAAGTGTACTGCGATACTGATGATTTCCTCTGGCTTGTTTGATGATAGCAACTGCTTGTAATGGGTTTCATTGTTGTATAATGGTTTTAAGAAACTTAAATATTTTGCCAAACCTGCTTAGTTGTTAAACGCGTCACCTAAAAAACATTATTTATCTATATCATATGTGTATATAAGTGTATAATAATATGTATACAAGTTTCCGACATGATGGTAAAATTATTCAAACCCTTCCGGATGGTTTAACTACATTGCCGTGTAGTCTTAATAGACTTAAGTCTTGTTATTTTAGGAAAATGTCACAATGCTCTCTCTCACTACACCTTCAATCCCTTTTGGGATTACGTTGTTAATCTTTTTAGGGAGTAACAAGTTATTATTATTTGTGAATATTTGTTCATTCCACTAATGTTTAAATATTAATAATTTATTTTATTAAATATTTAATAAAATTACCGAATACCAAAATAATTACTAAAATATTTAATTTATATTTTATTTTATTAGTTATTGATTTTATTAAGCGACTCGAACCCGGGTCGCCCAGATCGCTAGTCTGGAACTCTACCAATTGAGCTATACTGGCTCAATCAGGCTCACTCCCCGGTCATGGCGACCCGGTTCGAGTCCCGGTCCTGGACATATCTTTTCTTTTCAAATAAAAATATTTAAAAATTAGTAAAATCAATAACTAATAAAGTAAAATATAAATAATAATAATATAATGACGTAAGTCAACAAGATCCAAATTAAATAAATGTTCAAAGAGCATTCTTCCCCTCGTATACATACGAGAACGCGGGGACATGGGATCACTGAAAAGAAACGATATGGCCATGACCGGGGAGCGAGCCTGATTGAGCTAGGATAGCTCAATTGGTAGAGTTCCAGACTAGAGATCTGGGCGACCCGGGTTCGAGTCCCGGTCCTGGACATATCTTTTCTTTTCAAATTGAAATATTTAATTATTTAAATGAAATCGCTTTATACGAATTTATTTAGTAAAGGCGAAAGATTTATTGGCTTTGAAGGGGGGCCATCCTTATATCCTCCCGTAGGGTAAAAAAATTTTGTTAGTTATAAGTTGATATATGTTAGATGGTGTTAAATATTGTATTTGGTTGTTGTTAAATAAATTTTGGAGGGTAAGCAAGAAGACATTTATTTTAATGTATTTATTCAAGTATTTATTGATGGATTATTTATACCAGTTGTTGGTCTATTTATTTCGTATATAAGCATATTCCAAAGCTGAGGACAGAAGATTGTAGACTGGCATTCATGTAGTGTATAAAGTCTATTTCTATTTTTAAAGCATAGTTTCCAGCGTGTAATAAATTTATAAATATATAAGGTGGGATAAAATATGTATTTTTATAAAATAATATTTATTGCAAAAAAATGAAATCATGAATTTGAGTTAAGAAGAACGCCAAGAATATTTAATGAGAACGAAAGAGCTGAACAATAGGGTATAATTAGTAAAATTATTCATTGTTTATTATTTAATTAAACATTATTAAATTCCGCCGCTAGCTAGACAGTGGGTACCCTATATATAAATATTTATTTATTTTTTTGTAAAATTATTAAAATGTTTATGTCTATAATAAAACTGCGAACTTTACGTCTTGTAATTTTAAAAGGTCCATTGCAGTTAAGCTTACTGCAGCATATAAATACTGCTAAATAACTTTTCAAGAAGTCCTTTTTTGTTCCTCGTCTTTTCCTGTTCGGCCATTAAGCCGATCGTAATAATGACTCTACTGATTGAGTTTGGCGCTTAATATGCGATCCAAGAAATAGTAATTATGGTTTACCTTTAAAATATCTCGAACTCTTTTTTCAGGTTATTATATGGCTGCTCTGAATTATTAACTTTGTTATTAACCACTGCTATTTCGAAGTTCTGTTCTAAATGTCCAAATAGCTCTCAGTATAATGTTCTAAATCAGTCATTTTTTTCTTATATCATGTGAAGATTAGTAGTCCAGAAGATGTGATAGTTGTTTGTAGCGTCTAGTCAGTTCTTGTCTTTTTATTTTTGCATATATTTTACATGTAAGTCCTTTGTCCAAGTGAAGTCCGAGATAGCGTACATTGTTTTTAGAAGGTACATAGTCATCAATTTTGACTACTGGACACAAAGCTTTCCGAAGAGAGAAGCTTACATAGCACGATTTTGTGGCGTTTACTTTGATTTTCCATTTGTGGAACCACTTTTTTAAATTTTGGAGAGGTTTAGAGGTTATGCTACGATCTTTGTAGTAAGATATAATATAATGACTGCATTGTCAGCGAAGTTATAGATGGTGGTGCGTGGGTGCTCCAAAAGAACAGATGTGTAAAGGTAATAGAGAATTGGGCTTAAAACACTGCTTTGTGTAAATATATTTAAAGTAAACGCAATGCTAATCCTCAAGAAGAATAAGCTGTGCTATTCTAATTATATATATAAAGTATTACATTTTTTTTAAATCTCTTTCATTTTACTATGAGCTCTACTAACTATCGGATCACAGGCATTAGGGGAAATATCGTAAATCACTGTTAGCCACTCCAAGACAGCGGATTTCTTTCTGGTTTTTTGAGAACATTGTCTTAAGCTAATCCAACATTATCTCCGTACATATACATTGCTGTTTTGTCAAAAATAAATTCGACCCATTTAAGGCACTTGGGATTTGAGACAAATCCTCACCCAAGGTACTGAAAAAAGAAAAATATTAAATATTATAACCAATTCAATTTCTTTTTAGGATATTTATAGCTGTTTGGAAATAATAAACTAGTAATAGTAATAATATGCCATTTTCCCCATCATTACCGATTGAAAAGTAATACTTTTTTCTAATACCAATCCACTTTTTATTCTTTCTTCTTCTTCCGAGGGCCCTTGACTCTTGGGGAGTCAGGGCCTCCCGTTATTATTTCTTATTTTATTACATAGCTTGAAAACCATTAAATCTAAAGAAAACAAAATATGGACTACTAACTTTTGGAAGTAACCATTCAGAGATATCACTCAAACAGTAACTAAACTCCAAACTCATCCCAAGGCCCTAGACTCAGAAGCAACCCATTTAGCAGAGACAGGATACGCCTAGCATAAATAAGCACTAATGAGAAGTGTAAAGGACAACTTAGGTAAGATCTTGGGAGCGAGGCGCTAGGGCGTCTTGTGACGTCAGAGTCCTTTGTGCCTGCCTCTAGTGTGGGTGTAAGGTGTGGCTGCCTTGACAATATCACTCCCTTATCAGATCCGCTATTTACATTCTTCTTCTTTTTTATATAAACAATTTAAAACGCTCTCAAAATTGATCAAATCTTAAATTCTATAAGGGACAACAAAATACCAAATGCATTGAATTTTTCTGCATCAGTAACTTGGACTGAGCCGGCTGGATGGCATAAGAAATATTGAAATTCCCCACGAGAAAAAAAATAATAGACAGTCGTTTAGGAGCGTTTTACATCCCTGAATATGAGTAAATATTTTATTTCTTATTGAAGGGTAAAACAGAGACCTATTTAATTAAGTTGTCTATGGTATGTTTATTTTTAAAAAGGTTTGACCTTTTTTTAAAGAATTTTGTCCCCTCCCCACATGCGAAACGTTAGTTTTTTTTAAGGTAGTAGCGCTGAACTAGCTTTTTTCATTTTCAACGATTTTCATGAAACTTGTCGTCCCAATGTAACAAATGCAATGTAACATCTGAGGGAATATGACCTAAATTAATTCTTTAAGTTCCTTTAACATTCTTGTTTAAAAGAGGTAATTCGAAAAGCCAACTTCCAATCCTCTTGAGGATATGCAAAGTAGCCACTAGCCATCTGATTTACATATGGCTAACCTCAGCTACCTCAAGTAGCCATAAATTAGCTCAAACCTTGTCATTCCATGGAACTCTTCGATATATCTTTAAATCCTGAAAAGGCCTGTTTGTTGGGCTCAGCACGCATCGATACGAGTAATAGCTGTTGTCTACCCCAGTTTTTATATTGCGATTAGCGAATTCATATGCAAAAACATTCTACATCAATTCTCAGTACTGTTAAATATACCTCCTTCGCTTAATAATTCTCTGTATATTCCATCATGAAACCCTGTTACGACACTACTGGCAATTTTGTTACAATGCTTAAGTTGACCAAATGCTTGGGAAGCTCTTTTCTTATGGCATAATGTGTTATAAATATTAATAAAACCTTAGTATAATATATTGAAAAGACTTTCGAATTTGTTTATTTTTAAATTTAATATTTAATATTCATAGCAATTATTGTTAAAGTTTGACCATTCATAAGTTTGAAGACGACAAAGCATATTAGGAATAGACATTATACGACTTATATTATTAAAGTAATGTTAGAATAGAATGGTATTCAACAAATCGTTCCCTTTAAGTGCCAAGAACGACCGGTTCGATATACATATTTTTATTTACATTTTTTTTACAAGTTCTGCATAAGTCCCCTCCCTGTGACTTTGTTCACTCTTAATAACTTCCATAACGAATATAAAACATAGGAAAACTAGATATTCCGAGGTTGTAACGGTTCATGAGACACAGATATTATAATGACGTAAGGCGGAAGATAACACAAAATGGAATGACTGTCAGGGACGTGCTGCACTAACACCGTTTTCGCTTTCGATTCAGATTTAGAAATAGTATCAGCATGTGATCAGATAGTATCAGTATCTATCATTGATCTGTTGCAGTATTCTCTGAAATGAAAAGTTTTTGCAAAATTACTTAATATTCGTATTGCAGGTAATTGTTCTGATCTCTTAAACTTAGACGCTGAAGTTAAGTAAAGAAAAATGCTTATAAGTTTTTGAAAATATCATCGATACAAATACAAAGTATCGAATGAGAAAAAGAAACACTTTTTTCTGTTCTATCTATGGCATTTTATGTAGGATTGATAATTCATAAAATAATGCATACAGAGTCATCTATAAGACACAAATAAAATATGTAATGTCTAGGGCCAGGATTTATATGTAATACACATAAATATACATATGTGGTTATTTTTTGAATAATATGTAAATAAAAGGGAAGATATTTAAAATCAAAATCTGCGAAAAATGCACTATTTATTGTTTAACTTTTTTTAGAAGTTTTAGCACATCCAGTCCCCTGTGGATTTTGGCCACGAGCATCATTTCTTTCTAGCCTGGGTTATTTCTCAGTACATCTTGCTATTTCTTCTTCATTGTGGTTCCAACTTCTCCTAGAACTTCTCCTGTGGTTCCTTCTTCTAGCTTCTGTATACGGATTTCAACAGAAGAAACGCTCTGGGATAGTGCCATGCTTTGGGTTTCGAGCTTTGTTGTCAAGTGAATTAAAAAACACGTACTTGAAGCTATGCAAGCCAAGTTGTTTTTCAAGCTGGGTTTCTCCATCAATGATTTAGGTTTATCTATTGCTGCAGACAAGTTCGAATCTAGAACGTCTTTAATTTTCTCGAAGTTGTTGCAGTAATATTCGGCTGTCTCTAAGTGCCCCGCCCCACCTTGTAATTACTGGCTGAGGAGGCAAAGATAAGTCTGGAAAAAGCTTGATAATTTGGCCTGAGGCTTTAATTTTTTTTAACATTTGATATTAAAAGTTCAACATCAACAAAGTTAAGTCTGACAAATTCTGCAACTCGGTGAAAGGCATATGCGAGGCATGAGAGATGCATCACATTCGGATAAAACACCTTCAAAGAAGCTATATATCTATGAATCTCCCTTCAACATCAGTGTTTTTGTCGATCAAAACCCAAACAGGACTATTTTGGACGTAATTTCATATTTTAGCAAGAGTTTCCATATAAAAGGTATATGTAAATATAAAATTGTATTTGTAAAATTGCAAATAAAGTTTATTTGTATATTGTTGTAATCCAATCATCCATATAAAGGGTGATTTTTTAAGAACTTTCGAATTTGATTTAAAAAAAAAAAATTAGAGAAATTTATGAAATCTTTATTTCATATTTCTATGAGAGTCAATAGAACGATCTATATAATTCAATGTTTAAAGATGATTTCATGCAAATGTTGACCGTGGCTACGCCTCAAATGGTTCATACGCTGGGTCCAATTTTGCATACTTTCTTCTACATATCGGCCAGTATCTATCACGAATAAATCCTTCAATATTGGCTTCCATTGCGTCAACCGTTGCGGGCTTGCCCCTATAGACATGAGCCTTGGCATAGCCCCACAAAAAATAGTCTAAAGGCGTTAAATCGCACTTTCTAGGCGGCGCTTCTCATCTTTTGATAATAAAATTCAATAATCTGTAAGCATTGTTCGTTTGTAAGTCGATTCATGGTTAAGTTATAGACCAAACTGAACATGTTTTAACGGTAACATATTACACGAAAACAGCTCAGCTGCCAAAAACAGTGATGCCAAAAAGAAAGTTGCTAAAAAATCACCCGTTACATACCTTTCAAACAATTTTTTCTTAATGTTGGTTTCATCGGGTATGTGTATCTCAATGTATCGCTCTAAGAAATTCTTAAAATAAGGATTATTGATTTTGTGAAAGGGAATGTCAACTCTGATTAATGCGCGACATAAATCTGTATTAAAAGTTGACTCACTTGATGAACCAGCAGACGCTGTTCTGAATGTCTGTTGTAGCTTTGAACTTCTCTCTTTGTTCAGCTATTCAGATATTCTGTGTAACCAGAGAATGTTGTGAAGTCAACACTGCTATATCGCAACACGGACGATAAATACGTCAGAATCACTTTTAAATGTCTCATCGGGAAACTCTCTGAGGTATTTGGAAACTAGTTCCCCTGCTTTTGAAGGCTCCATTGGCATTTTTTAGGCTGAGTTTTTCTCAGTGGTTGCGGAAATACTGAGCGAGAGCGACTGATTGAGATTGAGGTAGAATAGGAAGGACGAAGGGGAATAGGGAGTGAGGGATGCTGAGATATTGGGCAAGTAAACCATTCAGATAATTTTATTGATGGGTACCTATTCTACTGTGATTCCAAGTAAATCAGGCCTTTCGGTTTTGAGAGGTCAGCGGTTGTTAGCACGTCGTCGAATGCTAGGAAACAACGACTATCTGGCTTACTTGTCGTTCTGCGCGCCTTGGAACATTATTTACTCAATATTCATCTGCAAATTCGTGATTGTTACGGAATATGAAAGAAAACATGTGGAATATGCAAACATATTTGTGAAATAAAAATGGGGTTAGATGAATCGTAATGCCTTAAAACGTATTTTAAACAATTGTTCATTATGAATCTAACTTGACTAAAAACATGTAAACACATATGAATCCGAACCCTACCAATGCCATAGTTGAATTGAGTTTGATGATAAATACTGATTTTGAATGAACCTTAAAACAGATTTTTCACTCACCTGAATTTTTTTTCACTTTCGATACTTTATGTCTGATTCCACGAAATAGTAATGGTACCTGCATAAAAGTACTTAATTATTTTGAACGGATTTGACAAGTCTTTTGCAAGAAGTAGCATCAGAGGTATACATACCATCTCCAAAATGTATGAGAATATAAATTTTCACATTCATGAACTTTGAGTAATATTGATCAACTGTTGATTTTCAGGCATATTGTTGAAACTTAACCACAATATTGTGAACAGTAAGGTAGATATGAATATGATAATATCAAGAATTTAAGTCATTATTTGCCTTCCTCTTATTTGATACTTCGTTATTCAGTGAATTAAAATGTTTAAACACTACTGATCGAAATCAAGTAGAAAAACACCTGTCAGTTGTATTATTCCATCAGGTTTGTTAAACAGAGTGTACTGTTCTACATATTTTTTGTGCTTCGCGCGCTATTGTAAAAAATCATTGGTTATGCCGTTCTTCGTTGGGTGTGTAAAATGGGGGCTCCAAGCCGAAGGGTGTCGGGTAGTTGTTATGGATCCCTATCCTATTCTATTATCCCTGAATAGGCAATATTTTGGTCTCCCACTGTAGCTTCGTCTGATTAGCCATAACAGCTTGAAGCGGCGTTAAAGAAATAAAATAAAACACGCCTAAAGCCATTCGAAGTTCAAGAAATAAAGCCTATTTCGAGTACTCATTAATGTTATTATTTAATCTGCGAGAAATTAATTACTTCTAGGCTTGTATTGACTTAAAATATTTAATATAGGCTTCTTCAATAAATATCATACCACTAATAGAGTTATGTCTTGATATTGTTGACGTAGAAAGATTATTCGTTGATGTTAATGTTTTTTATGAATCCAGATTTTTTTATATGGTTTCAGAGAATTATTAATATTAACTTTTATAAAAAAAGTTGCAGTCTTTTTCGTTTTTTTCTTGTTTTTGAATATTGATTTAAAATTTTGGTTAGTCGTATTGACAAATTAAACGTTATCGATATATAAAAATCAGTTCTCGTTGTTAAAGTTAACAGTCGACTAATTTTATATCTCAAAAATGAGTTTCCTGTACTTAGGGAAGCAGAACCGTGTTGTTTCGTAGTAAATTATGTGCTTGAAAAGGTTAGGCTTGAAAAAGAGGTACAGCTGATATTAATACACTATTTCTAGCCAAAAACTGAATGATACCGCGTGACTCAACACAATTAACTCTATCTGCACAAAATTCAACTTAACCACTAATTCACCGTTTGTAACGTTTTTCCTCAAGCGCCACACGGCGCTTACAGCGGTAAGAGGTAAAACTAGAATTAGCTATGTTTAATTTCTTGTTTTCCTTGTTCTAGCCAATGTCATAATGCTGATATATTTTTTCTCCCTTAGCCACGTGCTAAGTGAAAGGTAGCGACTCCTCGCCAAGGGCTTTCACCACACCAAGGCATCGACGGGAGGATTCCTGCCAACTGGGCTGTGTCCCTCCAGCCCAGATATCGCTATGTAATTATAGAAAAAGTGGGTCGCACTACTGATCCCTCGTAACTGATAGTGCAGTCGTATCTATCTACCGTTCCAACTCATCTCTCGCTCAATTTCTCCCATTCCGTCACTTAAGAGATAATTATTTAAGAGGTTCCCTTTAGGGGGTACCGTCTGAAGAGTAGACCGAAACGTAAGTGGGAATCCTCCCACTACGTTATAAACGATTAGCGTATAAATTGCCCCTATATGGCTTTCACTTCATAGAAAACAAATATGGAATCATAAAAAAACATATTTAACAAATTTAATCAAAATATGCATTTATTTTCGTCAAATATGTGGTAGATGTGTGATTTTCTTAAAATATTGAAGTAAAATGAACATTTTTTGGATGAAAATGGATTTTTTTTTATCAAGTTCTAATGATTGATACAACAAAAGAACATTTTTTCAATTTATAATAATAAAAGATCTGTTAAATTTTCAATTTTGAAAACTTCACTCTTCGAAATTGTTTGCAACCACATGGATTCTCAAATGTTAGAATGTAAAGCGACGACGATCTGGGCGTAGAATGGAATCATAACGACTAAAAGATCGTTCAACATCTTCAGATGTTATAGGTCCCTTGCTGAAAGAAGTTATCTCGTTGGGGGTAAAGGGTACACGATGTTCAGAGGTGACTTCTGTTCCGCTGGTAATATCAGGAATCCGGGCAGATAGTCTCCCACCCTTTGTTCTTGCTCAGTACTTCTGCCAGTTTTGATCTGATCAGATACTCCCAGGCATTCCTCCCACCTATTCGATAACCTTTTTAACGTTAGCCACGTATCTGTCAGTGGAACATTTTGGGACTCAAGTTTGGTAATGGCTTGTGCGAGAAATACGCAATGTTAGAAATGAAGGCAAAGTCGTTCTTTAAATTAGGTTTCTCGAATAAAGACTTGGCTATATTTATCGCTACTGCTTCGTCTTCGAGATGTGAAAGGACATTCTTGATTTCATCGTAGTTCTCGTAGTTCAGTAATGCTGAGCTCCTTCCAGCCAAGTACCCTGTCAATATTGGTTCTGGTGGAAGGCACAGGTCTGGATAGAGATCTTTCAGCATTTGAATGTGACTTGGTGCTTTTAAGAACACTTTTTTATCCGAGGAGATTAAGGGATCTATGTCACTTAACAAAGATCGGACAGTTTCTACTACTCGATGCAAGGCATGAGCAATACACGTCACATGAATTATCTTAGGATAAAATACTTGAATAGATTGCCCAGCCTTGAGCATGTTGGGGACAACATCAGAGAGAAACAAAATAACTGTTTCGTTCAAAACTCCACTGGGCCATAGGATATGCATCGAGGCATCAAAGAATCGTAAAATGGTGGAGTGGTTACATTTTTCGAGAACTTCAGAGTTCAAAAGGAATGGCTTTGAATCCACATCACTGTCAAGATTTCCAATAACTGCATTGGCAATATAACTGCCCTCAACGTCAGTTTCATCAATTGACACTCAAATCGGTCCATCTTTGGTAAGTTCTCGAATCTTGGTTAGTGTATCTTTATAGATATCTTCCAGGTGGTTAACCCCAGAGTGCTCTCATCCCAATATAGGTCTGTAAGAATCCTTTGAAATGATGATTATTAAGTTTGTGGAAAGGGATATCTGCTCTGACCAAAGCCCGACCCAGATCTGTAATCAGAGTAGACCTACTGGATGATGGAGATGTAAGGAATGCTTGATAGGACGTCCTCTATTTCTTGCTATTTTTATTCTCTTTGTGCGATCAGGTCGCAATTTATTGGGTGACTTGGGAACGTTAAGCATATCACAAGCTGAGCAGTACAAAATATCTCCATAACTTCGAAAAGTTCTGCTGGAAATTCATCAAGGTATTCAGCAACCAGCTGTCGCTTTGAGGCTGATGTTTTTCACCCAAAAAAGAATACACTAAGTGACCGAACGAAATGAATGATTGGACACTTCAACGAACGAGCTGAAAGAAAAGACAACGATGGTAAACTAAAAGGGCCAGTCACTGTTTAGAAGCATTCTATGTAAATTACGAAAATATGCCTGGTCAACTGGTCAGAGCAGACCACCATGTCTCCCGATCCACCCAATCAGCCTCCTGGTGTCCTTGACCAGCCATCTCCTCCTTGACTTCCTCCATCCACCTGCTTCTGGTACGTCCCCGTCGTCTCCTCCTATGTGGAACCCAATCCAGAAAGCAAATATGCCCAAAATAAAAAATATGTGCAAATATGTAATTATTTTGATTAAATATGTGGAAATATTGTACATATTTTGATCAAATATGTGGAAATATGTATTTATTTTGATCAAATATGTATAGATAGGCAATAACATCCAAATATGTGAAATAAAAGTAGGCCCAAACGGTTTAAAAAGTGTCAGTATGAACACTTCTAGTTGAAAAACGTCTGTAAATTGCCTAGAAAAAAATATAGAAATATATACGAATCCGATCCCTAGTTATTTTTACACTTGATATTTATTATTTATATTACTATTTACTATTACTAATTTTATTATATTATTGTATTTTAATTGTTTTTAACTCAAAAATAATATCTTGAATTATAATATTTGACCTTTTATATATATGTGGAATAAAATAGTCCTGGTGGAGGTCAATAAATTTCTCTTAAGTAGGGAGAAATGTTTATTGGAGAGCCAACGTTAGACCACACTGCATCCGGAGGGGGGGGGGGGCAGTGTAAGTCCGTCAATAATTCTACTCGCATCAAGGGAACTGAGTTCTAACAACCCGCGCCCGTTAAACCCGCCCCCACCCCTCTCCAGCCCTGAAGAAGGCCTGCAATAAGAGAAATTTTTTAACCTTCTTCCACACATAATAATAATAATTCATTCTTAGGGTCAAGAGATTATTATTATGATTTGACAAACAATTTATTTCCTTTATAATCATGTTAAAAGGTAATCATGATGTCTTAAATGTAGTAATTAATTAACTGGATACCCCTTTCGAATGTATGCATACATAATATTTCGGCATTTTTCTTTTATCTTCGTAGAGTTAAAAAGTTATTAGGATTGAGTCTCCATCCTTTAGAGTTCAGTGTGGAAATGACAAGTAATGTTCCTTCATTTGTATCGGTATGCTAGAGAAATTATATTGATATACCGAATTTTTCATCTATGAAAGAAGCAAAGAAAAGTGATTGTTCAATAAAATACGCCTTGATAAATTATAACTTTTTATATAATGACATATGACATATGACATATTTTTATATAATTAATAAACGATTCGTGAGATTCCTTGTTAAGTAGCAATCAATAGTCGACAAGGAGCAACGGGCTCTTTAAAAATACGTGACAAATTAATTTTCTAATATTAAGGTTCTTTTCACCAATTATTTTCTAAATAAGTATATGGAGAAGGTACAAGTATACCTTCAAATCATTTCCATATTATTTATTGATGTTGTTTCTTGTGATCCTGTGTTGATAAATCGTGTGCGGAACTGTCCGTATTTGCCCTCCCACTCCACTAAGGGTCATCAAAAGGCCATCAACTCTAATTACAATTTTGTTTTTTCGAACACCTATTCGTTTTTTTTTTTCCATACACTCATCTTGTAATGATGGCCGCTTTGTAATTAGATGTCTGCAAAGCTATTAGCCCGCCGATAGATCTCAAGGTTGTTAGTTATCCTTTCCTCACCAGTTCGTCGTCTTTAGCGTGTGGTTTACTGCTGTCATCTTATCCTTTTAGATGATTCGCTCATACTTCATGTCGTTTCTTCTTTCCTAACTTTCCTTAAAAGGGGGTTGAATTATGACTAGTATGAATACCAAAATGAGTTTCTTGTACTTAGGGAAGAGGACTCCTGTTATTTTCGGATTTAATAATGAGCTAAGTCAGTTATTGCTTATATTACAACTCCATTTTAAGCCTAAAACTACTGAATGGAACAATCCCGCATCTCTCAAAACTGTTAATTCGCTCTGGGCAAAATTCGACTTAACGACTTATTTACCGGGACTGCATAATTAATCATAAATAATTAAATATGCGCAATGTTGTTGCTTGGGTTACGAGTAGACTTATTATATTTTTTTTTTACTTATTTTACGTTTTAGGACCTTTCCAGGCATAATTAGGCTAGAAAACTTAACGACATTAAACTTGACCTGAAACACAGGCTCGGTACTTTCATTTTACTTCCCCTCCAAAGGATGGCAGAACACAGGATAGTTCAGACTTATTGCTAAAATAACCCTAATAAGATATTTATATTCTATTCTAATAGCCACACCTTTATGATTTCTTTTATAAAGGTATATTTTGAAAACCCTGGATTAAATATTTATGTTGATTAAAAGAATGGTAAATGAGGACACATTATAGAAATAATTGCAAAATCATCAATTATGATTTTCTTTATTTTATCTAATAATCTAGAAATACATAAATAAATATTAGTTAATTAATTTTGTATGATTCACCTTCAGGACAACAAGGAAAGCTTATCCCATGTTTTTATTAACGGTTGAAGTGGCTTTACTCATTTTACACTCGTATTCCTCGCATCCTATTGTTTTCTGATTTCCTCGAATCCTCCTTCAATTTACTCATCCGATCCATCATACACTTCAGATTCAAATCCTTATAAGATTTTCGGGTTCATAAACGGAGATTCGCTGAACAGCAGTTGTTCACATTTTTTCTTATTCGGTCCGAATACTTATGAAATTTCTTTATTTTTCCAAAGCTTCAGTACTAGAACTATATTCATATCTCATCTGTCTGTTTTGGTTCTCACTATTTTTTTTATTTTACGACTTCGAATCATATAACAA
The DNA here is from genome assembly GCA_964056705.1 of Troilus luridus. NCBI lineage: Eukaryota > Metazoa > Arthropoda > Insecta > Hemiptera > Pentatomidae > Troilus > Troilus luridus. The sequence continues at coordinate 107,253,379 of OZ057412.1, forward strand.
CTTTATATTCCTTTGTTATACTGGAATATTTGTATATGTCTTGGACTGGATTCTCCTATATTCCTTCATCCTAGTACGTTTATTTCAATCCTCTGTCCAAATTCGCCCATCCTTCTCTGGCCTTTCTCAATCCTGAAAAACTTTCAGATTTTTCACTCTGCCTCCTAATTCAGTTCCTTCAATCGTATGTAACTCTGTAACATTTAACTTTTCCAAATAATTCTTTACTTCTTTAGTCCACGTTGTTGTTGACTTGTTTTTCCTAAAATATTCCTTATCAATTTATAAAAATTGAAATTTCTTATTATTTAAAAGTTACGTCCTTATATCATATTGCATTTTCATATATTGTTATTATTAGTTTATTTAGTCTTCTATTTTCATTGGTATTTTCGTTGTAATTTTTTAATAAAATATTTTTTCAATAAAATATAATTTTGTTTCTGTACTACTATAACCAATGAAGGTTCTTGGGTACAGTACACGGCAGAGAGTCTATGATGTTTCTAAGACAATGGTTGTGCAGAGTAGTGATTTTTCAGAGATCACTTTCAACCGCTAGGTTTTTCATTATTAAGAGTACCACCTTTATAGAGGCTGGGTGAGCCCCGGATGGTAGCCAGATCCAACAGGGTCCATTTCTGGCTGTTTAAACATTAAGTAATTTTTCATAATAATGGATTGAATTGGTGATTCAAGAATTATACAAAATAAGCAAAACTTATTTTATTATGCTAACGTTTCGGCCTAAGTTGTAGACAATCTCTGAGGATGCCGGGGGGGGGGGGGGCGATGAGGGTCTGAACTTTGTAGAATTTGAACTAAAGACTGAACTCAAATAATTTATCTGTCACAGCCGGATTAGAACCCAGGACTTTCTGCACAGCAACTCACCTCTCTACCACTAAGCTATCTTGCTCCCTTTCTAATTTAAGCATTTCTATATTCATCCACTATATATCAATACTGATTAAAACTATTAAGTGTAAATAAGTAACAAAAGAGTCTTCTTTGTTTTTATAAATATAATCTTTCATCACTTAATAAACATTTTCAATAAATGTTTGATAATTTATTTTTAAGCGCATACTTTATGACTTTATTGATGAGGGAAAAATATAATCGTAATCGGTATATGATTTTTTTTTCCAATGAACACAAAACTGAATCACTGGGTATAATCAAGAATATAATGTAAGTAAAATCCATTAACAAACTCGATACACCTTTCAATAATTTGTAATCGTGTGCTATTTGAAGGTACATATGATTATAGGTAAAAAAAAAAAGGAAAAAACCCCTGCCTTATATGAAACTCAATGACTTACATTTAAGAGTTGCGGTATTTTAATTCCAGTTGGTTTACAATAGTTGGAGGACGAGCTGGTAACATGAGAGTAGCATTACAATGAGCCTTGTGTCAATGTTTACAAACACGCATTACGATAGTGGGGGTAAATTGGTAAACAGAGATGGAAGCCGAGCGGCTTCAGTGAGTGTCTGTGAGTGTGAGGGATAGTGTTCTTTAGTGTGGTGAGTGTTCTTTAGTGAGCGGTCTCTATGCGAGTCTACGTGAGGCTCTCTCTTCTGGAATATGACTGAGGTTAATATTACTTAAGTCTTTTTTTATTAAATTCAATATAAAATAAAATATGTGAAGTGTAAATGTTTAAACAGTTTTTTTTTTATTAATTGTTCCTATCATTTAAGGGTGATTTGATGATGTGTCAATTTACTAGTAAATGAATCATTAAAAATTCATTAAGTTGTATAAATAAACAGGATAAACCAGACCTTATATTTTAATAAGGTATAAATATATTTTAATCCGATACTAGATCTTATTTAATACCAGACAATGAATAAATTTGTCTATGAATTAATTAAGATTTACGAGTAAATTAATTTTTAAAACGTTGAATTTTATAGAAATATAAAATTCGAATACTCTCTTGTATTTTTTAAGATTAAAAGTCTTATAAATGTTTACAACACACAACTAACAAAATAATCTTAATCTTTCATTAAATAGCACTTAAAATTCAAAGACTTTCAACATGACGCTTACCTGAAAGCTAGACTAAGTATTTCATGAACTAACTTTGAAATTTTAATATTTATGGAGTAGGTCCTACCCTTTTCTTTAATCATATACTTAGATAGATTTGAATACTTACATACTAACGGTACAAGTGTATATTTTTGGTAGTTACTATTCTAAAATATGTTGTGGCATTAGCAACCTCATTTTTTTTCAAATATTTATAACAATCATTTTTTAAAAGATATTATAAGACAAGCTCGTGTCATTAAGGGTTAAGTTGGTGAAGTTTCTGTGGCAGTCAACGAATCATTGAAAAATAAAATGGATATTGCTGGCGGTATAATTTTATCTTTTAAAAACAAATATATTTTCGTCAGGTACTAGATTACATTTGCAATTAGAAAACATCTATTAATAAATTAAATTTTACACGTAAGTAATTTATATATTTCTAAAAATATAAAAGTTTAAGATTCTATGTTCTTAAATGTTTACGCCACACTTAAAGTGATCTTAAAACCATTGATTTAAGGTGCTAACCTGGAAACTAGAATAAATATTTCCTAGACTAACTTTTAAATTGTATTATTTATGGAGATGTCCAGTTCGTTTACCTCTAGATATGTACATTGATAGATTCGAGCATGTGTACATACTTAGAGCGCATTTCAATAATTTCTGATTACTTGATAAACAACGTATTAAAAAAAAGTAATGGTTTCAACTGCCTTGAGCATCGGTGAATAATGTATTTAAAGCAATTCGTAATGTAAACAATTTTTTTTAAGATTCCATTCCTACGTGACGTTCCAAATATTTTATTTACCAAACAAGAAAACCAAGTCGTAAACATTTAAAAAAAAAAATATATATATATATATATATATATCTAACTTTATTAAATCAGCTCAATCAAACAAAATAAAATACTTCAAGCTACTAGTTACTGTTAAGCAACCTATGGAGGATTGAGAAATTCACCTACACGTCAAAAACCTCCCAAACTTTCATGAGGTCGTACCTCCCTTGACACATATTTTCGTTTTGGATATTAGTATTTATAAGCATCTATGATCATTTAATCGTTTATTAAGGGTGATTGTTTATTTATTTCTGCCTATAAGGATAATCTGTAGAAATGACGCTTCATATTTAAAATCTTGAGGTATGTTTGACCTACGAATGAAGCAATGTCGTTGAACATTTTTTTTACAACCTTTTTTTTTTAATTAAGTATGGTTTTTATTCTGACTGTTCTCAAATGAAAGGCCAGTTTTGTATCGGGACAGTTAAACTAAAATTTATTTAACAGTATTCATTTACTAATAGTTGGTTTGTTTCAGTTAACTTCACTGTAAGCTGTAATCAGTCGATGCTGCTATGGGAGTCCTAAAATTCGCCTATCCTAGTAAAATTAGGATAGGGGCCTTAATTATAACTGTATGAGACATAAAAAAACTCGGGAACGCCTTTTTACTTCCCATGCGATATGCGACATAACTGAGGATATTTTTACTTCCTTCAACTTAAATCCACTAAATATACCGGTTTTCTGGAGCTAGGAACAGGAATCAAACAAAGAAATCTCGACCGCCACGAACCAATCACTACTAATCTTTCCGCTACACCATTTCTACTCGAGTTATGTTTGCTTCATCATCACACAGGTGGAGTGCATAAGCTTACTAAAAGTGTCGTGAAATAAAATTATATAAAAAGATGAGAGGAGCACGAGTGATCGTAATAGGGATTGGAATTCGTAACAAGGTAACGTGACAAGTAACAAAGCGTGATCGTGCATAACATTTCGTCCTGTAACCAGTCTCTTTTCCCATTTTTTTTTGGACTAATTTCGTATCTTTCTTTTTTTTATAAGACACCTGTTGTATAAATGTTTTTTATCTGGAAATTATTTGATAAATTAAATTAGGTGATAAAAGATCACCCATGGTCTAGTGGTTAGCATAACAACCTACTATGGCCAAGATCGCGGGTTCGCAGCCCGGCAGCTGGCCCTCGGATTTTTAAAAGAACTAAAACATCCTTATTTATCCCTCGGAAGGAACGTAAAATGTGCCTCTACGGAACCAGGTACTCGTTAAAGATCCCTTTCCTAATTATAACTAAATAGGCAAAATTTAGGGCTCCCACTGTAACATCCCCCTAGCAATATTGTTACTATTACTTATTAGTAAATATCCTAATATTAGCCCTAGCAATATTGTTATTAAATAAACAAACCAAACATTACTAAATAAATTAATCATATTAAATAAAGTTCAGTTAAACTTTTGCGATGCCATAGCATCTTTCCACTGAGATCAGTTACGTTATAAACCGCACCGCATAAAACAAAAATGTTTATAAACATAGTGGGAAAATATATCGCTTCCGTTCTAGAATAAAACACAGAATCTAAAGATTTTCTATTTCTTTTGAACACATACCAACATTAAAAACATTTCTACAAAATACGAATTTTTAGTACTATTTTGTTTTTATGCATTAATGTGAAGATGCATATTAATATTGTGTATTTATTTATTCTGAGCATATTTCGCTTATAAAAGTTATTATCGCCGAAGGAAGGTAATATTTTTGAGGTGATTCAAATTACCTATGGGGTCTGCTGTGGTCTAGTGGTTAGCATAATAAGAACGCAGGACCGTAGCCCGGCAGATGGCCTTAGATTTTTTTAAAGGATGTAAAAAATTCTTGATTATGCCGTCCTTCAGAAGGGACGTAAATGAAAAATCCGAACATCTACGGTTTCTAGTGCTTGTTAAAGATCCTATCATAATTATATCAGGATATGCAAAATTTATAGCTCTCACTGTAGCATTGTCCTATCAGCCATAGCAGCATAAAGTGACGTTAAAAGGAATGTACGAAAACTGAAAGTCAAAAATTAAAGAGAACAGGAAATATTTTTTTATTTATTAATAAGTAAATAATTATTTACCAACTCGCACTGAGAAATAAATGGTTATATTCCGCCATTTGCCCCAGGTTTATGGACATATGGTTTATTACCAAGGTCGTCCAATGAATCCCTTCAAACACGACACAGTCTGGAATCAGTTCTTTCTTACTCCTTTTTGCGTGATCTAGAATTACACTTCTTGGATAACTTAACGATTTTCTATTACACTGTCAAGCAAGCCCACTTATATTTAGACTAGTGTATCTATAATCTTTGAAGATGTTATCAAGGCTGGAGGTTTATAAATTTATTTTTTCTAACAATCCTAAAGCTATTTCTTGTTTATTGAATTTATTACTAGTAGTACACGGTTAGTTTCCTTACTGTTAATAGACTTAGTTGTATAATTCATTAGAGGCCATGTTTATTTCATTAAACTGGCTTGTATGTTAATTTAAACGGCTTGATTTCAATTTACAGCCTTCAGTCAGTCTTACAAAGCTTAGTCTTCCATTTATATATAGATATATATATATATATATATATATATATATATATATATATATATATATATATATATATAAATATTTATGTATATATATATTTTTTTTTTTTAAATCGTGTGCCATATGTTAAACAGAGTGACAAAATTTAGCCATTTCCTCCTGGTTGGAAAACATTTGCAACCAATTATTTTAACAATGAAATAATTAATTTTAATAAGCCTTACAAGAAGAGAATTTATTTATTTTTACGTTGTAAAATAAGGTCTATATGTTTATCAAATGAGATCATTATAAATACATAGTACCATAGACACTTATGAATATAAAGATTTTTTTCTAATATAATAACCAATAATAAATAATAAATACAACAATTAATTATATAATAATCTGATATCTATTGTGAACATCAAGATATTAATATTGATAATAAGTTGATGGGAGTTTTGAAATTTATTCTTCCTGCGTATCCCAATTTAAATATTTATCTCTTTTAAAATCGTTAACAGTTTTTTATTGATGTTTATTCTAGCCTGTCGGTAATAGTAGATATCATTTATTTTCAATTCACTGTGGGAATTAGAAAATGCAACATTTCTGCAGTCGGCAAAAAGTACGTTAAAATAAACATTCCCTTTCATAACTTAAGAATTTTCACAGGATAATGTTTTCTAAACTTTTTTTATTGTTCGTCGAGTCGAAGTGAACAAGTGAAAGCTAATAATGTTTATCACCTCTTGGAAGAGGTTGTAAACGATAATGTGAGAATAAACATACAAATGAGATGAAAGGTATAAGGAAGCGAAGATCTCAGTATTATTGCTTCTACTTCGAATCTATTTTACATCATACTGAAAGGAAATTCTTCATACAACTCACTTTCAAACATCATAAATGTCTTGTAATGTATCATTGCATAACTGTTACGACAATACCTTTGTTGTTTTCATAAATTTATTTTAAATGATTTTAAAGGCGTTTGCTAATAGGTGCATAAGAAAATTATCTAAAAAGTTCTTCAGTATTTAATCACCTTTGAACTACACTTATACCGATCATCTGATTAGTATATGTGCTGTTTAATTTTGTTTTCTTAATAATTTTTAATAATTACAATTTCTTTCAAAGTTAGATTATTATTAATGTTATTATTGTTTTTATTTTATCCAAAACCCATTTGTAGAATGCCAATGTCAGACTATTAAATAAAGTATTGGAAGATTAAAGAAATAATATAATCTAAAATAATTGTTTCATCAATTTGCATTGTGACTGCAAATAAGCACTTTAAAATTGCATATGTTTCATGTTTTTTTTATTTAATTAAATTAGAATTAAATAAAAATATATTCTCACAATTTCTTTTTTAATTTTGTTCCTACACTTATCCCATGTCATTATGTATCATTCATTCTATTTACTTGTATTTTAATACATTTGTGGATTTCAATAAATATTTATATTTTTTAATATTTCCCTAGCATGACAGTTGTGCTGCGTCCAATATGATATTATTAGAGCTAAAGTTCAAAAGAAAATACAATCAAAGCAAAAGTGTAATTTATTTTATCAACTTTTATATGTGCGATGGGAGAGGGTCAGGGTGCCATATTACTGAGTCCCTTATCAGCTGTGTCATGCACATTATTTATTCTCTTAACAGCCATTAATTATCAATATGAGATCTGAATACCCTCCTAGTGCTTTCCCAGTCTCTATAAATACACATATAGATGTGTATGTGCCCATAATTAATAGCAAATCCTGGCAGTTAAGCCTGATATAGCCCAAGTCTACTCCTTGCAAAACTGTTTGTTGGGAATCAGTAGGGTCCCTATAATGTACAGAACATAATACCCTTCGAGGATTGTAATGTTACAGGTGATATTTTATTTTTTATTTGTAATGGTGGGTTTTTAATAAAAATATTAAACAACTGTAACAAACTAGCCAACAAATTTCAGTTCATATCAATTATAATTTCGTCATAAGTTACCGTTATAAACGACCATTGCCCGCAATTTTCAGAAAGTAACACCAACACCAATTATCTTTAAATAGATAATCTAAAATCGTGGAACATAAAATTGAGCCTGGAAGGTCTATTAAGTTCTAACTGTCAATAATAAAAATACTCCTTGCCGTTGCAATTTCTTCCACTTTGACGAACTATACTTTATAAGGCCGACAAGAATTAAACCTGAACGCTGTTATTACTTTAGTCTTTAATTGGAAACGTGATATGACCATATGCGAACTATCTCCTGGATCCACAACACCTAGCCTCGATTCACTTATTTTTTCTTGTCTGCTTTCACCTAAAGGCCGAAAATGAAAGCTTATCTGAAGGTCTCGAGATGTTCTGTCATCAGTAATGTTATTAAAGATTAATTAATTAATTAAAATATATAATTATTAATCAGATAATAAACATCCCTATCCATATTATATCTGGATGGCCAAAGGTTAGCACTCCCAGTGTAGCATCGGTTTGCCATAGCAGCATAGTGAATAAACAAACTAACAATCATATAATTATCACAATTTTTATTCTTGAATAATATTAGTTGACCTTATATATTTTAAATGAGGAAGAAAATGGTCCGGGTGGAGGTCAGGAAAAAGAACTGTTTTCATGTCCAGTCAAGTGTCAACTCTTGACCCCATTAGCCATGATAATGAAGAAGGCCTGTAATGCGGGTGGAAACGTTGGGTTTAAAATAAACAGTTCTCCCTACTAAAGAGAATTGTTTTCTGACCTCCATCCGGACAATTTTCTTCCTCAATTTATTTTTAATATGCAGTTTTTTCAATCAAATTCATTTAGTAGGAATACTTTCATTTATTTCAAAAACTTCATCCTCTTGCGAGTCAATGCGAAAAAAATTCAAATACGGAGATCAAATTGGGTGGATGCGAAACAGTGCAGATGTAAAACAAGAGAATAACATGTAAATTTATTTATTATTATTTATTTATTATTTTATTTATTTATTATTTATTATTTATTAATTAAATCTTAAAGTAAAAGTGTTTGTAAACTATTTTTATGTGACTTTTTTTTATTATTAATTAAATTCCGATTTAGAATTAGGTTAGCCTATTTTGTTTTTATCTTGTTTTTTTTACAATTATAATAAAATGTCTTTAAGTATCATTAATGGAAAAACTTCATTATATATCATAATATTAAAACTAATAAAATGTAATCATAAGAAATTTATTGAGATGAATATTTGAAATATAAACCATTATTCATGTATCGTCGTTGCAAATGCAAAATTTGTAGCGTAATTGGAAACTTCAACGTACAGTTTGAATCACCGTACTGAAATAAGATATCTAATTTTTGTAATAATTTTTTCGTATTTTGTATGCTTAATTCCATATGTAACATTTTTAGCCTTGCGAAGGGATTTGAATTTTTTTTAACGTTGTTTTCTTTACTCATACGACAGTTAATATTTCAAATCGATTGACTTAAATTTAAATACAATACTATGAAATGTTTTTTATCATTTGGCGATTACAGAAATTTATGATCTCAGTTGTCCAAGTACAGTCTTATCTTTAAAAGAAAGTTTTTGTATTTTACTCATATTTTATACAACTGTATTACTTAATTTATAGTTTTAAACCAAAAAAATAATTGTGTTGCTAAGCATTACAGTAAAAAAAAACTTCATTAATCACAAAAATTAATTTAATGTACCATTAAAAAATAAAAAAGTAGAATGATATTATAAACAAACATAATTCTTTAAAAAATGAATTATGTTTTTCTAGCCAAGATCGATATCTCTCTTTGTATGTAGCTTATCGATTATTCTTATAAAGATAATGAGCATCTGTACTGACATGAAAACATTCGCGTAAATACCGTATTTCTCTAATACCGTATTTCTCTAATACCGTAATCATTCCTGGATTAGACTTTTCAAAAAACTAAGGTATCATCTTAAATCTACTCAAACTTTATTAATAAACTTATCGAGGCACTGTCTTTCAAGTCACGAAAATCTTCTAAAGAGAAACGATAATGTTTTAAACTCATAAAGACTTGTGTTTATTCAAACTATTGAGAGAGACATCTCCCCTTTTGGGAACAAACCCTCAAGAGTGCCTAGCTAATTAAATTCTCGCAAAAGTTCGCACGACCTGGAGGAACTAAGTAATTCTTAAGGCAGAAAGCTTGATAACACCATAGCTCCCTCTAAGTCCTTGAGTGGCGAGGAGAGTAGTGGTGACATTGCTAAACCGAAATTCGTCATTGTGTCGTCCGCTAAGATTAGCAACAACTCGAGAACAAGCGGAGTTTGCAATTTGGAGCTAGCAGCTAGTAGAGCTAAATAGATTATTGAGTCTGCCTCTCAGGCATCCCCTAATGCCAATCAAGGAAACTCACTATCTAGAAAGGTACTTAAGGGAGCAACTTGAAGGAGCTTCTGATTAATGATGTTAAGTGTACTGTTTATTCTCGGAAAATTAGTTCATTAGGATAATTAAGATATAGAACGACTGTAACATTTATCAAGCTTATTAAATTACAGAATGAAATGCATGAATATGTAAATAAGCAGGAAAGTGTCATTACATTTATATATTTGCTGAAGGTCGGTAATTGAGAATCTTAATAAATAATCGGCGCTTATAATGATATAAGCTTGATATCAATACTTGAGTAAGAAATGAGTTTTCTTAGATCACAATACCTCACTATTACTCTAAAGTCTAACTAATTCCAGTGTCTAATAACATTAAACCTGGTAGAACCTTTCAAATGAGGCGTCTCATTCCAAACCCCGGTAAATCCATTTTTTTCCAAATAATTAAAATATTGGCTGAAATATTACTACTGCCATAAGCGCACGGCTCCAAGCCCGCTAAATCCAATGTAAAACGTATTATGAACCTAGCTTTCCACGTCAAAAAGCTATGAACTTCTGGTGATTTAAAATGGTCATTCATTCCAAATCCAATTAGATCCATCCAAAAAACCACATTTACCAGAATTCTGATGGTCCAATTAAATATTGTATATATGTTGACAGTAATGCCATTTAACAGTGTATTAAAGATATTAGTTTGATTTGTATACTTTTATATAGATGGGAGAGATTAAATACGTTGACTTATTTTACCCTCGTGGAAAATTTTCAAAAATGGATTTATCTGGGTTTGGAATGATACGCCTCAATGTAGTATTTTAAATAGTTATATAAATAAATAATTTTCTTAAACAGAAATATTATTCACCCTGCCTTAATTGAAGGAATATTAAACTTTCATTCGACTGGTACCTCGTTCATTGTAATGCATTTCTTTCTCAGTCTTAACAATTATCCTTTAATTATGATATAATGTAAATTATTTCAAAGTTAACGATGTGTTATTCATATTCTGAATTAAAAGTCATTTTCTAGCACCCTATGAACGTAAATGTACCAAAAAACTTTTCAATCATATTCGAGGTTTTTTAAAGGGAATGTGTTGCTTTCTCTGTCTTTATTTAGCTACAGATTTGTAAAAAAAAAACAAGGCTGCTCAAATTAAAATTTGCTTTCTCATTTCATTAAAAAAAAACATACAGAAACTTTTTCTTATGAATTTGTTTTAAGGCGGTTTCCTGATACAAATCTGGTTTTAAAAAATAACCACTGCGGTCTCAGAAAGAAAGTAACCGTATTGATCCAAATAGAAATAATACACTTTAAAAAAAATAAAACTGTACCGCTACAGCCCATAAAGAGTCTTGGGCTCAGTACAAGGTAGAGACAGTACTCCTTCTAGGACAGCAGTTCTGCAGGGAAGTGATTAATCCTTGATCACGCTCAACCACCAGGTTTTTACCACAGTTAAAGGTACCCACTTTATAGAAGCTGGGTGAGCTCCAGGAGGGTCTGCAGATCCCACAGGGTCTATCTATGGCTGTTAACAGATTAAATAATTTATCTGCCGAGCTGGATTGGAAACCGGGACCTTTTTTTTGTCTAGTTAATTTAATGTTTCCAAACTCACTACCACTTAATTCCAGCGAAGCCGGAAAAGTGAAATGGTACACTTGTAATGGCTATTACAAGCTAACTGAGCAAGGAAACTCAATTAACTACACAACAAAAGGATATTATGCAAACGTTCTGCAAGTTGTTTCCTATCCTAACCTGGCACAATTAAACAAAAAGTTAAAAGCAATATTGAGTGAAACTATCGGATTTGCAATGATGAAATAAAAATATAAGAAATAAAAAAATAAAAAGTAAAATAGAAGGATAATTGAAATTGAGACAAAATAAATAAATAAGTAATTAAAAGTAAAATAAATAAATCAAAAATAACAAATATTTATTGAAAATTTTTTTTTAAATTTATTTATTGATATTTACAACTGTATAATAAAAATACATCTAGTAAATGTGCTAAGCGATACATAATGACATGTGAAAATGACAAGTAGAGAAACTACCCACTGGTAGTACTCAAATCATAAGTTCAACTAAGAAGTCACGGGGCCATCTTCTTTTCAGACGCCTCGGAGGATTATCGGGAATTGAAGAGGAAGCTAGGTTTAAAACCAGAGGGTTTGAGTGGAAATGAAGTTTGTTATGAAAGGATAGATAGCGGGTTCGGGCCAAATCAGCAACAAATGGGACATTAAGGTCGTTATGGATGATTTTATTCTTAACAAAATAAGGAGCATTAAGGATTTTACGAAGGATTTTTGATTGTAGGGATTGGATACGAGAGGAATTCGATGGCTTAGTGGAGCCCCAAAGCTCTACTCCGTAGATCCAAATAGGTCGTATGATGGCCATGTAGATGAGTCTTTTGTAATAAATTGGGAGCTTAGAGCGTTTGTCTAGTAAGTGTTGAAGTAGCCTGAAACGTCGAGCGGTTTCTTGTCTTTTCAGTCTCGTATGAGTATTCCAGGTTAATCGTTTGTCAAGATGCAACCCTAAGTATCGGATCTGTTCTACAGGCACCAGTGGGATATTATTAAAGGATACTGAAGGGCAGGAAGTCATTGGTTTACGACGTAAGGTAAAAGTGATTTGATGCGATTTTTGAGAGTTTATTTTAATTCTCCAGTTTTGACACCATTCTTCAAGATCAGTGATATGGGATTGGAGGCTTTGGGATGCAATAATTGGATTGGTGTTGACAGATAATACACATGTATCATCAGCATACGTGGTAAGGATAGTATTAGGATGAGTTGGGATGTCAGCTGTATAAACTGTATAAAGGATTGGGCCAAGGATACTACCTTGAAGATTGAAAAATTAAAATTAACGAAAGGTTTCAGTAGGTATGTTGGCATGGAAGATCGTCACACTTATATTAATGACGGAAATAGTAAAACGTTTTTATAATAATTTTTTTATGAATAAAGTTTTTATAAATTGGTTCGAATTTTAAATTTCATTGTAGATGGCTATTTAAATTCTTAATAACCAACAATAAATTTATCAATGTATTAATAGGATTATATGAATTACAGTCTGATTGAGTATCTCTACAGAAGCATCTTCTTGCTTAACCGTTGGTCAAGACACAGTACAGTCTTTATCATGTACTTAACTCAATACTCTTCATGGGTTCTATTGATTTTTTTTGGGATGGCGGTGTGATGGTGCTCGGTGTTCAATCTATGTAACGAGTTTGTCCTTGTCCATCGAGGTCCCAGCTTCGGGATTGCATATGATCATCTGTCCCATGCTTTGGGAGTGGAAAAAAATTGGGAAACTCAAGTAATCATTACTTTTTCCAAACATTTCTCTTCAAAATCTATTACATTTCAAAATTTGGGACGGAAGTTTAAAAAATAACAAAACAAACTTTAAATGAAAGTGAATTTGCATATAGATAAAATGGACAATGTCTTTTATTATCTTTTATATCGTATAAAATTTAGTACCGTTAAGGATCAAAAGCTGATAATTCAGAAAGTTCAAAAATTGACTTTGTCACATTTTCGCTAGTTTAGTCTGCAAGTTTGTCAAACGGGACAATTTGCCACCTTACTAAAGTTTCAGGACCATAAAGCATTGCTTGATAAAACTACCGAAATAATCAATTTTTAAAATCTGTAGTTATCTGCTTTTGATCCTGAACGCCTTATATATACTTTAATAGTGAGCCACCCCAGGTTTTCTTACGTAATAAGGCATATTATGCGTACATAATTTGTCTGTGTAATGTTTATTTTTTTTAATTTTGTTTATCACGTAGCGGCCACTAAGGACCACGCGAATATCATTCATTAGGCTTCTTTGGGAGTCTTGATTTTCTTTCTTCCCATCTCAGCTAATGTACTTAATTATATAGAAACCAAATATTTCTTTATATACGAATTGTAAGGGCTTAGGCAGCGTCTTCAGTGAAACGCATCGATATTCCGACCCATTTACACAAAACCTCAACAAATCATATACCTAAACCTTCCTGGTGAATCACTCTATCTATTGGTGAAAACCGCATCAAAATCCGTGCAGTAGTTATTGAGTTTACCGCGAACAGACGCGGCCGAGGACTTTGTTTTATAATATGTATGGTTATGATTGTTTTGTTATAAAAACAATATGTGTGATAAAAAACAATTTATCCTCCAAACTTTCCTTGCTAACTAGCCAATCTAAACGATGTATTTTTACAAAATAATAGATTTTCACTGAATTGTATTAAATTAATTTTACAAAAGTCATTTGATCTGAATTTATTCTAAAAATCTAATTTCAAGATAAAAGTACTTGTAGTTCGACTCATGACATTTTAATTTGAATTTGCAGTTTCTGTGGGTTAAATACCAGCGGGTAGTTTCTCTACTTGCCTTTATCTCATCCCACTAGGTACCATTTATTATTTTTGCTTGGAATATTATTATTTTGTTGCAAATTTCAATAAATTTTTTATTTTAAAGTTGTAAACCTGATTTCTTTGATGGTGCATTTTTTCCCGAAATTCTCATAAAGTAATAGATATCATGCATTTATTGAATTTGTTTACGGTTATACTGAATAACTTGATAACTCATACCACCCTATTATCGAGCTTAAAAAAAAAAAAATTAAATATTATAACTTGTAATTTATATGGCCTCAGAATGAAAGTTGAAATAAAACAAATTTTGAAATTGTTTACATAGTTTTATTGCTTATTAAATCACATTATCAAGATTAGAAAACTAAATATTTTGATACATATTTAATATAAGTTAAAATAAATATCAAGGAAAATATTTATTATCATTTTATCCAATATTAAAAAGATTTTATTTTTATTTTTTTTAATTTTATCCTGATATTTTAAATATTATGCAAAACTGATGAGTACAACAAATGATAGCTCTGGAAATGTTTAAGAAGTCAATATTAAATGTATTGTCTAGAATTTCAAAATTCAAGTTGAAATTTTCTACATAGCTTTGTAATTTATTAACTCATATCATATTTTCCAGTTTAAAAAAAATATTTAGTTTAATATTTCCAACATTATACAAAGCCGAGCACAACAAATTACAGCTCGGAATATGTTCTGACAGATGTTCTAACAAAAATTTCAAATATCTAGTTGGAATTGTTTATATACTTGTGAAATTTAGTAACTCATATTATCATATGTCAAGCTTAAAAATTGATTATTTTAACATTTTAAACATAATTAAAGGCCAATTAAAGCGTTTGAAAACCCAGTTTAGGTTCAAAGAATTATTATTAATTTAAGTGATTAATCGAAAATGTCCTTCTGTTAACATGTATGATACTACATACATACTCCCTTATTATAAGATAATAATACACATGATAAATTGTCTCTATATATAATTAGGTATTAATTATTCTTGTAACGTCCCAGTTGATTGCAATAGATGTTACACTTACATGTTACAAATAAGGACATCAGTAGAGCACCTACCGACTGCAAGAAATCGAGTCAAGGCCTCCACCACTATAGGAGATAATGTGTTGATAGTAACTGCCATTAAGTCCGCCATTGGGCGCTGTTAAGGCAGCCTAATTCATAATTGCACAGGAGTTTACACCTTAACTAGCATCTGTCTTTCTTATAGCGTATAGAAAGCTGGAACGTTGATTTGTAATTGGCATAGATGAAAGCAGAGATCGCGCCGGTCATGTCATGTTTAAGTAACACTTACGGTTTAGGAGCAACATGGACGATGCAGAAAAACAGTTCTGTTAAAGTTCTGTTCTGTTAGATAAAATCGCTATGAATTGGACAGTGTTATTAGAAAGTTAAGTGTTGTGATTTTGACGATTTTTTATTAACTAAAGAATGAAAGTCGAATATATTCGTATCACATTTTTGGGAAAATAATTTTATTCACTTTCTAAATCATACAACAAAGTAGAAAGTTTCTGTTTCAACATTCCAGGATAATATAATGGGTTGGGGAAAAAGAAATCCATTATGTCCCCCGATAGATGGCTGTAGTGATCGATATCTCGTAAAGTATCGATCAAACAATTGCAAGTTTATGCTCGTTGTCAAGGTAACATTTCACACTAAAAAATTCTTTGGCTGTTTTTTGTTTGTTCCATTCAGTTGTGAGTTACATGGTGTTAACAATCGAAGTCAACAAAGAGAAAATTCGGAACATTTTACAGTTTTTCTTTGATAAAGGCGAAAATGCGAGCCAGGTCGCTGAAATTGTGAATGGTATTTATGGTGCCGATACTAATAGCTAATTACGTGCAATTTTGGTTTCGTCGATTCCGTTTAGGTATTTTTGATGTTAAGACGCACCTCGCACAGGCAGGCCCGTCGTTGAAAATGTCGATAAAATCACAGTAATAATCGAAGTTAACTAACATGCCCGTCAACTTCAGTAGTAACAAATAGTCGTATCGCCCTGGAGCTAAAGATCGACCATAAAACAGTTTTAAACCATTTGCACTAAGCTGGATTCAAAAAGAACCTCGATGTTTTGGTACCAAACCAATTAACACCAAAAAAACGGTTCGCACACCACTTCTTTGGATTTTTTAAAGGGAGTAAAATCCTTTTTAAACCGCACCTGGGAGGTGACGTAAAATGGCGGTCCCTATCCAGTGCTGTGTCAGGTACTGGTTAAAGATACCTATCATAATTCATTTTCTTTATAAGATATTTCTTATATACTGGACTACTCTTCTTGAACCATATAATTTAATAATGAAGAAAAAAACCTTATTCCATTCAACAATTGTTGTTAAAAAATTAACAAAAGATTAAAAAACGTTTCGACATTTATCTGTCATTTTCAATTTTAGTTCTTCACACAGCCTCCTTTAAATTTACAAGTCACAATCATTAGTTATGGTCAAACATATTAAAAAGTCAAAATATATATAAACTCCTGGAACTCAACTTTTCATGGTCAAACCTATCATAATTAAACCTGGATAATCAAAATTTAGGACTCCTATGGTAGTATCGTCCGAATAGCCGTCATAAGGTGGCGTTTAAAAAATAAACAAACAAACAGTATAAGTGTCTTCTTCGTAACAAAAGAACAATTAATCAACAAGTTTTAACTTGTATCGTGGATCGTCTAGAACTTTTAAGTAATTAATTAGCCCGCTATGCTCATTTCCAAAAAAAAAAGACCAGAAACAGAGGCCTAAAAACTTTCCCTGTTAAGGCAGATCCGTAGGCAAAACAAAAAGAAACAGATCAAAAATTGTATTAAGTAATGTAAAAATAAATAACTAAGATTTTGCAAAATAATCGATTCATTAAAGTATAAGCGAATCGATCAATAGGTCACTTTTTGTCATTTTCACTTCTTTTTGCCAATGTATTAAGTCGTAAATTGGGGTTATTATAAAACCAGATGGAGAAATTTATATGGTATTAACATTTTTACTTGTTGATTGTAGTTTGGCAGTCTTATAATAACCTAGTTTACGGTAATAATTGCAGATTAGAAAAAGTTTTATGTCGGTTTTGTTTATATATTACATATAAAAAGAACTGAAGAAGATCTGCAATGTGGGTCAAAACGTCTGTCTCTAATTTATATTTTTAATTAATTAATAGTTTATCACTATTTATGGAATTATTTTTTATTTTATTATTCCTGTTTCGATTGGAACTTTCCTAATGTCAAATTCCTTATAATAAGGAAAAATACAATGGCGTTGTCGTTCGTTCGTAATTACATTATTCGGTAATGTTAATTGATGATTTCTGAATATTTATTTCATGGAATAACGCTCAACAACTTTGATAAATAGATAAAGACTAATCCGTTTTAATGTTTTTGTCGAGGTCATTATAACAACGATTACGGATATTTTCAGGATGCAGCCGACAATTGCAGACACTTGTACTAACAGATAAATATAATTTTGTGTTGACTATATCACTGTCTTGGATAACAGTTTGTGAAGCCCTTACATTTAAATATTGCGCTATAAATAAACTAAATAAACATTCAGTTATTTTTAGGCTTATGACACTTGATAATATTCAAGCGATCGATGTGGTAAATTACTAGATTAGGAAAGTGATTGAAATGTTTTATAAAATGGAAAAGGTCTATACTAATAATGTGTTTTTCACTCAAGAGTTATGTATTACAATGATTACAAGTAATTTATTTATTAATAAAACAACAATATTATTCTTAAATCTACTGATGGATTTTAATTTTTATTCGGCAATTTTGTAATGAGAATATTTTTGTTTTGTTTTAGGTTAGTGTCTATTCTTTTGACGATGACTTCAGCGATCTGGTAAGCTAACTGGTCATGGTTGCTAAGATTTCACATTAGAGTAGAAATAATTTAAGAAATACGTTATCAGATAAAATAAGGGATTGTGAGGGAGAATATTTAATTAAAGTAGAAGTAACAAAAAAGTATGTAATAAATTAATAATAATTTTTATTAACGAGATCATAAGTTATTTGGAAGACAAAATTTTATAACTTTAATTTATGTAAACAACGCCAATTGAAAATTATTCACGATACCTAGCGTTACTTCTGACAAAAGAAATCATACTTTTATGCTATTATTATTCAATTCTATTGAACCCTGACTGTACAGGCTCATTTATAATATTTTGAAGGTGACATTTTGTTATATATAACAAACGTATATATAATCATACAAAAATGATAACGTATATAAAAAATAATTATTAACCAGTAACGATAAATGTTACTATAATTAATGGTCTTTTCTAAAGACATATAAAACTTGTAACGCTTATTTTATGTTTTTAACTTATATATAAATGATTATAATAATTAAATTAATTTATTCGTATTTCTCCATGTAAATAATTTTATGACGTTATCTTGTCATTTTAAATTATATTGATAAAAAATGTTATTAAAGTGTAACAAGACTTGGTTTAGAAACAGTGCAAACTCCGCAAGTGTTATTGAAAGCGATAATTTAATGTTATGCTATTTTAATTATAAACGTATTAATATATATATATATATATATATATATATATATATATATATATATATATATATATATATATATATAGTGAATTAATTGGTTGATTGATGAAATAATAATCCCAATAATAGTTGTAAAATAGGAAACAAAAGCATCGATAAGAATATAAATATTATTTTAGATAAAACAACTTGAAGACAGGGTATGAGTTTCAAAGTTTTTATTTTGGTTATTTTAATTTAAAAACGTCATAATATATAGTGAATTAATTAATACTAATCCGTGAAATTCGAACAATGTGGGTTTCAGAAAAGCCAAGATATTACACTCATTAAACAGGTTTAACTCCAGCAACACGTAAAGGTTACAAGTAACGATTTAAAAAAAAAAATTTACATTTAATTATTTATTTATACTGGGATTTTAGAACTATTTGTAACATTATCTCCCAAGGTTCATATTTATTTTAGAATTGAAAACCTTCAGTGGTTTTATCGGTAGCTGAAACGTAGTTGTGGTGTCATTATCTTTCTGCACATAAATCAAGGGAGTTTTGGTTCGATTCCCGCTATCGATAAGTGTATTTCAGTGGTTTCTTCTACAATAGGCATATCAGACTCTTGCCATAAACCGCAAATAAGTTCGTGAGAAATCGCAAATTCCCTGGATAACCATTGAGTTGTTTATACCTTGAACCACAGGTATTTTAAATAAATACACTCAAATTTAATTATTTCTCTAAAGATTAATAAAACCATTCATTTTTAAAAATACAAATTGTATATGAAGAAAACAGACGCATTACCATTTGCTAATTTAATGGTATTGTATATTTTTGAAGCTCATTATTCAAATATTTCAATAAAAATGTTAAAATTAATCTACTAAATTTACATTATATTATCATGTCAAATATGTTATTATAATTTTCCTGGAAGGACGTTTGTAGAACTATAAATAATTGTAGACCCCTTTAGTGTGCTAAGAATTTTATTGAAGAGGAAATAAAACGGCCAATTTTCTACAGTTTGTTGGTTCGGAACAACGCTTTCACAAAATACGGAATAATACGGTAGGATTTGCCACCAGGCCTTTAGTCATTCTTTTAATATAATTTTAATCAATAAATGCTTCCTTACCTTAAAAAGAAATTCTCCAAAAACAGGAATTTTGGTAGGTTCGTATTTACAGAATCAATAACTAATATGTTGTTGTTTATCCTGTTAACTACAGTGGGAGTCCTAAATTTCACCTATCCAGATATAATTAAGATAGGGATTTTTAACGAGTAATGGAGACCACACAAATTCGGTCCTCCCCATTTTGTTGGACGACATAACCAAGTAAATTTTACTCCCTTTGAAAATTCCTAGGACCACCAACCAGCCTCCGAACCCACGACTTTGGGCATAGTTCTTATTCTAACCATTACACCAAAGGTGGTTCCTTAAATTCAATATATAACTATACTGATATCAATCAATATATAACTATAATTGTACAATGCATAATTCAATAAGTTTACGTCTTACGGTGAGAGAAAACTATAACCTCTCCTACCAAGTTTTCTAGTCGATGATACGGCTGTAACTATTTGCTTTGTTACCGGACCTGTTTTTACATTAATACAATTCATAACATGTGAATTAGGTATATTAGTATATTGAACGCATGATGGAGATGGTTCGTATTCATCACTATTTATTTATTTCAATAAAACATATATATTTTACATTACATAGTTTTATCTGAATACCAATATATGCTATATATAATGGAATAAGAAATATCTATGAAACATCACCTCAAAAAGAAAGTGCTAGAATAAGATGTCTGGTACATGTCCAAATAATGGAGCGTGGTAGAATCTCTAAAATGATGATGGAGTTAAAGAATCAGCAGAGGTAGACCTAAACATCGTTGCCTGCAAGATGTGGAAGACAGGAGTGGAGAAGAGCAGCCAAAGACAAGTCTGTGTGAAGGAGGATTGCTGAGGAGGTCAAGGTCCTGCGAGGACCACAGTGCCGTTGGAGTAGAGTAGTAAATAAATATGATGAGTAAGATTATTAAAAACTGTTTTAAAAGGTGCAACTACAAAAAAAATGTATTATAAGAATATGAAAATATTCAAAATTCTAATGACTAAAACTGTTTTTAACAAAAACTGCGATAAGAATGCAAATATGTTTTAGATAGTACAATGTGAAGACAGGCATGGTATTGGTATGTTCGTTAGTGTAAAAAATTGTTTAGGATGTACGATTGTCGCTGGTTGGCAGACCGGCTATAGGTCTTAGGATTTCTTAAAGAGAAAAAAAAATCGTTAGTTACACCATCCTTCGGAGGGAACGTAAAATGACGGTCTCAAGACTGTTTGGTGTCTGGTACTTGTTAAAGATCCCCATCCTAATTATACCTGGATTGGCGAAATTTAGTTGCATTCCAAACATTCCAGCCTTTGTTGCATTTCAATGATGCTAACAATACTGATGGCCAATTTGCTGTAGCAGTATAAAGTGACATCAGTTTTAACACAATTAATTTTATAGCTTGTATTGAATACTTAACATTTAAATAAGAATCAAAACAAATTCAAATAATGTGTAAATTTTGATTTTTGTTTTGTATATAAGGAACTGTAAATTCCACTGAGATGTATAATAGAGAACTCTACTTTACATCAGCATCTAGTCAAAGCGCCTTCGCACTTGCAGTTAATTTATTCTGTTTCTATCGCCGGCTAGTAATGGCCGGAGTTTATATTCAAACTCGAGTGCTGCGCTCAAAGGTTGCATGAATAACGAACGCAGCATATGTTATGAGCGGCTACAACTTCTAGGGCCTTGCTCAGTTGCACTTTAGAGGTTATCTTAATGTCAATAACAATATCATTACAATAAAAAAAAAATTTAAATAGACAGTCGTGAGCCCTGCCGACTGAAGGATAAAGTTCAAAACGATAGAATAACTGTATTCATTTTAGAATATCTAAATCAATTATAGTCTATATTATTTCAATTTCATTAACATTAGTCTGATTTTCACATCTATTGGCTCTCCGATCAACAATTTTATACATTTGCAAGTACTTTAATTATTATTCAAAACAGCAGTACCAGTAAAACAAAATCATATCTATCAGTAATAGAATAGAGTAAAATAAAACTTAATTGAAACAGTAATAGAATACAGTTATATTATTTACACCTTGTATTTGTATTTACATAAGTGTTAATGAACTTTATATTTAGCATTATTATCATCTCTAAGTCCAACTATATTTAGATCAATTGCATTTTCAGTCATTTCATAACACGAGACATTTAACTATGACAAATAACAACTTTTAGGGGAAACAAAAAGTTTAACTGGGGCGACCTGTGGTCTGAAATCTAACAACCTACTAAGCCCAAGATCGCGAGTTCGTAGCCCGGCAGGTGGCCCTAAGATTTTTTAAAGGAAGTAAATCCCCGTATGCCATGCTTTGACAGGGACGTTAAACGGTGATCCCGAACCTGTACGATGTCAGGTACTCGAAAAATCCCTATCCTAATTAAACCTAGATAGGCGAACTTCAGAGCTTCCACTGTAGCATCGTCCAATTTGCTATAGACGTTAAATGTACAAACAAGATGTACAATATACCATTGAAATGCTAATTTATAGAAGGTAGTGAAGAGTGGTGAAAAAAGGTATAAAACTGGATGATTGTTTAGATAACAATTTGTAATTTTATAGCTTGTAATGAATATTTAAGAAGAAAAAATAAAAGATTTGCCATAGCAGCCATAGCAGCCATAGCAGTGACGTTCAATAAACAAAAAAATAAAAACTTAACTAGTTATTGATGCATTGATTAATTATTAGTAAGACACAACTATTAGACGACCTTTTATTTAAATAATATTATTCTTATACCAATGGAATTCTAACCTTTAAATTAATTTTAATTAAAAGAAATTGTATAATTCATACACAGGCCGCAAAGTCTCCCCAATCTCGCGCAATACGTCACGAGCATGTCCCCTGGTTTTAACGAGAACCCATTAGTTTTTCCATTGTCAAAGTGGCTAAAGAAGTTTTAATTATAACCGCGTTCGTACAGTTTATATTTATTAAACCACGAAGTATTTTTTCCAGAAATGTGGACAGACCCCACCATCGAAGAGACTATTGTCACAGCGAATGGCAATCGAAATCAATCGGACATAGTCTGTGACTCCTGTGAATTCAGCGGATGACATGCGAAAAAAAGGAGCACCTATAATCTGGGGTTGTTTGGATATGATGTGGAATTTTCTGGTTCAGAGAACAGTTGAATGCAATGTATGTCATAACTAGATCTTGTCGATGAGAACTTTATGCATTATACATAACTACAAGAACATACTAGAATATACAGCATACTCCTTAAACTTGGCCCACTTTGAATTTGTCCAAGAATTACAACAGATTGCTTCAAATAACCGTGTGGATTGTTACAAATTTCTTTTTTTTTTAGGTTGAGAAAATATTTTTAATATAATTGCAAGTAATCATAAAAATTACGATTTTATGTTTGTTTACCATCAAAGAGCAACGAGTATTGCGAAAAATAATATTTTCTGTCAGGCATTAAAACATTATCGGCCAAAATAATCTCTATCCACAACTGTTGGTTTGGAAACAGTACAGACCCCTTACCTATTATAGAACTCAAGGCAGTTCTTACACAGTAGTGGTAATTTATTTGTTCCTTTATTTTAATTTGTAAAACGTCTATTTATAGTGGATTAATCGATCCTACTCCTTATATGAAGAATATGGGTCGGAGTGGCCAAAAATGGGGTAGGAGAAGAAGAAGGAATTAGAACCTGGTGGCAGTGATAAAGAGAGCCAGAAGAGAATGCTGTATGAGAAACCAGACCGCAAAAGAAGTAGAGGTCGCCCTCGGATCAGATGGTTGGATGATGTAGAGGAGGACTTAAAGCTGCTGGGAGTACAAAATTACAAGTTATTTACAATTAAAAAAGAGGAGAATAGCGCAGGGTCGCAGAGATAGGTTGGCTGTAGTGGTGGAAGCTCGGTTTCTTGCAGGACCGTAGAGCCAGAATAATAATAATAATAATTGATCCTAAAAACTTAAGACTTCAACATTTTGTAAACAAACAAAAAATAATAGTAAGCATATTTTTGTTTCTTATTAATGCTTTTTCAATCGAAAAAGACAAAATGATTAGGGTAAAGATTTCAGACTGCTCATACTTAAATTTTATCACGTAAATTATTAATTATTAAAATTTCTAATAGTTGTAGGGTATGATATTGAAGCCAAATACCCCCACAAAAAAACAGAATTAATTTATTTTTAAATTAACTTTTTGATATTTACAGCTATAATAAATAATACAACAAGTAAATAGTATGTATGATAAATAGCCCTGGTGAATAAGTGGTTAAGTCTAATTTTCTTCAAAATGAGTTTCTTGCACTTAAGTAAGCGAATCGAGTTATTTTTGTAGTGAGTAAGGGGCTAAGTAAGACATTGGCTTGAAAAGGAGTTATTCTTATATTACAACTCCATTTAAAGCCCAAAAACTTCGAGAATGATACGATTCCGGTTATCTGAAAGCAGTTAACTCTCTCAGGACAAAATCTGACTTAACCCATTCGAGACGACGATTTTTTTTCGAACACGGTCCCCAGAATCGAAATTTTTTTTTCTTTATACAGTTCATTTTTAATTTTAAAAAACATGTTTACTATGGAAATTACCCAATTCGTAAGTGAAATCACATAAATAAGATTATGTGTAATTTTTAGATTTGTTGGTACACAGTAAAACCAATGCCAATTTTTGTATTCCTGTATTTTACAGATTTCATTAGTTCAAGAAAAATCTTATTTCGACGACTAGTTTACTCAGAGTAACTAATAATTGTACATAACTGTTATTGCAAACCCGGTGTGCAGGCCATCTTATAGCCTCGGAATTTAATTGCACACGTGTGCAATCGGTCTCGAATGGGTTAACTACTTATTCAACGGGAGTGTAGATATAATGGCAGGTATGTTAAGCCAAGTAGAGAAACTACCCACCGGTAGTACTCAAATAATAAATTCAATAAAGAAGATCACAAAACCATTCTCTTTTTTTTTCTAATTGTGAATGCCTAAGTGATATTTTTTAAATTATTTTATTCTCTCGAACAAACAATAAAATAAAGCAATGAACTTTTATTTACCCATTGTATTGAATGTCAATTGAATTCTTAGACTACTTAATCGGGAAGTTTAAAGGTTTTTAACTCTTAAGGAATTTCCACATAAGGTCAGTTGGACCATATTTCATTTGTTGACCGTAAACGACAAGATTAAGATCGAACTAGGCTTAGGGCATTATTTAACTATTAAATCTAGCACGATTCAGTATCCTGGCGTTAATTCGATTAAGGTTTTTATGCATTCATTACACTTGTCCATCATATATAATAATGTAACATATTATTATTATGCTCAAATACAATTATAATTATTCATTATATAACCTACGATTTTTATATAATCATAAACTGAAAAAGTATATTCAAAAAATTTTATTGAATAAAGACAATTAAAAGTTAATTGAGGATAATAAGGAAATAGAATAAATCAATTGTTAAATTGAGAAAACATTTTTTTTTCTGTTAACATAAAGCGATTCAGTTCTCCCACAGTTATGACGTAATTGATTCACAGGAAGATATTTTAAGAAATTAGTCAATACTAACATCAAGTGTGCTCAATGGCACACTAACATTTTTTTTTTGTTTATTAAAAAAATAATTATTTAAAAAAACCACCTTTCCTGAGAATAGCAACAATCCGAACTGAAAGACCACGATTTCATCTTAGCTTGCTATATTTTCTCTCCACAGTTGTTGAAAACGATTATATAGCTCATTAACGTCTTGTTTATATAGTAGTAAAAAACAAAACGAAAATAGATTAACACTGGTTTGATTACAAAATAATAAATTTTAAAAATTACTTCTTCCTGCTTGCTATATAACAAGTGAGGCGTTAAGGATCAAAATCGGATGTCAAAAATGATAAAAATTGATTTTTTTTCACATTTTTCGCTAGTTAAGTCAACCATTTTCTCATGGTTTCAGTCCGGTTCTGTGCCTGAAATTTGGAGGGTATAAAGCATCATTGCTTGACTAAACTAGAAAAAATGTAAAAAGTCATTTTGAAATTTGGAGCTATCCGCTTTTGAACCTGAACGCCTGAAGTGTTCTGTGAACTGTTTTCCTTTCAGCCCTAACAAAGTGTATTGTAAGAGTTAAACTATTAAATTTTTATTATTTTTTTCCTATTGTGCTACTGAGGACCACAGCTTTTCAACTCTCTTTAATCTCCTTGATATTGGCCCAATACTCCCTCATTCGTCACCGGTGCTGCTCCCTTCTTTCTTCCGTCCATTTCTTTTTCGTCTTCAGCTTTGATTTTTCATGAAAACCAGCGTGAGTATTCAGTTTCATCCTGAGAAGTTTGTTTTCCAGAACATTCTCGTTGCTAATATCCATCTCTTGTGAATCATTTTCCATATCTTCAAACCAGGCAGATTTGGTCTTCTGGGTTTTATTCTTAAATAGTGATCATAAAATGCAATTCTCTTTTTTCTTATAACATCCGATATTTTTAGATATTTTTACAGCTCCATGTTATGCCGTCGCCTGTATTTAATTGTGCCAAGAATTTTCCTTAAGATATTTTGTTTTGTTTTTTCTCTGATTTTTCTACCAGGATAATAATTTATATTATTAATACTACTAATTTTTATTATTATTTTATCATGTTATCATAAAAAATATAAATTTTATATGAAGACCATAGTAATATTATGGTAAAAAATATTGATTCCGACGAAACTTTATCAATCGTTATATATGTAAAAAAACATTACTCGTGAAGACATTCACAATATTAACAGTTATTTCCCACTATTTGACTAACCTACAAACTTTTAAGTTTAAAGCGACTTTTTTTCCATAATCCTATGCTTTGGATGCAGATACCCGTAGACCGTGGTGCAGTGCATCATATCCTCATCTATATGTACGGCTTGCTCTCCTCAGCATCCACATCCTCCTCCTTAACTTCCTTTGGATATTCCCCGGATTGGACAAAGCTAACACGAAAACTAATGGCTCTAAGCTTCTTGAATACTCAAACGTCTGAGTAAGAAAATGTTCACGGCGTATCCTTTCCGTAGGATGTTTCTTTGTTGCGATACAAATAGGTTTTTTTGTCAGGACTTCCACTCTGGTACTTTCACACTTAACCGGTTTCCCTGGAAATCCTCTAAAACTGTGCTGCAGAAGAAGAAGTAGTTGTAGTATCATCAGAAATATATTACATTTTTGAATTACTTATTTTGAATCTATGATATCGATGCTAAGGATAATTTAAGATTTTTGTTAATATTTACAATTTTTTTATCACACCTTTACCTTTCTAATATTGTTTTTATTTTGCTATTTATTTTGTTGTTTTTTATACCGCATGTATATTTTTTTATTACATTTATTTATTTTATTTTATGTTTATGTTATTTTTGTTTTGTTTTTATGGAATGACTGTATACTTACATAGCACTATTGCTTATTGTCCACAAGTGGCAGATTGTAATAATTCAATGAAGTATATCTAAAATGCCTAGCAATATTGTTTTTTAATTGTTTATAAACATGGAGTGAATGAAGTATACTATAATATAACCATTATTACCAATGTACTTAATGTTCCGAAATCACTCATTCATCATCAATGAATAATTATGCAAATATTTTAATCACATCTTAAAAATGCGGAAATTAGGCATGAATCATTTTTTTCATTGTCTATTGTTTATTTGTTTGATTTAGCGTCTCTTAATGGTTTTACAGCTAATCGGACGAAGCTGCAGTGGGAGTCCTACCTGTCGTGTTATAATTAGGATAGGGTTGTTTAAAGAGTATTTGACATCACACAGATTCGGTACCCTCATTTTACGTCCCCTCCGAAAGATTTTTTATTCCCTTTAAAAATCCTAAGGGATGTAATCCCGCGATCTTGGACATAGTAGGTTGTTATGCTAACCACTACCCCACAGGTGACTCTTTTATTGTCTGCTAAGGCACATGATTTTATCTATGAAATCTGGATGGCTTCTTTTCACGATTTAAATGTCACTAACTCTTTGTGTAAAAATTTTCCGGAGACTTTTAGTAGTTTTAATTATATTCACAAATCAGAAATTTATTAGCTTTTTTGGTGGTTATCAAATAAATAATATAAAGATTAATATTAAATTTAGCATAAAAGTATTTGGTGAGAGGAGGATAAATACCTCCTTATTCCACCTATTCCTTTGCAGAGTTAATTTTTTTACACGCAAATCACGGAATCAGACTTATCTACATATTTAATAATTGGAAAAAGTAATTTTTAAATTTTAAATGTTTATAACCCTCACACTGAAAAGACAAGAAACAGCTAGACCCTTCCGACTACTTCAACACTTACTAGACAAACGCTCAAAGCTTCAGATCCATTACAAAAGAAATATTTATGTGACTGTTATAAGACCTATATGGACTTACGGAATTGAACTTTGGGGCTCCACCAAACCATCAAATTCCTCTCGTATTCAATCCTTGCAATCCAAAATCCTTCGCAAAATCCTGAACGTTCCACATTTTACCGATTTAGCCCATTCCAGATACCTATCATTCCATAATAAACTCCAGGCCCATCCAAACCCACTAGTTTCCATCCTTGCATCCAATTCCATCCCGGCCAATCCTCCTAGGCGTCTGAAGAGAAGATGGCCTCGGGACCTTCTGTAATAGAAATGTAATTATAGTGCTGCCAACGGGTAGTGCCTCTACATGTCCTTTCATGTATTTATTTATTCATACAGCCCTTGTACTAGATGTATATGTGTACATGTGTATATGTACAATTCAATCAAATAATTTTAAAAAAAATAAAAATAAATGTTTATAGATATAAATTTTATAATGTTTTAATGCACTCAAGGAAGATTGTTGTGCAACCCATTCTGAAACATTATAGTTAAATTAATTAATCTCTTTAAGATTCTAAGCGTTAACATTTTCATCGTGTCGATTTGAGGCTTATATTTTTAACATTGAAAAATATATAATTATTGATAAAAATCCATATCATGGTAGATCATCTAAAAATAACAGAGAGTACATTATTAGGGCGTTGAGGAAAACTGTATTTCTCAGAACACCAATTGTATAGCAGGAAACCTTAAGAAATATTTTTCTTCTACCCTGGAACATTTTGCGGAACAGTTTGTTATTTGAAAAGGAGTTGGATGCATTATTTTTTCAACCTGTACCACTGCCACCCATCAAGGTTCTTCGGTTCAGTACACGATAGGGACTACCGTTTCTAAGACAACGGTTGTGCAAGGTGGTGATTTGTCCGAAATCATGCTCATCCGGCTGTTTATAGAGGTGAGTTCCAGGAGGGTCTAATTTAATAAATAAATAATTTATCTGTCACAGCCAGTTTTGAGCCCTGATGGCTACTCGGCAATCTATGCACTTCCCTACCCAGCTCCCTTATTTTTTCAATTAGTTAAAATACATTTCGTAATTTCCATCTTGTATCAGATTATTTATTTTTTAATATTGGGGCATATATCGACTGCCACCGCATCTATCTGAGCGAGGAGATGACAAAAGCTAACAAGCACCTCTACTGGTTAGCCCGTCAGAAGAAGGCAGCGGGAAAGATAAAGTATGTGTGGTTCTCTGGGGGCAGAGTGCGATGTAGAAAAGAAGATGGTCACCAGGTGGTCTTCATAGATCAGGCCCAAGATCTAGACGTCTTCGGGTGACTACTAAAGTTTTGTTTCCCCGCTAGCTCTATGACAACCTATGGCGCTCACCACGGAATTTTGGATTTTGCCCACGCCCTCTCTATACAGTTAATTTCTTTTTATTGGTCCATATTTTTAGTTCTTAGGATCTTATGTTCTATATTTTTAAGTTTGTGCATGTTCAAGCAGCTATATATATTCTATTACTTTAGTTCTCTCATTATTAATTCATTATTTTCTCTTTTTACATATTTTAACAGTATTATCATTTCTATACTATTAATATTCTTATCTGTTTTTTGTTTTATCTTGCATGTCTTCAACTATCTGGAACATTTCATAGCTTTTTACCTAATCTACCTGCTAAAATTAATTGCACACAGCATCTTATCCTCTTATACTGAGATCTTCTCTCCTACCTCACCATCATGTCCAGTATCCTGACATCCTGTCACGTCAACACCCAATCCTTGCCTGCCCATTTTGACGAATTCCTTCAATATTTTACCCAAAACTTTTATCATACCATTGGAATTTCCGAAACATGGCTAAAACCCCACATCCCCTCCTCTGCAATATCCTTACCAGACTATTCATTCCTCCGCCACGACCGGGTAGACCGGACTGGTGGAGGAGTAGGTCTTTACGTACACAACTCCCTAAAATCACGTATCCTTGATTCCTCACCCGCAACCGGTTATCCTCACACAGAATTCCTTCTGGTTGAAATCTCTTTTAACCCAAACCCTCTCCTGTATGTCGTAGTATATCGCCCTCATTTGGCCCCTCTTGATTCAATTTTTGAATCTACTCTTTACGACTACATTCCTCTCTATAACCATATCATTATCTCCGGTGATTTTAATGCCAATCTCCTTGTCCAATCCTACGATCAACTATACCTGGAAAATCTCTTTTACTCTCTACACCTTTCCATTGTCCCATTTTCTCCCACCCATCACACCTTTCAATCCGACACATGGTTAGACCTGTTTGTCATTGATTCACGGCAGAACCTCCTTTCTTCCTCTCAATTACCCGTTCCATTTCTGTCCTCTCATGATCTCATCCATATTTCATACAATATCCAAACTCCTGTTATACTACCTAAAACCGTAACCTTTCGCAACTTAGATGCTCTCACCCCAGAGAACATCTCACCCTCTCTTGAAGCCTTGGATTGGAGAGAGATTTATTCTTGTGCCTCTATTGATTCGATGGTTGACATACTTACTTCCAATCTCAAATATATCCTTGACACCCATGCCCCACTGAAAACCTCAACCTTCCGTCACCAGCCTGCTCCCTGGTTGTGTCAAAACATTAAAGATCTTCAAAGGAAGCGTGATGCGGCCCGAAGACGCTTTAGACGGACAAGGTTAACTGACGACTATCAAGCGTTTAGGGCTCTCCGCAATCTGACACAGTCGACAATCAGGCAGGCAAAAACCAAATACTTCCACGAAGCCCTTTCATCTGCTCCCGATTCTAAATCCAAATGGCATCTCCTTCGAAAGCTTTCTCTTCTTAATTCATCTTGTTCTAGGCCCTTTCCAGCCTCTCCCAATGAAATAAACTCATATTTTTTGTCCATCTCAGTTAATACTTCTAAATTATCCTCTCCTGTATTTTCCCTACCACCATCTTTCAACCCTGACAACTTTTACTTCGCTGACATTTCACCCAACGACATTATTTCCTCTGTTCTGAAATCCAACTCCAACTCCCACTTCGATGGGATTCCTGTCAAACTGCTAAAATCCTGCCTTATCGATATTATACCTGTCCTACTCTTTATATACAATTTTTCACTGCAAAACGGAGTATTCTCAGCCTCCTGGAAAAAAGCCATAGTCCATCCTATTAATAAATCCTCTAACCCTGTCTCACTCAAAGACTACCGCCCAATCTCAATCCTCTCCAACCTTTCCAAGCCTCTAGAAAGAATAGTCCAGTCACAAATGTCAAATTTCCTCGAACAGTCCAACCTCCTTGACCCACTTCAATCTGGTTTCCGTCCTGGTTTCTCCACACAATCGGCACTTACCAAAATCACCAATGACATACATACCGCTATGGACGACAAAAAACTAACTGTCCTTATCCTTCTTGATTTTACTAAAGCTTTTGATTCCTTGGACCATTCTATCCTTTTTAGCAAACTCAAATCAATGTCCTTTTGTAACAGTTCCATCCGATGGTTCCAATCCTTCCTCTCTGATAGATCTCAAGCAGTTTCTATACCTAATCATCCCCTTTCCTCTTTCCTCACTCTTTCCTCAGGCGTGGCACAGGGCTCAAGTATCTCTCCTCTTCTTTTCAACTGCTATATCAATGATCTCCCTAAATCTGTTCACCACTGTTCCCATCATCTATATGCTGACGATTTCCAAATATATCTGTCCTTTCCCCCTTCCGAGCTATTTTTTGCGTTCGCTAGTATTCAGGAAGACCTAGATAGGGTCTGTGCCTGGGCAAAGCTGAACAAACTGGAATTGAACGCATTGAAAACTCAGGCCATTGTTTTAGGTTCCAATTGCCTCCTTACATCCATCCACACCCTCCCAACATTACTCCTAAACGATAATCCTATCACGATTACCTCATCGGTGAAAAACCTAGGCATCACCATCGACCAAAACCTTTCCTGGAAATCCCACATAGTTCCCTGAAGTTGTTCCATCGTTCTCGTCATCTCCTTACACAATCTTCCCGTAAGCTTCTCGTATCTTCTCTCATCTTCCCCCACTTTGACTATTGTAGCGTGGTATATGGAGGCCTCTCTAAAATGCTGGAAGACAGATTAAAGAGAATAATGAACTGCTCTCTAAGATTTGTGCTTGGTACTCCGAAGCGATCGCGCGTCTCCCACCTCTATGATGGGTTAAAGTGGCTCTTCCCTTCCTTCCGAAGACAATATTTCCTCTGTTCATTCTTATACCAATCCATTCACTCTCAACACCCTTCATATATCTACAGTCTCCTCCAATTCAAATCATCAGTTCAACACCATAAAACAAGATCCCGCCTTTCTGATCTCTATATACGTTCACACAGAACTAAAGCATTCAAACGTTCCTTTCTCGCCCGCTCCACCACAATGTGGAACTCAATCCCCCCTAATATCCGTCATACTCCTTCTCTATCATTATTCAAATCCTTGCTGTATCAACATCTATTAGCTTCCCAAAAGGATAGTCTCTAGGTAGGTTAGTCATTTGCTTAGAATACAATGTATATAATAACTCATTGTGTTATCTAGTTCTTTTAATTCTGCTCTTTGAAAAGCTGTACATCATGTAAACAAATTATTGAATGCTAGCTCATGCATTCAATTTCAAAAGCTATGGATTTATCTATTCTCTGTAATTGCTTAATATCCTGTCAAGATCTGTACTATTTATTTACTTACTATTATTTTTGTTTATATATTTCTTTTTAAATTGTTTTCTGTCATGTTTTCACGCTTTATGATTTGTAACATTTAGCCTTCTGGCCAGATATCTATATTATGTTTTTATTCCTGTTCATATCTGTTATTCTAAAGGGACTTTGTCCCAGAATAAAGTTACTTTTCTATTCTATTCTATTCTATTCTATAATTATTCGCAATAATTAATAAATCATTCTAAAACACTACTATAATTCTTCCAATCGATTGGAGAGTTATTTTATTATTGATTATGACGCTAATTCAAAATATGTTTCCTCTTTTGATGTATCATCTAAGGAAGTCGGATGACCTTATTGATGATGTTTTCGTGACTACATCCAATGACCACGTTCATCGTTAGTTCCTTGAAAAAGGTCAAAAATGAAGAAACTAATATAATATAATAGTTTCAACATTTCCTTATTTAATTCATACAGGAAAGCATTTAATAGATCAATAAAATAAAAAATTTTTAGAAATTAAGTGATTTCTATCGTAAAAATTTTAATACTAACCTAGAAGATAAGTAAAAAAAATCCCAACCATTACACATTTTTATTTGGGTGTATTAAATAAAAGCATCCCTTTGATTCAAATAAAAAATGATGCTCTGCATGTTTCATTATAAATATTTGACAGTTTAGAAGTCACAAAATTGAATTTCTAGGCAAACTTTATATATCATCTTTACATTTTGACCATTGTGCATACCATATTTTAAAAGTAAATATATAATCGTTGATACTTACTTAAACGAAGTAACTTTGTATGCTCTTTAACTCTTAAAATATTAACGTAGAAGAAAATATGGTCCGGGTGGAGGTCAATAACTTTCTCTTAGATAGGTAGGAATGTTTATTAAATAGCCAACGTTTCGAACCACTTTGCAGGTCTTCTTCAGGGTTGTGGAGGGAGGGGGTGGGGTATATAAAATATTAACGTTTGGAGGTTAACATCACTTACTGGAAAAAATCGAACATGGCGTTTTAATTGGCCACCATTATTTGGGGAAGCTTCTTGTTCATAAAGTTCATAATTTTCATAAAGCTTCTTGAAATAAATTTGTGTCCAGGGATCTCACGCAAAATATAATTTTTTTATAATATAACTGCTGAATATAAAAGTACTTTTCAAAATTGTATCGTTCATTAAAACATATATCATATATTAAACTGAATTTTACTAACTTACGTGTGAAATCTTAATTTATGGTCTAAAAACTTTGAATACCTTTAAAATATTAGAAATATTTTATTTTAATACATTTTATAAAAGATCGTACAGCTCTCATAGGTATTGAAAAGATAGGATAAGAACAAACTAAATAAATATTTTAATAGTTCATCTATTAAATGCATGTTTTTGTATGAAATGATGCAATAATTTATGATATAATTTCAGTAATATTTATTTATATGATCGAATAGTTTTTAGTTTTTTTAATCAACAAATTATTTAATATTTAAAAACTTATTATTAATGAAATAATTATTATTTAAAAATTTATTTGAAACAAGATTCATTGTTAAGAAGCTGAGAGATTGACATTGCCCTTGGGATCCCGGAACATGAAGCTTCACTCCCTCTTCAATAATAAACACTAACCACTTTATTCTTCACAAAAGGCTTTTAATATACTCCTAACAATGTGACGATTATCATTATGGTTATTAAGTAATTTAATCGTCCTATAGTGAGCACAATGAGGATATGAGTTTTTCACGAAGGTTTTAAAAAACCTATACAGGATCTGGATAATAGAGATAATTGAAAACTAAATTTTGTAAGGAAAATTTTATTAAAAACAATCACAATAATTAAAACATTTTTAAAAGAAGAATTATTAATCGATGCTCAACGCATATTATACAGCTTTCCCAAAACATTGAATTATAAAACCAATTGTGAAGCGTTTTACAGGAATATGTGTTATTTATAAAACGTAACTTTATCCAGTTAAAACTATTCGGACGTTGCTACAGTGAGAGTGCCAAATTTTTACTATCCAGTTGTAGTAGGATACGGTATCTGTAACGAATACTTGAAACCGCATAGGCTCGTGTGGATCAGGACGGTTAAACCAAGCATTTTTTAAGGGAGTAAAAATCCTGAGGTCACCTGTCGGGCAGTGAACCCGTGACATAGGGCATAGTGAATTTTATCTCACAACCTGGAACCCACATTGCCCATTCCCAACCGATTTCAATTACAATATTAGTATTCATCTAATATTTTAATTAATATTATTAGTCCCCTGTACCTGTCATTATTAGTACCTGTACAAATACAATCGTTTGAATTAGCGGTTCAGGATCAAAAGCGGATAATTTCAAAAATCAACTTTTTGACATTTTTAAGTACTTTAGTCTAGAACTTTTCTCTATTGCGACACTTGCTGCGACATTTCTCATGGTTTTAGTCGGGTCTGAACCTGAAGTTTTGGGGGCATAAAACATTGTTTGACTGAACGAACGAAATGTGTCATTTTTTTTTAATTTGTAGTTATCCGCTTTTGGTCCTGAACTCCTCATTTATAACCGAACTCATGTACAAAAATAAATAAAAGGCTAGATATTACCCGTGATATATGGAGGTTTCGCCATGGCTGACATTAGTGTAGCCCAAGTAAATAGCAGTTGGCCAACGCATCCTGCCTCCTCATTCCAAACATCCTGTCCCTTGTTTGTTTAACCAGATCAAACTGATTCATTTTCAGTATAAATTATAACATATGTATAAAACAATTCCATTCTTTTTCATCAAGCTGCTTTGTATTCCCAACTATCTGCGCAATCAAGCTATTTTCACAATATGTAGCGGTTAAACATTGCACTTATTGTTATTCTTAAGTATATAGCTAGGAAGTTCAAGAAGTCGCTTCACATTTAAAGTTTTAAAAAATCTAGATTTTGAATGTTATAATTCTTTTTATTTAAACACTAGCGGGTCACCTGCTTTGCACGGGTAGGATGACATATTATGCCTACATGTTTGTCTGCCTAATGTATTCTATTATGTAGCTATTATAACCAAAAAAGATTACCGCGAACAGACAGACAGACACAGGCAAGGACTTTGTTTTATAATATGTATAGATAGATAGATAGATAAGAGATATTCGGAAGCGTCTTTGATGAAACCTCCCTGGTGACTATACTTTTCCCAATATTTCCGACAATTACCGTTATGTTCCAACCCATTTACACTAACCCTCGAGAAAGTTATATGCCTAAACCTTTCTGGTGAATCACTCTATCTATTGGTGAAAACCGCGTAAAAATCCGTGAATAACTTAACAGCGAACAGACGTGGCTGAGGACTTCGTTTTATAATATGTATAGATTAACATAAATATAGAATTAAAAATGATCCTGAAAGGCGTATGGATACTTATCTGAATAAAATACCACAGTATACAACAAAATAATTATAAATTATATACCACTCAAGTACTTTTCTTATTATTATTTGTCTTAGCACATACTTGAACATAAAATATTCAAATAAATTATGATAACTGTTCATTTATTGTGAGGGGGGTAGCTCAGTTAGTAGAGCGCTGGGTTTCTGTCTTGAAGATCCCGGGTTGAAATCCAGCAGTTGCTGATAAATTGTTTAATCTGTTAATAGCCACCCATGGACTCTGTGAGAAAAACTCTCATGGGGCTCACCCAACCTCTATTAAGTGAGCCTCTACATATTTTAAGTCAAATCTCTAAGTATCGAATCTTGACTTTGATTATTTCTAAAGTGTCAAGTATAGTAATAAGTTATTGATCATATTAAGAATTACAATCATAGCGAATATTACTTTATTTATTATTAATAATTCGTAAAGATAGCTCTCACTCTCTTCTGAAAAGTGGGTACCCTTAATTGATTGGGGGATCTCCTGGTTTAATGTGATCTCGGGCAAATAACTCTAACAATAGTTGTCCAAGAAACATTACAGTTTATTTATTATTAATAAAGTTATTAATATAAGTATACTTTTATTAATACTCCGCTAAGGTCGTTTTCTCTTCCTCTTGAATGACATCCCGAAGTTGTAGAACGTTCTGGACTTGAGGGTGGCCCCAAGTGTATCACTTTTAATTCTTAGCAAGAGTAACTTTCTTCCGATGCGATCCACGACCGGATCCTCTATAAAAACAAGAAATAAAGAGATAATTGTTGGAAAGGACACGTAGTTGGACGTCCCAGATGTAATTATCTTGAAGAGGACATCACTTTCCCCTCCTACTAATCCTATCACGTCCCGAGGAAGATCCGGGAAACTCACACTAGTATTGGAAACTTCACCGGCTAGGATTCTTCTTTTACAGAGAGGTTTCCTTTCTCCGATTCATGAATACATCAGGAGAGATGGGCGTATTCCTTCATTTTCTCTTCCTTAATGCGATCCGACACTTAAAGAAAATGCTTCCTAAAATATTCCTACTACTTTTCACCTTTTTAAAACAATGCCTGTTATGGAAATTAGTAAAGTTGTAAGAAATGGGGAATATCGCGCCTTTGTTGCATTTTGAGCCATATTCAGTAATAAACAAATCATAATTTTGTAGTAGATAGTTAATTGTTTAAGTGAGACCTAGACTAAATTTTTAGATACCGGACTCCCATATCGTTTTTCGATCGTACGAAATGACAATAGCAATCACATTACCGCAATATTTAATTGTTTAAAGAAATTGTCTTTTATTAAATTATTGAAAGCTAAAGGTATTTCATTCCTATTAAATGCTCAATATTTTCATATTATTTGTTCATGTAAATAATACATTATTTTTTTTATTATTATTATCCGTTTGTATTTAGTTTTTTCTTATGTGTATAAATCTTGAGACTAACGTAATAATATGTATGATCCTGAAATATATATGAATATTTATGTGATCAAAATAAAAAATATCACAGGGTTATCTATATCATAATAAGGTATCGCCATTTTCTTGCTAACCCCAAAATTCGAGAACGGCTCTACCAATTCGACTAACTTGTTTTTCATATTTTTTTAAGGCGCAAAGAAGGTTCTTATGGAGAAAAAAAACGGAAAAAATGACGAGGGAACCCTTCGGTGGCCGAAAAACCTTGAAATTTTCGGATTTATTTCAGTTTTTGGCCTGTATCTCCTAATCGGTGCGTTTTTGAAAAAAAAACATAGGTAACCATTTTTAAAGTAGATCAAAATTGCTACAATTTGAGCCCAACTGCAGCTCTGTAGGCCTAATAGATTCCGAGTTCGGTCCTTATCATATAATAAATAACTGGAATCTTATCTATCTTCTATCTATATAATAAAAATGAATCACCATTTCCTTGCTAACCGCAAAACTCGAGAACGGCTCGACTAATTCGGCTAATTTTTTTTTTTCATATATTTTTTAAGGCGCAAAGAAGGTTCTTATGGAGAAAAAAAAAGGAAAAATGATGAGGGAAATAATAAAAACAACAATTTTCTTTTTCCATACAAACCACTCTGTTCCCAGATGTCAAACATTTGACGTCAATCAAAGCAAAACAAAGGCGCGTTATTTGTTAGTAAAAGTTTATTAGGGTCCAGTCCCTATCATATAATAAAATAATATAAGTTTTTGTGTAAAAATAAAACTTTTCTGTTTAATTTTCTGATACAAGGCCAAATATATCATAAAGGAGATTCCCTGTTGCCGGTGACAGATGGCGAGTATAAATTCCTGGTAATGGAATAATTGGCAATGCACCAGAAGAAATTGATCAGTGTTGTGCAAATAACAGTTTAGTGAGGAGTTCTATTGTAGAACAATTACAAACTTTGTTTCATCAACAAAATTAATTGATTTCATTGTTTAAAAGCTACTTATGCTACTGGTAATCATAAAATTGTAATCAGAGCTGACAAAACTCCTATAGGAAAACATCCGAGATGTTTCAATCTACCAAAAATCGATGAAGTTGCCATTCAAATGGTCGGAGAAAATTTGGAAGCCCTTTGTTTTAGGGTAATAGGGCAGATCGACGTCTGCCGGGACAGCTAGTAAATTATAAAGTAAGAATAACTGAAGTATTCTATTTCTTATTTGTCTTAGCACATCTTGGAATATAAATACATATACATATATATGTATATAAATTAATGTTATTCTTTCGAAAATTTCCGTGCAAGAGAGCATTTAAATTTCTTAATTTTATTTAATTTCTTAGTTCTTTCCGAATTCTCTTCATACGTTCACTCTGTTCGTTCTCGAGTTCCTCCGACCATTTAGGTCCCGTTCTCTTCTGATTTTGGTTAAATGAATGTTTTTAATCATGTTTCTCGACTGTGGTATATGTATCGTCCTTATTCCCTCTACTTTATTTTCTCTTTCTCTTTCATTAATCCATTTTGACTGTTTTTTATTAGAATATGATATCTCGAAAATATGCCTCCTCAGCATGTTCTTTTTCTCCAGCGGATAGGCGCATAAAATATCATCCTTCTTTTTCTGTAAATGTCCGTTATTGTTTCTATGAGTATTTATCTACCTTATTATTGTTTATTATTTATCTTTCAAGCCTGTTGGTAGTAGATATCAATTTGGCTGTGTGTATGAAATATCATTGTAATAACATTTTTACCTATTATAGATATTTTCTTAAAAGAAGAATAAAATTAAGAAAATTTCAATAATTAATAATGTGACATACACAAATTGTGAGATTTCCCGTTATTATATGAAAATTAAAACTTCAATAAATGTTCAGATTGAAAAGCCTCGAAGATATTGAGCGTTTTAATTTAAAGTTAGACCAAATGTTAAATAAACTTCGTTGTAATTGAATATTTATTATTAAATGATAATAATAAAATAACTTATAGATACCTCTGCAACTGCTACTCACATCGGCGAGTCATAATGAGTGTAATGTGTAATGTAATTTTACAAAAGACCGAATGCACAGTAGAGGTATGGCGTGCTCCAGGAAGCCAAGGCTCTAGATTCCGTGCTTGGCTGATTTAACGTACTTCACGATAATTGTCAACAACCTGCCGGACTTTTATTTGTTGTATTCTACTTCTTTTTGAAAATTAATACTATATTATTATTAATTTAGGAAATCTTATCAGTTAATAAGTGTTTATGATAAACCAAAAGTATTTAGAGAGCATTGGATCAAAACTAAGTGGTCAAGCAGAACTGAGTAGGCGAAAACCCCACAGAATAGAGTGAACAATCGTTTCACATGTAAATATTCAATCATTTTTTTTATCTCAGCTCATATCCT
Organism: Troilus luridus; assembly: GCA_964056705.1. Classification (NCBI taxonomy): domain Eukaryota; kingdom Metazoa; phylum Arthropoda; class Insecta; order Hemiptera; family Pentatomidae; genus Troilus; species Troilus luridus. Next base: position 107,293,806 of record OZ057412.1, read on the forward strand.
AGTCTGTTCAGTTAACTTGAATAGATCAGCTTGACTCTGTAGTGAGCATAAAGATGTTAATTGAACCTTCTGAATAATATTTTTTAATTATCTCCCTTAATGATCGATAAGTCATTTTTAATAGTACTGAAATGATGTCTTGCGTTAAATATTGTTTTATTTTGTTATTGTTGGAAGTTTATGAAATGCCAAGGATTTTAAATTTTAGTAAACTCGGAATTTTACACGAGTAGAAAATATTGCGATTTTATATTATAGGATGTAGAAACTAATTCTTTTCTAGCTTCCGAAAGCCCGTATACACCATGTCGTATTTGAGTATTCAATTGATAGCCTTGTAATACGGAGCATAGTTGAAAAAGTAGTGGAGCAAGTTATTTTCGTAACCGAACAACCTTGGATATCTAAATCAGTTGCGATAGTTTGAGTCAAAGAGATTAAGAAAAAATTGACTGTCAAACTAACATTTGTCAACTGTTAGTTTGAAAGTCACTACACCCAAGTCTTCCTTTATTTGCCCTAAAGATGGCCTACACCATTGGCCGAAACGTTGGCACTATTAAAAAATAATTTCTCCTTATTTTTTTGTGTTATCATTGACCGCACCTCCTGACCAATTCTATCCATTATTAGAACTATCCAGTCAACTATTTTCCACTCAAACATAATAATTATATAATATATTGATATTATGGATAATGATATCCATAATATCAAACTAAAGAAAGTTCCTTTCGTTAAACTGGTTGGTAAACAAAGAGAGTGTTCCTTGAGTTATTGAGGATGTGATAAGTATGAACTCATACATCTGTAGTCAAAATCGCTATTCCAATGGTTTTTGTTTTGGAAAACTGCGGTTATGGCTAGCTGCTAGAAATCATATTGACGATTAAGCAGTAACATTTCTCGTAAAACTGATAATAAAGGTTATTGTTTTTTCTTAAATCTATGCAAAAATATTTTTTTTATTCATTATTATTATTTATAACAAAATAAATGTCTTTATTAAGCATATAATAATTGCTTCATTAAAATTTGAATATCGAAGACAGACATATAATTATAATAAAGATAAACATATAACACATTCCTTTTTGAGATTTGACATGATGGAATTACCATTATTTCGATATGTTCCGAGATTAATATAATAGGCGAAAATGGTCGTAAAATATGTAAAACACTACCTAACAAACAATAAAGAGCAATTTGAAAGGAGTGTTGCTCTTCTCCAAATGTTATGTTATTTACCTGCAATAAATAAAATTTATACTTACTTTTACTTTTGCAGGTTTTTTCCCTCAATGGGTTGCCTGGTTAAGTCAGAGCGTCCCTCCACTTTTCTCTATTCCACCAGTCATCCTCCTCAAGTCCCCTACCGGCCATCTCTTCCTCCACGCAGTCCTTCCACCGGGTTCGGGGTCTTCCTCTTCCTCGTCCGCCTCGCTGTTCCCACAGCAAAAGTCTCTTCGGCCACCTACGTTCTGGCATCCACTGGCAGTGTCCGTATCATCGCAGCCTGTTCCTTCCAAGTCTCTCCGGAACTCCTTCGGTCACGCCCAGTCTGTCTCTAAAATCTTCATTTCTGACTCTATCCAGGCGGGTGATCCTCAGGCATCTCCTCCAAAAGTCCATCTCTGCATCTTGTAATCTGGAGTAGAGTCCCGGGTTAAGTCCAGGTCTCTGAGGCGTAGCTGAGGGAGGGCTCAACAATACTTCTGAAAATACGCATTTTGTTGTCCGTTGAGATGACTGTCTTCCAAAGAACTGGGTGCAACATTCTAGTCACGATTCTTGCCAGCCCAACTCTCCTCCTAACTTCGGGTTCCGACTTGCCGTTCCCATCTATTGTTGACCCTAAGTACTTGAAGGAGTCCAATCACTTGCATATTTTCCCGCTAATATGAAGGTCTGTGGCCTCTCTGCAGTTCACTGCCAGGTATTCGGTCTTGTCAAAATTTATTCGTAGACCCCATAGGCTGTATTCTTTTTCCAGGGCCATTAGCGCTTTTTCCAGACCATCTGTTTTATATGTGACCACTGCCTGGTCATCGGCAAAGAAAAGAGAGAAAAGCATATGTCCGTCTATGTCTATGCCCTTTCCTCTCCGTGCGCTCCACTCCTTCACTGCCTGTTGTACATAAATTTTAAACAGGGTTGGGGACATACTGCATCCCTGCTTAAGACCTTTTGAGGCAGAAAAAGGCTCAGATAACCGAGAGCCGAGCTTCAATCTGTACTCGTCTTCCCTGTACAGCCATCTCATGGCATTTATTAAGGCATCTCTAATGCCCGCACCTAGAGCCTTTCTTCTCGGGCTCTACCCGGGTTTTCCGTTTTCCATTGATTATATTCTCGTGGTTTCTTAACCGATTTTTGATTTTAATAACTGATTTGAAAGGTAGTACTTTTTTGAGTAAATCGACCATTTAGAGGCAGTCTTTAGGATTTTTTTGTAAAATTCTTTAAGTAGGAATATCTTGGAAAGGGTTAACTTTTGGACAGTAAGTCTCATAGTAATATCGACTGGAATTGCCCCATACTATCACCCCTTAATGGTCCCGCCACTAATTACAGGTCACCCTGTATAATACTAAATACATTAAAAACTGAAACTTAAAAGAAAACAAAAGTTGAAAATTTAGTTTTGGTCTAAACCAAGAAATCCCTCCTCCATTTTTTATTTCTTTTCTTTTATGTTCCATGGTATAACGTTAAGCTTCATTGAGGTAGCATACAAATGCTACTACTAAAATAAACTATACTAAAATCCTAACATAAAATGATCTTGTCAGTCCTGGTATTTCAACAAAGTTCATGTGTAGTGACCCATCTTTGTACAGATCCCCCGTAACTTAAAGGTCAGTAAGCTTCGTCGCATCAACTTTTAATATGAAGAATTTTACTAATCAATAAGAGTTAGGTTTGTTTATTGAAGTGATAAATATTGCAAACATGAGCTTGAAGGATTATACTTTATTAATTTTTTGTTGTTAAATTATTGAAGTTACGGTTTCTCACTGAAAAATTATACTAACGACTTTATTTAATTCCATTCTCTTCGGAATATTTAACAGACTGTTTAAGGCCATCTAAGGACGGCGCGTCTATCATTTCTTAGTTCTTCTATCAACCCATATTCTTTTCATCTCACTCATCCATTTCCCTGTTTTCTCTTTTTTTACACTACAAGGTAATTTTCTATCTTGGTATTCTTATTCTGTAAAATTAAGTTTTGTTATTCCCTCTTTCATCTCACTAGAGTATACTCTGATATTTTCACTTCATTTTATTTTATTAATATTCTTCTTCTGTTTTAAACTGATCCGTTACTATATGTTTTAGTGATAATGGGTGGCTAAGAACCGCCAGTATATCATTTCATAGTTTTTTTTATCAGCACGTTGTCTTTTCATCTTCTTACTCGCCTCCTTCCTTTGCTTAAAAATTCATAATTTTCCCTCTTCTTTCCTTCTTCTTTCACTACAAATGGATTTTCTGAATATTTCTCTGTCCTGGTGTCCTTTTTCTGTAACACCAAGTCATTTTTTTTCCTCTCTTATCTGACTGGAATATTTTCTCATGCTTCTTAATTCATTTAACTTTTATCAAAAGTAGGTCAAAGGATAGGGATATTGCTAATTTTGTAGTATATACTTTACTTACCATTTATATTATTATATATTTAGTAACTAAATTTATATTAAATGTAGTATAATTTCTAATAAATATTAATGCTTTTCATAATGAAAATAATATAAAAATGCTTGGCAAAGTAAATAAATCAAAATTAGTGGTATCCCTATGTATTTTTGCGGAGTTTAGTGCGTTTGGTAGCGCACGAAAACTAGGCCTTGGACAAATTTTACTTTATAATTATTTATTTCTACAATTATTATAATTATTTATAGAGTATTTAAAGATATAATCATGTGTTTTTCATCAAGGTCAATCTCAGGTTTTTTATAGAAAAACTACGTTGTTACTTGTAAAACTGTTCTTCATGGCCGAGTTAATTATTTTTATAGTTATTTTTATTTTGTTCACAACCTTGGCGATAACGAAGCTGCTTCAGTTACGTCAAGGACTGCATATTAACATATTCAAGTGTAATGTCACTTTCTAGTCAGTATGAATCCCGTTAATCGAAAGACTTTTACTTAGAAGTTTATCTTGGTCAGGGCTACGTTTGTAGTAGAGATGCATTCCTCTCTGCCCATCATTGAACAAATTGATCCTCTAAATAAAAAAAAAAATTTAAGATCAAGTAATATTATTCAAGATATAGAACTATTCTTTAATTCCCAAACAAATTATCTCTTGTCAGTTATATTTAATAGCTCTTATCCATCGGAAGTAACTAATGAATTACTGTTAATTTTCTTCACTTATAACTGTATTATTTTTTACATATTTTACAAACGTTTATTTTTTTTCTGCTTGATTCTTGTTATTTTATATTTAATTTTTTCCATAATTTTTAGTATACATTAATTTAGAAGTACCCATGTGAATGTCCGGGGTAGCTCAGTAGTAGAGCGCTGAGGTCCCGTGGCAAAGGTCCCTGGTTCAGATCCGACTGTGGCAGATAAATTATTTAATCTGGTAACAACCAAAGATGGATGATGGAATCTGCAGACTTATAATTATTATTATTTTTATTCCGCCCATGTCAAGAAGATTATTAGACTCGCGTTTCGCCAGATCATCTTTATTATATCATCTTCTGTGGAATATTTAAAAAATAATTTTGGATTTGTCAACTTGTTTTTTCTATTTTGTGGTTGGCTCTTTACAGCCAGTATTGAAAAACATGACGTAAGGCTGGAACTAGGATTATAGCCAGGTGTGGACTTAAATGTGCCGTCTCTCGCTCCTTCTTCCCTCAGAAAAAAAAGTCAACTTTTCTATAAAAGTATTTTTAATTGATATATTTACCAATAAAGAGAATCAACAACATAAACATATTTGTAGACGGAATCAGGGTCAAAACAAAGAGAATACAGAAAAAAATATTTGGCCAACACAGAATATTCGACCGTAATTCACCTTACTCTAAATCCTGATGCTAGAGGCAAATCCTCCCCAATGCCCTTGCCTTTCAGTTTTACTAATATAAAACTTTGTCTCCTTGTCGAAAGAAGGAAGGAATGTCTACCTCCCGTTAGATATCACAGATTTCATCAGATACCTCGCTAACTGATTGCATTCTTGCAGCTTTCGTGAAAGTTCCCTCATTAAACTCCTCCTGTGCGCAGAGGCGGGTGCAATAAATGGTACACACACCTCACATCGGCTGCTTTCACATGCGGGTACTTTGTCTATTTACCATCAGCGTACAGAGAAAGTCGACGTCCGGTAGGTATTGAGGTTTTCGTGAAGAGCTATTGTAGATCGATAAGGTTTGAATGGTTGGACAGTTATTTTTCATCTCTACTTTTAGTCCAGGGGTTAATTAAGCAAAATAATTAATTTATAACCATTGCATTGCAACATTTCGAAGTTATAATTTTGTTTTTCCTCAACTATCTACACAGTATGGAATCTAAGAAAAACAAGCAGTAATTGTTTTGCCACTATCACTGAATGATATGAGCTGTAATATATGAAAGCTCATTTTTTATATTCGCTATATCTTAAGGTTTGAATTACTATCAAAGTTGGGACAAACGAGCAAATGCTTATCACTTTGCACTTAGCAGAGAGTGATGCTTTAAACCTTATACACCTTTAATCTTTTATTATGAAATAATAATTATTGAAACCATTTAAAAGAATAAACTATTTTTTTAGATCAATGCGGAGCTATACCACTTTCAAATATAGCAGCTCAAATTAGGCTTAAGGCAGTGCTGTAAAATATCAAAGGAAATATAAAACTGATAATAGGCAGTAATACAAATAACAAAACTCATACTATATTTTATTTATTTATTAGGTGGCCTTATAGTATTTTAAAGAAAGTACAAAATTCCTGGTTTAAAACGTCCCTCGGAGGAGGTGTAAAAGCGTTCCAAGTTTGTGTGATGTCATGTACTCGCTCGTTAAAGATCCCAGTCCTAATTACACTAGAATAGTCAAAATTTAGGTCTCCCACTGTACCATCTTCCGATTAGCCATAGCAGCATAATGTGAGGTGAAGTAAATAAACAAATAAATAATTGCAATTTTCAGGCATATATTGACATGTCGACTCTATTGAGGTGTTTTGTTAGTTGGACATAAGCTTTAAGATGTTACTAATACGATACTTCAGAGACAAGTTCTCATCGTAAGATTGACTTCCTAAGTCAGCTATAGCTGTTAACAAACGCATACAAGAATGGAATGGCTTTCATCGCCTTAATTTCAGATTAATGTCAGAAGACAAGGCAGGCAGAATTGCATCACCTCTCTTAAGCCGTCCAAATCTTGATTTATCTTCTGACATCATTACAACGCCCTGATCGGGAACGAGATTATCGTCAGCTATATAGCCAAAAACTGAGCTATACGATTGAGTCTCACGTTTTCCTTATCAGATAATAGAGCTACCAGGACAATAATAATCTTATTGATCCTGGGAATAGATTTTCAGTGACAAAGAATTTATCTTAAAATATGTTTAATTAAATAAAAATACTTGCTAAAGTGGAAGAATTTTCATGCAGGAGCAAAACAGAGGGTAGATTGCTAGAATAAGAATAAGAGCTTATAAGAAAAGATTTACTTCTTACTAAAAGAAGAAATACCATAAGTAATGGGAGAAGAAAATGGTCCGGATGGGGGATTAAAAAATAATTTCTTAAATAGGGTTGAACCACTTATCATATACTAGCGACCATCCCAGGTTTGCAAGGGAAGTAAAACATATTATGCCAACATGTTTTGTCCGTTTGATGTATTTTATTATGTAGATATTATAAACATAAAAACAAAAAAAAAAATATTTCTTTATATACGGTTATATGTTCATGCGCGTTAAGTTTCTGCATAATGTAACCTCACATATAAGATACTCATTTAAATTATCATTTATAAAATATTCTAATAATGCCCATAAATGCTTAAGGTAACTAAAGTATGTAAGTTGGTAAGGATTAATATTGTAGTCGTCACAATAGCTTTCCAAATAACGTAATTTTACGTTACACTCTATCTATTGGTGAAAACCGTGTGAAAATCCGTGCAGTAATTATTGAGTTTACCGCGAACATACAAACAGACGCGGCTGAGGACTTTGTATTATAATATGTATAGATAGAGAGATAGATGAGGGATATTAGGCAGCGTCTTCGATGAAACCACCAAGGTGGCTATACTTTATCCAACAATTCCGACAATTATCGTTATATTCCAACCCTTTTACACAAAACCTCGACAAAGTATACACTATCATAAAGTATACGCTAATCCTTCCTGGTGAACCACTCTATCTATTATTGAAAACTGCTTGAAAATCCGTCCTGTAGTTATCAAAGACGAAAATGCAAGCCTGGCCGCTGAAATTGTCAATGGTGTTTATGGTGCCGATACTGTAACAGCTAATTACGTGAAATTTTGGTTTCGTCGATTCCGTTCAGGCATTTTTGATGTTGAAGACGCACCTCGCACAGGCAGGCCCGTCGTCGAAATTGTCGATAAAATCACAGAAATAATCGAAGTTGACCAGCATTTTAGTCCATCTTTACCATCGCCCAGGAGCTAAAGATCGACCACAAACCAGTTTTAAACCATTTGTGCAAAGTTAGACTCAAAATGAAGTGGACTAGATATGTGGGTGTCACGCCAATTAACATCAAAAAACATGATGGATCGAATTTCCAACTGCGAAGCCTTGGCCAAACGGAATGAAATCTACCCATTTCTTAAACGGATGGTGACTGGGGATGAGAAATGGGTCACATACGACAATATTGTGCGAAAACGATCGGGGTCAAAGCGTGGTGAAGCAGCTCAAACGGTGGCCAAACCAGGACTAACGGCCAGGAAGGTTCTACCTACTATGGATGTGGTGGGACTTGAAAGGAATCATTTATTATGAGTTGCTTCCGTATGGCCAAACACTAAATTCAGATCTCTAATGTCAACAACTGGGCCGTTTGAAGTCAGCGATTGACATAATTGGGCAATAGAAGAGGTGTTGTGTTCCATCAGGACAACGCAAGGCCACACATGTCTGTAGTGGCACGCCAGAAACTCCGGAAGCTTGTTATGAAGTTTTAATGCATCCACCATATAGTCCGGACCTAGCACCAAGCGAATACCACCTTTTTCTCGCATTGCAAAACTTCTTGAGTGATAAGAAATTGGGATCAAGAGAAGATTGTGAAAATCTATTACTAGAGTTTTTTGCCTATAAGGATCAAGACTTCTACATATGAGGGAGGCATTGTGAACCTACCTCTTGGGTTATCGGACAATCTGAAACATCTTAAATAAAGTTTTGAATTTCACCCAAAAATTTATGTTTCCCCAACCTATTATATGAACTAAAAAATGGGATATGAGTAGTAACAATAATATGGGTCGAAACGTTGGTTTTAAAATAAATATTTCTTTTTAATCCATTTAAGAAATCATGGTATCAGTTCCGCAGGTTGTCGTTTCGAGTCAATTCATAACAAGTTCACTTTATATAGCCTGGGTAAGCCCCAGGAGGGTCCTAGATCCCATAGGATCCATTTCCGGCCGCTAACAGATTAAATAAATGTCTGTCAGCGAGCGGGGTTTGAACTCAGGACATTCGGCATGGAAACTCAGCGCTCTACCACTGAGCCACTCCACCCCCACCATTTATTTATAATTTATTATTTATATCGTCCATAGATGGCCGAAATCGGCGAGTAGTGGAAATAAATAATATTTTATAATAATATATTTTGAAAATAATACATCTTCACCTTTATTGCCTTCTCGAAGTTAAGTATCGGTAGGATATCTTAGGTATTATAGTTGCGGGAAAACGGCTTGGACTTGACTGTGGTGGAGAAGGCCCCACGTCCCGGTTACAGCTACTTGCTCCTTTTGTTATCTCTCCTTCTTTATTGTCGGTTCTGTTTTTATCTCCGTCTCCTCCCTCCGCCCGTGTACAGTTAGCAGATAGTCGGTTCCATGAGTGCATTTCCACATTAGCTCTTGAATAAAACGAAATATATAAATAGTGGCTCACAGTCAGAATGCTACACCTGGGTATATTGATAGGGATGTTTGAATAATTAAACAGTTCAAAATTGCATTAAAAACAATAGTTTATTGTAGTCACTTAACATCCTAGTTCATTTGAGCTTAAACGGATAACAATGAACAGGGATTTAATAATTAAAATAAAACTAATTTCGATCCTTCAAAAGAACGACATAACTCAAAAATTGGCATTATTGAGTTAACTCTTCAGTAGCTATAGTATTGGCTGAAGATTTTTACTATTTGGAACGTTAGGGTTATCTAAATTAATAGGTTCTGGGTCATTGAGCAAGTAGCTTAAGTGTCCCTGAGGATCGGTACCTGAAGATAAAGGATCAAAGATATATTTGAAAAGATATTAAACATACTGGACAGTGGCAGTTCTAGGGAGTACGGTAGGCACTCAAGATGTAGGCAATCACATCCCTACACAGGATCCCTTTTCTTTTTTGTAAGTAGATATATAATATATCTTAACTTGTAACTATGATTAGCACACAATAAATATCATGTTATTCAATTCGATGAAAAGTCAACCACGCCAAACTTTGGAGAAGAGAGGGATACGTCTCTTATTCATTAGTGATATAGCATTACTGTATCTCAAGTGTAACGATCTCAGGGTGGCATCCCATTTTATTATTTAAATACTATTCAGATCGAAGGATCATAATTTTCTCTGATATCATTGTTTGGGTTGTGAACCCGATGTATCAATTTTTTTTTTACTAAAGTCATATTTTGAGTTTTATCAGGTTTAAACTTGAGGTTTTACGGGAATAATGACACAAGCTAGAATAAAAAAAAATCAAGCTTTTAACATGTTTCTAATGGTTAATAAAATAATTTCAATACCATCATTACAATAAGAATGCATTGTATTGTATTGCTTCACCAATACCCAAATTTTCATTTTTTTTTAAACTCACATCCAACTTTCCATTACCTCTACTGAAAAATTTGCTTTTTTGAGTTGTGACATTGTTCTTTTGAAAGAGCGATTTTATCGTGGTTACAATGAAAATGACACACCTTTGTTTTTCACAATATTCGTTTACCATAAACTATTTTCTTTTCGTTAAAATCTTTTCTCGAAAGTTTTAGGTTCTTTTCGAAGTAAATTCCACAAAATCTAACGCACATTTAAACTTCAAAAATGGGAGTAAGAGTAATTTTAAAGAACGTGAGTTGGTCATTCAACATTTTAATGATAGGAATTCTTTGAATCAAATAGCCGAAATTATTTTTAAAATGCCGTTTAACTGTTTACAATATAGCGAAGTGATTCTTAAGGGAAAACCGCATTACCAGAAAAAAATTAGAAGCTCAAGAAAAAATTTTAGTGATAGGGATGAGATTAACTTGTCAGAGAAGTAAAGCAAAACATTTGAGTGCACCCAACAATGTACAACCTACAAAGCATTGAACTAAATTAATAGTGAATTAAATAAAAGGATTATAAATTAATGGTACTCAAATTTAATCAGAAATGAGGTATATCATTTTGACTGTGAGGTGAAATTATTTATTAATTTTTTCTTTGTTTAATTTTTTTTTAAAATCAAAGTTGAATATTTTAAATTTTATTGTATGTGCCTATTTAAATTGATCAATCAATCAATCAACACTGGCTCTACAACCCAGTACGGGTCTTGGCCGCATCAAGGGCGCCGCCTCCACTCTTCTCTGTCCTGTGCCAAGGTCCTCCAAGCTCTGGATCCAACAATGCTACCTGCATCTTTCTCGACCTCGTCTGCCCATCTTAATCGTGGCCGTCCGCATTTCCGTTTTCCGTCAACATACCCAAATAGCAGTCTCTTATGAGTAGCGCTGTCCTCCATTCTGGTCACATGTCCAGCCCATCTAAGGCTTGCTATTCTTATAAACTGAACCACGTCTAGCTCCTGATACATCCGATATATCTCTGCATTCTGCCTGAGTCTAAATTGATCGCCAACTCTAACTGCTCCATATATCCTTCTTAATATTTTTCTTTCGAAGAGCAGTAAACTATTGGCATCTGCCCTGGACAGAGGCCAGGTTTCCGATCCGTAAGTTAAAACAGGCCTTATGCACGTCTTGTAAAGTATCACCTTGGCTCTTCTTGATATCAGATGGCTTCTTAAAATTTTTGCCATCCCAAAATAACATTTATTAGCAGTCAAATTTAAATTGATACTATAAAGAAATATGGTTAACAGTTTCTGATTTGTTTCCTGTAACTATTTTAATTGTTTTCTTCTTTCGAAAGATGGACATTGCGGCTGTCCACGGATTTTTTCCGACTGAATAAATGTTTAAAAAACCCTCAAAATGGTAAATACTTAAATAATATCAAACGACGATTAATCAAACACTATCGGTTTAATTAATCGTCAGGTATTATTTACTGTTCTACCCAATCAAATAACGAAGAGGGCCTAATGAAACTCCAGTGATAGGAGTTGATAATTACTACTGAAGCCGAATGGATTGGTCACAGTGGTTCAATTGGTTACAGGTTTATTAATTGCCTATCCTACACCACTGTTCATTCTGTCTCCCTTGTTGTCTAGTTAGCCACAAACCAGAGACTTTAGTTAGATGAAAAATAATGAAATAATAGTAATATGAAGCAATATTATAAATTGATATTGATAAATAATATGAAGCAATATTGTAAACAGATATTGATAAGTAATATAAAACAGTATTATAAATATTAGTAATATAACCAATATTAGTATTTTTTTAATTATAATCAACGGATCCAGCAAATTAATAAAATAAATGTTTATGTAAAATATTTAAACAACTTGCAACATAATTCCGCTATTGGTTTCTCAAAATATTCTTGGTGTTTATCTTAAGTCAGACTCAATCATTCCCATTTATATTTCATCCCACCTTATATATTTGTAAATGTATTACACGTCGGATTTTTGTTTTTATATTAAAGAGAAAGACTTTTTACAATCTACAAACGTCAATCAACAAACTTTTACTAACAGATTTGGAATTTATATTTACTTTAAAATATATATTAGAGCTGTCAGCATTAAAAGCGGATAACTCAAAATTTAAAAAAATTCAGTAGCTTATGCTTAATGCTCTTGAAACTTTAGGTTCAGAAACGGACAAATCCATGAAAATAAGGCGGCAAAGTGTTGTATCAGACAAAATTCCTATGTCTAAACTAGTGAAAGATGTCACTTTATGCAGAATGATTAATTGGATGATGCTACTGAGAGAGGACTAAATTTTGCCTATTCAGGTATGATTAGGATAGGGATCTTTGACGAGTACCTGACATCGTACAGGTTCAGGATCGCCATTTTACTAGCGCTCCGAAGGACGGATTAACCAAGGATTTTTAATCCCTTTAAAAAATTCTAAGGTCACCCACTTCGAACTCGAGTACAATACCAGTGTCAATATTGTAGGTCATTAGACCTAAGCAATATGACGCTCATATTTATTATTACAAATCTTGAATTAACTGATTTCGTAACTAAGACATCTATACATACACATTATAAAACAAAGTCCTCTACCGCGTCTATCTGTCTGCCCGCGGTAAACTTAGTAAGTACTGCACGGATTTTCATGCGGTTTTCACCAGTAGATAGAGTGGTTCACCAGAAAGGTTTAGGTATATAATTTGTCGAGGTATTGTGTAAATGGGTTGGAATATAACGGTAATTGTTGGAAGTGTAGGAAAAAGTATAGCCTCCAGGGAGGTTTCATCGATGATCCTGCCTAATCCCTTTGCATATAACGAAACAATGCATGGTGGAATATTCCTCTTTTATAGATCTACAAAAAAGTCAAAAATAACATAAATCTATCTTTTAAGTATAGCTTACTATACCTATTTCATCTTCTAAAAAATTGATAACGTACAATGCGGTATTTGGAAAGCTATTGTGACGACTACGGTATTAATCCTTATCAACTTACATACTTTAGTTACCTTGAGCATTTCATGCGCATTATTAGAATATTTTATACCATATAATTTAAATGAGTATCTTATTGGTTATCGCAAAAACTTAACGCGCATGAAAATAAATCCGTATATAAGGAAATATTTTGTTTTTATGTTTATAATATCTACATAATACATTAGAGAGACAAAACATGTAGGCATATAATATGTCTTATCACCCGTGCAAAGCAGGAGCGGGTCGCTAGTATTTTATAATGAACAAATCCTGCAGAATATTCTATTTGAAAATTACAACCTTCCCACTTTTCTCCATAGGTTTCTTGAATTGAAAATTCAACACGACACGGATTTGAAATGATGATCCCTTACATTGTAACAGCAGATTGAAACTTCCCAAAGTCATGCTTCCCCTTTTATTCCATTAACAATACTATTTTCGCTGGCGACTTCAATTCAATAATCCTCAAAACCATTTCATATAATATATCTTAGTCTTCTCACCGTTCCCTAATCCTCCACGTGACAATTATTCAGGTATCGGGTTTGAACTATATGTATTCGATTATTCATCAAACCTGTTGTCCGCTATCTCCTCGTTCTTCCTGATCATGATTTAATATCACGATTTGATTTATTGAGCTCCTATTGACCTCATTGAACGGCAAAAAATTTCTCGTTCTCGTTAGTTCTGATACTCATGTGGATGGATTAATAGAGATCTTGAAAAACGTCTACATAATTAAAATATTTAAATATTTGGCCTGAATCTGGTTGATTTAACTTGGATACCTAAGTTCATAGAAATATTTTCAACGTTAAATTTGCTATTGAAGCCTCCTGAATTCATTCATTCATTGCATGTAGAATTTTGGTTCATCATAATCTATTAGGTATATGTAAATAATGAAAATTACACCGCTCAACTCACATGTTGTTTGTTATTACAATCATATTTTTATGATGAAAAAATGGCCTGTTTAAACTACGAATATTCTGTCAATGTATACTTATTTAAGAAAAGAAATGCAAATTATTCCTACAAATTCAGTAGTGCTCTTCCCTTTTTCTTAAGTTCAAACAATCAAGTTTAGGTTCTTTTCTAAACAATCACTTTAGACTCAAACATTCTGGTTGTACAGGTTGATTACGTTTCCAGTTTATCACACCATATATACCTTTAATGTTTGGAAAACTAAACTACAATATCTTCGATACGATCGAGATAAATGATGTTTAATCTTTAGTAAGCTTACAGGCTTAACGCAGACAGAGGAGTTCATTACAAAAATATATATTCGCTGTTCATTATCAAAAGCGAATAAATCTAAATTTCAAAAATTGACTATTTCACATTTTTCGCTAATTTAGTCAAGTAATTCATTATGATTCTGAAACTTCAGGTTCAAAAACGTACTAAAAAATCATGAGAATGTCATGTTAGATAATATAGGTTGGCTAAATTAGGGAGAAATATTAATTTTTGAAATTTTGGAGTTCTCCGCTTTTGATCAATGACGCCTCCGTGGATATATAGATGTATGGATTTCTTTGGAAAGCGACTAGATAGTTTTATCCAGTCACTCATCCCAATACTGACCAAGCTCGACTTTAGCACATTTATTTAAGAATTTCATTCAAGAAATCCGGTTCCGTTCGGCTACTCTTGCCCTCAAGCTTATTAATATTACTTTTTTTAATTGCTCTTTTAGTTTTTTATTATTTCTATGCATCGATATTTTATTTTGTAATTTCTTTTGAATTAAATTAATTACAATATACCTATATTCGCTATTAATCGATACGATTAGGAGACGAGCCGGCCTAGATACCTACTGGCCTTCCACTTAGATGCTAATTCACATCAGGATCTATGTCAACCGGACTCGGTCAATAGGATTTCGAAACTGAATCCTGTTCAACGAATTACAAGCATACAATATAGTTCAGTTTCTTAATAGAACTAGTAGTTCAAGTCGAAATACTTTGTGTAGTTAAGTATGTACCTACAGTTCTTTATACTTCATTGCTGAATAAACAGCGTTGTGTTAAAACTAAACAATATTTTATTGAAATTTACAGCTCTGTAGCAATACTAAAAGTAAGTAGAATGAATGATACATAAAGAAGTGAGATAAAGACAAGTTGAGAAATACCCACTGGTAGTACTCAAATAACAAATTCAACTAAAAAGGTTTGGAGACTATCTTCTTTTCAGACTTAAAAGAAGTTATCTTCTTTCAGGGTTTAAGAGGGAATAAAGTTTGTCATAAAAGGATTGATATCGGATTCAGCCCAAATCAGCAACAAATGGGACATTGAGATCATTATGGATGACCGACAAATCGTCACAAAGTAAGGATCATTGAGGATTTTACAAAGGTTTCTGGATGGTAAGGATTTGATAAGAGAAGAATTCGATGGCACAGTAGAGCCCCAAAGTGCTACTTCAAATCAAAATAGGTCTTATAATAGTCATATATATGAGTGTTTTGTAATTAATTGGTATCATTGAGCGTTTGTCTAGAAGTGTTGCAGTAGCCTGAATCGGCGTTAAACAATATTAACTTGTTATTAAAGATTTGAAATAAACTGTTCACCGGCGTTCTTGGTCGACAATTAAGTCATGTTTTTTAAATAAAGCTACTTTTTTGTGTATGTTCATGATTTTAATTCTATATACTTCATTACTAAAATAGCAATATAGACATAAAACTAAACTATAATATTGTTACGGTCAGAGCGGAAAGCAGGACCGGCTTCTGATCTGCCTAGAGCGGATTAGGCAAACAATGGGATTAAGCGGAAGGGATTATAGAATGGCGTAGAACCTTCTAGATCGGTCTAGGTGGTCCTCGTCCGTGTTCCGAGTAATGCCCCACCACGACCTACCTTGCCTATATAAAAAGGACAGCGTTTTCAATTGGCACTGGGCTCTGGCAGTTTACAGTAATGCCGTTCGGGCTTTGCAATGCTCCTGCCACATTCGAGAGGCTGATGGAAAACGTGTTAAGAGGTCTCTCTTGGGAAGTATGCCTGGTTTACCTAGACGACATTATTGTGCTGGGAAAGTCCTTCGCTCACCATCTGAAGAATCTGGAGAAGGTCTTCGAACGACTGCGTGCAGCGAACCTAAAGTTGAACCCGAAGAAGTGTAATCTCTTCCGAAGGCAAGTCAACTACCTGGGGCATATTGTGTCAGACAACGGAGTTGCTGTTGACCCAGAGAAGATAGCAGCGATCACCGACTGGCCAGTACCTCGAGATAAGCACCAGGTGAGAAGTTTTCTCGGGCTCTGCACCTATTACCGGAGGTACGTGAAAGGATTCGCTAACATCGCAAAACCTCTTACCAGACTTACCGAGGAGAAAAGGACTTTCCATTGGGATCACGAGTGTCAGGCATCCTTCGAGGAGCTGAAGAGCAAATTGATTAGTGCTCCTATTCTGAAATATCCAATCACCCTTTCTTCTCCGTCTTGGAGCTGAGAGAGGACACTTCCAATGGCGATGTTGCTGGCATCTGTGTCAAGTATGAACTTGCCCTCGGGGCGTGGATAGCTCAGAATAGGAGCACTAATCAATTTGCTCTTCAGCTCCTCGAAGGATGCCTGACACTCGTGATCCCAATGGAAAGTCCTTTTCTCCTCGGTAAGTCTGGTAAGAGGTTTTGCGATGTTAGCGAATCCTTTCACGTACCTCCGGTAATAGGTGCAGAGCCCGAGAAAACTTCTCACCTGGTGCTTATCTCGAGGTACTGGCCAGTCGGTGATCGCTGCTATCTTCTCTGGGTCAACAGCAACTCCGTTGTCTGACACAATATGCCCCAGGTAGTTGACTTGCCTTCGGAAGAGATTACACTTCTTCGGGTTCAACTTTAGGTTCGCTGCACGCAGTCGTTCGAAGACCTTCTCCAGATTCTTCAGATGGTGAGCGAAGGACTTTCCCAGCACAATAATGTCGTCTAGGTAAACCAGGCATACTTCCCAAGAGAGACCTCTTAACACGTTTTCCATCAGCCTCTCGAATGTGGCAGGAGCATTGCAAAGCCCGAACGGCATTACTGTAAACTGCCAGAGCCCAGTGCCAATTGAAAACGCCGTCTTCTCTTTATCTTCAGGTGCCAATCCAACCTGCCAATATCCACTGCGGAGATCCAAAGTAGAGAAGAGTTTACACCCCTCTAGGGTGTCCAGCGTATCGTCAATCCTGGGAAGCGGATAGCTGTCCTTCTTGGTGACATTGTTCAGAAGACGGTAGTCTACGCAGAACCTCGTTGTGCCGTCTTTCTTCTTCACCAATACAACAGGAGACATCCAAGGGCTACTCGAAGGCTCAATGACACTGTCAGCCGCCATCTCCTTTATAATCACCTCGGCGTCCTCCCGTTTGGCTAACGGCAGCCTCCGCGGAACCTGTCGGATGGGCTTCGCATCCCCAGTGTCAATCTTGTGCTGGACGATATCCGTTCTGCCCCGTGGTCCTGGTCCGATCTCGAAGACGTCATGCCATCGGGTAATCATGTTTTTCACCTCCTCGCTCTGTTCAGAAGAAAGGTCGCGGCATGACTCGTTAACAAATCCTTTTAGTTCTTCTGGCAGTCCTCGGAGCTCGGTGGGACGACGTTGCAGCTGACGAACCACTGAGGTAGCGGTTGTACACTCCCCGACCGGTGTTCCTTTCTTCAGCGTTACCGGGAAGCTGTTCAGGTTCATTAGCCGAATTGGAGTGGTGCGTCCTACCTTGGTGAGAGACCTAGCGACCAGTACGCCGCGTCCGATCTCTTGTTCTTGGTGCCTTCCGGGTTCAACTAGTACACATTGACCCTTCGGTAGATGTCCTTCGACTGTCCCATGTGTTACGATTTGGCTCCGTGCAGGTAAAGTGGTGTCTTCTAGTAAGAGCACTCGTGCGTAGAGATCCTTTCCCTGCCGAAGGATGACTTCTTCGTCTCCCATCGTCAGCACACCTCTCGACATGTCCAGCTTGATCCCGTATGCCATCATGAAGTCCATGCCCAATATGACATCTTCATCGATCTCTGCCACGAGAGCGCGGTGCTTCAGATGTTGACCCCCGATGATGAAGGTGGCAACTGTCTCCCCGTAGACCTTGGCTGGCTGTCCCGTGGCAGTCCGTAATGCCCAAGTTGTTGGTAAGATCTTCTCAGCTGGAAGTGTCTTCGAGTTCAAGATTGTCATGGTTGCGCCGGTATCTATTAGCAGACTTTGCAGCTGTCCGTTCACCATCCCATCAACGTAGAAACTGTTCGTTCTGCTTCCTATTGACGCAACCCTGGTGGTCTTCCTGGGGCCTTTGACGTTACGGGTTGACAGTTGCCCCTTCCCATCAACCCTATTTAGTTTTCCTGTGGCTTTTCTTGCTTCTTCGATGGACACTTGCTTCTAGGGTGTCCAAGTTGGCCGCAGCTCCAACAGCGTATCTCCTTCTTACGGGTCCTGAGAGCCTCCAAAACTTTCGTCACAATTTCCTCGACGCTGGGGACCGCATTTGGCTCCGCTTCTGCTGCTCGTACTCGCGCATGGCCCCGTACAGACTGTCTAACAGCCTCGAACTCCATGGCCTGGGATAATGCGTCTCCTAAAGTTTTCGGCCTGGCGAGCTTCACTGCTTGCTGTGTCTCTGGGTCCCGAAGTCCATCCAGGAATTTGTCGACAGCCAAGCTTTCGTAGACATCGTCGGTGACCGATGGGTAGGCGTTCCTTACCAGCCGGGCAATATCCGCTTCAAATTCCTGCAAAGTCTCGTTGGTCTTCTGGACCCTGCTTCTCAGCTGTGAGCGATACAGCTGGTCCATGTGGCGGTGGCCGAAACGCATCTCCAGTCTTCTCATCAGCTCCCCGTAGTTGGACCGCTCTGACATGGGCATCCCCTGCAGCACTCCCAAGGCGTCTCCACGCAAGGCCAGGCACAATGCTGAAGCTTGGGTCTCCTGCGACCACCCGTGGATTGAAGCCGCGGTCTCGAAGAGAGTCATGTAGTCCTCCCACGGCGTCTTTCCGTCGAATACTGGAATGGTGTTGTGAGCTGGTGGCGTCCCATTATTGGCGGGCAGAATAGTTTTATGAAGACTGACCTCGGGGAAACGGTCGGTGTTGTTCGTCGGTGGGTTGCTCATAAGTCCCTCTAGAGCTTCCACTCTTTGCCTAAGTTTGCTTTCAATTGAATTTAATTTTTCTCCTAACCTAGATTCTACATCAGCTACTTTATTATCTACATTTTCCATTAACTTAGATTCTAATGTGCCTAATTTAGACTCTAGCCTACTTTCTACATTGCTTAACTCATTACCTAGTTCATTTTTAACAGTACTTAACTCATTACCTAGCTTATTTTCTACATTGCTTAACTCATTACCTAGCTCATTTTTAACAGCACCTAACTCATTTTTAAAAGTTGCAGACAACTTGCTTAAATCAGTTTCAAACAGAACGTCATCTGGATTTTCCCCTAACTCTACAAAAAATTGACGTAAGCGATGTTGCAGTACACTTTTATTTCCGGAAGAATCCAGATCACGTTCTTCTAATTCTCGTTTTAAATCTGCAACTTTTAAATCCATTAATTTAAGACTTTGAGAAGCCATTTTTCATACAGTAGCCCAATAATTACAAAATAATAACAATTATCTTACACAAAATACCCCACACCTGACACCAATACCGGCTTCTGATCTGCCTAGAGCGGATTAGGCAAACAATGGGATTAAGCGGAAGGGATTATAGAATGGCGTAGAACCTTCTAGATCGGTCTAGGTGGTCCTCGTCCGTGTTCCGAGTAATGCCCCACCACGACCTACCTTGCCTATATAAAAAGGACAGCGTTTTCAATTGGCACTGGGCTCTGGCAGTTTACAGTAATGCCGTTCGGGCTTTGCAATGCTCCTGCCACATTCGAGAGGCTGATGGAAAACGTGTTAAGAGGTCTCTCTTGGGAAGTATGCCTGGTTTACCTAGACGACATTATTGTGCTGGGAAAGTCCTTCGCTCACCATCTGAAGAATCTGGAGAAGGTCTTCGAACGACTGCGTGCAGCGAACCTAAAGTTGAACCCGAAGAAGTGTAATCTCTTCCGAAGGCAAGTCAACTACCTGGGGCATATTGTGTCAGACAACGGAGTTGCTGTTGACCCAGAGAAGATAGCAGCGATCACCGACTGGCCAGTACCTCGAGATAAGCACCAGGTGAGAAGTTTTCTCGGGCTCTGCACCTATTACCGGAGGTACGTGAAAGGATTCGCTAACATCGCAAAACCTCTTACCAGACTTACCGAGGAGAAAAGGACTTTCCATTGGGATCACGAGTGTCAGGCATCCTTCGAGGAGCTGAAGAGCAAATTGATTAGTGCTCCTATTCTGAGCTATCCACGCCCCGAGGGCAAGTTCATACTTGACACAGATGCCAGCAACATCGCCATTGGAAGTGTCCTCTCTCAGCTCCAAGACGGAGAAGAAAGGGTGATTGGATATTTCAGCAAAGCACTCTCAGCTCCGGAACGAAACTACTGTGTCACAAGGAAAGAGCTTCTGGCGGTAGTAAAGTCCATAGAGCATTTTCATAAATACCTATACGGAAGAAGGTTCCTGCTGAGAACGGACCACGCGGCTCTAATGTGGCTGCTGCGATTCAAGTCACCTGAGGGGCAAGTGGCGAGGTGGATTGAGCGCCTTCAAGAGTATGACTTTGAATCTGCTCATCGTTCTGGAACGAGCCACAGGAATGCGGATGCACTGTCAAGAAGACCTTGTGAAGAAGGCTGCAAGCATTGTTCTCGACAAGAGGAGAAGCAGGCAGCGGTATTGAGGACTACAGTTGTCATCGACAGTTGGCAAGATGCAGAGGTGTCAAAGGAACAGGACGAGGACCCGGACTTAAAACAAATAAAGGAATGGAAAATATCGGGGCGAGGAAGACCGGCCTGGCAGGATGTTGCTCCAATGTCGAAGAATGTAAAAACGTACTGGGCCCAATGGAACTCCATTTTAGTGGACAACGGGCTGCTGAAACGGGCATTGGAGAACGCGGAAGGAGATCAGCGCAGGCTACAGCTCATCGTTCCAAGGAATAAAGTGCCCGAAGTGCTTAGGGAACTACATGACGGTGTAACTGGCGGCCATCTTGGAGTTCACCGTACATTGGAAAAAGTTCGTGAACGCTTTTACTGGGCAAACCTTAAGGACGATGTGTTGGACTGGTGCAGGCGTTGTGCGACTTGTGCGGCTTCTAACGGACCAACAAGAAGAAAGAAGGCCCCTATGAAGAAGTACAACGTGGGAGCACCGTTCGAGAGGATAGCGATTGACATCGCTGGCCCTTTCCCTGTGACAGACGAAGGCAACCGATATATTCTCGTGGCCATGGACTATTTTTCTAAGTGGGTGGAAGCGTATGCCCTTCCGAATCAAGAGGCAGTCACGGTTGCAGACGTACTTGTGAAGCAGCTCGTCAGCCGGTTTGGAGTACCCATGGAACTTCACGCTGACCAGGGAAGAAACTTTGAGTCTGCAGTCTTCTCCGGGATGTGCGAAGCACTGGGAATACGGAAAACCAGGACGACACCTCTTCACCCTCAATCGGATGGCATGGTGGAGCGCATGAACAGGACAATGGGTCGATATTTGTCTAAAGTGGTCTCCGAGCATCAGCGAGACTGGGACCAGTATCTTCACTTGTTCTTGTTTGCCTACCGGAGTTCAGTCCATGAAGCAACGGGGCAGACCCCCGCAAATGTGGTCTTCGGCCAAGAACTTCGTTTGCCTTGTGATCTGAAATTCGGGTTCAAGCCAGACGAGGAAGTTAACGGAGAGGAATACGTCACGAATCTACGGAAGCGGATGGATAATATCCACGAAAAGGTTCGTGCAAACATCCAGGGAGCCAGTGACAGAATGAAGGAGCGTTACGACATCAGGGCAGAGAAAGGTGGATTCCAACCTGGAGATTTGGTCTGGCTACATGATCCTCGAAGAAGGCGAGGCTACTCACCTAAACTTCAGAACTCCTGGGATGGCCCGTTTGAGATCATCAATAGGATAAACGACGTCATCTATAGGATCAGAAAGCAGCCAAAAGGAAAACCCAGGGTAGTCCATTTTAATAGACTGGCCCCATACAAAGGAGACCATGGCCCGACAAAAGACCAGCAAGTCAGGTACCTCAACAACGTGGAGGCCAGTAAGGTATCAGTTGCACAACCTAAGGTACAAGGTTCCCGTGGAGTAACTCAGGCAGTATACAGAGATATCTTCTCGTTACCCGCGGACTATTCTCTGGCCCATTGTGTAGCCGAAGATCTGAGGACTTCCCGAGGGATTGCAACCGTCTTCAGGAAGAAGTTTGCTGGAACTGAGGAACTGGAACGCCAAGGACCACGCGTCGGGAAAGCACTCCACCATACGCACGAAGGACGACACCTGTTCTACTTAGTTACCAAGTGTGCTACTGATCAGAAGCCCACATATGACGCACTGCGGCGAAGCCTCGACGACCTGCGGAGTAAGCTTCTGAGACTGCGTGTCACCAAGCTCGCGATCCCTAAGTTGGGCTGTGGATATGACGGCCTGGAGTGGAAGGTTGTCAGGAACATGCTTGAACAGATATTCGCCAACTCTGGAGTCGCCATATTGGTGTGCACGTTCAACCCCTGGAAAGGAAATGCGTCTCCATCGAGGGAAGCTCATGACCGCCCGATTTCTCCGGACTATGCTCTGGGGCAGAGCACTTTTAAGGAGGGGGCAGTGTTACGGTCAGAGCGGAAAGCAGGACCGGCTTCTGATCTGCCTAGAGCGGATTAGGCAAACAATGGGATTAAGCGGAAGGGATTATAGAATGGCGTAGAACCTTCTAGATCGGTCTAGGTGGTCCTCGTCCGTGTTCCGAGTAATGCCCCACCACGACCTACCTTGCCTATATAAAAAGGACAGCGTTTTCGGCCGCGGCAGTAGTAATAAGACGAGTAGTAATAAGTAGTAATAAGACGAGTCTGTAATAAGCCAGTGAGTAGCAGTCGTTAACTAGTGGCAGTGTGTGTGAGTTAGTTAGTATTAGTATCAGTCTGTAATAAGTGCTTAGTGAGCAACAGTGACAATTAGTGGCCGTGTAATAAGTGTAATAAACTGTGTGGCAGTTTGTCATATTTGAAGAGTCTTACGGTCGGTGGACTTTAGTTAGCGAACTGTAAGTGTTAATTTGTAATTGTAAACTATAGTGTAATATTATTGTATTTGTACAAATTTATATAAATAGTTTAGTTACTTAGTATTAGCAATATCTTATATTATTTGTATATTATCTTAGAAATTAGATAACATTTAGTAGAACATTGTTACTGTAAATTGATGTTAGTTTAATAATTTAACTGTTTTAAATAATCGCATTGTATTCTTTCTAATTTGTTAATAAATATTAGATTATTGAATTAAGTAATAGTTTAGTCCATTTTACACCCAGTAGCCCGTAACAATATAATAACTCAATGTTAAGCATGTAAGGAGATTTATTTATTGTATCAATGTATGCATTAAAATAATTTATTACATATCATCTATTCAAAATAAATAATGAAAAAAATGTTTGTTCCCATTTATTTTTTCAAATATTGTCATTGTTTTGTGTTAAAGCAAATTAAATTTATATTAATAATATAATTAATAATTTTATTAATTAATTGTGTTACAGGGGGCTGGCTGTTGGTTCTGCCCTAGCTTCAGTACCATTCTAGCGGCTCTTTCCCTCGCTTTCAGTCTTGGCAACATTCTTCGCTTGCCCAGACTCGTTTTGAGTCATGGAGGAGGTAATTAATTATACTTAGTTATAGTTCTTATTAAGCAATGCTTGTTTACATATTGATATTGAATTTTTGTATAAACATATTATTTAGCGTCATGTGTTTATTATAACTAGTTATATAGAATCATATCCTTAATAAAATAATTGAAGTAAAAAAAATCTTGCATTAATGAAATTCCTGAAAAAAATTATTCGCTATTTTTTTCAAATATAATCAGTGATTAGACTGTTGACTCGTCATAACATTCTTGAGCACACCCAGTCTGGAGTTCCACCAGCACACAGCTCGCTGAGGGGAGTGAATTGGCTGGTTGAGGATAAATGCAGGATAGCAATTTATGCATTTATTTTTTTAATTTAATGGTAATAGATTTAAATTGGTTTGAAAAGGTGAGATCAGATGCGAAAACGGAGTTGGAGTGAAAATATATCATGGATGAGCTACGTCAACTCCATCAACTGTAACAGTATCATAAAAGAAATGTAAAAAAAAGGTTTATGCTATTAAACACAAAGTATTTTAAATACTCTTTTAGGTTTCCACGGCCACAATTTATACAAAATACTTCAGTGGTATCTTCTGGTTTAGACCGTGTCACAAACTTTTTAGTCAATGTTTCGCCAGACATGCTGCTGACTTCTTCAGGGCAGAAAAGATAATGAAGACGTTCGTGGGTGCATAGGTGCCCTTGACGAAGGCATTTTATTTTGATTAATCTTTAATTTTGTATAGATAAAGTTGAGATTTCTTTTGGTATTGGTATAGAAATTGTGTCTGAATATAAAAATTAAGTTGAAATACATTTTTGAGCAATAGTGTTTTCACACTTATATTACTTCTTTTCTGCTCTGAAGAAGTCAGTAGCATGTCTGGCGAAACGTTAGCGAAAAAGTTAGCGACACGGTCTAAACCAGAAAATACCACTGAAGTATTTTGTATAAATACACAAAGTATTTTATATAAGTACACAAAGTATTTTATATATACATCAAGTTTTCTTAAGAAAAATACCCACGCGTAGGTGTAAAATACATTTCTGTGATGTACAAGAATTCGGTGTGAGTCCATTCGCTGGAAACGAAAATACTGATTTTTCCGAAACAACTAAAGGTCCGACCGAAGACCGAGAAACGATTTCATTAGATTCCTATGCGGAATCGTTTTGGCAACCGATACCAAAGAGTTTGGTAATTAGGTAACACGATTCCGTTTCTTTGAGTGATGCAACCTTTTTACTTCAAGGACAGTGTCTTCCACAGAATTTTCAATTGTTCAACCTCAAGATTTTTCATAGAAACAGCTTACGTCCTAAAATTTTGCACCAGAGTGAAGTTGCTCTTTACACGATATATCTTTTCTCTCGTCTACCAGGATACTATAGGCGTTTGCATCGGTAATTTTCCCCATTATAAAGAATTGCAATTAATATTCTTCATATACGTGCTGCGATTTCTTGACAAATAAAACTAGCAAAAGTTCTGTGCGTTGATACACAATAATTTATCCTCCTCTTGTTGTTTTGTTATTTTAATTCTCCTACCCATCGCCTTTAAGTTTTTTGATAATCCAATAATTGATTGCTCCCGGTGCTGCTCATAAAACAGTCACCCAGAGAAACGGCACTCGTGGGAAGCAGTAAGGCCGCTAGGTAGCGCACCGTGGGCGAGCCCTCTCGGAGCACAATGGGCACCGTAACCTGAAGTAACTTCAATGGCAGGATGTACTGCTTTGGCATCCTTTATTAATAGTGAAATTAGAATTCACAAAACTTGGAGGCGTATTCAAGGCATAATGAATAATATTCATTCGCTTACATTCTGTCTTGTAAGGGAACAATGGGAGAAAATGACGTAATGATAATACTACAGTTGCATTTAAGATTATTAATATGACTTAAGTACAGCATGATTATTACCAGTACACCAATTCAACATGCTTATTTCAGGCCATTGTGAATGAGAATATTAAGGTGCCATCTTTGCAACCTTGGGTCTGCTGAGGTGCAGGACATTGCTTCCCATTGGGATTTCTTAAGTAGGAGAACTATAAAATTACCACAGGGAAAATAAAAATTACCACAATGAAATTAACGTACTGAGAAAAGATGGAAAGAGAAAGGTGGTGAAATGTTGCAGGAGATAGATTTTTAAGAATGATTTTAATCCATGAGGTGATACTAGTAAAACTAATGAGGAAACGAATTTGCAGAGGAAAAGTTTCCTGAGGAGTTACCATTCGAATCTGGAGCAGAGGATTCATAAAAATAATTGGATTCCTCCTATCTAATAGTTGTTGGCTTCAAATTGTGGAGTACCCTAAATGATTTATAATAATATGCTAAGTTTGTATGCCTACTGCGCATATGGGCTGCCACACACCTTTGTAGATGGTTAATTTATTGACACAGTGAAGGAGCAGGGGAGTGATGGAAGGATGAATTTTAAGAGGGGCATGAAATTCAATGATATGCAAGAGGCTAGAATGGGTACACCAGCCATGAGTCAAAGTAAGAGCAGGTATAGATTGAAAACGGGTGGTTATGGTATCAGAAAAGATCAGTCGTTTAAATATTCAGGATATTTGGATCAGGATGTGATTCTTTGGTGAATAAATGAATAAGTTTAGTGATATATTTAGATCCTTTGGACACAATTTAATAATCACTTTAATCCATTAAGAAAATAGTACCTGGTAATGAACTACTGTTTCTATATCAATGGTTATGTCATCATAATTCTTGTTCACAATTGTCCTATTCACATTCTCCCAATCTAAATAAACGAGCCAACTGTTAACCCAGCCAACGAGGTAATAGAAGAAAACCGACTGAGATGGCTTGGACACCTTCTGTGGATGGATCCTAACAGAACAGGGAAAACGAGGAAGAAGACAACCTAGGAAGAGGTGGAGAAGGATTTTGAGAAAAGAGGACTCTAGTGGAACAGAAGGCACTGTTGGTGAAAGACTGGCAGAGTTGGGCTATATATAATTCCTCCTCATACTGCAAAAGCGGTTAAAGATGATGAAATAAATCACTTGTCAAAGCAGAGTTAGAGTTAAAAAATGAGCGAGTACAGATATATGATTTATCAGATATTTCAAATTACAATCGTATATCATATAGGTTTTGTATTTCTGCCGTCCCAGTGAATAAGTGGCTATGTCGAATTATTTCCAAAATTAGGTTCTTTTACTTAGGGATGTGGAGTCATGTTATTCTCGTAGTGCATAAGTAGCCAAGTCAGGATCTCCATTGATTTGAAATGGAGTTATTGTTTATATTACAACTCCATTTCAAGGTAAATACTATGATAATGACATGATTTCTCTACCCTCAATACCATTAACTCTCTCTGCACAAAGTTCGACTTAACCACTTATGCATCATGGCTGCTGATATAATCATATATTATGCAGAGAGTAAACAATTACTGAACAGGTTTTTTTTTTATCTAGGCACTTTTCTTGTCATCTACATTGGTATCACCGTGTTATTTGGCATTCCACTGGCATTTCTTGAAATCGTCCTAGGCCAGTTCTGCCAACAGGGCACTACTAAGCTATGGCGAGCTGTTCCACTCCTCAAAGGTGAGTATAAAACTCCAATAAGAATAAAACTCCAGCATAATTCCATTAAGAATACATATGTTTACTGTCTACATTTTTTTTCCATTGTTAAGATACATTTATTCAATCTGTAGTTATAGCAGATGGTATTGAAAGATGTGTATTAATTTTCATTATTTCCTTGCAAATATTAGAAAACTTATTGTGTTATAATTATAATTGTATTCTTAAATATCTGCAAAAAGAGGCAAGAAAAAAAGATAGGCATTGTTGAGATTTCGGTGGCCCTTTCCCAGTGCTTGAATAAAATGATAATCCATTTTTTACGCTGGCTGACATGTTAACCAGATCCAAATAGCTCTAAATATATATATGTTATATGTGTTCAGATACTATTTTAAATGAATAGAGGCTTAATTCATAAGAATTGCATTGAGAGAGGTTGGAACAACACCTCAAGCAATTTATACAAAACTTAATTAGTACAGTAATATTGATTACAAATGTTAGAAAAGAAAAAATATTTTATAAAAGGATAAAATAGCATTCTGCATTTCAATTTTCATTAGGATTTTTAAAAAGCCGATGAGACATCTTTATTAATAATATTATCTTCATTTATTATTAAATTTTTTTCTAAATCCTCAATTAAATGCTTCTTATTTATTACTATGAAGAATGTACAAAGTACTGTAAAGATATTGAAAAATAGTAAAATATATTAACTTCAGTTAAGTATATCAATAGTAAAATATACCATTATGACTAATCTTTTTATCATTTTTTTAGGTGTCGGCTATGTAAAAGTGCTCTGCTCATTTTTGCTTGCTATTTACTATCCAGTCGTGATGACAATATCACTCTTCTATGGACTTTGGACAGTCAAAGGTCCCCTTCCTTTCATTGAATGTACCCATACTTTGCTCCATCAGGTAAGCACAATAAATACATTAAAGTAAGAAACCAATACATTCATTCTCAATTCTACTTTACTAAAAATGTATTTTTTTTATCATTACAGGAAGAACTTGAGGACTCATGTTTGGAGTAAGCCTTTATTTTATATATCACAATATTCTAGAATCCAAGTTATAGTACATATGAACTCAGCAAAGAAACACAATACTTTTTGATAACAAGATAATAATTGATCCTTGTTTAATAACATATCATTAGGGTTTTTATTTTAGAAACAGTAAATATAGGTTCACTGTTACAATCCGATGTATGCTAATGCACTTTACAACGCTTTGCAGCTTTTCCTCTTCTTTCTTAACTCCTCCAGCGCTGATTGTTCCTATAACCCCTCAAAAAGCAGTGTTGGTGGCAGTCACCTCCCATGTTTTCCCTTCTTATGAAAAAAAAATTTCAACTTAGAATAAAATATGTCTACCACCTCTCTTTTTTTCTCACTCTCTCTCTCTCTTCCTTCTATTCTCCATGAATTAGGGCATCTTTCTTGATAACTAGTCTTAATGTCCCTTGATGGTAGTGCTGAATTTCATGGTATGTTCAGCTGAATAAGGTGTGGTTTGAAAAATAACACTTCTTTTTTAAAAATCAGTCTTTTTTTTAACATTTGATTTCATTTACACCTATTCCCTGAAAATTTAAATAACATTTGGTATCTAATATTTCATTCACACAATAAAAACCTTTAACCAGTCATGTATCTTTTTAATAAAACGTTTCGACAATTAAATGTCATTTTCAATTATCCATATAAACAATTTTTAGTGTTAAAATGTAAATCAAATGTAGTATAAAACAGACCAAAGTTTAAACTATTAAACAAAAGGACCATGGAGGATAATTGACCTCTAAGTAAAACAATTTAAACAGTAACAATGACAATAAAGAAAAAAAAGGTATCTATACTTACTTCTATTTGTGGACATATTTTATAAATTTGTATTTATTATATTATTATTGTTGTATTTGATAATTTACATATATTTATGACTTGTAACTTTTTCAAGTTATTAACAAAGAAGAAAGGATACAAAAATTGTTTATATGGAGAGGATGGTTACATTATTATAGTTGAGGGAGAGGAGTAGCTCAGTGGTAGAGTACTGAGCGGCCATGCCCGGAAATCCTGGTTCAATTCCCGCTGCTGGCCATGATTTTTATTTAGTCTGTTAGCAGCCGGAGATGGATCATACAGGATCTAGGACCCTCCTGGGGCCCACCCAGCCTCTATAAAATATTATAAAAATAGGGTCCCCAAAATAAGGGGGAAAAATCTGGCGGTTGAGTGTGACCTAGGACAAGTCACCTCCTTGCAGAACCGTTGTCCATGAAACAGTACAGTCTCTACCATGTACTGAACCCCAGACCCTTCATGGGTTGTAGTGGTACAGGTTTTTTTTTTTATTATATTATTGTTGTTGTATTTGATAATTTACATATATTTATGATTTGTAACTTTTTCAAGTTATTAACAAAGAAGAAAGGATACAAAAATTGTTTATATGGATAATTGAAAATGACATTTAATTGTCGAAACGTTTTATTAAAAACATACATGACTGGATAAAGGTTTTTATTGTGTGAATGAAATATTAGATAACTTTCAGTCCAGTTTACATCCTTTTAAAAATAACATTTGGTATTTGGTATAACATTTCCTGATAACATTTGGTATTCTTATACTGATTCCTTGAAAATATCGATAATATTTTAATGTGTACCAATCTAGAGAGGCATCAAATTATTAGGTACATATTTGTTCGAAACATTTCTACTAGAAACAGTGTTATTATCAATGTTCACTACATTTCTTTATTGACTAGTATAAACAGTACACATAAAATTGATCTAAATATTAATTCTAAAACATTGACCTATTGACTAGTGTAAATAGTAAGCATCAACAAAAATGTTGTTTACAATTCGTTAACACTTTAGTTTTAACACATCTTAACAGCTTCCTTCTATATACTATTATTTCCCAAATGTCGTAATAGGCTAAATTCCTATTTAAAATACTTTCAATACTACAGTATAGATGATTTAATGCACAAGAGCTGTATTTTTTTAGCATGAAATATATTACAATTTTTGTTTCAGAAAAACCTTTCTTACTCCTCCTTACAAGGACATTATGTGGTTCAGTGTCAATGTCACGCTGCTTTTCCTGTTGTGGGCATTTGTGATGTTATGGTACTATTTTTATCTCTTGAATTTTTTTATCTATCTATAAATATATTTGATATTGATAAAATATTATTTCCCAACAGTGTTTGCAGAGGTTCAAAATCATATCGCACAGCTGCAGTATTCCTAACCCTTCCATTGATCGGATTATTGGCAGCACTCTTATCTTTGAAGCTTACTGAGAGTTATGAGGGACTGAATGCATTGTTGACTTTTAGTTGGGAACCTGTGCTTAGGTTCGATGTGAGTAATATTGTTCCCTATATTGAATAATACTGAAATGGCAGCCTATATGTTCATAAATATTGCTAGAATTTTCACAATCTTGAGTGGTTTTAGCTTTAAAATGGATTTCTAGACATATTAATGATATTACAGGAAGTTTTTTTTTTCAGATTTAAAAAAAAGAAATAGTAAATAATTTTTAAAAACCATTAAAGTAATATTATGAAATAATGATATTTGTTTTGTTAATCTTAGTTTTTAAAACCAGAACATTATTAAGGTGAAGTTTGAGATTGCTTTTTAATTGATTTGTTTTAATCAATTTTGATTTTTTTTTTAATTCAAACAAATAAATAGTTACTGTTTAAACCCTAAAATATTGTACAAGACATCATTAAATTATGATCAAAATGAAATGTTTAATAACTAACCGCTACCTAATTTTCAGACATGGTACTATGCAATGGTTCAATTTTTCTTCTCTACACATATTGGATTTGGAAATCTCACAACTTGTGCAGGAAATATTTATTCCAAAAGCAGTGCCTTCTGGTAAGTTAAGTCATGTATCTGATAATTTTGATTTCAAAAATCAATTGTTTACTTTATGGAACAGTAAAATTTGTTTTGTCTGATTTTTCATGATTGAGGAATATAAGTAGATTAAAATGTTTCAGGATCGCTGTCGGTTACATCTTCTGCAATGTCGCTGTAGGAATAGGAATGGTAGTCCTAGTTTACTGCTGGCTCGGCGATAATATTGCTACTTGGCATCAAGTTCCAATCTTATTCGTACTTACTCTTATTTATGATGCTGCGTCCTTACAAACAAGCAATGGTCAACTTTGGGCATCCTTAGCCTATTTACTTATAGTACTTTCAGGTTTCACAAGTATGGTAAGTCTTTAGCTATCTTAATTTGTAATTGACAAATACAACTATAGACTCTCTCTATCTAATCAGGCTTTGAATTAATAAATTAATTACGAACTATAATTAGTTTCTTAATTAGTAATGATAAAAATGTTAATACTACCAAACTAATTAAAACTCACTAACGTTTGTACATTTTCATTCCTCAAACGAATGATAATAGCAAAAGAAATTTTTGAAACGCTTGTAAATTTACAGTCTGACCAGATACTCCCATCCCCATTATATGAGTTAAATTTAAAACATTGAAAGATTTAGATATAGTTTTATTATATAAGAAGTTTCTTTTTTATAGTTTAGGTTATTATTACTCAGAAAATGAGCACTTATTGGCACTTAGATTACTAAGCATTAACATTGGTAATCAATAACTTTTATCAGTTTTAAATAAAGATATATATAGAATATATTACTTAAATATAAATCATTATTTTGAGATGTTTGAAATGCAATTCATAAAAAGAAATACTAGAGAAGAAAATTGTAGCATAGTATTCATTTCCAAAATCGGTTCCCAAAATATAATTATGTATTCTAGTGTAATTTGTTTCATCCCCTTTTTAAATAAAAATATGATCAAGCTAGTAAGGGCAGCATTTTTCATAAAAATACATTTGTTGAATCCTATGCAGATTAATTAGTAAAAAATAATTAAAAGTATCAAAATGAGTTTTGTTTCATTTTTTTATAATCATTATATATACATTTTTTTTTTTACCTGTACCACTACGATCCGTGAACGAGTCTGGGGGTTCAGTACATGGTTGAGACTGTACTGTTTCATGGACAACGGTTCTGCAAGAAGGTGACTTGTCCTAGGTCATGCTCAACCGCCAGGGTTTTCCCCCTTATTATGGGTACCCTATTTTTATAATATTTTATAGAGGCTGGGTGTGCCCCAGGAGGGTCCTAGATCCTATATGATCCATCTCCAGCTCCAAACAGACTAAATAAAAGTAACTGCTCGCAGCGGGATTTGAACCAGGATTTCCGGCATGGCAACTCAGTGCTCAACCACTGAGCCACTCTGCTCCATTATATATAAACAGTAATGTTAAAACATTAATAAGAATATAAATTTATTGTTGCAGGTAGCCTTAATTTATACGATTGTCGTTTCAATTGTTGTTGAGACAAAAAATAAGTGGAGATCCTGGTTAATAACTGCAGCTATTTGTGCAATTGGATTTATTCTTGGAGTTGCAATAATGCTACCGGTAAGAACTATTAATTTTTTTTTTATAAGATTAAAACACTATGAGGTTGTTAAACAAAAAAAATTCCTACATATTATTTATTCTTAATCCTTAACACATTGTGACTGTACTGTTTCTTTGACAACGGTTGTGCAGGGAGGTGATTTGTCCTAAATCAGGCTCAACTGCCAGATTTTCCCCCTATTTTGATTACCCACTTTATAGAGGCTGGGTGAGCCCCAGGAGGGTTTTAGATCCCACAGGATCCACCCCCGGCTGCTAACAGGGTAAATAAAAGTCTGCTATGCAGCAGGATTTGAACGCAGGGCTTTCGGCACAGCAACTCAGCACTCTGCCACTGAGCCACTCCATTCCCTATCTTTTTATCACTGTTATTATTACAAGTTTTTCATCATAAATACAAAGGTAATACCTGTTAGCACCTTAATGAATGTGTTCAATGAAGAACAGAGGTGTTTGAAGTTGGTTTCAAGCAGAAACTGTAGCGTTGGAAATATTTCTCATTTCTAACAATGAAAATCTGCAATTCCTTCTTCTTCTTTCGCTACCTCTTTTGTGCCATTTAGCGTAGAGGGGCCTCAATCCATTGGAGCCATTCCCGGTCCTGACAACTCCTCTTCATTTGAGCCAGGGTTTTTTCTCTTTTACCTCCTATTCTTTGAATATAATCCTCCTAGGGGATTCTAGGGCGTCCGCGGGGTCTTCTGCCTATCGGGCGGGCTTCCATAACCTTTCTAGGAAGCCATTCTTCGTCTATGCGACAGACATGGCCGAACCACTTGAGCTGTCTTTTTTCGATGGAGGTCTTCAGTTCTGCCACCTGCAGCTGATCCCTTATGTTTATATTCCGCACTCGGTCCCTCCTTGTTTTACCGACCATTCTGCGAAGGTATTTCATTTCAGCTCGTGTTGTCCGGCTGATGTGCTTGTCAAGCATGACCCAACTTTCACTCCCATATGTAAGTGTTGGGAGGTATATTGCTTTGTATATGTGAAGTTTTGTCGCTTTCCCTACATTTCTGTGGCCCCTGTGGGTAGGAGATAGAATTTACCAACGGAATCTCCGCCTGTCGTAAAAGGCGACTAAAGGGGCCTGTTGTCCCAAGGTTACGGGGCCTCTCACGTCGGGCCAATCACCCACACGAGAGTAAAACTGATTCATAGAAATCAAAACCTACAATTCCAAACAATATAAATATTTTTTAATTACTAACAAACCACTGAAATACAAGATACAGTTTTATAATTATTATATCTAATGCAAAATGAGTCTAATTACAAATTTTCAACTAATTTATCATTATGATTGAAGTATTATGTTTAAGTTGCTCTAAAAATAACTCTTGATTTGTTTCAGGAAAAACTTAAGTTTCTTCATATGCTAGATCATTATGTTATCGGTCACATGGTTGCCATGTCTACAGCATTAGAACTAGTTGGATTTCTATGGGTATATGGTGTTGATACATTATGTAATGACTTTGAATTTGTCCTTGGTTATAAACTGTCAAAAATATGGAATACCATTTGGTTTACTACACCGATCTTCCTTGTGGTAAATTCTCATTACAATCCAAATAAATTTTGGATTAAATAAAATAGGATATCGATGTTGGTAATTTATTGAATTTTACTTTTTTAGGTTGTTGAAGTAAGTTCATTGTTTTTGTTACCATTAAATGGCGAAGACGTGGAAGATGATAGATGGGTTTATCTCACTGGATGGTTTATGTACATGTTTCTATGGCTTATCATAATTGTTGTTGGCCTTTGGCAGCTTTGTGCTCAAGTGGATTACAATTTAGCCCAGGTATACACAAACAAAATATTAAAAATGCTTCTTACTTTTTCATTACAATATTATAAATCGATACCCAAACAAATGCTAAAAAATAAACAATATAATAACATGTAAAATCGATATAATAATACTGTGTTTCTAAATTATATACCTAAGTTTATATCTAACACCAAATAATTGTTATTATTCATTAAGAAAACCAGTTAGGTGAACTAAAAAGCTTATGAAAATTAATTAATTTATAACTAAATTAGGTATAAATAAATAATTTATACAATCCATCTTTAATATGACTGAAAATTATGTAATCTGGCGCATAAGAGTGATTCCTTTTCAAAAATGAGCCCAGTTTAAATTAAAGCACTGTTTCTCAATTTATTTTCTGAATATAAAATCTGTATCTCTATAAGAACGGGCAACTACTAATATTTATCATGAATCGAATGGTTGGAGGGCCGTGCTGAACACACTCTTCCCCGAGAAAATTCCAAGATTGAGAATCAGACACCTTTACCAGTTCATTCCTACTAAACCTTCATGAATGTTGATTTCATTTGTGGCTGTTAAACGAATGGTTTATTTTTAATCATGCATCTACATATCAGCTGAGATTTCTAAATACATTTCATTATACAGTTCAGTTCTTAGATCGTTCATTTTTTAATGAAGTAATTTTTTCAGTGGTCTATATCATACTTTTAGTTATGATTCTTTTCTAAAAGCATAGTTAGGAGGAAGGAATTTGAATTTGTACATCCTTATTATTTCTTGATTTGTATTTTTGTCATATTTAAGTTTATCATTCATATTTAAAAGAAATAGTAAAGTTTAAGTCCCAAAAAGCAAGCAATAAATGTTATAATTATAATATATAAATATAAATGTTACAATGTTACAATTATAATAAATAACATACTTCGCAATAGACAGCATTAGATCTCTTCCAACTACAGTTTTGAGAATAATAGAATTATGAGATACATATAGGTTATAGGTTTAGGAATGTATCTTATTTACAAATGTACCCTACAGTTTGACAAGATTCAATCCTTTCATCCTTACAAAATTCTTTTTTACCTCTGTTTTTAGAATAGGTGTTTATTTAAGATAAATGGAATATTTAACTAAAGGCTCAGTTTTCTTCATAATCTTTATAAGCCCTGAAAATGTTAATAGAAATGGTTAAAAGTAACTATAAAACATAAGTTGTGATTAAAAACAGTAAACATGTCAGTATGAATACATCTATAAATTTGACAGACGATTTTTAAATACAATAATTTTCTTCATGTTTTTAGAAATTGCATAGTTCCTTGAAACCAACAAGAAACTGGGGTCCAG
This sequence comes from Troilus luridus, assembly GCA_964056705.1. Taxonomy (NCBI): domain Eukaryota; kingdom Metazoa; phylum Arthropoda; class Insecta; order Hemiptera; family Pentatomidae; genus Troilus; species Troilus luridus. The sequence goes on from OZ057412.1 coordinate 107,329,948, forward strand.
TAGATCCTCTATATCGTCATGGCTGGGTTCAATGGAGAGACTCATATCAAAATACCGGAGAAAGAGATTTTACCTTAAAGAGGAGAGGAACACGTGATTATACGCATTCAATCAAATCCGAACAAAGGTATCAGACTGATAAGATTATTGTTTTATTTATTTAATTTTTTTTTTGAAGTACGATATATGTATGATAAGTCATTTATGATACATTTTGAAATTATCATCCATTTATAAAATGTATATAGAAATACTATGAATTATTTCTAAAAGGGATAAAACATGAATGTTAAACAATTTTAAAAAAAATAGAAGACAATCAAATTACATTTGATGTTAATAATTCCAATTTAACTGCAAGCAGTGGTTCAAATTCAATACAAAATTCCTTAAAGAACAGAGGAGAAAAATGTGTTTAGAAAGGCCAAAACCCATTGACCAAATAAATGATAACGACTAAATTATTTAAATTACAGTACACCACCTAATGATAATCAAGCTTTGAGAAACTTTTTCAATGAAAAATCGCATGGCAAGAAAACATCAATGATCATAAATTTTTAAAGTTAAAGTCAGCAGAACTTTATATCTTATAACATTCTTGACTCAATTATTTGCCTTAGCAACCAGTGTTCGTTCTTTTAATGAGTTGCAATTTGATATTACCTAGGAGACAATGGCATTCAGCTAATCCTCATGTGGGTGTTTAACAAAAATAAATCTTCATGAATGTTTTTAACTATCTAAGCATTTTGTTGTCCATAATGGATAGTCAAATTTTATTTTTGAATATTTCCATTATGAACTTGAATTTATTTCAAGCAAAAATAAAAGTGTTTTAATTGTATAAATATGTCAAATCATAAAACTGCAATGATAACAAATTTTGACTTCTGGATGATTCTAGTTTAATTGTGTGTATAAAGATATAATCACATTATACAAGTTACATTATAATGCAATAATTTTAGTTAAATTAAATAAACCATAAAGGTGTATATTTAAAAGAATATAAAACTATATTTTTACTTTTAAAATCACAGGTATAACACAATGAGCTTACCAAGACCTAATTCAACATATGTGGTGCAACTTCCAGAGAACTACTGGCCTAAAGCACAACAGAAGAAGTCTACGTTATCATAGATCATCCTTATGATCGATTATTAATCAATGATATGAAGTCCTTAGCTGACGGATAGAGCTAAGAATGATATCAACAATTTTTCTTTGTTAGTATCTCATATTGATAAATAGACAATGTTTTAGGGTCATTGATAACATGATCAAGAGAAAACGTTTTAAAACTATCATTTAGTAGGTTTAAAAAATAGATCTATGAATTGCTAGGCGTAATATGAAAATAGTTTTTTTTCCCAACACAGATCAGGCTTTTTAGGTATATTATGTGTATAGTTGTCCCCTATTTGAAATCTAGGTAGTTAAGTTAATTGCAAATCAATAGCTCATCAGACAATGAGTGATTTAGTTTATGTTGGTTTAAAAGACAATGTTATATTAGTTATATCAGAGTGGTTCTAGTGAGAACAAGTGATGTAATCCAAAGGTAATCATTTGACCTCATTTGTTAGTAATTATGTAGATAATTCGTTTCCGCTTTTGATTGTACTTGATAAAGCATTATAGTCAAGTTTTTTTTTGTTTTCTTTTTCAATCTCTTTCAAATAAATTTTTATTGATGAATAATTTCTCAAATGAATAATTTCAAAATGAAAAACATTACTTGCTTTGAGAGTTAGAAATTTATTAGTATTACCGCTGGAATTATTTCTTAAATTTTCAAAAAATAAATTACAGAATTTTTTCAAATTACAGTAGACTCTTCATAATTCAGCATTGTCGGGTTAACATAGGTCTGATCAGCCAAAATCATAAATTAGTATTATAAAACTTCAATATTATAATCATAATAAGTTTATTTCATTGTGCATAAAATATTGAAAATTTTATTGACAAAATTGAAATATATTGAATATTATTGTATTTAATATTTATTCAAACATTAAAAATGTAAGAATCAAACTATGAGAAAATTGTCTCTTGAATTAGTTTTACTTTTCCACATTATAAAATGTGAATTAAGAGAGTTTATTGTAATTTGGATAGCATATACCTATTTTATATAAATGTACTATTTAATGATATATGTTTAATGTATAATTGTCACTAATTGTACAGCTCGTTATGAAAGGTTTGTTAGTAATAGTTACAGATATTACTTGCAATTCATATTTATTCATTAAGGTTTTATTTTCATAAGCTAAATGATAAATTGTGAATATAAAATTCTAAACACTTATAAACATGAAAACAAGTTGTGAATCTTTACATAATTTTGTTTAAGTACTTCTCACAAATCTGCGACAAAATATATTGAAAATATAACAATTAAAATGTTATAGATTTTGTTACCAATTGAGATTTATAGTTTTGAAACAGCTCTAATTAAAGAAAAAATCCTCAATCCCCAGAATATGACAGTACTTAATCATTTAAATGATTAATGAATATAACAAAATGTTGCCTAAGAACAATAACTAAAGAAAATTGTCTTTTTAGTACTTAAAATTATATTATATTATATTATATGTAATATTATATTATTGATGATCGAATAAAGTAATGCTAATGGCATTATTATAATTTAATATACTTCAGCAATAACATAATAGCTATGACATCACAGATTTATAATAAATGTAATCACATTAGTTTAAAAATCTAATTTTCATCTTTATTGGAAACTTAAAAAGACTGTTTTATGTTATATATGTATCTTTTTTTACCTTAGTAGTTTTAGAATATATAACATAAATATTCATTTTACAAATGAAACTTATTTTATTCGTAACTATATATTTATTATTATAAACAATGAATTAGATTTTTACTGTATGTGTTCATCGTTTATAATGGCTATATCGTTTATTATGAACTGAGGTTTATGAAATGTTAAAAATTAAAATTTTAAAACATCAAGCCTCAGTTATTTTTGTTTTTGTTTTTAGTTAAAATAGGATTGTAAATATATTTTTTTATATTCCTTTATTAAGAGTAAAACTCACAAATATGTTACCCTTATAGTAATTAATTTACATAAATTATTTTTCTAAATATAAGTTCTTTTTTTTTTTAATTATGAACTATTATATTCAGAAAATGTATAGAATAGCAATAACAACCTGTCATGAATACTATTTTACTGGAATATTGTCTTATAAATTTAAAAAATAAGTAAAAAATAAATATGTATTATATTATTTATTAAAACAATAAAATGAAATTTAAAATGTTTTTAATAGAAATTTTCATTTATTTCTACCCAATGCCCACGCAAATATGAATAATAAATAATGCTTATTAAGTTTTATCAATTACTTCTTCTCCATATGTATTATTTAAATAAATCAACATTGTTTATAAACGTTTGTTGTTTGTTCATTTAACATCACTTTCACTTATTATTACGTAACGTCACTTACAAATGTTCATTACATTTTTAAATATAATGAGAATAGGGGTCTTTAATGAGTATTTCATTACAACAAATTATTTATTTATTTTCTTCTTATCACCAATTATAAATATAATAATTTATATTTTTAAATATTTAGTTTTATACTGCTATGTATCATACCTGGCAGTATTATAAAAATAAACATGTTTTTTTACAATGAGCAAGCAACCTTGTGAAAAGAAATAGGTCAATCAGGTAGAAAGGGTCATACCCTCATGGTCAAGGTGGGTGAAGAGATAAGAAAAGAAGGGGGTCGAGGACTCGACTTTTAGAGGGACTCTCTGGACAAATCACGAAGAAGAAGGACAGAAGACACGGAGATGGAGGCCGGCGAACGATGCTGGGCGCAGAAGATCCGGAAGTGCAGAATACCTACCTAAATACCTAACCTACCCCTGTTTCACAGTAAGTCATCATTTAATTCCTGTTATGTATTTTATGGCAATCTTCTATATATATCTATATCATAATCGTTAACTGTACATATCAATGTATATATTAATTCTGTTTAAAATTTAATTAATAAACTATATTTATTATATTTCATTTATTTTATTTTATTGTTAGATGTTATAATTTTTTTTAAATATTTTATTTGAAAAGAAAATATATGACCAGGACCGGGACTCGAAGCCGAGTTTTCCATGTAACCGTCATGGGGCCTACCCACCTCGGCCATCCTGGTTCGCTTCTCGGTCAGACATATCCTTTCCTTTCACTGATCCTATATCTCCGTGTTTCAGGATCAGTGATGAGGTAGGCCCTAGGAAAACTCGGGTTCGAGTCCCGGTCCTGGTCACATCTTTTCTTTTCAAATAAAATATTTAATGCCTGGGCAAAGCTGAAAAAACTGGAGTTGAACGCAATGAAAACCCAGGCCATTGTTCTAGGTTCCAACTCCCTCCTTATAACTATCCGCACCCTCCCAACATTAATCCTAAACATCCACTTCATCAGTTTTGACTCCTCTGTTAAAAACCTAGGCATTACCATTAACCAAAACCTTTCCTGGAAACCCCATCCAAATATCCCGACGATCAATTAGTTCCCTGAAATTATTTCATCGATCTTGGCATCTCCTTACACAATCAACCCGAAAGCTTCTCGTATCATTGCTTATCTTCCCCCACTTTGACTACTGTAGTGTGGTATATGGGGGCCTTTCGAAAATACTGGAGGCCCGCTTAAAAAGAATAATGAACTGAACTTTAAGATTTGTCCTTGGTACTCCGAAGCGATCCCAGGTGTCACATCACTATGATGAGTTAAAGTGGCTCTTCCCTCCCATTCATAGAAAATATTTCCTTAGTGTTTTTCTATAGCAATCCATTAACTCGCACCACCCTTCATATATCTATAGTCTCCTTCAACTCAAATCCTCTGTCCAGCACTACAAAACAAGATCCCGCCTTTCCGATCTCTACATTCCATCCCACAAAACTAAGGCATTCAAGCGTTCCTTCCTTGCCCGCTCCACCACTGTGTGGAACTCAATCCCTTCTTTCATCCGCCATTCTTCTTCACTGGCTTCATTTAAATCACTGCTTTTCCATCATCTCTTGGCATCCCAAAAAGACACTCTCCAGGCAGGTCAATCTTCAGCCTGAATAAATTAGTATTGAATACTCGATCTCGTTACCTACGTGTTTTGTTTATTTTTCCAACAACAAAGAAGATACAGACTTTGTAAAAACTTTATCGCATGCTAAGCCATTCACTTATTTTATTTAGCAATTCCGTTGTTAACTGTTGTATTAATGTTATTTATTATTATTTTGTTAATATCAATACCTATAGTTATTTCGACAATTAGTTAATATCCTGTCAAGTTTCGTACTTTTTATTTATTTATATTTTTTTTTCTATTTCTATTTTTATTATGTTTTATCACTCTTGATTACTTCATGATTTTTATTATTTTGTAGCCTTCTGGCCAGATGATTATTACGTTTATTTTATTTGTTGATTATTGTTATTTTAAAGGGACTTGGTCCCAGAATAGAGTTTGTTTTCTATACTATTCTATTCTGTTCAAATATATCTATTATAATTCTTTTGGTGCTTACTTAACCCAGATGCACTACATATTTATGAATAATATATTGATGGTATAATTGAACAGTAAATTGGTAAACACAAGAACAGACCTCTGGAAAAGAATTCAATTAAGACTAAAGCTAGAATAATAAATGGAGTAATCGTCCTAAATGATTACTCTGGCAACCCAAAATTAATCAGAATATTTAAAATATATTTAAGAGCATAAAACAAAGCAACCTCAGGAAAAAAACTAACCATAGAAATGGACTACTGGAGACGAGCAGCGGGAATATCCAGAATGGACAAAATAAGAAATGCGACCATCAGAGAAAAGATGGAGGCTGAAAGAACCATTCTGGAAGATATTGAGAAAAAACGCCTGAAGGAAGACTACCTAAAGTAGTCATAATTGTATAATAATTAATATTGTCAAAACCCATGTTGCTGTAAGGCAAGGAAGGATGTTTAAATAAATAAATACCTAAACTAGTCCACCAATGGAAAATTAGGTGAACAAGAAGACGAGGAAGACCAAGGAAGACCTGGGATAATGAAGTGGAATAATTCATGATGGGCATGGTCTATGGGAAGAATGGACCTTAGATAGGACATTATGGAAGGAAGTCATCTAATCACTAGATTAAGGAAACCCACTATTAGTGGAAACTCCTGTAAAAAAAAAAAAAAAGAAGAAGTTTTATACCATCATTAACATTTATAATCTCACCAGTGTTATGAATACTTAAATCAATTGATTCATAGAATTCTATTTAATGTGCTATAATTTGGTACACTTCACTTCACTGAGCTGCTTTATACTTGTCTATAGGCGCGCGCCAATAGCGTATACATTGGTGTGCTCATGTTCGGCACCTCAGTCAGCGTCCAGCTGTGACAACGGAAACATCTCCACGCTACCCCTTTTTTTATATTCAAATTTGAAATGTGCTATCCTGCAATCCAAAATCCCGCCAGTCGTGAGGCATTACAGATATTTTGTTTACCGTATGTGATTCGTTTTTTGTTGGCAAATAATTTAAAACCAATAGAAATTCACCAATAGAAAAGCGCCAAGGAAAATTGTCATCCAAAATTTTGCTTTTGCATAACAATGCCCGACCTCACATGGCATACCATACACAAGAACTTTTTTCCTCATCCCCCCCACAGTCCTGATCTTGCTCCAAGTGATTTTCACTTGTTCCCGAAAATGAAGACCTGGCTAGCAGCACAGGGTTTTGACGACAAAGAGGAGCTCCAGGTAAGTGTCACTTAGAGGCTGAGATCACAGGCGCAATAATTCTATGACACAGGAATTTTAAAGCTTGTCCACCGCTGTGATAAGTGCCTGAATTTGAATGGTGATTATGTTGAAAAGTAGTATTAAGTCCCTCTTTCACATGTATATAATAAAATGTTTTTCTTGTACTTGGTTTTTTTTTTTTCCAAAACGTTCCTTACTTTCTGAATAGCCCTCATATCTACACATGTATATACTTTGCTATCATTCCACAAATGTAAAACACACAATACAACTGTGTTTGATTTTTATCACTTCCTTCTCGCTCAGAAGATTTGATGGTTTGCATAGTGTCATTATAATACTAGCTAATTCAAAAACCATAACTTATAATTATTGCTCTTTGATTGATCCCAAGATAAAAAACAAATGGTTTTCTTTAGAAATAAAATGTATAGAATATTTAAAAAATTGTATTGCCTGTATAAAATAGAATATATAGATGCGTCCATCCTATGTTGAAGAGTTAATATATTTCTAAGGCATTGTTATCGGCTTCATCATTACTATATTTTTTATTCCTCTATATTGTTAATGGCATTGGAGGGCATTATGGAAATCACTAATGGCATTTGAGGAGTTAATGAGTTAATGTAGTATTACATCTTTTAATTTGGATTATTCTAGGACAAGACTATTGCTACTCCACTATATTTCTAGTTCACATTGAACTAGTCCCGGGTTGATTATTTTATTTAAGTGAAAACTTCTTAAGTTGCGTTTAGCGAGTTTTGGTATGGGGTAAACTTGTAGGCTCTTGTCAGCAACATGCTCAAGACTTGCGACACATAGCGACCAGTGCATGAGTTATAAAATTTCTTTTAATCAACCTTAGTTCAAAGGTTAGAATTCTATTGATATAAGAATAATTATATTTATCTAAAAAGTCCTTTAATAGTTAAGCAATTAAGACTAAAAATACTTAAAATATCAATAACTAGTTGAACTTTTCGTTTCCCCTAAAAGATTTTATTTGTCATACTTAAATGTCTTGTTTTATGAAATGATTATAAGTTCAAAGGATGTAAGTATTGTTAAAATTCATGATGATAATAAGGCAAGAAATGGAAATAATGTTCATTAACATCTATGTAAATACAAATACATGGTAAAATAATATAATTACATACTAATTATAATTTCAATTAAATTATTGATATTTTGTATAGAGTATCTGCTGCCCATCACAGGTTTTGATTAATAAAAAACTACTTGAAAAAGTATATAATTATAGTTCGGAGTGGCAGTATATTTGAAAACCAGACTAATGTTAATAACTTAAATTTACAAATTTGAAATTGAAATCATTCAGATTATAATTGATTTAGAAATTCAAAAAGAGCACAGTTACTCCAAATTTTTGAGTTTTCACTTTTGTGAGCAGTCCTCATGACTGCCTATTTCATTTTTTTTAAAATAATTATTGTACTCTAATTACTAAATGAGCAAACAATCTGTAAAACAACAGCAGCTTAGGCTAGAGGGTAAACCTAGCCTTAAACTAAGCCCTGACTCGGAATTTTTTAAATTTTTAATTAATCTATGATGGGAACATTAAAATAAAAGGACAGGTTTTATAAATCATATAATAGAAGAATAAATATTAATATTTATTTAATTACTACTATGTACATAATTTAAACAACCACTTTACAAAATCATTAAAAATAACAATTATGATCTTATTTCTTATCAGAAGTTACTTTGACTTCAATTAAATGTTATTCAGATTAGAATAATATTTAGCTATGATTTAACATTGAAACATTCCTCCCAGGCTTTTAAATTGACCATTTTTAAAATAGTAGACAAGCTGTTACCTGGCCCACATTCATAAGTCTTTGGAAATGGCATATCTTTAGGTCTTTCATAAAGGACATGTAAGGTTTGCTCCCACTTAACTGGAGCTACTATTTGCTTTGCGAGGACCCTCCTAACGTGATCAGCATTCTCATAATGCCTTCCGTTAATGTTCGAATGAACGGCTATAATAGGATCGGATAAATTAGCCTTCTTCAGAGCTTGGTAAAATACTTCTGAAGCTGGTTTCATCAATGGAGTATGAAATGCTCCAGAAACTGGAAGCCTTTTCAGCTTTCTTAATTTATACTGGCTTTTGTTTTCCTCCAGGTACTTTATAGCCTGGAAAAAATAAATTAAAAAAAGTATAAGTATAACCATTAGTAGCATTTAATAATACCCATTAATTTTTATTAAAAAACTAGACAAAAACAATTTATAAATTAAAACCTAAATCCATAATACTCATTGCTTAAAAAAAACTTTTTTGCAAAAATTGTTTGCATTTTGTTCTACACTGCTGACTTCATCTTGTTTTATTAACCTTATTTTATTTAAAACCAAGCCTCAGTTAGCTATCACTTTAACTTGGAATTTTAAGAAAAGTACTATAAATTTACAATAAAAGAAATAGAGATGATATATTATAATTAAAAATAAAAATTTCAGTACTCGAGTTAGCCAAAATCTGATTAGAAAAGAATCAATTAATGGATTTTTAAAAATACAATTTGCATACACAGTTTTGTAATGTAAGAACTTAAACAGGTCGACTAGCCAGATAGTTCTTCTAATTTATCTATTGGCAACACATGTTTGCACTGTCTGGTCCAGAATCGTTTGGATTTGATTCCCATCGGTTCAGTGATTTATTTAGTGGCAATCCCACAAAATGAATCTTCTGACTCTCACCATGGTCAGAATGGGGAGGTGAACTAAGGGTAGCCAGCCGTCTGATACTGGTGGACCAAAAGATCCACTTGGCCATTTTAGAATAATTCGCCACAATAATACTACAATCAGTAACTGGAAAACATATTTTTAATAAATCACTTAAAAGTTTATTAACTCTTAGAGGTTACTCGCTTACTTTATTAACGCTACCGGAGGAAGTCAAATTACTAACAAATGCCCCTGTATTAATTTTACACGAAAATGACTGCACATTGATTGAAAAAAACGGCTAACGCATATATGGGCCCTTAGTCCAGGCCGATGACTTAGAGAAAACACATAAATGCGGCCGTAGGCCTCACTAGAAATTTAAAGCAAAGACTGGTGACCAGAAAAATCAGTACTGGTGTTGTAAATTAATGTTAAGTATACCAAATCAATGTTTTTTTTTAATTCTGTGAGTTTCCAATACTGAAGGAAAAAGTTACAATCTAAGTTAAATTTCAGAAAATAATAATTCATTATATACCTCTTCATTACCACCGACAATTTTACAGTGGGGAAATAAGTAATTTGAAATGCCACAGTATGCTTTGGTAACTCCAGATGTTTCTGCATGATCCTTTGCATTTATACATGCTTCACTTAATTTAGAATCAGGACCATAAAGTACAGTTACCATCGCACCTTTCTCCATTTCTGCAGCAACCTGCATTGCCTCGGCTCTTATTTTTACTAGTTTTACAGCTGAAAATCATTTTTAAGCACGTAGTTAAATATAAGAATCAACAGGAGGAAATTAAATAAACAGTAGCATTAAATTCTGATTTTAAATGTTTTCTATTATAAAAATTAAAATATATAAACATCCAAATAAACAGGCTAAGAAAAGACGATATAGACTAGTGAGTGATTTAATGTAATTTACCAAAAGCCTTTATAAAGAGGCCTTTTATTCATAATTTCCGTACCAATAGAATTACTAAAAACAAAGTGAATTTGAAAAATATCATTCTCAAAACACTGGATGGTTGAGGAAATATAGTTACACACCCTTAAGACACGAATTTTTATACTTATTATTATTAATTTATACTTAGATACAAATTCTAGACAAATCCCAAAAGAAATCTCAGCTTTATTCATACAAAACTAAAGATTGATCAAAGTTGATTTTTCCCTACTCGAATTAGGATTTCTGAAGCCTACCAGGAAGCTGAAAACCCAATTTAAAAATAAAATAAAAGTATTTGCTACCAATCTGCTAAAAAGCATAAATAGTTAAGCAAAAGTACATTTCTAAAACAGCACTGGTGCAATTGGAACCTAACTGCCAAGACTAGGCTTTTAAAAAATGTTAGTTTATAACTTACAATTAATTTTTAAAAAACAATATAATTTCCTGCTCTTATAGTCCAAATTATCATTATATGGCCTCCTGTCGTGTAGTGATTAGTATAACAACCTTCTACACTCAAGGTAGAAGGTTGGCCCTAGGATTTTTTTTTTCTTTTCATTATTTATTTATTGATATTTACAACTGTATTACAATAATACAACAAGTAAATAGGCTAAGTGATACATAATGGCATGAGATAATGACAAGTAGAGAAACTACCCAGTTGTAGTACTCAAATCACAAGTTCAACTAAGAAGGTCACGGGGCCATCTTCTTTTCAGACGCCTTGGTGGATTATCGGGAATTGACAAGGAAGCTAGGTTTGAAACTAGAGGGTTTGAGTGAAAATGAAGTTTTTTATGAAAGGATAGATAGCGGGTTCGGGCCAAATCAGCAACAAATGGGACATTAAGGTCGTTATCGATGACTTTATTCTTAACAAAATAAGGAGCGTTGAGGATTTTGGATTGTAGGGATTGGATACGAGAGGAATTCGATGGCTTAGTGGAGCCCCAAAGCTCTACTCCGTAAGTCCAAATAGGTCGTATAATGGTCATGTATATGAGTCTTTTGTAGTTAATTGGGAGCTTAGAGCGTTTGTCTAGTAAGTATTGAAGTAGCCTGAAACGTCGAGCAGTTTCTTGTCTTTTCAGTCTTGTATGAGGATTCCAGGTTAATTGTTTTTGTTTGTCGAGATGCAACCCTAAGTATCGGATCTGTTCTACAGGCACAAGTGGGATATTATTAACGTATACTGAAGGGCAGGAAGTCATTGGTTTACGACGTAAGGTAAAAGTGATTTGATTGAATTTTTGAGAATTTATTTTAATTCTCCAATTTTGACACCATTCTTCAAGATCAGTGATATGGGATTGGAGGCTTTGGGATACAATAACTGGATTGGTGTTGACTGATGACCAGCTGTATAAACTGTATAAAGGATTGGGCTAAGGATACTACCTTGAGGTCCCTAGGATTTTAAAATAGAATATAAATTCTTGGTTAAGCCGTCCTTCAGAAGGGTAGTAAAAGAGCTCCAGAGCCAGTGTGGTATCAGGTGGTCGTTAAAGATCTATCTATTATACATAGATAGTCAAAATTTAGGACTCCCCCTTAATATCGTCCGATTAGCCAAAGCAGCATAAAGGAATAAACAGACATTGTACTGCTGTTTAGGTTTATAATCACAACTATAAATATTTCCAGTGAGTTGAGACACCCTGCATAGATTAACATTTAGCAAATACCTAGATAATTTATTACCTTTCTCAAAAGAGAGAACTTCAGCTAACACTAGAGCTGAAATTTCCCCCAGACTGAAACCAGCAGTTGCAATACAATTTTCAATGGCCTGTGGTTTTTCTTCTTTTAGTCTTTCAAGAGCTGCTAAAGAACAAACGAGAATAGCAGGTTGAGCATATTCTGTTCTATTTAATTTTTCAGCAGGCCCTTGAAGGCATAATTTATTCAAGTCATAGCCTAGTATTGAACTAGCACTATCGAATAAATCTTTAGCAGAAGGGAATTTAATCACATCTTTATTCATCCCAACATACTGGGTACCCTGACCTGGAAATAAAATAATGCTAGTTTCACTAGGATTAATTCTTGGACGAAATGAGTGAAGAGCTTGATTCCTTACTGATGCCCCTTTAGGATAAGGTGAAGTTGACCAAACATCTTCCTCATCTTTAGGTTGTTCATCCTCATATGTTGCTGCTTCATCCAACATTTTTTTAACATTTGGGCCAGCTTTACTATCTCTTTTGACGTCATCGGTTGAATAGCATGCATATGGAGTAAAAAATAAATTGTTAGAAGATCTGGCAAATTTGGTTAAAATATTAAGGCTTAACAAGCTAGTAGTCATCTTGTGAAAGTAATCATGAATAAGAAGCCCTGAAAAGAAGCAGGATGGTAAACATACTGTTTACAGTATAAACAGGGAGGTAATAATTCACTAACAACTACAAGGAGGTTAGAACTGTTACCAACCTAATTCCCTGAACAATCACTACCTCCTTGGTTTACTACCATAATGCAATAATGCAAATACATAGCAGAAGTAAATCCCATATTCTAGAAAAAAAATGCTGCAAGGATTACACAATAGTTTACTATTTCCAAACAACTATACTTAAAAAATATTTTTAAAAAAATATAACAATACCTTATAAAACAAATCTTTACAAAAAGTGTATCAAAGCAAGAATCTAAGATTTATGCTTTATATACTCAGGGATTTTCCCAGGTAGACCTGTTATTATGACTGTTCAAGATAAAGTCTGAGTTTTAAGGCATGATTTTTTTTTTTTAAAGATTTGATATCGAGAAGTGATGATCAGAAAAAGAGAACAAAAGTCTAAGGACGTATGGTCTTCATGAATCTATAAAGATTAAACAAAATTTGGATAAAACAGATACTGCAAAGGCCAGGAAAACTATGTTTAACAAATTATGGAAGAATTGCAAAAACTCAAAATTACTGAAAAATACTGTCTCATTCGAAAAGGATACAAAAACAAAAATGTTGGCCTCAAATTTTTGTAGGTGAGAAGAAGAATCTCAGCAAAAAAGCTGCTTACTGCTGGAAGAAGAGCTGTAAAGTTATATTGTTTTAAAATATTACATAGCCCACAGTTGAATTTGGAATTGGTGCTGAAGTTCAATTCAACTCAACCATGGCAACAATGGATTTCTACCATTGTTGGAATTAGGACATTATATTACTTGTATACCACTTATATACTTGGAAATGATTTTAGGAGAAAAGGGCAAATAAAGAACATTACAAGTACTAAGCTATTTTGTGGATAGAATTTTTGCTGCTTATGGAGAGTTTAAATGTTGAGCACTTCCCATAACCACTAAAAAAATTCAAGAAAGAGTACCCTGGAAAAGGATAATATTACCAATCCTCCCTGTGGATGTGAGCCAATTTTTCACTTATAGAATTTGCAACATGACAGAAGTATTATATTTATGTTAAAATTCTATATGCATATTTTTTAATTAACTTGTAAATTTCAGGAAAGAAAAACGCACATAATTATACCTTATTCTACTAAATAATTGCAAAATCCTCTCCAAAATAAAATATATGAGAAGCGAGGGATCGTTGACTGGATGATGTAAGGAAGAAAATATAACTAAGTTTTACCAAATTGTGAGCACTATTGGTTAATTTTCAGTAGTAATATCCTTAGGGCATTCATAATAGACGAGATAATTTTATGACAATCGAAAGCTCGTTCCTTATAGTTTCCTTGTAGTTTCTTCTGATTCCATTGCGGGCATCTCGGGCTGGTTTAAATACTATATTGTTAAACGGGTCAATCATAATATTATAGTAATTTTCTTGCAAAAGTTTGGACAAAATGTTCCACATTCTCTTTACCATTGCTTCTTTAAATTCGGTCCCGTCTTTGTTTCTCATATTGACCGCCCAATCTTTTAGTATCAACGCCAATTCTTCTAAGCTTCTATGTTCATTTAATTCATATTCTCGTTCGCAGCAAAATTCCATAAATATTCCCCAAATATATTGGTGACTGTAGGTTGTATTTCTGGGAATTTTTTCTTTGATTAGCGCATTTATACTTTGAACATTCGCATTGCTAAAACGTGACATTTTAAAATTTATTTGGAATGAAGTTGTCAAACACAACACGTGTTGTCATAGTGATTGATAATTGCACTGAATGAAATTATCAGTGTACAGTTGACATGATTGGGTGAAAGTGTTTCATATGACACAAAATGACAAAATTTGATTGGTTGTTAGAACTGTCAAAAAATTTTCATTTAAATTCTATCATTTTTATAAAGAACTGTATAAAAAATCAAAATGTTTTATGTGCAGTTAGTTAATTTCAGAATAAAGCTGGTCATAATAGCTTAACTATTAATACATTTGATATGTGAATAATTAACAGCATCAGTCCATTTGATATGTGAGCCTGTATTATGCTCTAAGAACTCTGTAAACAAATAAAATAATGGTATTAATCAAACTAATCTGCTATTTTTTTTGTGCCTTTCCTAAAACATTTTTAAAAAACGCATTTTTAAACTAAAATGTTGTTTAAACAAAAAATAAATATTAAAACATCTCATTGTTCATAAAATTTTTATGAACAATGGGATTATATGTTTAAGAGATACTCTCTTACCTTGACATCAGTTTTGATTTTCTGAAAAAAAAGTTTGCTATTAATCTTTTCTTAAATTTAACAACATTAGTATCCTATTTTAAATGTAATGAAAAAATTAAGGTATAATAAGTTATTAATATTATTTACAATGTTCTTCTTAACTCCTTATTCCTAGAAAACCTTCATTCAATATCATATTTCAATACTTGAATAAGTTATCAGATAATAATTTATAATCTATTTGTTAATAACTATCTTGAGTTTGAAATTGATCCCAATCTTCTTACCGCTATTATTATTTTAAAACACACAATCATGGTAAACATGATGCAAAAAAAAATGGTAAATGGTAAACAAAAATAGACTTTAAAATCTTAAATCAGTGTAATTACTGAGAAAAAAAACAGCAACATTTAACTTCTAGAAAACACTAGCGAACTTATCAAAGAATGGCATCCAAAATGAAGCAATGACTTAGCTTGATGGAAGAAGATGACAAAGCTAGAATCTGGTAGTTCCTTGACTATTCTTTTCAATGATAGTTGAAACTAGTAGTAATGGAGTGCAGTGAGCTAATTGAACTTGCGATTTCTGAGTATCCCTTACCTGAACTGTGTAATTAAAAAGAAAAAAGTATATGAAAAAATAAAAGAAGGCAGTTGATGTTAAAAAAACTCTTAAGAAGGAGAAGGACTCATAAAAATAGACAAATAAAGAAAACCAAATTGAAGTAAATAGTATAATAAAAATCAACTAACACCAACTTCTCTATTTAATTTACAGAATTTGTAATATATTTTATTTATTGTTAGTTTGAATTCTACTGTACAAATATCACTATAAGTAATGTGGAATAGTAATTTGACCACCTTAACAATTGGAGTGTAACAAAACCTACACAATGGTAAATTATGCAAGGGCCATTAACAGATCCAATGGAGATAATGCAGGATAATTTTATGTCTCATTTTATCTTTCAATGAGCAAGTCTTTTAGACAGAAGATAACATTTTAGTGAAATGGAGCTCTCAAATGATACTTATGGAAACTTTATGTTCATGGCTATCCTTTGTAAGCTTTTAGGACAATATCCAGTAATAAATATGAAATCACTTGTAAATGTTGAATTTAAAATTATTAATACAGTTCCAGTTTTATCATTAATAACATATTCTTTCATAATGTATTACTATATACAAATACTAAAGGATGAGTGGTTTCATTATATATATACATGTTTCTACATACAACTACTAATTTTGTATTATATAAATTACTTTAGATTCGAAAAAATTATAATTTTTTTGAAAGACATAAAACTATTTGATGACGAAGCTCAGCCTTTTTTAAATATTAAAGTCTTGTACCAAAATCATCTGCAGAAATATTATTGGGTAGCATTTGGCATTTTTTCTTTAAGCTCACAAATTTTATTAATTCTTTCCTTATCTATTGTTACTACTCAAAGGATAGACAAATCAGATTTTTTAAAAGTATTGTGCCGATCACCTTTATACTTGCATGGTGTCAACTACATATTCATGCTCCATGAGCTGGAAATAAGATTACATATGCTGAGGGAGTCCCTGATAGAAAGACTTTCCAAAATGGAGAAAAACCATATTGATGTCATGAGCCATCTTGTAATTGAAAAGTATAGATTTTTGCATGCCAGAGCGATACAGTGTTTGGGATCATTCACAGATGCCTTTAATGTCATATTACCAGCAGAATTTTATTTCTCTGGACTAGCAATCATATTTAATGTTTATAGTAGTTTATATGGGCCCAAATCTGAAGAATTGCTGAAAACGGTTATTTCTGTTACATACGACACAGCTAGCATGTTCTATATAGTACACAAGTCCTGGAAGATAAGTAGAGAGGTAAGTTAGTCACATATTTAAATCCTTAAAAAATATGTTTGCTAAATTTTAAGGAAAACAAAGCTAACTACATTGCTATTCAAATATTTTTCCATCCAATCCATTATTTTTTTTATTCCATTAAGTTTGATACACTATACCTCAGCGAAACTATATAGAGAATTTCATTATATTTCTATTAACTATAACAAACATATAAAAGTTTACAAGACACATCACAAATGCTTTAATTATTTATTTTATTAGAGAAATATAATAAATTATATAAAAACAAAAATAATAGTGAGCCAATTAAGAGAGAAAGAGAGAGTATTTGATGTGACTATTGTTTTTTGCAGTGGAAGAAGTTTAATATTTTATTTCTTTCAACATGTTTTAGCAAAACTGTCATGATAATACTGCATTCGATTATTTTTTTAGGGTCTGAAATTTATAGAAGATATATATCAGATAAGAGTAAACCGTTTTGATTCAAATACTAGACAACAGGTAAATTCTAATATTTTACTATGTAGCATTGCTAAAAATAAGTGACTACGAATAAAATCATAAATTTTATTTTCAGATTGATTTATTTATTAAACAGATGAAGATGAGGCCATTTATTATCACCTCATTTGGTATTGACATTTCCAGTTGGAGTGTTTATTCAGTTGTAAGTATCACAGTGAGTCATTTAGTTTCAATCTATTGTACAAGATGGATGTTTACTTTTATTTATTGCATCCTATGAAAAGTCTCAGGTTCAATACTTACAATAGTTTAACAGGAAGGTGGGTTGGCTTAAATACCTCTCGACTTTTAGTTTTTTTCCCAAGCTGAGGGAGTCCACTTCATAGATGGTGACACATATCTTACAGGCAGACCTTTGATAAAAGAATAAATATTTATCTGTCATTGCTAGTCTCCAACAGATTAAGAGCATACTGATCTTATTTATTGAGCTGCCTTTCATTTTAGACACATAATAAATCAAAATTTTAATTTTATTGTTTTAATTCATTTTTTTTTTAAAGAACAATTCTAATAAGAAAGAATTATTAAAGAATAATTGTTGTTTATTAAATGATTATTTAATGAACAATAATTGTTTTACCAAACAATTAATAAAACTACATTTCTAATGAACAAAGTAGGTATAATAATTATGCCTAAACTTATACTTTTCAGGTTCAAATCTCCCTTTTGTCCTCCAAAGTCTCATAAATTTAAAGTTACCATACAAAGCACACAAATTACCAATCTGGTGCAACTTGCAGTCTAGTGGTTAGCATAACAACCTACTAAGCCCACGAGCGCGGGTTCATAGTTGCCCAGTTGGTAGTCCTAGAATTTTTTAAAGGGAGTAAAAAATCCTTTGTTATGCTGTCCTTCGGAAGGGATATTAAACAGGGGTCCCAAGCCTGTATGGTGTCAGGTACTAGTTAAAAAAACCCTATCCTAATTAAACATGAATAGGCAAGCAAGTGGAGCTCCCACTGTATCATTGTCCGATTAGTCAGAGCAGCATAAAGTAATGTTAAATAAACAAACAAACAAATTACCAATATATTTTTTTATTAATGAAAATATTGGTCCAGGGAGTGGTACTAATAAAGTACCACTAATTTTTTTATCCTAAATTTTAGGGCCAAGAGATAAGAAGGTAAAAAAATAACTGCAGAGGTAGTACTAGATGACAGTAATAAAATATGTAAAATAAAACAAAAAACATTACTAGTATGATTAAAGAATAAAACGTATTAAAAAAATAATGTATAAAGTAATTGGTCGAAATTAAAAAATTAATAGGAGGGAAAGAAAGATTATGAATGACTCATGAAATGGTTAGAGCTTATTCATTCCAAAATGTAGGATCTGTAAAAAGGCCCATAGATCTCAGGGGCATTATCAACAGTCTATGGCGATGATATCAGCAATTACCACTTGTTGGCCGGGCTAAGAATACCTCAGCAACCTTTTTGACCTCTGTTGTCATCTCAGCTACAAACAATATATTGAGAAATGGTATTTGAAAAAAATCAACATGATTCGTGCCGTGAATTTAGGAATTACCTGGTCACCCCATTTCTACTGGTAAAATTTCTTGTGGACATTTGAACATTTATCACTCCACATTAATACTCCCTAAGTGTAAGAAAAAATCATATAAAACCAATTTTTAAAATTTATATTCTATCAATTTTATAATTACAGTCTTTGCCTAATTTAATGTGAAAAGGGATAAATAAGACTACAAATAATTCACCAAATTTTTCTTCAGGCGCAATTGAAAATCTCAATTCCAGCTTGTTTCTTTTAAATTCAATACCTATTTAAGATTAGAAGGCCAATCAATAGATGTTTTATGTTCATAATAAAATAGTAAAATAGTGTTTCTATATAATAATGTGCATTGAGACTAATCAATATGTTGTATTATACAAATATATTATTACTTACATTATATTAATATTGGCCAATATTAAGATATTGACAAATAAAATGAATTGAGCAATAAATTAATATTTTTTTTTTTCATTTTTATAGTACACATCATTGATAGCAACATATATTATCGCCATGTCTCAACTGTCTAATCAAATCATTAGCTTTTTAACAAAAAATAGTTAATAAACACTTGGAAATAAATATTCTAATACTGTAATATAATACATAATATCTAATACATTTACAAATAGTAAATATAATCAATATTCTAATATTGAGAATCTAAAATAATGGGATTCAAAGCAATGAAAGACAAACATTTTGTAAAAAATACTTATATTTGTTCAACGGTCAAGTAATAAAATATTTATATAACAGGATTTTTAAGATCAACCTGAGGTTTACCTATTATTATCTCTCTGAAGGAATAACTTCAAGAAGTATTTGTACATAATAACAAAAGCATCCTAGAAAAAACAAAAGATTAAAATGAATGAATTTCATAATCAATTTGACAAATTGTAAATATAATCAATGGTGCTTACTGGTGCATTTAAAATGCTTCTTTCGGTAAATTAAAAAGTGATACGCCAGAACTCCAAGGGCAATGAACAAAATTGCAGCTAAAAACAATGGGTCTGGTTGAAGTACCAGTGGTACTACTGCAATAAACGCAGATAAGGCAACAAGGAAATAAGGAATAATGATTGGGACCTAAAACAAAAATTGTAATTAGGGATGAAAATATTTATGATGGAATTTGTTTTTTTACTTTATGATTAGCTAAGAAAATAAACTTATTTAAAACTGATCTGATGAAAATACAAATAAATAAATTTTTGAATATTTTTATTTTGAAGAGAAAGGATTTGTTTTAGCCAGGATTCGAACCCGGGTCGCCCCCATCTCTAGTGTGGTGCTCTAACCATCTGAGCTACCAAGGCTTGCATTCAAGCCAGACAAATCCATTCTCTTCACCGATCCTATATCCCTATGTTCTCGCAATTTTTGCGATGTATACACGAGGAAGAATATCCATGTAACATAATTTTAATTGGGATCTCGTTGACTATAGTCAATTTTATATTATTTTAATTTATTTTTTATATTGTTCTTTTGATGGTGAATATTTTTAAATATTTTTATTTTGAAAAGAAAAGATTTGTCTTGGCCGGGATTCGAACCCGGGTCCCCGCATCTCTAGTGCGGTGCTCTAACCATCTGAGCTACCAAGGCTCGCATCCAAAATATTTAAAAATATTCACCATCGAGAGAACAATAAATAAAAAATAAATTATAAAAATATAAAATTGACGTAAGTCAAAGAGATCCCAATTAAAGTATGTTCAATGAACATTCTTCCCCGTGTATACTTCTCAAAAATTGCGAGAACACGGGGAAATAGGATCGGTGAAGAGAATGGATTTATCTGGCTTGGATGCGAGCATTGGTAGCTTAGAGCACTAGAAATGCGGGCGACCCGGGTTCGAATCCCGGACAAGACAAATCTTTACTCTTCAAAATAAAAATATACACCATCAAAAGAATAATAAATAAAAAATAAATAAGTTTTTGATTGATTTGTTCATTACAGAGGTTTATATTGAAACTCAATGTTTGAATACCCATCTGTATATTGAGTACTTGGTTTTTAATTCTCTGCATATAAGTCTAAGTGATCGTTGCAGTGTTTGAATATTTGTTTTTATTTCTGGCCATGTTTATGGTATCCATAGTTGTAGTAGAATATTCAAATATAAAATGTAACATTACTTAACTAGTAATTTCCTTTCCCATTTCTTTCACATATGTCCTTCTTTTTTAGTTTAATCCCAAGTCAAGCTGTGGTTATAAGGAGATTTTGGTTTCAACTCTTGATTTGTTTTCTTTAATTGCCTATCAGAGTTATATATCATTTGATAAAATTATCTCCTTCATCCAATCCATTATTTCCTTAGTATTACCTATAAGTGCTTTCATCAATCCAATCAATTATCCTATTTAGCAGGGATGAAATGCATTATGGTATACTCCTCCGAAAGGTTGGTCGATTCTCTATTTTGTCATATAGAGAACTCTCCAAGACTTTAACAGATCTGATTGGGATCTGTTATCCTTTAATGTTTTTTCTTAAGCCTGATGAGAGTTTTTCTAAGCCAGGATGTCTTGCTTACCAAGAATTAGTTGCTAAAAATCCTAATAGTAATGAATAATTTTTTACCTAATCCTACAGCATTGCCAAGCTAAGAACTGCTCACAGGCGCTAAACAGAGTATAGGTTTGAAGACCTATTTCCATTTAATAATTCTTGATCTCTCAAAGGCATTAGTAATGAGTTGGAACTTTATAGATGTTACTTTACCATAAAAGGTCTTGAAGCCTCTTTGTGGCAACCACTGGTGGTTACATAGTGGTTCCTGCCTCTTTGTGGCAACCACTGGTGTTTACATAGTGGTTCCTGCCTCTTTGTGCCAACCACTGGTGGTTACATAGTGGTTCCTGCCTCTTTGTGCCAACCACTGGTGCACTGTTTCATCCATATTCAATTCATTTCGCAAGACCATATAAAAATAAATACGGACTTAATCAGGTTGAAATCAAACACTCTCATTCCAAACTAAGCACTCTGGAACCCTCATCCTAATGTCACAACCTCTTTTATTTACGAGGACTAAATTTTACACATAATCCTTTTTCACATTACAGTTAAATATTTCACATTTACCATAGTCATATAAAAATTCTACATAGGGGTTGATGACTCAAGGGTTTTACGCCTTTAAACATCAACAAATAAACAAACTATTCAACATGTCAACAAGTTGTTCGGTATTTATAAATCTATTTTGATTATAATAATTTATTGTATTTTATTTGTTATTAATTTTTAAATATTTTTATTTGAAAAGAAAAGATATCGCCAATGGCCATACCACATTGAACATACCGGTTCTCGTCCGATCACCGAAGTTAAGCAACGTCGGGCGTGGTTAGTACTTGGATGGGTGACCGCCTGGGAAAACCGCGTGCTGTTGGCATTAGACTAGCTATCTGGACGACCCGGGTTCGAGTCCCGGTCCCGGACATATCTTTTCTTTTCAAATAAAAATATTTTGTTTATATTGTGTGAATTTTATTACTTTACCTTAAAAGGTCTTGAAGCCTCCTTTTTTGTAGACCTCATGACAATTAATGCAACCATTGCAAGTCCATAAAATATCCATATAATAAAACTAACAAATTCTATGAGTCTAATAATACTGCCTGTAATGATGAATATAGAGGTTAATGTCCCCTAAAATTAAAAACATAAAGGGATAGTTATAATAAAATAACTGTAATAGTTTAAACAAATAATAAAAAGCATAATATCAATAACTTTACTTAACATTGGTATTAGCATTATATCTAAAAATAATATTTGTTATATTTTGCACGGGGTCTTCAAAAATTTCCTTCTATAGGAAAATTCATAGGTTTTAGAGGAAAAATTTCCCTGTTTAATGCCTTGTCATTGCAGGGGTTCTAGTTTAGTACATTTATTTATCTTTTTTAACCAATTCATTTTATAATCTAATAAAACAGATATAAAATGAGTAGTTGATGTACATACACATGTTGGGACTACCCATGTTGTAGGTAGGTTGTAGTTGTAGTTAGAGTTGTTAGGGTCAGCCCAGTTCTTCCCCCTAAAATTTAATATATCCTCCTAAAATTATGTTACCTTTAAATAAGTAGTATTATTATTATCAATGATTATTTGCCTATAATAAGAGTAATTAAAGGGCCTCAAGTATTGCTCACGGAGGATGCCAAAAGGTGATAAATTAAGGTAAAAAAATTTAAGAATTAAATTAAGAAAAAAAAATATCATTTTATGAGTTTAAATTTTAGCATACATTTTATATTGCATGCGGTACATTCATTATTTAAATGTTTACTTAGCATTCATGGAACGATATAAATAATAATTAAAGATCATTAATTTAATCGCCCGGGAAGGGCTACTTCATAAAAAAGTTCATGAAAAAAATAACTAGAAAAAGTATTTTAAATTGCGACAATCTGGTGTTCGATTAATATCCTCCATTGTGGCACAAAGGTTGTTATTCAAGAATTAAAATATTAAATTATTACATCACAACTATAATATTACATGATTATAAATCAGAAATATTTATCACACTTTTTTCTTAACTATAACATGGCACTACTTTTAAAAATGAAAAAAGTATTACTACCCAGAATAAAGTTATCCTTACTTCCTTATTTCTTATGGAAGAGGATTTCAATATATATATCAGCTGTATGAAGTATTAGTGTTACTGTATTACCTGTAAAATTACTGCTGGTGCAGGAGTCATTCTTCTAATGTGTATGTAAGAAAAGCATTCAACCATATGACCAACTCTTCCAGCAGCAAAGCATAATCTGAAGAGAAAATATATTGGGAATGAAATATCTTAATTTGTAATTGATATATGAAAACAAAATCACTTCTCCACATGGTCTACATAATTGAGCCGTTCAATGCACAAATTGATCAACTCCATAAAACAAGAAGTGGGGAAATGCGAGAAAATAGTGTGCATTGTTTTTTTTCTAACTATTCTTTTTGGAACTTTCTTTAATAAATTCATCATTTAGCGCTTGCTAGTACATTTAAATGGTATGATTGCAATGATTTCCATTAGAGTACAGGGTTAATCAAAATGACCTCTGAAAAAATTATTCATTATTCAGTGGCCAAAATGGTGTTAACCTAATATATAAAGTTATGAGTATAACAAGTGCTTTTACAGTTAAATTTAGGATTTTTCAAAAAGTGGAGTAGGCCAATTTCTGCAGTGAAAGGCTCAATTATAAATAAATAATTGAGATTCATTTCATGGGTCAGCTAGGAAATAAAAATAAAAGATTTCAGAATGAAATCGGTAAAGATAGACAATTTTTAGACAACTATTTAAATACTATATAATAAACTAAAATATCTTTACTATCAGTCACAATTGTGATTATTTCTCCACTACAATTTACCGATCCATGCCTCCTTGATCTCTTATGTAAGATACTAATGTTTTATTAGCATTTTGTTTATGATAAAGGGTTATAGAAATATATCTTAATATCTTAATAAATTGTGTTGTAAAAGGACTATATAAAAAGTAATTTTACCTAGAAACACCAAACTGTACACTCATTGCACAACTAAATGTAGACAAAATAACTGCAACAGGTATTAAAGGAGCAAAATGTCCAAATAATCGTTCAGCAAAAACCTGAGAAGAAAATAAAATAGTAACAAGATACAATGAAAATGTATAAAAGTTTACAGTACTATATTAATTGCCATAAAAAACCTAAATCCTTTGCACATTTAAAGGTAACAAAATTTGTAGTATTGTTTTTTTCCTTCACAATCAGTTTCTAAGGTGATCTCATCATAGGAGAGTTAGACCAAGCAAGGAGTAAACGTTTTGCCTCATCTTGCGCTTAGAGCCAAGATATTGCACTATCAAATTATGGTTTGTTTAGATCAATAAGCCATTTTTTGAAATTAAAAATATGTAATTTAAAATTAATTTATACTAATAATGAAATACACAGACTTTCGTAACAGCCAAGTAATTTCAACTCCAATGTTAAACCCTTTATAGAAGAATTTTCAAAAAATCTACATTATGTTTTGTTGAAGTAAATCCTCTTTTGTATATCTATATTGTTTATTAAGTATTGTATTATAGACAGACAACACTGTAAAGCGACTTGAGATTATGTTGGCATGTACTGTCCACATCTATGTTTGTGTTTAGCCATTGCAGCTAGTTGGCATCCTGTTGTGGTGTGAAATGTTTGTCAGTTTCTATATATGTTTATATAGTGTATATATCCAATAAATCTGTACTCGTATCGTTTTAACTCGTACTGTTGTTTTCCCTACACTTTTTCACCTTTTTACTCTCTGTGTTAAAATGTTTTTCTTATTTAGGGCTTATAAATAAAGATAGATTAGATGATAATTGGTAGTACACACTATAATATGTCTGTTGTAATATTCAACAAGTTTGTGTTAGGTTTTACAACAGTCTACAAGTTTTTTTTTTCTTTTGTTAAGTTAATAGCGGTAATACCAGATCAAATCTTTAACATTTGCATAATATATGAGAAAGATGCAGAGAATACTGTATAAAGACACACCACATGTTTATTGATTTTAAATTGGCATATAATTCGATTCATAGGGATGTATATAGCTATGAAAGAATTGAAAATACTCCCAAAGCTGATCTAACTAGTAAAGATGAAAATGACAGGTGTAGGATCTATGGTAGGAATCCAGTGATATTTGTTGAAAACATTCCCTTCAGGTCAGACAAGGAGACGCTCTCGCATGTCTGCTTTTTAATCTCATCTGAGAAAAAGAGTTGACCATTCAGTACCACTTCTCACCATGACAAATGACCTTGACGTAATAGGTCGCTCTATTGATAGATTGCAACAATCATTCCTGGCCCTGGAAGATGCAGCTACATTAATAGGCTTGATTATAAACGAAGACAAGTCCAAGTACAAAGTCTCTGAAGAGACACTTGGTCAAGTAGAGGCAAAAGTTTCATTCAGAAGATATAACTTTGAACAAGTATCTGAATTTACTTATCTTAAATCGCAGGTAACGTATGACAATATGATATGGGGAGAAATTTAAAAACAGACTATTGAACACCAAAAAATACAACTTTGCCATGGGAAATATCATTACGATTGTATTAATAGTGAGGCGAACTAAGTTAACTCTGTACAAGACCCTCATCCTTCCTGTACATATCGGAACTTGGACCACTACAAAGTGGGAATATAAAAAGCTACAGATTTTTTAAATAAAAGTATTCCGACAAATCTTAGGCCCTGTTAAAAAAAAGAGAAGAATGGTGACAAAGAACAAATGGCGATATAGATTAATTATTAAATTATCAATTTAATTAAGAAAATTAAATTGTCTTCAGTATGATTGGAGAATATGGTGGTTCACAAAAGTCAAAATTATTTTATACTGAGTTATACACGACCTATGTTAACTGGGCATCACAAGCTTATTATTATTTAATGAAGTATTACATCTTTTTGACTTTGTTATTTGATAATTTTATATTACTAATATATCAATCAGAAATAAAAAATCATACCATGGCAACAGCTGGTGCAGCAATCATTTCTTCAATTGAAAGGACACTCATGTAAGCAACATTCATCGTGAAATATAATACAGTCACCAAGGGAACTCCCAACGATATACTCAATGGTATATTTCTGAAATGTAAACACTCAAAGTTACTATGATTTCAAGCATTTAACTTAAATATTTGTACATGAAAAAATAGATTACTTATTATTAAGCTCAGAAGTTTACAACAAATAAATCGAAGAACTAATGCGTGCCAGTTTTGAATCAAATTTCTCAGTTTAAATAAGTTATCTAGATAGAAAATAGACTATTTGTTTGCAACATATCTAAATAACTTTTTAGGACAAATCCTCTCCCTTTCCCAAAATAATGTTTAAGAGAAATAAGGCTTAGATCAAATAGCTCCTATGACTGTTCCTATAATTTCTAATATTTATATTCTAGTTTTGCTGATATACTACCTATAGAAAAGGAACATATAGATTTCAAGGGTTCTTTTGAAATTATAAGGTTGCATTAATCAAACATGAAGTAAGTTTTGATCAATCCCCTTTATATAATATCACGTAATTTGATCATTTTTCTGTTT
The DNA here is from genome assembly GCA_964056705.1 of Troilus luridus. NCBI lineage: Eukaryota > Metazoa > Arthropoda > Insecta > Hemiptera > Pentatomidae > Troilus > Troilus luridus. Next base: position 107,357,161 of record OZ057412.1, read on the forward strand.
GTCTTTCTGTAAGTAAATTTTTATAAAAATAAAAAAAATTCAGACAAAGGCTTTAAATTACAAAATGATTACCTGTTTGGGGACTTGATTTCCTCTGAAACAACAGTAACTGAGGTCCTGAAAAATAAACCTATTAATAAAATATAAATTATGAAAATAATGAATAATATCTTCATCAATAGTTCAAAAATAATGGTTAAAAATAAAAACAAACCATATATGATATAAATCCAGAGTTTTGACATATTATCAATTTCTGGGGCTGGAATAGTGCAATTAACTTCTTCGAATTCAACATTAAATTCCTAGTTATATTTTAATTTTAAGTTCACAAGTTAGAACAACCCACTGAGTTTTGATTGAGTGATTGTAAAAAGAGGAAATTAATAATAATAATTTAAAGTTATATCAAATTAATAAAGCACTAATAATTTTAATAAATCCTACGATCATAGTAAGTCGCCTCAACTTCACTTAAAAGAACTTGTGCGGTGCCATGACTTGATAACGTGCCAGTACTCTGGAGTTTTACTGATTGGGTTCACTAATTTTATGTCAAGTAAATATAATACAAAACAGTCATAATCCTTAAGGTCTAAGTTAAATTTATAACTTGCTTTTTATATCAATCTTTTTATTTATCATATTCACTTAAATCTTATAATAACATTGATATCTCATAATAGGTGATTACCATAATTTGGTGGGAAAATTCATAGCTAAAATTATTCAGTGCTATCACATGAATGGTTCGAAATAATTATAGAATAAATACTAAATACATATTTATTTATTCTTGACGTATTGAGGATATTTTACATTAGATCATGAACAATTTCATGATCATATGTGAAAAATTATAAATTGGATATACTTGAAATTGAAATAATTGAAAAATCAAGACGTTAAAGTAAAATTTAATTTATTAAAGATTAAAACTGTACTGACTGTAGCAATAACTTTTATATCATACAACACTTTAAGTCTTAATACATAGAATGTATTAGCGTAGCTATTTAAATACATATGAAGGGCATATTAATATGCAGGTTTTTTTCAACTGTGTGTAAATTTAGAAAAGTAAGTACCCTTATACTAGGGGTTTAATAGATGAGTTATTTCTGTAATTAAACATTTTACTTTTAATTCCGAATTTTAATCATACATTCAAATTCCATATACTTATACATACCAACCGTCAAATGACCATAAGCCTGTGTAGAATGCAAGAACTAAATCTTTAATATTAGATTTTGTTCCTTCGAACCCTTTATTGATATTTTGAACATTTCCTGGCAAACAAAAAAAATAAAAATTAACAATAAAAAAATTGTATAAAAATAAATATCCATAAGTCTTTTCCAGAACAACATGATTGTATTACATATAATCATGCCTAGTATGAAATATCTGGATAAATATCTCAGAAATTATTAACTTCATTGAAAGCTTGTAATTATTTTTATCAGCTTTCTTGAAATAGTTAACTTACATTACCTGAAATATTTATCAAGATGATCCTAAGGGAAATTTCAAATTCTAGCCTAACTACTTATTTATTAGTTCTGGATAAATTAATTTTAACGCTTATATACTAATATAATTACACTTAAGTAGTACTTTCTTTACTTTATTATCAGAATTCTGAAATGATTTCTTTCTTCATTAAGTTAATTATAATGAGGACGTAATAAAAGTGAATAAAGTAGATGTTATAACATTAGACCAATTTTTGGCAACTAAGTCTTGAGAATGAATGAGACATTAAAAGTTTAATTAAGACTTTTAAGATATCACAGGTGTTAAAATTATACATAATTATATATATATATATATATATATATATATATATATATATATATATATATATATATACATACATATATATATATAGTATTGGTGTTAAACCCAATACTAAATATATGCATTGTTGGTTGGTAAAATTTGAACGAGTTATTTTTATAATATTGTAATTTTTTTTTCATAATATTTGTTATTTGTTTACAAACTCCATAGGAAGGTGAAGAGGTAGTTAGAAACTAGCATAAATTGGTTAGTCCAAGAACTTCACTATTATCATTCCCATAAAATCAGTCACAGCCAACATTTTCCACCGAAAAAGAAGTTGTTAGAACATTAAGTAAGTTAAAAGATTTGAACCATAATATCATATCTATTAACTATTGCTATGATCAGATATTATTCCTAAAATATTTTAGATAGAAATAATCATAACCATTCACCTTTGGCTAAATGGCATATTCCTCCAATAATTACTGCTAAACAAGCGATTATCTTCATGGATGAAAACATGTTTTGCATTTTAACATATATTTTAACACTGATAAAATTTATGTACGTTATTAGACCTGAAAAATTAAAACTTGATAATAAATAAATTCCAATTAACATAACATTAAAAAATAAGGAAACTATCATACCAACTGCGAGCAGCGCGATAAGTTTCTTCAAAACACTTTCCAGGAGTGGTGATATTTCCATATTAAAATAAAGTACAATGGGACGGTAGGTATATTCAGAAAAGGTAAGCACAAGAATAGCTACCTCTGCTGGGCGGACCAAGAAAACAATAACCCAGATATAAATGAAACCAGGTAGCGGTCCAAAAAAGTTATGAAAGCCGGTGAACGCAGCACGGAAGAAAGCGTATTCAGCACCTGAGCTCGGTACTACAGTTCCAAGTTCTGCAAAACTTAATGCTCCTAAAAAATATGATAATTATATTTTCTAAATAATTATATCAATGTTAGTAATATAAAATTCAGATAATAAACGTATTAAAAATTTAATCATTTTATAGTTAGAAAATAGCAGCCTAATAATTTTGGCTGTTATTAACTGAATTCTAATATACCTTTCAGAATGCTTTGAAAGGAGAATTAAAGAAGGAATGAATGGGCATAATTATCTATCCAGAATGAACATGCAATCATAAGGAAAGACGTCATCCACACACCCATATAAATGGTTCTTAACATCCTTTTCTATAATATCGGAAACATTGTTTTTTGTTTTTTTTAAAAGATAAGGATGTTCAGGTGATTCCTCAACACTCTTAAGCATCATAGCCTTACATCAGATGTCATGTATTAGAATTCATTAATTAATTCATAAGATTTAGAAAAACAGGAAGTTCAACTCTTCACCAACCTCCGTTTACATCAGGGAGGTTAAAATAAATTTTAACAGATAAAACTTGATTTAGATATAATTTCCAAAGAAAAATTAAGTTGAGTGGAAAAGATTTGAATGGATAATTCTATTCATTTTTAAAAATTAAGTTAACATAAACGTTATACCATCAAAAAATCAGATAGTTTCAAAAGTTCTTTCAAATATTAAATAACTGTTAAAGACGAGGAATCTTGAATTTTATATTGTTCACTAAAGGAATATTGTTCACTCCTCTCTCTAGGTTGAGAATACTGCATTTAAGATATATTGTGTAGTGAACTAAAATTAGATTATTTCAAGTTCGTTATACTTTATCCACGTATACATATTGTGTGTTTGTGTGTGTGTGTGTGTGTGTGTGTGTGTGAGAGTATAAATTATAACAAAGTATTGAAATAACCTAATTTTAGTTCACTCAATTTTAAAATACGTTAATCAAACTCAGAATTAACAAAATATTGAACTGGATAATTTCCTCTGAAATCAGCATTAATGAATAACTAAAGTAGATCTTTTTTTTTTAATATGGAACTGTGTTCAAATTTAAAATCAAACCCTTTAAAATAACTTTTAAAAATCTTAGGGGTTTTAGGAATGAGAAAAATATATTTCTGTTAATTTATGTATGTGTGCTTTCAACCAATTCTAACTAATATGGGAAAGATTTTTTTAGCTTTAAACTGGCATTAATGGACCTTTTAATTACCTGTTAGAAATAACTAAATCCTTAAATCAAAGAAGCCAAAGTAAACGTACTTTGACTAATCTACCTAATGATATAATGTATCAACTATGAATCATGTGCTCAAGATAACTTGATCATTCAAACAAGATAAAGCAACTGGAGCAGTTTCATTGAAAACTTTGGGGTTGATAGTTTTTAAAGATCAATTAGTATATAATCTGAACCATTTGTCTTTAAATAGATATAAACTGTTTAACAGTTAGTTATAATAAAATAATTGTGAAAAAATACGAAAAAAACATGGCTTTATTAAAAGTAAGGGAAGGAAATATTACAATGATCTTATTAAGAAAATATCTGATTAAAACAAAATAACTTTATAAGTTACCGAAATAGGAAATAGCTCCACATAGAGCCCACATCACCAAGCAAAGTCCCACAGATCCAGATTTTTCAAGTACACTCGATGGAGAAATAAAAATGCCAGAACCTATTATTTGAAATAAGAATAATAAGAAAATACATACACTGTTTTATATTATTACACAAAATATTTATATATATTTTTTAATGGATGTATCAATAAGTAGATGTATCAAATACTTAAAAAACTAACAAGATACAAAATAATTTTTGCATGAAATATAAGAAGTTATTTAAATATTTAATAGCTGACCTCCTAATATAAAATAAAACGTATATTTACCAATCATTACGCTCACGATCAAGCTGACAGCACTCAGTAATCCAATTTCCCTTTTCAATTCAACTACGGAAGAACCAACACTTCGCGGGGTGTACACAGATGCTTGCGACATGTTTGCTAGTGAAATAGTTCAACAATTTAGAACTAACAACTGAGTAAAAATCATTTCTGATGAAAACATACAAAATTTTACAAACCATTCTGCTGTGTTCCTTTTTGATTAAAAGGTTTCTTTTCTCCTTCCTTTAAAAAAATATAAACAAGGAGTAAGAAATATATTTGCCATGTTACTTAGACAACAACAATTCATGCTCACCTCTGAATTTCTTCTTTCTTGTGGAAATGATGAGGAAACACTTTGTGGGGAGTGTATAGATTCATCGGATATTTCCTCTATACAAATAAATCAACAAATTTAAACTACAAATTGAGTAAAAATTATTAGAGATGCAAACATGAAAATTTTAACATACCATTTCCCAGTGTTCCTTTACCGTTATAAAGTTTCTTATCCTCATCCATTTTCAACTATAAAAAATAACCAAGCTGTAAGGAGAAAGATAATCACATAAATAAAAACAGTTATTCACGCTCACCTCTGATTTTTTTCTTTAAATGGTGTATTTTATAGAACAGTTTGAAATATCCCTTTACAATTATCTTCCATCAGTCTTGAGGAATAATCATTCTTGAAAAAAGAAAAGAAAGAAAGAAATACTGATGAATACAACATTACTGAGAAAGCACTACAAATATACTAAATGTTAAACATTTTCTGACAAATTGGTAGATGAGAATGCTTAGTAAGCAAGCAATAATGCATAATCACTAGAAAAATTGAACTAGACCAATGATTTAATTGATAAGGCCAATCAGCCTCTCTGTTTTCAATTTAGTACTTCTAACAAAATGAAAGCCAAAGGAAATTGTTAGAATGATTAAAATGGCGTATTAATTTTTCTTAAGTTGAGTTAAACTATAACTGATAAAATTAATTCAAAATATTAATCCTTCAAAACTATTATAATACAATTATTAAAACAACTTATAACGAATATTTATGATTATTCTCTTAAGTGATATTATAAATAAGAGAAACATATGATTATTATCAGTATTGTAATTGAAAAACATTAATTTAAGATATTTTATTTAGAAAAAAATCAATATATTATTTATTTGTTTTTGTTATTCATTTTTCTACTTAACATACAGAAACATTCCAATAAAAAAAAGGTGTTAAAATTAATTAGTTAATATATTATTTAAATATTTTAAAATAAAAATTTACACAGTTTATATTTATTAAATATGACATCAATTGTTTTAAACTTAAAATATCACAGTACCAATAAGGCAAATATGGAATAGAGAAGCAATATAAACAAAATTAAAATAATGTCATGACTATAAAATATATATAAACAAAATTAAAATAATGTCATGACTATAAAATATATCAAGTACAAATAAAAGAATTTTCATAGCAAGGATGTGAAATTTTTTATTTTTATTCATAAACAACCAACATATAGATTTTGTTTCATCATCAGGATTTAACAGCAATATAATTAAATTAAAATTAAAACATAAATACATTTATATTAATTTAGTAAAAAATATTAACACATATTATATTTAGTTTTAAACACTTTTTTTTGTTTTACATAGCATAACAATGTAGCATTTGTGACAAATTTATCTAATTCAAAAACCAATTTACTTAACTTTAACAATCAATCTATATACAGTAGCGGCAAAGAGTATTTGCACACCCAGTTTTTATAAAACTATCGGTCATAAGGGAAATAATAATCCACTGAACTTCATATTAATAAAAAGTATATTTAAAACTAAAACAATTCAATATGTGTACAATAATTAACTGTTTAGAGTAATGGGGAAAAATAAAAAAAATAATTAAATCCTCTGGCAAAAAGTATTGCACACTTCCGACTATTTTTTTATTTTGAGAATAAATATAAATTTAATATTTCGTAAAAAGTCCATTGACAGCAATAATTGCGTGTAGAGGTCTGGGCATGGAGTGGATCAAGTTTTTAACCAAGTCAAGGCGGATTGTTTCCCTTTCTTGGACCAGTACATGTTTCAATTGGCGTCTTCCAGTGATGTGATCCTTTCTTGCATTCTAATGCAAGATGTGCCATAAATTGTCTATAATATTTATGTCAGGGGATTAAGGAGGGGTGTGCAGCCGTCTTCGCACATTAAATATTAACCATTTCTTGGTTTTGTTGGCAGTTTGTTTTGGATCGTTGTCCTGCTGGAACACATATTGATCCCTGATATTCATTTTTTTGGTACTTGCATGCAGGTTATGGCACAAAATGTTCACTTATCCCTCAGCATTTAAAATTCCGTCAATGGAAACAAGATTCCCCCATACCGTTTGAGACACACTCCCATACCATAACATATCCACCACCATGTTTTACTGTAACAAAAACATTTTGCTTTTTCAATTCTTCGTTACACCGGCTCAAAATAGTCTTCCGCCCATCGGACCCAAGCAAATTGAACTTGCTTTCATCAGAGAATATGACATCCTCCCAAAAGCTAAGCGGCTTATGTAAATATTCTACTAACCTGAAGACCAGTAGTTGTATGGACCATATTAGCCAGGTCTCGAGAACTTACTGAGGGATGCTTCTTAGCTTCATTTTATATCTTTCTCCTCATCCTGGAATACAACTTTTTCGGACGGCCTTTTCGGTCACTGTTTTCAGTTGTCCCACGTTCCTCTTATCTCTTTATGACGTACCTGACCGTGGAAAAATTTATACTTAATAAATCTGCAATCTGACGATATGATTTTTGTTGACCCCGCAACAAAACAATTTTTTCGCGAGTTCGGAAACTCAATTCACTTGTTTTCGGCATGATAGTTAACCAGTGACTAAAGAATTTAATTCCTAATGCTTTAGCATTGTGGGAAAACATTAGATAGAGTAGATAATACTGGTGTAAGAATTAATAAATAGTAAACAAAGGATATAAGTGATAGTACGCAAATACTTTTTGCCAGAGGATTTCATTATTTTTTTTATTATTCCCCATTAATCTAAACAGTTAATTATTGTACACATATAAAATTGTTTTAGTTTTAAATATACTTTTTATTAATGTGAAGGTCACTGGATTATTATTTCCATTATGACTGATAGTTTTATAAAAACTGGGTGTGCAAATACTTTTAGACGCCACTGTAAATATTTCACCATTACACGTATCTGTTATAATCTTTTTGATATACAATGTATTCATGTTTTTAACACAATTATAATTTATTGACGTTGAATCCTAAAGACGTGACAAAACCCCTAAATGTTTTTGGCAATGCTTGATGTTTAATAAAACCATTTGTGGAAAAAGGAAAATTTTTAAATCCTTAAAATGAATGAAAACATTTATTCTTGCATTTAGAAAAAATATATATATTTTAAAAATGATGTTGGCTTATGTCTTATTCTAAACACAAGCAGTTATGTCAGCAAATATTTTTTATTATTATTTTTAAGTCATGCAAAATGAATGTATTATTTCTTAAAAAAAGGGGTTAGTACAATCATGATGTTAATGTGAATTTTCAATCAATAATCATTATTAATAAATACAAAAATAGTTTTTTTAAATATTGTCTAGATTTACTTTATTTTTATTTAAAGTAACCCCAATTTTTATTTATTAAATAAGTAATCACTATTATTATATTGTAACAACATTAAAATAATTATGTAATAAAAAAGGGGCTTACTATTCTTGGATAAAGTAAAAAAAAATGTGTTTTTTTTCCATTCTATAGCTGACCCTTTATTTAACTTTGATGAGTTAATTTCACATAATAATTTATAACTGAAATAACAGTATTTGCTTTTGTTCTAGTAGTAAAGGTTTAGAATTAAAAGAAAAAGAAATAGGATAACTCATATTTTATGTCTTTGATTCAGTAAACAAAAAATCAAATTGCTGTTATAACTTGACAAACAGAAAAACGAAACAAGATTAAAAATTTTGTACCCAAAATACAATATAAATTTCTATTATGACATAATCATCATTTAATTTATAACCCTGAAATGAATTTTTTAAGTACAATAAGGTTTTAGACATTTTTTAAAAATTAATTTTCATTACCAGGTCAATGGTTTATAAAAAAAAAAAGGGATGGGATAACTGGATCAATTATTATCTATTAACACCATTTATTCCCATCTCTGTTACAAGTAACTGATGTAATATTGTCAATTGAATAATATTGAGGGACCTTCACTACAAATCAAATATTTTATTTTTAATTTCAGCTAATTAAATTAGCCTCAATATATTTTAACAATCTATCCCATAAATGGTCAATGTATTGATAAAGCTCGAAATGTGCTCAGCAACAATAACACTGTAAGGGAACCTTTGCACAGATTAAAATATATATGTTTATATTAAAAATATTAATGCAACTAGTTCAGAAATATTTTAAAAATTAAGCTAGTAATTTTGTATATAAAATATGATAAGTATGACAAGTAAATAATTAAATTAATAACTAATTCATAAAACTATTTAGCCACCATGGTTCCTCTAGACAAGTATTTTTTGGATTAGAATTATTTATCCTAAAGCCTCTACCCAGTTTCTAAATTTTCCTGTTCAAATTTGTATTCAAAGTTCAAAAATAAGTAGGTGATCGTGTATATATAAACATATATATTCATTTAAAATATATATATTCATTTCCAGTTATGTTTATACATATATTTCGTATAATATCTGTATATTTGCCCTTGAAGTAAAAAAAAAACAATAACTTTAAGAATAATTGTTAAGAAGATCAAGAGCCTCAAATTTACTCTAAGAAATGAAATTATTTATTGCTTTTAAAACATTAAATTCTTTATTTTTTTTAATATATGATTTAAAAGTATATTTAATTTAATTAAAAATATATATGAATAGTGTAAGATTGTAAGAAGACAAACAAGTTCTTTAAAAATAATTAGTTATTTGGAAATATTCAAGTTATTGAAATATATTCAATCACTTGTTAAGAGAAAAAGTTTGTTTAAAATTATTTAATTTAAATATAATTAATGATAATAAAGTTATATTTGCATGGGAAATAGTTGAAAGGATAATTCTTATGATGGATTGAATTGATCAGGGGGTGCAGTCAAAGAATTTTAATTATTTTTAAGCACTTGTAAAACAAATAAGTGTACAAAATTATTTGAGTGAAAAATTCTTGACTGGATAATTCTAATGATGGATTGAATTGGTCAAGGGGTGTAATGATAACACAAATTTGTTAATTGTTGCAAAGTGTTAATTTTCTGCGAACCCTGCTGGGCTACGAACCCACGATCTTAGGCTTAGTAGTTTGTTATGCAAACCACTAGACTACAGGTCTCCCATTCTTACTTCTTCTTTGACTAATAATAATCATCAACCTGGTATTTAATCCCCTACACCATTTTTGCAGAGTGGGGTTACTTCTTGTAGACTGGAACAGGTTTCTCTTTCTCAACTCTCTTGATCAGCTTCAATCCATACCCTGCCTCCTGGACACTTTTTTTTCTTCAGGAAATGCATGATGTTCAACTAAATGGGTCTCATAGGCCTTCCTAAACGTTAGCTTGCACTCTTTAGGATGATGTCAACTGGTTTAACTTTGAGAATTGTACATATGGTGTGTTCCTGGTTCCATCGGCCGAACCTTTCCTTCCACTTTATGAGAGCATCATACCTCCATTATGTATGTATTTGACTTTTGAAGCAGGGGTCCACCATTAGGACAAATAGCCGATTTATAGACTCCCGTTTTTGTTTTTTTAGTTACCTCTCCTTAACCCAGAAATCCAGTCCTCAGTAACTCTTCCAGCTGCCCCGATTCTCTGAGTCTCTTACTCATCGATACAACCGCTTTTATAGAGATGAGCACTGAGATACTGGAATGTATCCACGGGCTCTAATCTTTTTCCATTTGCTCTTAGTGCTCTCAATATTCCCAGGGGTTTCTGTAATAGCAGCATGCATTTGTTTTTTCCCAGGCTGATTACCTTATATATTGCAGTTATTTCCTCTTTGAGTATGTTTATATTGGGCTGTCAGCCTCCTCCTTCAAAAATAAATAGGTAATAGTAATAATTGTATAATATACTTCAATTTGAAAATATCGAGTTACAATTCTTGGCAATGGAATCAATTGATCCTTTTACACTGGGAACATCAAGAATTGTTTATACCAGTTTGCATATACTTCAGGTAATTTTTAAACAATGTCGAGGAAAAATCTTAACCGTGAATGATTAAAATCTCTGGTTCTGTAATACTAATCAAGTGATAAAGAACCATAATTAAACGTTGTTATAAACTTTTATATCAGGTATACTAGTTATTAATAGTATTTTAGGTATAGGAAACTTTTTTTAATTTTTAGTGATCAACTCAAAAATCACTATTTTACCTCTAATCGACACCTGCTGAGTAATTTGCTAACGATATTTAACTAATATAAAATGAAAGATATATTAATATTCAATATTTGAACTTAATAAAATTTTTGGCAACATAAATAATCATTAATATATTATTTCCACCACATGCATATTTTTTTGGCAATAAGTATAATTAATTTGTCTTCATATAATTTATATTTATGAATGTTGCTGTTTCTAGTTGATCATAGATGCTATCTTAAGAAAAAGTTGGTTTGAAAACACAGCCAATAAAGGAACACAATAATTTATTTATTGAGTGTTGACTTTTAAGCCATAAGTTTTAGGTCATGAGTGTTTGACACCATTCCTATCTGTCCAGATGATGTTTTAAAACAAAGACCATTGGTATAATATAAAGATGTTCTACCCCTAGTTTCTATCCCCCTTCACCTAACCAAGTTCTTAAAAAGCAATTTAAATCTATCGAATCTACTCCACATAAAATAGGTCATTATCAGACTCTAAATTAAATCTGAAAGGTATAGCATCCATATAATAGATAAGGTGTGGTCTATTAATTGATAAAGTCAAAAATAAACCTCTATTAAAAAAACAACTACACCTGAGCCATGATTTCTATTTTTTGAACCTGACCACTACTTCCTAATAAAATTCATTTACTGCTTCATTATTTTCAGGAGGCTAACATATATTCTGATGAAATTCCTTAAAATAAGAAACAAAAATCAAGGGTTTTGAAAATCTAACCCTTTCTTTTAATCAGAAGCTATAGCTACTACATCATGGAGGGGATAAGTTAGGCAAATACTATTAAAATGAAAATTATATCTGGCCAAGCAACATTTCAGCATTGCCATAGTAATGGAATACTCATCAATCTCTATTTTAAAGTACTCATGTTACTCAAAGATACCAACTCATATTTAATAGGGCAAAGAAACTTTTATTGTATAAAAAATGTAATATACTATCACAATATTTTTTCTTCTGAAGATTACCTTAAAATTAAATTTTTAAAAAACTGACTAAAAATTATACACATGTATTTCATAAAAAATAAATTTTCCGTAAATAATAATGTATGAAAAAGCAAGAAGTTTGTTACACCAATTAATAGTATCAAACACATTTAAAAAAATATGTACTCACAAAATATAAAATGACAATATTTAACTTGCATTAATTACACTACAAATTAAATACTCAAACACCACTCAGTTGACTCAATCACTATTATTAAGTAATAGGGAAAATCAATTTTATCAATAAAATGTCATGTCTAACAAAAACCATGCAAGTAAGTTAAAAAAATGCATTTCTTCACAATGAGCCTGAAGTATCAATAAGTGCAACTGAACTGTAGTCATTTTTAGAGCATGGAAATGAAATAAATTATATTTCTTTGACAAGGAAAGGGTCCTTGTTTAAGCCTGATGATAAAAAGTAATTTAATGATCTAATTATGATGAATCTTCAAGATAAGGCATCCCTTATCAATATATCAGATAACAAAATCTCACTTTTATTACAAGCACTAACGATGTTACAGAAATAAATGTTTCAGACAATACATTGAAAGATGAAAAAATACTTGCCTTATTCAGTTTTAAAAAAAACTTGAACCAAAATATTTTTAAAATACTAATGATATTGTGAAACTTGATTCAGTTATTGTATATCTCATAGAGAAATAAATATTTGTTTATAGTATAAATGATTACAACAATTATAAAACGATGACAGTTGTTCCATTACCATATTAAAGCTTCATCCTTTCTGTTCTAATTAAATTTAATCCAAAAACCGCATTAAACAAGTTTTAGAAGATAAGATTAAAATTTGGTGCAGAAAAAAAATTAAATACTGAACCAATACTCCTTTATTACAACAGAATTTACAGGCAGGTGTCTACATTAGTAATATTTAAACAACGAAACTATGTATTAAGTGTCAATGGCTTATAATTCAGTATAATTAAAATTATATATTTCCCAATCTTCAAATAGAAAGCCACATGGGCCATATAGCCTCGATAAAATTTACAGCTGATAACTTACATACATATGTGTATCGAAGGTTGTTATCGTTTAGTTAAAAGTTTTTATCGTTTTTAAAACTTGTTTTAAAGAACATTGAACGATAGAAACTGGCGGTGAAGCAGACAAGTCAAATAAAAACCAAAATACTATCCTCGATTAGTATTGCTAATTAAAAAAGATATAAATATAAACCAGATAACGAAATAATTCCATTCATCAATCGATACATAATACATGATTATGTAATCGATCCTTGCAGAGTGCCATTTTATATATTTCTTCAATCATGAACAATACATAACCTTCCCCGCATGTGCTCTGTTTATTGTCACTAATTATGTATTTGTAATTAATATTAGTCTTTTGATTGGTATATTTCTGAAGAAATCATGAAGTTTTCGGTTACTAGTGTGCTTAATAATGGAGCCAGACAGGGAAAAATAACCAGTATTCCCCGGCTGCCGGGAGTTGTTTTAGAAACTCCACTTCTGCTTTTTTATACCAAAGTAACCATTTTACGTAAGATCAGTTTACATTAACTGATGTCTTTGAATTTGTATTAACTCAGTTTTCCTTTTCTTCCTGTTAGGGAGGCAGTATACCACATATCACTAGAGAAGTATTGGATCTCTCAACTAAAGAACAATTTGGGATTCAGATTACCTTACCATCTACTATTCAGTGTTTTGAAGGAGCTAAAGCTTTTGGTAAAGGAATTGCGGAATTTGTTGGTCTTAAGGTATTTATACAATTTAGGGGATGAGGAATTGTAATAGTTATTTCGTGTTTCAAAGATTGTCTTTTATTATAGTATAAATTTTCAATTGAACGATTAGACAGATTTTTATAAAATCCTTATAACTCTAAGCTTTTAATTTGTGTTAATAGTTGTGTGAGTCAACACAGTTGTAATAAGTTTGCCATTTATACATACCTACATATTTTTGACAGTAGAGACCTTGAAGATCTTTGGCCAATCGATTAAGTCAGCTTGCAGATATATATTGCTTCAATGAGCATAGAGAGCCTGGAGAGGGTCTCAGAATCTCAGGTTGCTGAGAACCATGGGTTCAATGGTTCAGTAGCAGACAGCCTGTAGCTCTTTGGGGCCACTTCGCCAGTGTCCATCTCAACAACATAAACTTGTATTCAAGGACAGTTATAAATTGGTCAAAATCTTACGATTACGGCTGCTCTGTGTCAGGAGTTACACTAGGACCTATATGCTTTTCCCTGAAGCAATCTGTCAATGGACAAACCTCTAGACTGCTATTTGGATAACCATAAAGCTATTATTGATTGATATAAATGAGGTAGAGTTATCACTCCTTCACCCGGTCTTGTCGAGTTACCTCCAGTAGACTGAGGGGTGTCACATTCCTGAGGGGTAGTGAATGCTTTGGAATTCCTAGACGGATTCAAACTCACAACCATTTGGGTTTTTTTAATTGGCTCGTTAAGCCCCTCGGCCACCGTGACCTCCTACACACAGATATATGCATATATTTAAAATATCTATTTGTATAACAAATAAGTTCCCCGATACATTTTTGGTTCTTTTTATATTTCACTTGGTCATTTTGTAGTACCTGTGATGCATAACATTTTAATGATCAAATTCAAAGCATAAATAATCTTTTCATCTTTTTATAGGAAATGCTTACATACTGCTCTGTTCAAGACTCAAGTATAAGTACTCCTGTCGGCTATAATTCCAAGGAACAGATTTCAGTTTGGTCTAATACAGGCAGAGTTTCTGTTAATGCAGACAAGTATGTAATTTCTATTTTTTTAATTAATCAAACATTGATTAGTCTTAAAAATGACTTCTGATTAGAGGTTTTTGACACATTTTTTAATGATGGGAGTACCATGACCTTTTAGGGTCCTCAATGGCTTTGTATAATTGTGTACTCCTCCTTACCCCACGTTATGATTGGTTGACCTAACTTCCCTATTAATTTACAGATAACATTTGATTTTTGTAAAATTTGCTTACCCGTAAATGGTACTTCCACTTCAAGTTGTTATTTGATTTTTTAATCATTATTAAAAAAATTAAGCATTATCAATTTGGTAGTATGACTTTTATGACGACAATAGCAGTAGTAATACAGTTTCAATTGTCGGGAACATACAAACAATAACATTAAGCCGGTATTCACTTGAAATATCCAAGAAATTTTTGTTTGTGATTAATATTTGTTTAAAAGAATATATTTTAATATAAATGTAGTATTTAACATTTTTATATCTAAGGAAGTAACATATTGAATTTTAAATATAGTTAATAAACTAAAACTGGTTTTACCTCCCTATTTCCCTTGACACATGGAAAAAAAAGTAAAAAATACTAAAAACAATCTATTCAGATTTTGTTGAGAATCCTACCAATTATTTTTTATGTATTTTTCTATATTAAATAACAAGCCTGTTAATGATCATTTTGTATTTCTTGGTGGGGCACACACAGATTTTAATTTCGTTTAGGATCATTTTTTGAGGGACCTATTTTTAGTTTAATATCAATGCATGAAAGTCATGTGTTGTCCATACTAGAGATATTACAATTTATTTTTCCTTTTGGTTATTTTATAAAAAATAGGAGATTAAAATTGATATTTGATAAAATAAAAAAATGGAATAACCATCATGCATCAATTGTTAAATTACCTGAGAAATGAAGCACATCCCCAGAGTATTCCTCCTCTGTTATAAGGCAAAACCTACAGGGGAGAAGTCCTTAAAAAGTTTGGCATTATGCTTGTTATATCAAATGTTGCTGTAAAATTTAATATTTGTAACACCTGTTACCCTTGGGGTTACTATCAATGGTAAAGGTTTCAGGACTATGCCATGCAAGTAGGCCATGTGGTCCTTTTTGTCAAGTAATAGATGAGGTTTAAATAAATAAACATAATTATTTGATTAAATCTCAGATTAATTCATTAAAAATCAAATCAGTAAAATTTAATTAGAAATAGATTTTCAAGCTATTGACCAGGTCTGACTTTAAGAACGGTTTTGTTGGATCATAACATTATTTTTATTGAGCTTTCTAATTTTTTCTAATTTAACTCTTGGTTCTTAAAAAAAAAAAATTGGTTTTAAAAATTAGGATTAAAAACTTGCTCGTTTCATGTCCATATTCATTTGTTATTTAACAACATATAAATATTAATGATCATTGGATGAGCTGTCATTTTTTATTTTAGATATATGGATATTATTGAAACTTTCCAACCCGATGTTTACCAAGCTCTGTCAAATGGAGATACTAATTCAAGTTCTTCCAAGAAAAAAACACAAAAAGTTATGGATTCTAGTGATAAGCTTTTACAAAAATGTTTGGAAAGGCATCAGTCATCATCGGTACTATTTTATTATGTAATTTAAAAAATATACATTATATTTTAATATTATTCCATTTATTTTTAATGAATTATAGTTTAGGCCTTGAGATCGGTGGCGATTTTTGGAAATATTGAAGGAGGTTACGATGCAGACCTTAGAAAACTTTCTGCACAAGTTGTATCTAGTAAAGCAGTTGATGGCTTTATCATTAATGGTCTTCACAACAATGGTCCAGAAGTGGAGAAATTGGATTTGAAGAATGTAGTCCCTATTCTGGATGCGGTATTGGTTAGTGTTTTCATGGTTCTTTATTCTTAAATCTATTTTTTTCTTCATTATTTATAAGTTGATTACTGGTACAAAAGCGACAACTGGACATATTATATTATAGCTGAGTTGGTTAAAATTTAGTTTGAACAATGAAAAAATTTGACAGTAAAATTGATTTCCTGATAATTGGCTCTTGTGAATTCTGACTACGCATGAATTTTTCTGGGGAGAGCTTATAGCTCATCGAATATTGGTCCCTGGTGTCTCAATTGTGAAGGCCCCATAGTTCTAGTATTTTTATTGAATCTGACTTCCCCTGATTGATGGAAGTAGAGGATTATCTCTTGCTTAGCTATTACATCTTAGGGTGATAAACTACACAAGAAGATGGAGTTAACCAATAAGCCAAAGACTGTGGTTGACCAGGAAGGGTAGAAGCGAGGTGACAATGAACATATGTTGTTGACCGACACCTGGATGGGAGCTACACTCAAAGGAGATTTGCGCCCTTGAGGTACAGCGTAAGCAATTAAGTGTGCATCCACGCACCATGCTGTTCTCATAACATTTTATGCAAATAATAAATTAAATATAAAAAGTTATATGAAAACCCCACATGATGGAAAAGACAGATGGGGGCGGGTATTTTGTTCTGAAGAGGTACAGGGTAATATCTATGGATTTACTAATGAATAAATTAATAATATTTCATTACTTTTTGTTCCAATGGTACCTAATTCTGCAATTTACATTATGTATAAAAAATGTACCACTACAACCCATAAACGGGTCTGGGTTTCAGTACATGGTAGAGACTGTAGTGTTATAGGACAATGGTTGTGCAGGGAGGTGATCTGTCCTAGATCATGCTCAACATCCAGATTCCCCCCACTTTATAGAGGCTGGGTGAACCCCAGGAGAGTCCTAGATCCTATATGATCCATCTCCGTCTGCTAACAGACTAAATAAAAGTCCTGCTCTCTTTTATTATCTCATCGAACAAGAAAAAGAAAATTATTGGGTTGTTAATTTAATTCCTTTTCGCTTTCTTTGTAATTTCCAATTTTTGGTTCTATATATGTATCATTTAAGATATTTTAAAATTGTTCAATGATAAAGGTGGTGAAATTAAGCCTATAAATTAGTAAGTTCTGTTTTATTTCTAATTATTGATCAATTTAAATTCATATTTTTCTATCACTGCTGGGGCTGTCCTAGGAAAAATTTTGTTAATTATTAATTAATCTCAATTTATGAATACTATATATTGAGATACTGAAGTATGAAGATACTGTTCATTAAAGAACATAGAAATATTTAGCTCAAACTTGTGGTGAGAAACGTATTAATGATTGAACAAAAAATAAACAATATACAAGTGCTCGTTGAAATGATACTGCTATCTGTATCCCTAGAGACAGGCACAGTTTAATCAATTGTTTATCAAAGCTTTATTAATATTCAATATTAATGATTCTAAAACATATATTGACGTTGCACGTGGTGTGTAGTTAAGAAAAAGTATGTGATGTAAACAAGATATAATAACTAAATTTTGGTAATATATAAAACTTAAAAAGACTACAATTAAGTTAAGTAAATATTCTTTGATAAACAATGATCAATGCCATTTATATATGTATTTTCATTTATTTATTTTTTTACAGAAACACTTACCAGAAGATAAGCCACGTATTATTCATGGTTGTTGGAGACCAGAACATGTTTTGCAAATGGTCGATTTGGGAATAGATATTTTTGATTCATCACTTGCCTATGTTGTTACGGAAAGAAAATCTGCTCTCATATTTCAGTATTTTGAAATTCCAATGTTAGTAGTAAAATTATTAAATTTCTATTTTTATTTCCATTTCTATTTTTTTATTTAGATTATTAGATTCAAAATGAATTTTATTTTGGTTATAAATACAAATGTTGGCATTCTGTTCTTTATTTAATAGCAAATTTTTAATTGTTTTCGTTCCATATGTTACCAATTTAGCCCATTCCAGATACCTATCATTCCATAATAAACTCCAGGCCCATCCAAACCCACTAGTTTCCATCCTTGCATCCAATTCCATCCTGGACAATCCTCCTAGGCGTCTGAAGAGAAGATGGCCTCAGGACCTTCTATAATAGAAATGTAATTAGAGTGCTGCCAATGGGTAGTGCGTCTACATGTCCTTTCGTGTATTTATTTATTCATACAGCCCTTGTACTAGATGTATATATTACAGTCGTACAATTCAATAAAATAATTTAAAAAAAAAAAATGACAAACAGTTATGTTCTAAAATAAAATAAAAATTTAACATTAGTTTTTAGTGAATATTTCTTTCAAATTAAATTAGTGGAATTATATCAATTTCTTTTATTATTATCATGAAAAAAAAGCTTTGAATTTTTAGGACTATTCATCTTTTTTTCTTATAATAAATAGTCTAGATAATTAATAAAATATTTTGTCTATTCTCATTTGAGAACTAATTTAAGTCACTTTATATTTTCTCTCTTAAGCTTTAAATTTATCTTCACTGTTGTATTTATCTAAAATTTTCTTTCAGTGAAGAATGCAGAAAGGATGAAAGTTTTGATGAATGTTCTACTATTGAAATTAATCTAGGAGACAAAAGGTAATCAAATTATGCTTTTTAATGTCATAGCATTTATAGATCATGAATAAATTAAATTTAATTGTTTTCGTTCCATATGTTACCAATTTAGCCCATTCCAGATACCTATCATTCCATAATAAACTCCAGGCCCATCCAAACCCACTAGTTTCCATCCTTGCATCCAATTCCATCCTGGACAATCCTCCTAGGCGTCTGAAGAGAAGATGGCCTCAGGACCTTCTATAATAGAAATGTAATTAGAGTGCTGCCAATGGGTAGTGCGTCTACATGTCCTTTCGTGTATTTATTTATTCATACAGCCCTTGTACTAGATGTATATATTACAGTCGTACAATTCAATAAAATAATTTAAAAAAAAAAATGACAAACAGTTATGTTCTAAAATAAAATAAAAATTTAACATTAGTTTTTAGTGAATATTTCTTTCAAATTAAATTAGTGGAATTATATCAATTTCTTTTATTATTATCATGAAAAAAAAGCTTTGAATTTTTAGGACTATTCATCTTTTTTTCTTATAATAAATAGTCTAGATAATTAATAAAATATTTTGTCTATTCTCATTTGAGAACTAATTTAAGTCAATTTATATTTTCTCTCTTAAGCTTTAAATTTATCTTCACTGTTGTATTTATCTAAAATTTTCTTTCAGTGAAGAATGCAGAAAGGATGAAAGTTTTGATGAATGTTCTACTATTGAAATTAATCTAGGAGACAAAAGGTAATCAAATTATGCTTTTTAATGTCATAGCATTTATAGATCATGAATAAATTAAAACAACATTTAGATTGCTTTAGAAATTCATGTCAAGATAAGGTTTTCTAGTATAAAAAGTCCCATTACATTGAAATAAGCTGACAAATTTTCCTATCAACCATTTTTTTTTAAGTGTCTTGTATATATTGATGTTAAAAGTAGACAATATTTTTGGCCAAAAGAGTTGGCCTTATTTGTCATAGACAAAAATTTGTAAGTACATTTGAATCAAAATTCCTACATGTATGGTTAAATAATATGTTTATTTCTTTTGTTAAATTAAATATAACAATTTGAAATCTATATCTCTATGGTGTCTGTATCCGTTTATTTCTCCATTCGTTTTGTTATTGCTGAAATCTGTTATTCGGATAATAAAGGTTACTTAAGAAATTTATGTAAACACTTTTATAATAGTTATTTCTTGTTGGACATAATATTCATCATGTTGAATAACTAACATATTACTTTTAGTGATTTAAAAATTCAAAGTTCAACCACATCCACCATTTTCGTCTTATTGATCTCCTACTCATTAAAATTTTTTCTTAGTATTTATCTTAGTTAAAATAAAATATACCATTATGTAAATTAGGTAAACTTTTCAAGTTTCTTTGAACAAGGGATAAAAGCCTTGTTGAGCATTGGGTGTAATATATTAAAGTTGAAATAAGTTTTTTAAATTAAATATTGCTAAACTTGTTTTTCTTTAATTTGTTTTATAAGGCAGGAAGAGAAATTTTGTATGTCTTGACCCAATGTAATATTCTTTTGCTATTTTTTTTTTACTTATATTTACTATGCTCCGTAGGAGCTTTAATTTATTTACAGTATCTGTCCACTGGATTGTGCTGTTAATTGTAATTTTTTTCTATTATCAATAATAAGCTACAATAAAAAAATCTGCTTTTTATGAAAATAGTAATATTATATTCATTTCCGTTTAATTTTAAACCACAGCTTGTTTTAAACTGATAATCATTGCTCTTCTCTGTATTAAACAAAATAGTAATTCATTAAATAACTATTATTGAGAAATTCATTATTCTGTTTTAAACAGCTATAGAGAAGACTTTCGGCCTATTCTTGAAGATTGTTCCTGTCTCAGTTGTAGAAAACATACGAGGTCTTATATTCATCATCTTATCATTAACAATGAGCTTCTTGCATCGACTCTACTTATGTTGTAAGTTTTTTTTTTATATTATGATAATCACGACAACTTAGAATTAAACCCATTTTTGATAAATATATATTTAAGGAAATATAGATATTTAGTTATTTAATAAATCATTAGTCTGATCAGAATGACTATGACTGACCTTGAATGTGTCATCCAAGTATATAACGATCCCAGCGAGGGTTTCCTATCAAG
This sequence comes from Troilus luridus, assembly GCA_964056705.1. Classification (NCBI taxonomy): domain Eukaryota; kingdom Metazoa; phylum Arthropoda; class Insecta; order Hemiptera; family Pentatomidae; genus Troilus; species Troilus luridus. The sequence continues at coordinate 107,378,654 of OZ057412.1, forward strand.
AAGAGGTTAGGGCGATGCATCATGTCTATTGTTTAACCTCGCTCTAGAAAAGTCAATTAGAGACTCTGGAATTCAGACAGCAGGGACTATAATTAATAGATCCGTGCGAAGGAGACGATATCGACATAATAGGAAGATCTAGAGTTCACTTATCTTGGATCCCAAGTCTCATGTACTAATGCCATCGGAGTAGAAACTAGGAGAAGAATATTGTCCACAAACCGTGCCCATTTCGGTCTAAGACACCACCCAGGAAGTAGGGTTATAACAAGGATAACAAAAATGATCCTATACAAAACCCTTATTCACCCAGTGCTTACATATGGAGTGGAAACATGGACAATGACAAAAGACGCATACTGAAATTTTCTCATCTTTGAACACAGGATCCTCCGAAGAATATTTTGACCCGTCTGTGTTTATGGAAGATGGAGGTGAAGCAAAATGAGGTGTACGATCTCTTTGGTGAGCCTGACGTGGTTAGTTTCATTAAGCGATCCAGATTATGATGGGCTGGACATGTGGCGAGTGATTTAAGCGAGGAGGAAATCCCAAAGCGTTTGCTGACGGAGTTCATCCACGGACGGAGGAGAGCCGGCCGACCAAGACTGGGGTGGATTGAAAATATGGTTGAGGAACTGGATGGCAGCAGCACTCAACAGGGACTACTGGCGGAAGCTGATTGAGGTCAAATACCTGGACAGGTCAATGTGTTGTGCCAAACCAATAATAATAGTTATTTATTAGCTTTTAAGTTAAAATAAAGAAATATATATACTAGGGGAAGTACCCCCTGTCCGCTTAATGGTGGACCAACCGCTATTTTACAAATTATACAACTGCTCAATTACTTTTACTACCCTTTTCTCAAATTGTATAATTGTAATTTACATTTATTCTGTAGATTAGGTTCTGTTATTTTTCAACTTAGTGTAAGTTGGAAAAAACAGTCTTTATCATATTATTATTGTTTAATAATCTGCACTTCCCTGTTTCTTAGTAACCAAATTCTATCCGACACTTCGACTTACTGTTCTCAAAAATCTTATAAATAATATTTTATGAAGCACCTTTTCCATATTCAAACAGATCAGTTTGAATAAACCCTTAGAATCTAAATGACATCCTTCATCTTCATCTAGTTCAATATTATGATGTGCATGTCTATTCCAATAGAAATAAACAATTGTTTGATTGAAATTTATGTTTTTATTTATAATATTATTCTATTTATCTTTAATATTTCATTAGAAAAAGCATCATTAGCATGTATTTTAATAACATCTTACTAATTGTGCCCAAAGTCCCTGGGTGAAGTTTTTGTTTTCAATTATTAACCCTTATCCAAAACTTTGTGGATGGCTTCAATTTAATGTAACCTAAAGATTTTTTTATCTTTTAATCTCTAAATGAGATGTACTAACTAATATTATTTAAAATCAATCGCCTACACAAATTTTAGGCCATTTGGTGTGACCCACCAAGAGAATTTCCAATATTAAAATTTTTGTTCTTATTAAATTAGCTTGTGATTAGGTGGAAATGGAATCTTCCATATATCATTAAAGTGTTTTCAATTTCCTAGAGATTTTTTAACTAAAAAAGGTTAAAAGTTATGTCAAAATAAAGACTAGTAGTTTTAGAGAATTCTTAATTATTTGAAAAAATTGCAGTTTCTATACCCTTGACCAGTGATTCCCAAAGTATGCGTGTCATAAGGGGCATCGTGAAATATTCAATTAAACCATTCAGGAATTTTATTGGAATTTCCAATAGATATTTTATATTATCCTAAGGAAAATAGTAACTATCTATTTTAATTGTTCACAGTTAAATGGAAAATTGCTTTTAAAAGGAAATTTTTCCAATTTTTCAATAATAGAAAATTTAGAAAAAAATCTGATGTATTAAGAATGCCACAGAAAAAATCCCTCTCTAATAATATAATCTCTGAGCTTGATTATATGTTGTGTTTCAATAAAACAGAAGTTTGACAGATTGATAATGTCAACTATAACATAAGTTTTAAAAAATATCTTTTATGAAATTTTGCATTGATGTTCAAAACAGGTAATAATTGTAACTTTTGTATAATTGGATATAGAACTACATATTAAACTTTTAACAATTTAAATATGCTTTCCAGATGGGAGACAAAATGTGCCATTTTTGAAAAAAAGATTGTAAACTTGCAGTATAATGGTAAATTTTGCTCTCTGCTAGCAGAAAACCATATCATGTCATGTTTTTGGTTTTGCTTGAAATAATACCCCAATGGTTGTAGTGAAATCTAAATCTAAGTTAATTAACCAAAATTTAATTTGTGAGATCATTTTTTAATCCCTAAACTCTTATATTAGTTGTTAGCATGGCCAATTTAAGATATAGATTTCTTTAAGTTCTCTGAGACCATCATTTATTACATTATTGCTGAATATGATATTTTTAATACAATCCTAGTATTAGTATTTTTTTTAATGTACAACATAATGATTTAATTTAAATATTTGTACCATATAATATAACTGTTTATTTATATTTTCAGGCACAATTTGCACCACTACATGTTATTTTTTGATTCAATAAGAAAAGCAGCTTCTAAAGGAAAAAAACTCTGCATTTCATATTGAAGTTCCTGGCGTCCCATATCGTATATTCTTATATAATAAGAACTGTGATTCAGTATTATTAAAAATTCACTTAATTTAATTAAGTATACTTCTTATATTTCAATTATTTGTTATTTTAAATGATTGAAATATATATTTTTAAAATGCTTTTATAATTAGAACTTATTTTTATGTTGTTTGCATTTACATAAAACAAATCACCTATCAACATGAGAATTCGTGGTGTTAAAAAACAAAAGCAAATAAAGTCTATTTTCTTAATTGTGATTTACTTAATGGTTTTTTCAAAAACATCAATATTAACACATTTGGGAAATTTGTCATTTATCGTAATTAATCCAATTTATGAGCATTTAAATTTCTTTCTCCCAGAAAGATTCAAGATTTTTCACTCAACAAATGGGTTGGCTGCTGTTGTTTCTCTTCCTCAAATCCTGACTTTGATAAAATTAGCTTCTTGTTTATATTAATTGGAATTTATGTTCTGGCATATAATTAAATTTCTAATCCATTTGTTTGGTTTTTCAAAATGCATTTATTCCAAAATTTAGTTTTTGTATGCTGGTATTAAAAGTTTGTATTCATTGTGATTAACAGACATAACTTTTTCCTTATATAAAACAAAGCTTATGAAAGAACAAATTAATAATGCATCACATATATTTAATGTTTGTAATATCAAAAGCAGGAGTGATGAGAAAAATAGGTTAGGCCTTTATAATGCTCAACTGTGAAATTCTTAAGCTGGCTAGTTCAGCTCAAGGAAGTATTCAAAGAATGTTTTTTGAAAAATAAATAATAAATTACTGATAACAAATAGAAAATTAATTTTCTAATAATCTTCCAGCAGTACCAACAATAAAACATTTAAAATTAGGTATATTTAAATGTGGTTAACATTTGAAATTCAAAACAAATAATATAAAACTAGTAAGTTCTGGAACAAGACTAAACCTTTTAGTGTTAAAGAAGGGGCATACAATTTTATTTGAAAATAGAGCAACATTAGAAAAATATATTGGAACATATTTATAAATTAAATTATAATTAAAATATTTGTAGAAATGCAAGTTTATTGATTTGTATGAATGCAATAAATACAGAGCTAATTTTAAGTTAGCAAGTTTATTTTTTAAATAATTGTGTAAGATTGGCAGCAAAGAACAATATTTTTATAAAAAGCAATGTTAATCTATTTTCAAATTAAATTGTATGGCCTTTCTTCACCACTAAAGCTACAGAACCTGATTTTAGTTAGTTTGTTGTTTCTGTCAAATGTGTAACCAATATTGCATCCTAATATCTTTAATTTTAAAGATTTTAATTATGTTACTTGTTTATTTGATATTGACACTTTAGTTTCTAATCCTAATTTTCAATTCCTATATGTCCAGGTTTCTTAAAGAATGTTTTTACTTTATTAGTGTTGTAGTAGACAGTTGTAATTAGTTAATTATGTCTTGACTCTTAAAAACTAAATATTTGTTTAAAATATTATTTTTTATGCTGTAATATCAAACATTTAAAATTCACATAATTTGTTTTATAAATTTTATGTATAATTACAAAATATTTGTTATATTGATACAAGACTTACCTCCACCTGGTAAAGTTATTTAATGGATTTGGTATTTGTGTAGTTATAAGAATAATAGTTACCAATTACATTGTATGAGCCATTCCTTTAGAAAATGGAAAAATTCTGCTTTTTTTTATATGTATTTTTAATTGACAAAATAAATTCGAGAAGTGTTCTAAGGGAACAGTACAAATATATATATATACTTTTTTTTAGTTATGATTTTAGCACTTTTTCTATTTATTTTATTTTACTTTTTAATTCAGTTAATTAAATAACTGTAATAAAATAATTACCGTTAATAAATATTTTTGATTGCAACCCAACCATTGCAAGCAAACGATTGTTAGTATAGCACCCACCAAAAAAACAACAAAAAACTATACATTTATAGTTATATACTACTAAATAAATCTTCTAAAGAAGTTTTGACATCAGGGCATGATCCTGATACTATGATCCTTAAAATATATTTTAATATATGACATAGTACTAATTTTTTTTGTCAGAAATCTCGACCTAAGAGGTAAATTTGACAATGCCTACATTGTGTTATTGTGCAAAAGGTCAAATTAGTGCATTAAAATTTTATCCATTGCCTATATATTATGTGGTAAGTTAAGCCTCACTGCTTTGCTTGATGAAATTAATGTATTGGCGATTTTAAAAATATTTCTAATGAAAAACTACCTTTGATCAGTACTGCTGAAAAATGTCATTATGGAGTTTACCTCTGAGGTCCAGAAATCTGATAATAAAGAGAACTGGTACACATTTCTAGCATACTGGACTAGTGTGATTCGTACTTATTGCTTTATATTCGATTGTAAAGTTTATATTCATTGGACTCTGAACTTGTTACTGTTGTGGGCTTCAAGAACTGAAGAAATTTTATTTTAATCAATTTTATCATATGAAATTGGTAAATGATCCTGTTGGGTTTAAAAATGAGCCACCTTTGACTACTTCTTAAGACAACATACATTGTTATGTTTTTGAATAACCTATAAACTCACAGTTACCTGTGGGATAAACTTAAAAGTTATCACCCAAACCGTAGGCCAATATATGGGTGGTTTTGGGGCTCTTGTCCGGAACAGAATGGTTTTAATATACATAAAGTTTCATTTAATTAATAAATGAAGCTCTTTTATAAATAAAACTAATAAATAGAAGATATAGGAGTTAGGCTGTACTAGCTATGTGCACAGGATGGTGGAAGATACCACAATAATTTCTGTGCCGATACATATTTCACTTTTCATGTTTAGGGCGTGCAATTTATCTGTTGCAGCCGTGGGAATATCACCTCAAATGCCTATATTGCAAGGAGAATGCCCTGAAGTGCTTTGGTTAGCTCACTTTCACTAGATTTTAGTTCAGCAAGTGCAAGATACTTCAGATTGATGGCATCTGTAATCACATCCTTAATAGGTGGCTTGGGATTTGTTTCTTGTTCTTCCATCTGGTTCCTATTGATTTTTCCTTCTTCACTGATATCAATGTCTCTTTATTTGATAAAATTATTGAAGTAATTCCTCAATTTTGCAAGAACTTCCGTCAGTCTCTAGGAAAACAGTATATCTTAATCCTGTTGGGATTTTAATAGATTGGTGTAGGGGTTTCTTAAATTTTAAAATTATTTGAAGAATTCTCTATTTTATTTATTATAGTGCTGCACCTACCATCTTCTCTATCTTACCTGGTATTGTTTCTTCTTTAGCTGTAACCGTTTTTTATCCTTCCTCTGTATTTCTCAATACAGCACCTTTGTCTTAATAATTGCTTTATAGCCCTTTCTTCAGACTTATGGCTGTTCAGCACTCCTCATTCAGTCATGGCTACTCTGGTTTCTTCTTGTTTGGCTCTGGTTTTTTTTAGGCTGCTTCCATTATTGATTTTTAGCAGTCTCATAACTCTCAATACCCTGAGCAGCATTGCAGCTTCTATACATCCATGGTTTAGAATGGAGTATTTCAGCATAGTTATGCCTTTGAAGCCTTCAATTTTTTAATTGAACTTTTTAGTTTTTCCACAGTAATATTATTCACCCAACCCATCCTAACACCTTCATCTCCACCTATGCTGATGACACATGTGTGTTATCAGTTAATAACGACCCATATATTGCATCCCAATCCCTTCAATCACATTTATCAAGCCTCGAAGAATGGTGTCGGAATTGGAGAATTAAAATCAATTCCAACAAGTCCCATCAAATTACCACCAAAAACCCATGACTTCCTTTCCTACTGTATCCTTTAATAGTACTCCACTTATCCCTGTTGAACAGATACGCTACCTAGGACTCAACTTAGACAAACATCTTACTTGGAACCCTCACACAAGACTGAAAAGACAAGAAACAGCCAGACGCTTCCGACTACTTCAACACATACTAGACAAACGCTCAAAGCTTCAGATCAATTACAAAAGACTTATTTATGTGACTGTTATAAGACCTATAAGGGCTTACGGAATTGAACTATGGGGCTCAACCAAACCATCAAATTCCTCTCGTATTCAATCCTTGCAGTCCAAAATCCTAAACGCTCCTTATTTTGTCACAAATAAAACCATCCATAATGACCTGAACTTTCCATATGTTACCGATTTAGCCCATTCCAGATACCTATCATTCCATAATAAACTCCAGGCCCATCCAAACCCACTAGTTTCCATCCTTGCATCCAATTCCATCCCGGACAATCCTCCTAGGCATCTGAAGAGAAGATGGCCTCGGGACCTTCTATAATAGAAATGTAATTAGAGTGCTGCCAATGGGTAGTGCCTCTACGTGTCCTTTCATGTATTTATTTATTCATACAGCCCTTGTACTAGATGTATATATTACAGGTGTACAATTCAATAAAATAATTTAAAAAAATATATATTATTCATCATGAAGAAGATCATTTAGACACCTCTGAAGTTATCCGGGAGCTCGGACGAAAAAATATGACATGATTTACTTAGGAGTTCACCCATTTCATTTACTTTTTATCCTAAAGAAAAGCTAAAAAATAACCGTCTGCTATAATAAAGCTTCCGGGATACAGAATGGGTGCTAATCAAACATGCCATTTTCATCTTTTCAGTTAATGGGTATTGTAGGAATTGGTCGTAGTACATTACAATAAGTAAGAATAAGCTTCTTTTCTCTTCTGGATATCTTTTTCCTGATCGATGCCGGACAGAAGGTTGTCGTACGACCCCTCAGCAGGGTAAGGTCGCGGAGGTGGGGGGACGCGCTGTCCATCCGCGACCAGTCCGAACTCGGCACTCGCTTCTTCGTGCGGAAGTGCTCTTCATATCCTTCAGTATCGATCAATCGTATCCAGGTAGGGCTCATGGTTATTAATACTTAATTAACTAATAATAAAATGTTTAATTTATTATTTTATATTTATACCAACCTAAAAAAACTATTGAATCTTAAAAATAAATAATACTAACTTAAAAATTACAATTGATTGAAAACCACTGAATATACGTTTGTGATCGATATGCGTCTACTAGGAAATCAGGAAGTAGGAAAGAAAATCGATTTTGGTCTCGTAAATGAAACCACGTGGCACCCTAGTGCTCAGTGAGCACCTGGTCTGTGTTAAACAGAATGTTGATCGATTCTTGTATTTTCTTTAATGAATTAACTATTTCTATGCCATTATTTCCTCTTTTACAGTTGAAATTACTCAATTGTATTCTCGTGATTTTACACAATTTTTCCTTGTGCAAATACTCATTAATAAATTTAATTCAACGTTTTAAATTCAAAATATATATGAAGTACTAAAAAAATATATATTTTTTAAAATGACATGGTAATTTGCCGTAACTAATGAACTCTTTTTAAATTTATTAAACCATAATTTTTATTGTTTATGTGATATTTTTAATGAAATATTGTTTCTTAAAAGTTTCTTATTTAAATATAGTATGTCGATTATCAATTAAGCTATCTCTGAAACGAAATAAAATAATAATAAAATAAGCAATACAATTATAAAAAAATAACTGCATATTTATACAATATATAAGTACTAAAAATAATTAATTCAAATAAAAATTAATGATTTAATAATGTTTCCAAGTAGAAGAGTTTTACTCAAATGAATTACTTCAGCTTAGATTGTAATAAGTGGTATCGAACCAAAATAAGTAGAAATATCATATCTGATTCTGATGGAAACCTCCAAAAATCATAACTTTTCATTCGAATTATATAATAAAATAAAATCCGAAAATTGCTGAATATTGATTGATTCTAACCATTGAAATGTTCCAACTTACTATAATGAAATTTATTAATTAATATAAAATATGTATATATATTTTTAAATTCTATTTATTAAAATTTAAAGTGTAATATAAAATATTAATTTTATATTTATACAGTTTCGTATTAACTCAATTTTTTTGCTACGTTTTCCTTGAATTTTAGACAATATTTATATATTTATCACATATCCTACCTTTGAAGAACTTTTTATCCAATCGACCAAAAATCAATAACAGGATATAACTCATTATTTACGAAAACGTTTACAACAGAAAATCTAAAATTGACCAATTTATTCACTAATAAATTAACCGCTATAATTCAATAATAATTTTGAAGTATTATTTAATCTTCACGGCATCCTGGAAGTTAATGATTTGTAAGTTAAAGGTTTAAAGGCCTATGACCTACTGAAATGAGTTGCCATGGTTACGTTGCTACAAGCACTAGCCGGGAACCGAATGAATAATTTAAGGCCGGAAGAAATGTCACGCAGATGATTCTTTTCTATCGTTAGTTTTGTGTGAGACTTTTTTTTTTAAACCTGGTATTATGTATATGCTAACATTTTACAATTATAGTATTGATCAATATAAACTGCGAAAAAATAAATAGTGATACCACTAATTTTGTTGCATTTACTTTGACTAGAATTTTAATACTATTTTTATTATAAAAAGCTTTAATATTTATAAGAAATTTTATATAGTATTAAATATTAATGTAGTAATTAAATATATAATAATATAAATGCTAGTAATGTATATACTACAAAATTGGCAATATCACTATTCATTTTGGCGCATTATAGAATAAAATGTTACCAACCACTTATTTTCACCAATGATTAATTTTATTAATAACAACTTTTTATTAAACAGTTATTTAAAACAACGTAATAATTCTTTGCACGTGTACGTTCCGGTCCGATTTAGATAATTATTGTCGATTTTCAAACTCTATTTTCTGCCACTTAAGTAAACAAATATGAAATTTGTTTAACATACTGTTCAAGGCAATACTTTCTATATTTTGAAATGTTCTGAATTTCCTAATTTTTCTTATTTTCTTTATTTTTTAATGCCAATATACATATTTGTTTTCCTGGCGCATTATTTATTGTACTCTATAATTTAAACTAATACACACACATATATATATATATATATATATATATATATATATATATATATATATATATATATAAACAATACTATTTAAATTATCTTCATTTAATTTTTTTTTTTCAAATTTATTGAATGGATTTTAGTACCGATTTATTGAAAGGACCGATAACTATTTAGGATAATAGTTATGTGGATAACTATTTATTAAGGATAAATAGTTTATTTATTTATTTATGATTTATTAATTTTTTATTATTTCTATACTTTTTTATTATTATTTATTTTTTGTTTGTTTGTTCATTTAACGTCACTTTATGCTGCTGTGGCTAATCGGACGATGCTACAGCGGGAGCTATAAATTTTGCCTACCCAGGTTTAATTAGGATAGGGATTTTTAACGAGTACCTGACATCGTACAGGCTCGGGACCCCCGATTAACGTCCCTTCCGAAGGTCGGCGTAACTAAGGATTTTTTTCTCCCTTAAAAAAATCCTAGGGTCACCTGCCGGGCTACGAACCCGCGATCTTATGTTTAATAATATGTTACGCTAACCACTAGACCACAGGTGACCGTTTATTTATTTTTTATCACTTATATTATATTTTATTATTTATTTTATTTTACTTATAACTAGTTTAGTTATTTATTTATTTAGGATTTATTTATTTTTTTATTATTTATATAATTTTTTATTTATTTATTTAATTTTATTTATGTAAGTCTTGAGTTCAACGACTTAACCAGGGAGGTGAATGGAATAAAACACTTTTGTATGCAGTGAAGAACTGCAATTAGAAAAAATATGTTTACAAAGTTATAACTAACTAAATAACTCTAGGTATCTTTAATTACAAACCTGAATCAACACAATAGTCGATATTCCGTAATAACACACATAATATAAATTAAACCAATGTTCACTCGAGGGAGTCTCTTAGTAAGCGATATCTATTATTATAACCTTACTCCCATCTGCCCCTGAAGGTGTCTTCACGTCTGTTAAGTTTGGCGTGAATATTCAAACTTACATCCCCCTTTTTGGAAGAGGACTACCTTCATCACGATAAGAAACCAATTTGCTGAGGTGAAATAAATTTGATTCTTTCTTTCTGAAACCACTGTCGATTTTCCCGTCTGTTAAGTTTGGCGTGAATATTCAAACTTACATTTATAACAAGTTTAATTATTTATTTATTTGGGATTTACTAGTTTAGTTATTTATTAAGGATAATCGCTATGCGGATAACTATTTAGATAATAGTTATGTGGTGTTCAATTGAATAAACATTAATTTAATTTTATTAGTTTATTAGTATGTAAAATTTCTTTCCGACATAATTTAATTAATGCTAATTACAAGGTTATATGGTAATGATTGAGAAAACCCATGGCAACTTTACATGCTAATTTTGTCAAACATTAAATTTTTAATGTATTAAATGTTTGACATAATGTACGTAAAATTTAATGACTTTGCCATTTGAAAAAAGCCTCCTGAAAATGGAGAAAAAATCGTCAAAGTATTATCTATAGCCATAAAAAAAATTATATAACAAAGAAAACACTTCACATTTTAGATTACTAAATGTATGAAAATATTCATGATTGTTGAAGTTATTATTTAAAATTTATTTTTACTTCCACTAACATATCTTAAGGAGCGGCTCAGTGGTGGAGTTGCCGTGCCGAAGGTCTCGTGTTCAAATCCGGCTGTGGCAAATTTTATTTAATCTGTTAGCAGGCAGGCGTGGAACCTTTTGGATCTGGAACATTCCTGGGGCTCACCCAGCCCCTATAAAGTAGGTACCAGAAGTAAGGGGAAACCTTGCGGCTGATTGTGTGTGACAACTTGTGAGTGTGATCTAGAAGAAATCACTTCTTTTGAAATCATATTTGTCATCATGGAATCAGTTATTTTAAGTTCCTAATTAAAACGTGTGGTAATTCAACTCAAAGCGACAAACATGGAAACGTTAAACATTAAGATTGTAATTTTTTTTTGTTTTAGTAATAATAACATAAGAAGTAGCGTTTTGATCTTTTCAATTATCCCAAAATCATTTTTTTGTCATTTATGGAATAAAATATTTCAACTTCATAATTAACACTTTTTGTAACACAACTCGAAGTGAAAGCCTGTGGAATAGGACCCTTTTAATTTGTCTAATTATGATTAAAAGTTCCTAATTAGAACTTTTTGTAACATGTAACTGAACTGAAGACTCCTCATACATTGTATGAAGTGTGTTTTTTTTACATAGCTATGCAAAATGCAGTAAAAGGATGTTTGCGGCCTTGAAACATTTCAAATCCGATTTTGATGTTGACTAATTTAAAATACAAGTTTTAATGTTGACTAATTCCGAACAATCATGCCTCAAAAAAGATTCTGCTGATGTATCTGTTGTGTTTTTGTAGTAAATCTAGCTCAAATCCGAAAAGTAGTTCGAAACTGAAATTATATGACCGAGATTTACAGAAACTTTTTGACCAAAACCGCTTTACCTTGACCTTTTTATCATTTCCTCGATAATGTATCCTTAATCAAAGTGATCATATCAATATATAATTAAATATTTTTTTAATATCAGCTAGGTTTTATCTTATAATATGTCACAGCTCAAATGACGAATTTAAATTTGTTTTTTATACTATCTTTAGTTATGTTAATCTCAAGCAATTAATATATTTATTATTAGGATTTATTATATACTTAAGCTAAAGAGTTTAGAACGTCGTGAAAGGTGATAAGTAGTGACCCATACCGCTGTACTTGAGCGTAGTAATCATTTATATTGGTATATTATTTTTGGAATTTTAACATTTCCAACTTTTTTAATTTTAAACACAAGCTTGTGAGGTTTATTTTAAATAATGAGAAAAGTGAACACTGTTTGATGTCTCCATTGGATTATATTAATTTTTTAGTTTCCTGAGCATGACAGAAGAATACATTATTAATATTAAAACTCGTACATAGCTTCATTGATAGTGTTTAGTAAAGCCTGTATAAGACCTTAATCATTTTAGTGTATGAATTGACTTAATGATTGTCAATGAAAATATTATTTTTTTTAAAGACCGTGCAAACCGAATTTCATAATACTCAATACTCAAGGACCTATACAATTTGAGACTTTTGTATCGTCGATGTCAATATTGTTTTTCAGATACATAAGAATTTATGCAAATCTTTTAGGCAAGATGTACTTTTTCTTAATATTTATATTATCATTTTCCCTAACTTCTCGGTTTAAAATTTTGTGAAAACTATAGACAACTCTTTTCAGCGAAGAAGAAATTAATTTCATAAATTCAGAATGTTTATTCAATCTTTAAACACAATTTTTCAATCGTAACAATTAAATTTTTCTCACATCGGTTCACAGTTCTCAATCTTTCCCAAGCTCTCTTCTTTATTTCATATTATATATTATAGTTAACATAACTATTAACTTCCGAAGATTAACATTTTTTCCAAATTATTAGAGAGAGAGAGAGAGAGAGAGAGAGAGAGAGAGAGAGAGAGAGAGAGAGAGAGAGTGAGAGAGAGTGAGAGAGAGAGTGAGAGAGAGTGAGAGAGAGTGAGTGTGAGAGAGAGAGAGAGAGAGAGAGAGAGAGAGAGAGAGTGAGAGAGAGAGAGAGAGAGAGAGAGAGAGAGAGAGAGAGAGAGAGAGAGAGAGAGAGAGAGAGAGAGAGAGAGAGAGAGAGAGAGAGAGAGAGAGAGAGAGAGAGAGAGAGAGAGAGAGAGAGAGAGAGAGAGAGAGAGAGAGAGAGAGAGAGAGAGAGACTTCTATTTATGCATGAAATAAAGTTGTAATATAAACAATGATACTATTTCAAGACAATTTCTCATTCACTTAAGAATAATACGATTCCGCTGCTCTAATTACTAGAAATTTATTTTGGACAAAATTCGACACCTTATTTACCGGGGCTTGAAGTTCATGTTGGTTAATATTTTCATTTCGATTTTAATGGAAACCTTTTTATATTTTATGAAGCATACTTAATAAATAGTTTCCTAGAGGGCTAAAATATATCTCCAGAACCTTCACGACTGGCGTGAGGATCAAGATCCTTTTCTGTACAATGATTCGTCTAATACAAATAAAGGAATGCTGTGTACGCTAATGCCCGAAACTTAGAAAAAATATTTACAAAATTTAACAAAGAGTATGGCTTCAGATGGACGTTACTTCTCAGCACATTTTCCCCCTAATATCTTATTTATTTTCTGAAACATTTTCCTTGAAGATTTTGATCTCAATTCCGAGTAAGGAAAATATCGCTTTATTTATTACTTTTCAATTTAATAAATAGAAGTGATTTACTAAGTAACCTGCTATGAACCATGCTCTTTGTTATATTTGGCAGATACACATGCCAAAAACCAAATTTGCATTTAAAAAATATTGGTTTCTGTGTGGTGGTCAATGGCAGGAATAATTTATTTATCCTTTCTACCCAGAGGTGAAACATCGTAACCACATCGTATTGAAGGGATTTCGACATAATACATCAAAAACTTATCAAAAAACAACCTTCATTGGCTAATTGGAATGGACCTGCACATTCACACGACAACGCTAGACTTAATCTTTTTCGAGAGACAGTGAAGAAACTAAACGAGCTGGCTTATAAAGTCCCACTACCATCTAATTTTACTGGCTTATCTCCAACAGATTTCCATCTTTTCTAAAATTTGGATAACATCCTTAAGGGAAATTTTTTTAAAAAGGATTCTCAAATCAAAAACGCATTTTCAGACTTTATCTCATCACAGATCCCTAAATTTTTATTTCTGGGATTGAAAATTTGATAACACGTTGGAAAATATTCTGAATAAAAACTTTTTTATTTCATAAAGTTATTTTACTGAGTAACTTTTTATTCGAAAATAAAGTCACTTCATGCGGCCTAATATTTTTAAAATTTACAATGGGGTGCTTTATTTTAGTCAGTAGTTATGATTATTTCCTATTGTATTTTATTTCACGGCCACTATAATCTATTAAGTATTCTATAAATTACGTTATTTTTTATATAAATTTTACGTTTACTTTCGTATAGCAATGAAGTAGTGGATAAATATTATATTTTTCAAGCATCTACGCCCGTAGATATTTTATTGAGGCGAACATATAGGACTCATCTCCTGTAGGCGATGAGCCTCGCTATTGGCCGTGTCTATTTATACAGATATCACTCAGAGTCCTATCGATCTAACAACCTGGGCCGTACGGCTCTTGACCTCTCAGTCGTTCGATAGAAGCGCAAATCCTGTCAGAAAGACCTCAGCAAAGTAGGTCATGGTCCTGGAATCAGGTCTTTGATGCTATTCAGCTTGTTTACTAAAGGATTATTTTAGTTCGAGCCGTATGGTACAACGGCCTTGGAAACTTTAAATATTTATTCTAGTACTAATACTGTCCAGTTATACTTTCGGACGTTGCCAGCAGACATATCAAAGAGGCGTTTGAGGTACAATGTACAACAATAAAATAAATCCTCACAGAACCTTGAAGCGTTAATCCGGTCACAGAATTAATTATGCTAACGATGCTGACGAGGCAAGATGCTAAAACATAATTTTCGAATACATAATGTTGATGGTTTCTTATTCGATTCACAAAAACTTTTTATAATGAAATGATGGTAAATGAAGGTATTTTCCTGTCTACTATCTCCAAACAATTCGTCCTTTCCTCTTAATTTTGCCTTCTTGGATTTACATAAGCACGATACATAACCTTAGGTTATGGACCTAATTAACATTGATAGGGTTGTTCCGAGAACTTTTAGAAGAAGAAGAAATAGGAGAAAGTTTGATATTATTATTATGAAGAAAATGGTACAATAAAGAACGTAAATGCAACTCCTAACATACAATTGCTCGGATCGTTTATTATTTTTACTTATCAAATATTATAAAAATAAATAGAAAATATATATTTATTTTACGGAAATCTTTATGGAAAGTCGAGATCCACAAAAGACATTTCCCTGGCGCAAACAAAATTTACACACCAATCCCAAACATAGGAAGAAAAATAAATATATATACATAGCAAAATATTGGTATTTATCTTTCTAATAAAACTTGGTTTATTAAAAAATAGTAATAAAATTTCGCTATTGATTTTATTTATTATGTAGTCTCTTATTAGAAAAGAAAACGTGCATTTGATTTTTTTCTAAACTTTAATAGTTTCTTTCTTTGAATACCTTTTTTTTTTAATTTATGTGTTTATTTTTTTTAATGTTTCTATAAATCTCCTGGTGCGATTCATGATATTTTTAATTAGTCATGTAATTTCTGGTGTAATACTGCACACCATAAAATATAGGCATCGACTATAATATTCTAGGTGCTTTTTATAGTTTTTTTTTTGGTTTTTAAATACAAACAACGGATTTTATTTATTTATATTTGTTTGTATCTTTAGCAATTGAGTTTTTTCATGATGATCTAGGGGCTGGCTCGATGCATCAACCCACCTTGGAGGATCAGGGTTTTGATTTCGGGCTCTAGTTACCTTGTTCTTCATGTTCTGAGGGAGATGTACAAGACAGATGGAAGTGGAAAAAGGGACTAAAAGAAATTTTTCAGTTGACTATTATGAAGTAAAACCTCAATGGAGGTGGGATAATATAAAAAAAAATTAAATTATTTTTAAACACTTTTTGTAGTCGCCAAATTGTTTCGATTTTTATTAAGGTTACTGTAACATTAATCCCTACCACAAAAAGGTTTCCAAGTCATCTGACATTTAAAAATAACTACACTTTGATTTATTTTCATAAAATTATTAAATCATAAATTTCTTATTTATCATTAATAAGTTAACACTTTCTAGATAAAATAAATAACCCAAAAATGCACACTGTGTAATAAAGAAGACTTGATATTTCTAAATAGTCGAGTTATCTTCACTGCACACTGCAAAACAAAAGTACCGACTGCATTATTCTACTTTTGTTCGTCTTTTAAAGAAAAAATAACTAACGGCCTTTCATCGTTTGGTTTCTTTACCAATTGAGTTTTTTATATGATATATGAACGGATGGCACGATGCATCAACACCCAACATGAAGGACCAGGGTTTTGGTTTTCGAGTCTTCTTCCACGAGACAAGTTACCTTGTTCTCCTTAAAATGAGAGAGAAAGATAAACAAGACAGAAGGAAAGAGAATAATGAAATAGAAGAAATCGTTGGTTGATTAAGATGCTTAGTTGAAGGAAACCTCAATGGAGAGGGGACAAAATAAATAAATTAAAAAAAAAAAATTTTTTATAGTCTTCAATTGTTCAATTGTTTTGGTTTTTACTGAGGTTCATGTGATATTAATCCCCACCCGCAAAAAAAGTTTCCAACACATCAGGTATTTAAAAATAAGTTCATTTTGACTTTTTTTCATACAATTACTTCTGCCTATGATTTTTAAAAAGCTAATACTTTCAAGATAAGATAAATTACCAAATAATCTACGTTGTTTTTAAAATAAAACTTCATTTTTTTTCGTTATAGATTGATATATGCATTTCTGAATTGAAAAAAAATTATATTATATAATATTGTTTCCAAATATTTTCTGTGTTGTTGTAATTACATGATTATACGGCGTCTTGATATTCACTGATCTTATGGTCTGCTTACCTTTCCCCGATTTCTGATTGGCCTATTGTATAATCTAATGACTATAATATAATAGATTTATATTAAGAAATCTGTTTCATGGTCAAATCATTATGGTACTTGTTTATTGGTTCCATTTACAATGAACCGTTAAGGCCCGAACGATCTTCTGTAGCAGCGAGACCGTAGAGATGTTCTCGTATACAAAACAAGTTCACACTTTCGCCGTCAGTTAAAGCACGATAACTTGATTCGTGACTTTTGAACTAAGACAAAATAATAGTGTAAGGAAGAAGAGAAAATAATAGTGTGGTTTGGGTGAGTTCATCTGGATTAAAAATAATCTCACTCATAGAAAATGCCCTGTTTTTCTCTAGTACAACCGTTTGGGATTAATTTTGTTGAGGTTAGGGGTATTCATAGTTCATGTATTTCCATTTAAAACAGGTTACCCACGACCAAAATAAATTATCTCTCTGTACGATTCAGTACTCACCAGAGGCAGAACGATTTCTCAAAAACCGCTTTTATAAATAAATCATTTCGGGACAGTAAATCACAGAACTCTATCGCCTCGTATCTAGTCTGACGTAGTTACGGCTATTAATATGTTGAGAGTTATTTCATTCATTTATATATTTTTTTCTACATTATAGTATATTTATTGACGTACAAGATTCTCTTAATCGCAATGTATTATATGAAATAAATCTAAAAACCACAAATGATAAGAAATTGCAGTTATTTTCCTGAAAGCGATAATATTATCAGCTTGCAATCACAAGATTACATCGATACTATGGTCTTTACTGTAAGATGTTTCTTTTTTTCTTCTAAAACTCTTGTAACTAGGAATCATTAAAATTTTCGGTTTTCAGACTTGGATGGATATGTTTATTTCAATGATCTCCGAATCCATTTTTGTTTGTTTCGGGGTGACTAAGGTAATTCAAAACTTGTATTTAAGCATGCTGTAACATCTACTTCCGCACTATTTAAAGTCAACATTTGAAGTGCCACCTACTTTGATGACTGACAGTAAAAGATTTTTATGAAAGATGCCTGTTTAATGTACACTGAACCTCTTAATAGATATTGATAAGGAAGATATAATCGAATATAAATTTTTTTAAGGATCGAATTTAGTATTTAACAATATGGTCTTTACTGTAAGATGTTTTTAATTTTTCCTTCAACTTCTAAAACTCTTGTAACTATGAATGATTAAAATTTTATAATGGGAATAACCTTTTTATTAAGTGTTAGTTATTTCTTTGAAGTATAAAACAAATTTTAAGTATAAATAAATTAAGACGAGTTCTTTAATAATTAAGTTACAATATATCAAATTTTAGATATTCTTATTAACTGAAATTGTTACTTTGATTGAAACTATGATCTAATTTTTAATTCCTAGTTAGAAGACAAAAGTTATGAATGCTGCTAAAAATTAGTTACTGAGATATTTAAAAAAATTATTTTTAATATTTTCTGTTATATTTCCTAACCGTTGATATGTACGAAGTAAACAATATTTGATGCGCTATACCTAAATTTTTATTTTTATTTGATTCACTTTTTATCTATCGATTTTTTAATATCTGCCAAGCTTCTTCCCTATCCTCATTTTAAACACCTCCTCACTTCCTTTACAGATGTTCTATTGTAGTTCTAAACTTGCAGGTTTAGTTATTTTTTTAAATGGATCAATAGTAAATAATGTTTTTTTTAGCTAGTATTCATACTGGCCTTTTAAGGACGACGTCATTTGATGTTCGCCCAGTAGGGAGTACGGGTATTCGTCGCCGGTGCTGCTCCTTTCTTCCGCCCATTTCTTTCCCTCCTTCGGCATTGGTTTTTCTTGAAAACCCACGTGAGTATCCAGTTTACTGAGACGGTTGCTTTCCAGAGCATCCTCATAGGTAATCTCCATCTCATCTTAATCTTTTTCTACCACTTCGAACCTGGTAGATTTGGTCTTATTTTCCTTAAAATACATAAAAACCCGGTTCGTCAGACTTATAGGCTTCATTCTGAATTAATCTCCATTTCATTGTCACAAAATGTAACTTTTTTTTTTTGTTCTGGGAAGATATATATTGTGTATCATTTTCTGTCCGTGTTTGCTATGTTAAGTGGACCAGAATTACTTTTCCATTCTGCTGTAGAAGAAAAAAATATGGAGTATTTAAATAAGTAAAATCGAATAAAAAGGATTGCTAAATTGACGTAAAAAGAGTTGTTGTAGTAGTTTGTTCATTTTTTTTTTAAATTTAATTTATTGATATTTACAACTATAATATGATTATAACTAGTAAATCTGCTGATATGTACATTATGACATGAAAAACACATGTGGAGTAACTACCCATTGGGAGCACTCCAATAAAGTTCTATATTAGATGGTCTCGAGGCCATCTTCTTTTCAGACGCCTCGGAGGGTTATCAGGAATAGTATGGGAAGCAAGTTGAGAGACTAGAGGATTCGAGTGTGTATGGAGCTTGTCGTGGAAGGATAGGTAATTAGTTTGGGCCAAATCAGTAACATATGGGATATTAAGATCATGATGGATGAGTTTGTTTGTGACATAATATGGAGCATTGAGGATTTTACGAAGGATTTTGGATTGTAAGGATTGGATACGAGATGAATTGGATGGTTTAGTAGAGCCCCAAAGCTCAACTCCGTATGTCCAAATAGGTCTGATAACTGTCATGTAAATGAGTCTTTTGTAATTAATTGGTAGCTTAGAGCGTTTGTCCAGCAAGCGTTGAAGTAGGCGAAAACGTCAAGCAGTTTCTTGTCTTTTCAGTCTTGTATGAGGATTCCAAGTGAGACGTTTGTCCAGATGGAGTCCTAGGTAACGTATCTGTTCGACAGGGTTCAGTGGAATATTATTAAATGATACAGTAGGGCAGGAATTCGTAGGTTTACGACGAAGGGTGAAGGTAATTTGATGGGATTTGTTAGGATGGGACCCAGGATACTACCTTGAGGAACACCGGCAGACTGGGTAAAGAGGGAAGAGTAGTAAAAATTATGGTTTACTTTAAAGGTTCTATTACTGTGGTAGGAACTGATAATAAGGAAGGAAGTAGAAGGTAAGAATTTACGGAGTTTGTACAGCAGACCCGGATGCCAGACTCGATCAAAAGCCTGCTCTACATCGAGAAAAGCTCCCTTGCAGTACATTCCGCGCTCTAATGCGGATGAGACAACGTCCACCACACGATGGCATTGCTGGATGGTGGAGTGTGACCTTCGGAAACCAAATTGGTGATCTGGGATTATTTGATCGGATTCTATGATAGGATGAAGACGTTTCAGAATTAGTTTTTCAAGGATTTTGCCCATTATGGGCAGGAGAGATATAGGACGGTAAGAAGATGGGAGTTCTGGTGGTTTTTTTGGTTTTGGTATCATCTTAACTATGGATAATTTCTAGGAATCAGGAAAGTATGTGGTGCGGAGTACGGCATTGTATATATATGTAAGGAGTAGGATCGCTTTCCGAGGGAGGCGTTTTAGAATGTGGGATGTGATTAGGTCGTGTCCAGGGGCTTTGTTGTTTGTTCATTAAACGTCACTTTATGCTACTATGGCCAATCGGACGATGCTACAGTTAGAGTTCTAAATTTTGCCTATAAATAATTAGGATTGGGATTTTTAACGAGTACCTGCATCGTACAGGCCATTTTTAGCCCATCGGTTTTTATAACTGACTTTTATGTACTGCCTAAGTTAAGTGTTTCAACGAAAGAAAACCTTAGTTATTCCCGTTAAACGACAAAAGGGAGGGAGGATTGAAAAATAATAGCGACCCATTGGCTCGAATCCAACTACGTATACCGGTCAACCCACTTCTTTCTCCTCCGTGTCACGCCACCTTTTATAACCACTGTCTCACCTCGTTTTTGTTTTTTTTATAGTCATTATTCCTTGCACTATAAAAAAACAACTATGATGAATAATTCAAAACTCTTTACTAATAATCTGATCAATAAGTTGCATAATATCAAAAATAATAGGTACCATTACAACCCATGAACATTCTTTGGTTCATAACACAGGTGAAAGTATTCTATTTCAATGCCAACGGTTATACAAGGAGGAGATTTCTCCAAAACTACTCTCAACCTGGTTATTCCTGTGTATAACAGTGCAACTACTTTTTCAAGGAATAAAAGAAGTTTGAGGTTAACTTAATTTTTTTTCCTATGGACATGAAATGACCTTATTATTATCTATTTTGTTTTATTTTTTTATTAATTAAAAAAAAATTATTTTTAAGAGAAAAGATATGCCCAGGGCCGGGATTCGAACACGGGTCTCCAAAACTACTAATAACGGAATGTACGGTTAGTAGACCACAACAATGGAAATGTTGGAGACCCGGGTTCGAATCCTGGCCCTGGGGATATCTTTTCTCTTTAAAATAAAAATATTTAAAAATGGCCTCATTTGCTTCAATATTTTTCAATATCAAATGTAGACATAAAATAGATTGATATGAACAATAGTGAGTAATATTTTAAAAACTATTTTAAGTACAAACCTATAATACTAAAATCCAACATGTGATTGAAGATAAGAGATTGCTCTGTTTCTAGAACAACGGTTGAGCAGGGAGTGATTTGTCCAAGATCACGCTCAATCGCCAGATTTTTCCCTAATTTCGAGTACTAAATTTAAAGAAGCTGGGTGAACCTCAGGAAAGTCACCAGTTCCCAAAGGGTTCAAACATTGTTAATATATGTGTCATAGCCGGGCTTGAACCCGGGACTTCAGCGCTCTACCCGCTGAGGACTCCTTAATAATTTATTTTTTTAAATTTACAACTGTATTATAACAATACAACAAATAACATAATGACATGCATGAAGGCAAGTGGAGATACTACTCATTGGTAGTACTCAAATTAAAAATTCAAGTTGAGTCACGAGGCCATCTTATTTTCAGACTTCCTGGATCATTATCGGGAATTGAAGAAGTAGGTTTGAAGCTAGTGGGTTTGAGTGGGAATAAAATTTGTCATGAAAGGTCTGGTATCGGGTTCGGGCCAAACCAAAAAAAAATTGTACACCATAATAATGATTATAACAGTTGTTTCGCTATTTCCTACGATGACCGCGGATAATATCACGGGATCTTCTAATTGATAAATAAGTACCCGTTTTCTAACAAAGGTTATACACCGGGATTTAAAATAATAGAATCAAATGCTTAAATGCCTGGTTTTTTTGCAAAATTTATAGAAGGATCAAGTAAATTACACTCGTATTCGTCGTCAAGTAAGTTATACTCGTATCTATTAAATGATCTAGTACTTATCCACTTTACAGTCGTGATAGAATCATTGGATTCATATTGTAATTTATATGCATCCAGAGGGGTCATCTGGGATATAGTGGTTAACAAAAAAACCTACCACTCTAAGATGGTGGTTTCGCACCCCGGCAGGTGGCCTTAGAATTTTTTAAAGGGAGTAAAACAATCCTTTCAAAAAACAAAAGATAAACGTGAATAGTTATAATGACGGGAAATATTCCAAAAAAGGGCTTCATTAGTAAGATTGAATTAAAACCCGTATCGCCAGAATTGAGCTAATTGTCCCTAAATGGAACCCATGCATTATTATTTTATTAATTAATTGATCAGTTTTATTAAGGATAAGTGGCCTTTTTATTCTCCTCAATACGGAGTGAATGACCCTAACTAGACGGTCCCGACGAAATTGTACACATTAAAGCGTATTTCAAATCTATACATATAAAATGCATTGTCCTGAATGACTGACTGCACAGCCTAAACCGCTGATCGTAGAGAGCTCAAACATGGAGGGTGTGTTCTTTGTATGACGTAGACATCCGATAAGTAAGCATTTTCCGAAATTCTACCCCTAAGGGGGGCAAAGTTTGTATGCTTGCTCACGTGGTTCTTATACTCGCAAAATGTACGCTGAACAAAACAAATCAAGTAACATAGTTCACTTAACGCTGCTACCGTACGACAAGTGAAACCGTTATACTATGTAATCCTTTTCAATAAATTCAATAACATTACATACTAATCCTTTACTGACACGAACAACAATAAACTTCTGTCCGTCTGATCCGTTTGTGATGAAATTTGATATGGGTAATTTCAAGCCTGGGGAAGGACATAGGCTATTTTTATCAACACACCACAGTTATTTGTATAAAACTGTAACCTGATTGACTAACACATCCAGCGCACAAGCAGAAGCCACTGAACTTAGCCCCTTGAAATTTGCAGGTAGGTTTTTTGTATAGCTTAAATGTACACTAAGAAATGAATTTGGACAATTCCACCACCCAAGGGTTCCCCCCTTAATAAAATAGTGGTTCAAAGATTGTATGTAATCCGTCAGTTTTGAAGTTAGACATCCGAATTTAATTTAATCTTCTTCTACTTCCCCTTCCTCCGTATACCTTTCAGTGTGGAGGAGCCTCTTCCCAACTGTGCCATTCCTGTCGGTCCCGTGCCAACATCATCGTCTGCTCCAGGGTTTTACCTTTTTCCTCTCCCAACTTCCGAACATATTCTCTTACGAAGTTCCTGGTCTTCCTAGGGGTTGTGCCTATAGGTCTAGCTTCGCACACCTTCCTTAGGTCTCGATCGTGAGAATTTAATTTAATAAAAAATTAAATTATTTATTTAAAATGATCCATCACGAAACTTTATGTGGCAGACCGGATTCCACCCGAGCTAAGCCGTGGGCAAAAGCTAGTCTACTGATAAAGTAAGATTATAGTGAATAAAATAAAAATTTAATTATTTCATTTCATTAAACAAATTATTTTTATAGCATAAAAGGAATAATAAAGGTGGAATTAACGTAACATTTTTATTTTGAATGTAGCCTTGCGGGGCTTAATCAGAGCTGAAATTCAACCAAAGATGGAAGAGAGATTAAGATATGTTCACTGAAATTAAAAGGTGTTAACTAAATCTCTCTCTCTCTCTCTCTCTCTCTCTCTCTCTCTCTCTCTCTCTCATTCTCTCTCTCTCTCACTCTCTCTCTCATTCTCTCTCTCTCTCTCTCTCTCTCTCTCTCTCTCTCTCTCTCTCTCTCTCTCAGTATTTAATATTCCATAGAACAGCCGGTTTGTATGGCGCTTCACCTTACCACATTCTGTATAGCTCAACCTATCACCAAAAAAATAGGTGTACAGAAGTACCTTCGAGACACAATTTAGAATATATATTCAGACCCCTCTGAATGCATACAAATTACAATTATACAATTTGATCAACATTTGTATAACGGAGGGTGGTCCGCCGTCGGGCGTATTGGGGAAACTTCCTCTAGAGTTAATTATTCTCTCTTAATTATATATTGTATATAACTTTAGGATCTTAAAATGGATTCTACACTTTTTATATTATTCGATTGACACAGATGAAGTCCTGTTAATGTGGGTCCAAACGATCGCAATTTTTTATTAATATGAAAGCCATTACATGAAAACCACCTAGATCTTTCTACACCTCATTACAATGACTACTCCTCAAACCTGTCATGCCATTATGTGTACTTACATGTAAAATAGCTAGCAGAAGCAGCAAGAAACATAGGGCTGAAAGTAAATGCTGCAAAGACCAAGTATATAGTCACAGAGGAAATCCCCAGGCTTGGTGAGGAAATCACAATAGGAAAATACTCTTTTGCGAAAGTCTCCGAATTTTTATTTCTCGGATCCCTCGTAACCCATGACAATGTAGTAGACGCTGAAATATAATGAAGAGTCTTAGCCGGCAACCGCTGTTATTATCGCCTCAGTTCATAGTTAACGACCCGTGCATTGTCTAAGGACACCGAAACTCTTCTATATAAAACAATTATCCGGTCAGTTCTCCTATATGGATCAGAAACTTGGACTCTTTCTAAAGCTGGTGAGCGGAATTTGAAAATTTTTTAGAGGAAAATTCTGAGTAAATTCTTTGGAGCCGTGAAGGTGGATCTGGTATGGAGACGCCTAACAAACGAGGAGCTCAAAGATTTATTTAAAGAATCAGATGTGGTCCAGTTAATGAAAATCGGTAGGTTGAGATGGACTGGGCACGTTGGATCTCGGATAGCCGAGAATGACTTGCCAAAGAAAATAATGAAAGAGGCGATGTATGGAACAAGACGCTGTGGAAGACCTTGGGTTCGATGGAGTGATGGTGTGGCTCGTGATTCTAGCTAGCTCCACGTTGGGTGTGAGGAATGGGATGGCGGCGGCACAGGATCGAGACAATCGGTGGTCGAGTTGTAGAGCCGAATGAATGAGCATGTAAATTAAAATATTGCAGGGTAATGATTAAAAACATTTTTATAAAATAGAATTAAAATTAAATACTTAAAGTAAAATAAAATATTTAAAATAAAATTAAATAATTAAACCTTATGCAATGACTATTTTGAGAGGAGCATGTGTTAAGTTAGGCCTTAAATGTGATCTTTAAATTTGTTTCAATAATTTTTAATGGCCGATTTCCCGTAGATAAATATTTGAATAAAGACTCAACGAACTACAACCGAAATTCTATCATAATGTTAAGATCATTATTTTTATGTTTTTTCCTTGACACACTGTACAGTAATATATAACACACTGCACGATATTTAATCATTTGTTGTATGTTAGTATCTACAAGAGAATTTCGCAATTCATGTAAAATTTATTCGAAATAATGAACGTTACGAGTGATAACATTCACAATATTCTATTTTCTTCCTTTTTTTCTTCTTTCATTTAATCTGTTATTGAAAGAAGTTACAGAAGGTTTTTTTTTTTTACTATAAAACGGTGATAGCAACTATTAATAAGTGAATAACTCATAACATATTATTCAAATCATGTAAATGGTTCTGGTAAAGGAAATTAAACGAGCCAATTATGGTCTCTTTCCAGTAACACGTATTTGCGATCATTTCTGTTGTTTATTTTCCAGTTATCAACAACAAACACTGCAATCCAACGATTCTATCACGACTATAAAGGTGATAAGTACAAGATCATTTAATAGATAATGAGAATACGATTGTAATTTACTCGATTCTTCTATAAGTTTGCAAAAAACCGGGCATTTAACCATTTAATTTTTTTATTTTAAATCTCGATGTATAACCTTTGTTCGAAAAAGGGTGCTTATTTATCGATTACAAGATCCCGTGATATTTGAGTGTTACTTAGCCCTCACTAGGGTGAGGCTAAGATCCCTCATGGATTATTGTGGCATAATATATTTTATGTAAGTCTGTAACGCAAAGAGTAATAAGTCAAAGCTGATTTATAAAAATTCCAACTACATTTTTATGGTGTTAGTATGCATTCATTTTGTTGTAATACGAGTAAGATGCTCGTCTCTTACTCAGTGATCTTGGCTCTTAGCTTATTTTACGTTTCAAGAGTATTGATTCAGTTGTAGCCTGTGTTTGGCCTCGGATTGTGGTATTTGACAAAACACCGAAAGACTATTAGTCCTCAACTCTTCGTCTTCGATAGATTTATTTGTTTATCCATATTCAATGGTGTGTATTAGATAGCCCGAATTGTGTATATAGTATATGCATGACACACTTCAGTGATTCTTTTTTATAATTAAAATTTTATTATCAAATTAAGAAATATTTCCTAAAATAATTTTCCTAGCGTTTCCTAAATATATTGACAGCAGTATTGTATGACAAAACTTGACATTAAAAATCTTGTACATTTCTCCTTCGGTACATAACACATGAACGACTTATAGGGAATAAACTTATAATAGATGTGATATGAATTTCAAAAGGAGTTTCGAGTAGTGCTGTGGAATATTTATTATTAGCAAATCGTTAATATATTATTAATTTATTTCTGTTTGCCCGATTTTTAATTATGTGTCCTAATTGGGATTCTAGTAAATCTAAGATAAGCTTATTGGAGAACAAACAATTTTTGAAGGAACATTTTGTTTGATGAAACTAATAATACCGTATGAAAAGAAAATATTATAAACGAGTGTTGAAAACTATGAAAATACAATAGTCTTGTCTTTGTTTTATATTATGTTAGTGTCATTGTTGTGTATTATGGAAGATGTATATGTTTTTTATGTATCATAGTCGTTAGGAAACAACCTATGACAGGACTGATATCTAACTTTTACATTCATCTTAGGTACTTAAAAGTATTTTCGTGTAGATTAAAATTATTAATAAAATTAACTAAGGGAGCGGAGTGGCTCATCGGTAGAGCGCTGAGTTGCCATACCTGGTTCAAATCCCGCTTCTGGCAAGACTTACTTAATCTGTTAGCGGCCGGGGATTAATCCTATGGGATTTAGGACCCTCCTGCCTCTGTAAAGTGGGTACCCAAAATAGGGGGGAAATCTGGCGGTTGAGCGTGATCTAGGACAAATCTTTTCCCTGCACAACCGTTGTCCAAGAATCAGTACAGTCTCAATCATGTACTGAACTCCAGAACCTTCATGGGTTGTAGTGGTACAGTATATATATATATTTTCGATTCTTCATTTGTGATCGAAATTTTTTGTATTTAATATTGTATACTCCGGTATTTTCCAAGTTTCTTATACAAGGCCTAGAAACACAGCCATTCCTCACGTAATTCCCCACGTTTAAAAATATTTACGATCATCTGATGTAAGCAATACATCAATTACAATAGTAGGTATGATATCTTAGATTAAGACTAACTAAATAGAATTATATGGTTTAGGAAATAGTTTTCGTCCAATGTTATCACACTTTGTTTTCTATTGTTAACAATCCATTTCCTTCTTCCATCAAGTGGAGAGCTAAATATTTGAACAATATTCATACTATCATCTGTTGACTGCCTGTCCATGGCGCAGATTGTCTCAGTTATCTGGAAAGTTGTAGCGATAAATTTATGTTTAAACGTTTTCGAGTTATTGATAGTCCATTATTTCTAGTATGATAAATTACATTATTTTTCTTCATTATCATGCTTTTGGCGTGAAGAGAATACTTAAGAATACAATGTTAAACATATTTAGTTATATATGTTATTGGAAATATATTATTAGATAATACAGAGATGACCAACCCAAATGATCTTTCTGACCACTAACGAAATTCATTGTAAATCCACCGCATTTAGAATTATACACGTCCTTATTGCATTTACAACCAGTATTTGAATATTTTTTGGGGTGAAAAATGGAAACATAATGAGTATTTATTATGTCGGTACTATTATTCTTACATGTGAACATAAATAATATTATAATAATATAAGGTTTTAAACGCACGTTTCCATCATCATAATGATTTTATAACATAATTTCGACTTTTAATTATTGAATATACGGGTTTACAAATAATGTATTTTTTAAAATACGCTTTGGCTTTTATGAAATAATTGAATTTTGTATAAGTGTGATAAATCTCTAGGGCATGAAAAACATTAAAGGTATTAAATAAAATCCGCCGCAAATTTTTCCGTTAAAGTAATAGTTAATAATTTTCAATAGTCTTTGCTTGTGAGGCCTAGTTCAACTCGCCTAATTTGTATGTATGATGTGACGGTATGTTTTAAAAATAAATGCTGATTTATATAATAGGATAGAGAAGAAAAAAACATATTCCAGTCAATATTTGTTTTTTAAACCTTACAAATAATTAAAAAAACGTTTCGACATTTATTTGTCATTCTCAATTTCAGCAATATTCATTCCTCATAAAACTTCATTAAAATCATAAGTCCAAATCATTACTGTGAAACAATAAAAATACAATCATAAATAAATTGTCAAAAATAACTAATAACAATAAGCATAGATACCTTAAGGTCAAAACATTCTTTCAAAGTTAAAAAATTAAAAAACTTATTTAAATCTTGGAAATTGTCTTTCTTCCGTGGTCATGAATACAATATTACATTGAAAATCAAACTTTGATCTTTGCAATACTAGATCAAACTAAAGTCATTTATAAATATAAATATATTAATAAATGTCCTCCAAAACAAACTAAACAATTTCAGACAAATATGGTATTTATTTAAATTTTACCATTTAAACAATTAAATTATTGATTTAAAACATGAACTTTATTTTGAATATTAATTGGATTTTTTTTATCATCTGATCTATTAGTAGGTTATGGGTCAGGTTATTTTGCTCTATCTGATTTATTTATGAAGCTTAAATCATCTTATGTTCTATTTATTTTTTAATTTTAAAATTATGGACGAATACAATTTGCTTATATCTCCAGCTTCTTTTCTATCATTTTCTGTATTTTCTAATTTATCGTTTATGAATAAAGCTTCTAAATATTTTCGTTTTATCGTATTATTTTCTTTATGCAAAATTTTGGGTTTATTGAAATTGAAAGTGTGTGATTCTTTTTTACAATCTGTAGATAATGCTGTGTTAGTTTTTGCTTTTGGTTTTAGATTGTTTTGATGGTGATGAATTCTGTTTTTTAGGCGTGTACTTGTATGGCCTATGTATAACCTATCACAGTCATTCCAAGTGAGTTCATATATCAAATTTTTGTTTTCTAAGATTGGTGTCTTGTCTTTTTGGTTTTTAATTGGATTTCTAGTTTTGTATGCTATTTTTATTTCTGGTATGTCATAATTTTTTTATGTTGGTCCGATTTTTTCTGACAGGCCCTTGATATAGGTTACACTGCCATATTTTGTTTTATTTTGTTTAAATTCTATATTCGGTGCTGCTGTTACATTATGAATTTTGCTATTATCAATTTGCGGATCTGTATTTTCTGTTTCTTTTATAAAATTATTATTTATTTATTATAGTTATTTTTGATTGAGAAACTTTTTTTTTTTTTTTTTTTTTTAAATATTATGGTATTGTATTTTTGAAGTAGCAATGGGTTCTTTAGCATTTAAGCCACTCTCTATATTTACAGGTAATTGATTTTCATCTGTATTTTTAATTAAATTGATTTGTTAAGCCATAAATCTTTTATTAGTTTAATCGGAAAGGCATTATTAAGAAGGATGGTGAAAATTTTATTTTTTGTTTCTTTTAAATATTCTATGTCTGTTAATTTAATTTATCTACTAATTAGATTCATAGCTATATTTTTCATTTGATTAGAATAATAATTTAATAATCTATTTGAGGTAATATCTTCTTTATAACATTTTTTTTTGAGGTTATAATTGTTAGGGTTCCTAATAATAGTTATATCTGAGAAATTCAATGAATAATTTATTTCTAATTCTTGTGTAAATATTATGTTTTTATTTTGTTCATCTAGGACTTTATTAAATGTTTCTAAATTATTTTTATTTGTAATAACTAGAACGTCATCTATGTATTTTACTATGAAAAGAGGGATTATTTAATTTAAGTATATTGTCTTTACCGTACAGAAAATCTCAGTACTACTGACAAATCCTTATGGAATACCACTAGAAAACTCCTAAACTATAAAAAATTCAACCATCCACTTTTAACCGAATCCCAAACCTGGTCAAGATCTGATGAAGAAAAATCACAAATTTTCGGCCAGCACCTATTTAAAACATTTAACCCTCATCCAGATATCCTTAATCAAACCCACTCTGAATGCATTGGAGCAGAATTAAGCATTCCTCTTCAGTTGTCCCCTTCTCCTAAAGCATTCCATCCTTCCGAAATATCAAACATTATTCATAGATTACCCGCCAACAAAGCCCCTGGACACGACCTAATCACATCCCAGATTCTAAAACGCCTTCCTCGGAAAGCGATCCTACTCCTTACATATATATACAATGCCGTACTCCGCACCACATATTTTCCTGATTCCTGGAAATTATCCATAATTAAGATGATTCCAAAACCTAAAAAACCACCAGAACTCCCATCCTCTTATCGTCCTATATCTCTCTTGCCCATAATGGGGAAAATACTTGAAAAACTCATTCTGAAACGTCTTCATCCTATCATAGAATCCAATCAAATAATCCCAGATCACCAATTTGGTTTCCGAACATCACACTCCACCATCCAGCAATGCCATCGTGTGGTGGACGTTGTCTCATCTGCATTAGAGCGCGGAATGTACTGCACGGGAGCTTTTCTCGATGTAGAGCAGGCTTTTGATCGAGTCTGGCATCCAGGACTGCTGTACAAACTCCGTAAATTCTTACCTTCAACTTACTTCCTTATTATCAGTTCCTACCTCAGTAATAGAACCTTTAAAGTAAACCATAATTGTTCCTACTCTTCCCTCTTCACCCAGTCTGCCGGTGTTCCTCAAGGTAGTATCCTGGGGCCCATCCTATACACGATATATACAGCTGACATCCCAACCCATCCAAGCACTGTCCTCACTACTTACGCTGATGACACATGTGTGTTATCAGTTAATAAGGATCCATTTGTTGCATCCCAATCTCTTCAATCCCATATCTCACACCTACAAGAATGGTGTCAAAATTGGAGGATTAAAATAAATCCTAACAAATCCCATCAAATTACCTTCGCCCTTCGTCGTAAACCTACGAATTCCTGTCCTACTGTATCGTTTAATAATACACCACTGAACCCTGTCGAACAGATACGTTACCTAGGACTCCATCTGGATAAACGTCTCACTTGGAATCCTCATACAAGACTGAAAAGACAAGAAACTGCTCGACGTTTTCGCCTACTTCAACACTTACTGGACAAACGCTCTAAGCTACCAATTAATTACAAAAGACTTATTTACATGACAGTCATCAGACCTATTTGGGCATACGGAGTTGAGCTTTGGGGCTCTACTAAACCATCCAATTCATCTCGAATCCAATCCTTGCAATCCAAAATCCTTCGTAAAATCCTCAATGCTCCTTATTATGTCACAAACAAACTCATCCATCATGATCTTAATATCCCATATGTTACTGATTTGGCCCAAACTAGATACCTATCCTTCCATAACAAGCTCCATACGCACTTGAATCCGCTAGTCTCTCAGCTTGCTTCCCATACTATTCCTGATAACCCTCCGAGGCGCCTGAAAAGAAGATGGCCTCGAGATCATCTACTATAGAACTTTATTGGAGTGCTATCGATGGGTAGTTTCTCCACAAGTGTTCATGTCATATTCTACATTTTTGCACATTTACTTGATATAATACCATTATAGTTGTAAATATCATTGAATTAAATAAAAAAAAAAAAAAAAAAGTATATTGTCTTTAAAAATATATTTGTATCTGGTATCTGGATTACTCCAATGGCATTATTTCTATATTTTACTTCATCTATTTTTATTCATAATTTTTTATATATCATTTTGATTGGCTTGTAGCTTATCTATCCAGCCCTGAAGAAGCGATGGAATGTGGGCCGAAACGTTGTTTTCAAATAAATAGTTCAATCCTATTTAAGTAATTCTTTCTTTGACCCCCCCCGGACCACTTTCTTCCCCCATATATTATTCTACTGTAATATCTATTCATGAAAATATATCCTTGTTACCGCTAAAATGTTTGGAGTAACTATCAAACCCAATTTCACTGACAGATGTTCTATGCTGCATTTATAAGGGCAGAGGATATATAAAATTGTTGACGTCTATGATGATTTTTGGCGGGTGTTTATGCCTATATTTGTTCTTTCAAAATAAACGCGAAGAATATCGTAGAATATTAGATAAAATATACCGCCTTAAAAAGATAAAAAATACTACTTAGTTTTAAAAATAATTTTTATTTACCCCAACCAAACAAATCGAAATTAAATCTTTTTAAACATAAAATATAAATAACTAAGCAGTTCAACCAATTCATAATGTCAAAACCTAATCAACAAACAATATTCGCCGATGTAACATTCTGAAAGTTTTCACAGTTCGAGTAAGATGTATTTATGTTTAGATGTAATATTTTATTAAAATGTATGCTTTCTATTAAAAAAGTTTGATTTATGAAATAATAAATTAACATTAATTAAAAGCAGGCATTAAAAAATAAAGTTACATGTCTATAATCATTCGCTAGTTATTACGAATAGTACTTAAATATATTAGTACCAATTTTTTTTTTTTTATTACATCACAGCCACTTTTTTCTCCTGGGTAATGGACTTGTTATGCAAAGAAGGATGAATATACAAGATTTTCAATGTCAACGTGTGTTGCAAAATAGTACTGACAACGCTTTAGCGATAACAACGATAATTTTCACTTCGATTGTTTCACATACTTTAGATGAAATACTTTTCTGATCAAATCTTGCTATTTTTACATATCTTTGTTATATATACATTCTTTCTAATACTTAATCCACACTCATTAAGAAACACATTTAAGTAAAAAGATCAATGATGAAGGAGAGTTTGGCGTACCATATCCGAGGTCAAACAGTTATCTCTCTTCGAAAAAAAAATTAAAGTAATCAAAATAAATGCTAACTGTAGAGAAAAAACCTTTTTTTAAAACCATCCTGATGTCACACAAAAAAAAGTCTGTGTGTCAGCTACGACACGCGACTGGAGTTTACCCCTTTCCGTTTCTAATGAATTTTAAATGTGTTCTTACCAATTAATCGCTCGCTACTGATACTTATCATCGTGTATTATTTTCTTTTAATTTGTTAATTATTTTAAATTAATATGAACAATTTTAATTAAAATTATAAATATAATTTTTTATTAATTGTGCCAACGTTTCGGTTTACGTTGTAGGCCATCTTCAGAGCAAATAGTGGGTGTGGTGACTTCTTACAACACTAAAACTGTCAACTGAACTCATATAGATGTATATTCACGGTTGTAAAATACATCCAAAGAAAGGATATCCTACCGCCCCAGTGCTATAAGCGTCCGCAATTCGGGCACATAAAAAAACTACTGCAACCACACTCTAAAATGTGTAATGTGCAGCGGCTAACATAACGTTTCTGAATGTCCGCGACTAGGTGAACTAAAAAAAAATGCTCGAATAGCTAGGGAGCTCACGTCGCTTCGCATAGAAAATGCCCCCATAGAAAGAAATTAGAAGAAATAGTGACTAAAAGGATGGAAGAAAAGAGATCTAAGCAGATCAAAACTAACCAAAACATACCCAAACTAATGACTAACAGCATGACAGTTCGCCCTGGTGTAGAATGCGCATCTTTTTTACAAGGTACCAAAATAACAACCGAATCACAACCGATTTCTTCCCTGTCTTTTTTTTTGAAGGGGGCCTCATCTTCGGAGTCCGGCAGAGGTGTATTTAAGCCCAGCATGATCACTGCCTGTCCACTTCCTAATACACCAATCTCCTGTCCTAGTAGCACTACACACTACACACTGCACACTGTACACAATTAAATAGTCACTGCACAGCCTTGTTAAATAGCTAGTCAATTTCCTACTCTTATCAGAGGAACGCTGCCCCGTCGTCTGTTGAGGTCGTATCCAAGTGATATGAATGGACCCCAACAGCTTAAGGCGGAATCTAAATAAGAGTAGTAGTAGTGTTTGTTTGGATAGGTGTCTTTAAAAATGCTCGTATGTAAAAAATTATCACATTTCAACACTTCGAGAATAAAGCAATAGAATACACTGTTACCATAGATACCACACGTATCTCTTCCCGATTAGTCCCGGAATTGAACTTTTAACTTCTATCTATTATGTATATAAAACCAATAATTCAATCTTATCGAGAAGGGAGCGTTACACGCCACTTTTATTTAAAACTTGATCTTACTCCTCAGAAAGTTTTCATACCGCGGGCTAAATATGAAAATCGTTTCATAAGGAGTAAACTCCAAATTTAAATATCATTATTAAACTTAAATATCGGCATTTTTCTTTTTAATGGCAAAGAAAACCTGTACAACCTTTAACAGTTTCTAGGGTTCAGTTCTTAGGAACCGTAATGGATCAAGTAAAGTATGTGCAACTGATTACTCCAGGAACATGTACAGCCATATTTTTATTTTTCATTTATTATTAACTAGCGTTCGCGTAGTAAAAATAAAAATTAGCGAAGAGACGTGTGGTTTTTCCTTTGGGACCAAATCAATTTTCGGTGCCATTATTTCATGTGTACTCTGCCATGCTAACTCCTTATGTCTGTAATATGCTACGAGTACTGAAGTTTCTTTTTTATTTAGAACAAAATATTCAACAAATTAATACTTAATGGTTGAGAACCTTGTGAAATGCGTGATTGCTACTTACACTCACATTGTTCATTACTTCCTGCTTTAGTTATTCTTCGATACTATAATATAATATATCTACTGCCCAGGTGAGTAAGTCGAATTTTGTTTTATTTCAACTCTCTTGAAAGTTATTAAGCGTATTGAGAGAACCGGAATCTTGTCATTATTGTTGTTTTTTGCTTGAAATAGAATTGTAATGCAAGCAATAACCCCTTAAAACCAATGCCGCCCTTATTAACTACGAAAACAACATTAGCTTCTCTAAGTACAAGAAACTCATTTTGGAGGAAATTCGACTTAACAATTTATTCATCCGGACTGTAGATATAATATATATATGGGTAATTTCACTACCATGAACTTGAACCCTAGACCCTTTTTAGGCTGTAGTCATACATTTTTTTTTATTGTTTATGTTTCATTCCTATTGATTAAAAGCGTACCGCAATGCCTTGCACTGGAAGCAATCTATGTTACGGCAGCTTAGGTAATAACAGCCTCTTATCTACCTCTGGATTGATCATTAACAGTAGTGATTTAGACTTTCTCATTGTTGCTCTTTCCTTATTCTCCCTTGACGGTACGCACCTGCGGTTTGGGCTCTCGGACGCGGTACCGTTGCAACCGCAATTTTACTCCGCGGAAGAGGAACTGATAATAATGGCTGTGGTTTTGGAAGAGGCTCTTTGTGGAAGGCTATTCCTGTCCCTGAAGACCATTCCTCTCTCTCCTGGCCGAGAGGTCAATCTTCCGTCCGATGTTATTGTTGTCGGACAAAGAGCAACAAGTGGGGCAGCAGGTGTAGTCTCGTCCAGAACCAGGTGTATCATTCTTCTGCTGCCTTTAACTTACAATACCTTTCGTTATTTATTAAAAGTTAAAAATCAACACAAACTAATTATCCTATTAGTCATCCTGCAAAATTATTCAAAGTGGACCCAAGTTAAGAAATTGCCGAAATTTTAAAATTAAATATAAAACTTCCAAATAATGGTTTCAGTTCCATTTTTTCAACTTATTTGCAAAGTATCACCTGGTACGAGTCATCGCCTCAGTTACTTAGGTCATTCTACCATGTTGACGTTATTAACACCGCACATAAAGATTTTCTGAGGTAAAAACCGGAGATCATTGGAAATGGCTAAGTTAACCTTAAACCACTCAAAGTGCTTTATTGTTAATCTGTGATAACCGCTTTATTAAAAGGCAGCTGTATGCCCTTCCTCAATCCGGAGGCCTTTACATCAGTCGGAACCCAGGCAATGTCTATGTTCTCGACGATCTCGTTTGTATTAACATATTACTTCATGCCCACCTGAAGAAAGGAGTACTCATACACGTTCGATGAAGTATTTCAAGACTATATTCAAGAAAAATTGATGAAATATTTACATAAAACAACAAGAAAGAAAGCCTGATTTATCACTGGAACTACCTGCTTCCACGGAGAAAGCAGAGTTTAGAAGAAGTTATTGACCTCCTTGTAACCCTAAATCTGGATACAGGAGCAGTAATGACGACAATAATTCAAGATGATTTTTCGGAAAT
Source organism: Troilus luridus (assembly GCA_964056705.1). Taxonomy (NCBI): domain Eukaryota; kingdom Metazoa; phylum Arthropoda; class Insecta; order Hemiptera; family Pentatomidae; genus Troilus; species Troilus luridus. The sequence goes on from OZ057412.1 coordinate 107,415,605, forward strand.
CCAGAGTGTCTATCTCTAATCGCTGGCATAAATATTGTGTTAATAAAGCGATTTCGAATTATTCTTGAAATTAAATAAAGCCGGGCATGATTTTGATCCAGTGATATTCGACAACTACTCGTCACTAGTAGTTCACAAGATCAGAAGCTTTTCTTCCCATCGGAGGGTTATCGGAGGAGGTCGCTGAAGATCGGAACAAACATTACCGTAGAGTTTGCGAGATAATTTCTAGTGTAGACCGCAAAAGATTGAATAGATCATTGCTTACATTCGATCCCTTTATCAGCTGCAATAGAGTAAATTTAAAAAATAAGAGCAACCCTTTTACCAAAGAAGCCATGACTACTTTAATACCAGCAACACCGGTCTATGAATATGAATAGTCGAAGACGATGAGGATAACACCATCAGTGAACACGAAAGTGAGGATCCCAATTGACATTATTGTTGCAAATAAATACTATCGTGACAGTAATAATTATTATGTTTGAAACGTAGACGCTTATTTTATTTTTTTAAATTGTTATAGTTTTTCCTAATACTGAATTAAAAACCTTATTTTAATTAAACTTTGTATTTTATGTTATAAAATAGAAAAATAATACATTACATAATTTACTTCAGATACTCCTATTTGCCCGGGTAGATGGTAATGTAACTACCAATTTTCACGATGCACTATGAAAGCCTATCGTAGAAATTTTTGACAAAATATTGTGCAAGTCGTGAACAAGAGTTTTTTCGATTCCTCCTTATTTCACACCCTTGCTGCTTCGTTATGACTTTTAGCTAAGGAGGCTCTAATGTGTTTCATAACCTTTGTGATAAGTAGTTCCTAGTTTCCAAGGTTGGATTAGTCTGGTTATTATTAGTTTTAATACCCTTTGAAAGATTTTAAATCATAAACTTGACTTCACAATGTGATTAGAACTTATTTATTTTCTATGTAATTGTATATTATAACAAAAGTCTTGGACTTATATATCGATTGGTATATGCTTATGCTGATAAAGTGTTAATACTTTTTTCATAAAAAGATTGTGAACAACATTTGAACATGTTAAATAGAAACCAATCAAGTGATTCAAAAATCAACAGAATCCTGATAGAGGGTTCTCTTGTCTTGGTACTCAGGCAAAAAAGTTGTGAATAAGTATATCGCATGTCCATTGGGCGAAATAACTTCAACATCCCAATGCGTGTTGCTTGATGTGTGACATGTCACCTACGTTATATAGGTAATATCAGTTACGTAAAATATTTCGTTTTTGAGCTAGAAACACTCATTAACACCAATTCACACTCAAACCAACATACGCCGCATCACACAGACTTGATTTTATGGAAGTCTGCTTACCTGAATACGTTTTTTAATTTCTCTGGAAACTCTAATTTCATTTTTTTTTCATGATAGCGATATTTTCTTTATATATATATATATTTCATACAAAGATAGGCCAAGTAACAAATTGTTGCTTGCATGAATCCTACATATTAAGTTGCTCCTTTGTAATCGAATTTGACATGCATGATATAATTTATGGTAGTATCTCGTTATTATAACGGAAAGCTATGCTGTCTGACATAAATATCAGATGATGATCAATATTATAAATCAAATGTAATTCCTGCTATCGTTGTCGTTTATTAATTAATTATAATTGTGATTTATTAAGTAATTATATTATATAAAATAATAATAATTATAATAATAATTAGTGTTTTAGAAAAGCACTCAATAGGCATAACTTTTGCTTAAATTATTCTCAAGTACAGTTTTTGTACTTAAACGTGCTACTGGATAACTGATATTTGACAGCGATTATAAGTAATAGTTTCAAACATCGGGTCCGTTAATTGTGTACATTTAAATGGTTTAAAGGCGGAATTTGCAAACTAATGTAGTATAGGCATAAGTGTCAACACATAGTGAAGTGAAGTACAATCAAACTATATCATATCTCTCTCTGGTCAATGTAATTTGCATTAGATATTATTAAAGTAATTCAGCTGAGAAGGTCAGTAACAACCAGTCACTAGCTCAACAGCGCATGCTAATCATAAAGTACTAACTATCTCTCTGGTATTAACTGCTGCGGAGATAGCTTATAGCTGCTGTAAACAAAAACGAAAGGTTATTGTGAGTCAAGAAATACATTATAGTGTAACGAGTATTCTTTTGTTTGCTAAATTCGTCCGTCAGGTGTCTCTAGTTGTACCTATCTGACCTCACTTAACTGAGGACCGTCATTCCATACGGATGTGTATAAATGGGTTATATGGCCAAGTAATTGCCAAATTTAATTGTTTTTACCTTATCGTATCTTTGCGGCTCAGCGGTAAGCATCCTATTAATATTTGTAAATAAAAGTGTATATAATCTTTGTTTTTATTAATTATGTATCTATGATTTTTAGTTGGTGGTGTTACGTTGATGTTACGATATATATTATAGTTATGTCGTTGGTATTGGCATTATGTTACCGTTGATGTATAATATAAGAATACAACATTTTTCTTTGGACAATAGTTTATTTAAATCTATTTGGACCTTGGACCGAAAACCCCGCAACCTGGTCACAAATATTATGGCGCTCGAATACAGGGACTACAAAAGAAAAATCTACAGATAAGTTATTAGTTGAAGATTTAATTATTATATTAACATTTTCTTGAAATAGTGAAGTTAACTGTTAATAGTTTTATGATAATAGTAACAGAATAATTTTTCCAAACAATACTTTAATATTTTTTTTTCTAATGTTTAAATATAATTATCGTATTAATTGAAGGTACTAAATTTCTGTTGATTGAAGCTAAATATTTGTCTTAGACGCAATTTTGGAAATGTAAAGATAATTATTTTTAATTTATAATTTTGTATCAACAACAAAAATCAGGAATTTTTACTTAAGGTCGTAGAACGACTTAGTTTTGTTTAACACATGTTTTGAAAATTAAAATCTACTAATATATGATTTTATTTTGTATTTTTACCGTAAGTTTAAATAGTTGAATTGAACATATGATAGATTAGCAAGTAAGCATTAGAGACAACAGATGTTGTTTGTTTCTATTTAGCATTATCTTGTGTTTCCTTTTAAAAAGAAAAATAATTGGTTATCTATGGCTGACGTATAAAAAAAAAAATTATAAATTAAGTTTGTAAAGGACGCTTACCGATTTAATTTAATTTGTTAGTCTTAATATAATTTAATTAATTAAATTTTCAGTATTTTACGACTTTTAAAGGTTCTGTTGGTATTTTTTTTTTTTTCAACATTTAATTTCTTTGGCATTTTTTTGTAACTTTGGGTAACGTCTTGATTTATTGTCACGATGGGTGATCCAGTCGTTCTAGTGTCAAAGAGGGAGGATATTTTTGCCGCAGTTCAATCCATTTTCACAAAATCCAAATCTTTGAGTACCGATTCAGCATCCGCTTTTAAACCCGCTTATGACCGCTTACTCAAAAATGAAATCCGATTTGAAGAAATTCAATCAAAAATTCGGATATTTAATGCAAGTATAAAGAACAAAAGTGAAAAACTCGAGACAACAGAAGTACAAAATTCATTTAACGATTTAGTTGATATTACTAAAGCGAATTATAACAAAGTGGTGCAATCTACCTGCCCTCCTGAGAATAAACCTGTGGTTGTCCATTCTCATTCTATTCCTCAGGAGCTACCGAAAATTGACTTACCGATATTCACAGGGAAATTAGAGGACTGGAGTGGATTCTATTCCCTATTTGATTCTATGGTTCATAGGGAAGAATCTCTATCGACCATTAGGAAATTTTACTATCTACGAAGTAGCTTACGCGATGAAGCTCTGTCGCTTATCTCGGGCTTCGCATTAGACGAAGCTAATTATCCGCTCGCTTACGACGCATTGGTCTCTCGCTATCAAAATAAAAGGCGACTAGCCAGATTTTATATCAAGAAGGTGATGGATTTTACCCCTTTAAACAATTCTTCAGCGTCTAATTTGCAGAGATTTTTATCTGAGCATGAAAATAATTTTTCTGCGTTATCGGCTTTAGGCATTGAAGACATGGGGGATTTCATTAAACTTCATTTAGCTCTTAATAATTTAGACCCAGGGACTAGAAAAGCATTCGAAGAACGAATAAAATCAGCAGATATTCCCTCTTATAAGGATTTGACTAATTTCGTCACCGAACGAACTAGAGTATATGAGATGATGGCTCAAGAAGGCCGTTTCAGAAAAGCCTTTTATAGAAAAATCCCGCTCTGCGAATTCCACTAGACGATATAACAAATCCAATTCCGGAAAAGAACAAATATCTCCGGGAATTTTTACTGTTTCGCCATCGGAAAAACAAACCGATTTTGCTGCTAACACAACGAATCACGATCCTCAATTCGACCAGTTCGAAATTCAGGCAGTTGGATCTAAGAAACAGGTATTCTCTCCGACTGATGTACAATCAAGAAATAGTACCGAATCGATTCTCTACGAGAAAACGTGTCTAAAAGGCTCAAAACCGGCTCTACCAGCTAAGAAATTAATTTGCTGGAATTGTGGTGGACCGCATGTTTATTCCAGGTGTCCGCTACCACGAAAGCTGTTTTGTTACCGTTGTGGTAACCCAGGAGTTTCCATTCACGCATGTCCTAAATGTACTCCGGGAAATGTGCAAGGGAATCGGAAGTGAGGGTCATTCCTATTCCCATGGTTTCAGCTGACCCACCAAGTACCGATTTACCTATTACCGTGCCTTATCGTTTACCTTTTTGTACCGCTAAATCTGATATCGTTTCTCCTTGTGTCGTATCGAATTCTCCCGAAAGTTCTACCGTATCTTGTTATATTTTACCGTTTCCTAAACAGCATTATATTGATTTCCGAATAGGGAAACCTGACAAAGGAGGCCTGTCCTACTTGGCCCTGTTTGACCCTGGTTCCACTACCTCATTTGTTGGACCAGAAGGGGTTGAAATTCTCCTTAAATTGGGATATGAAGTTGAGAAAATTCCCGAATTTAATATTTGTGTCGCTAATGGAAGCTCTTGTATCGTTGATGAAAGATTCTCCATTTCAATTACCGTTGGGTACCGGTCATATGACACGAAGCTTTACGTTTTAACCAAGCTTCCATTTATGTTTCTTTTAGGGTTAGATTTTATCGTTGACACAAATATGAGTACTAATCATCGTGAAGCGACATGGTGGTTTCAAGATGACCCCGACCATAAGTTCTCGTTTCGTCAAAATGTTCAATTAGTAGAAGAGGAAACATCAAAAATATGCGGCATTAGTTCACTTGATCCCTCAGAAAGGGTGGACCTGGATAGAATAGTCAGTGAAGGTTTGCGAATTCTCCAAGATTCTCCAGGATTAACGACGCGCATTAGCCATAAGGTAGATGTTCAGGATGCCCAACCTATCAAGCAGCGCTCCTACCATTACTCACCCAAAGTACTTGAGGCAATGCACCAGGAGTTAGACCGAATGTTGGATGAAGACTTAGTGGAACCTTGCCAATCTCCATGGTCTTCCCCGGTAGTCATGGTCCGTAAGGGATCAGGTTATCGTTTTTGTATAGACTTTCGTAAGGTTAATGAAGTCACTTGTAAAGATTGCTATCCTATGCCTAATATGACATCTCTCTTAGACGGACTTCGACAGGCTAGATATCTCTCCAAGTTTGACCTCAAGCAAGCATTTTTGCAAGTGCCCCTTGCCGACGAAACTAGTAAAGACATTACTGCGTTTACAGTTCCTGGCAGAGGACTATTCAGGTTTAAAGTTATGCCCTTTGGGCTGACGAATTCACCTGCTACCTTTCAGAGGTTAGCCGATGCAATATTTGGACCCGAACTTTACCCTTACGTAGTAGTTTTTCTGGATGATATTTTGGTTTGCACACCAACTTTCAAACTGCATTTGGATATGCTAAGGGAAGTGTTCAGTCGACTTAAAGCCTCAGGTCTGCGTATCAACCCGGAAAAATGTGAATTTGGTTGTAATGAAGTTAGGTACTTGGGCTATCTGGTTAATAGTGATGGCTTGAGTGTAGATCCAGATAAGGTTGGTTCCGTTACTTCGATTCCTCCTCCCACCAACGCTGGGCAGCTTAGAAGATTCCTTGGAATGGCAGGATGGTATCGCCGTTTTATTAAAGACTTCTCCACAGTTGTCTCTCCGCTAACAGCTTTGCTTAAGCGTAACGCTAAATGGATCTGGTCAGAAGAGCAGGACACCTCTTTCAATGCTCTCAAGTCAGCACTGACTGAAGCACCAATATTAGCTAGGCCAGACTTTAAACAGCCTTTTCAATTACAGACTGACGCCAGTGATACAGGTCTTGGAGCGGTCTTGACTCAAATACAAGACGGCGAAGAAAGAGTCATCGCTTTTTGTTCTCGTACCTTAAGTTCAGCTGAAAGGAATTATACCGTAACCGAAAAGGAATGCCTCGCAGTTCTGTTTGGTATCGAGAAGAATAGGCATTACTTGGAAGGTTATCCATTCACTGTAATAACTGACCACGCCAGTCTGAAGTGGTTACTGAACTTGAAAAACCCTTCAGGTCGTTTGGCTAGATGGGCTCTTCGCTTGCAGCCTTACAACTACAAGGTGGAATATCGAAAGGGGAAACTCAACACAGTGGCCGATGCCCTATCACGAATTGCTGCAATCACAGTATTGTCTACCAGTTCCGATCCTAATTCTTCTACCGATTCAGTTTCGACTTCAGGAACTTTCATAGCGACCGACGATTGGTATAATCAGAAATTTTATCGAGTCCAGAAGTTCCCAGAACTCCACCCTGGATGGTCGATAAAAGATGGACAGCTATTATACCATCGAAAGAATCCTTTGAAGGGAGAGCTAGAAGACCCCAGCGAGGAATGGAAAGTTGTCGTTCCTAGACATTTAAGGGGAGCAATAATTTATGAAAATCATGATCTACCGCAGTCAGGCCACCTGGGGATAGATAAAACTGTTTCTAGGGTTAGTAGACTATATTATTGGCCTGGATTATACCGAGATATAAGCCAGTATGTGAGGCAGTGTGAGTTATGCCAGAAGGTCAAACCCAATAACACGCCACCTCGTGGGTTAATGTTCCCTCGCTATAACAAGCAGCCGTGGGAAATGGTGTCAGTTGACATTATGGGTCCTTATCCTAGGAGTTCTAGAGGCAATGTATATCTACTAGTGTTTGTAGATTTATTTAGTAGATGGGTGGAATTATGTCCCATCAGAAAAGCTACCTCTTCGGTTATTGTAAATAAACTGAAATCCCGCATAATATACAGATATGGCGCACCGCATAAAGTAATTTCCGACAATGCGAAGAACTTCGTCAGTAGTCTTGTAACTGAAGTGGCTAAGGAGTTTGGAATCAAGAGAGAAACTACTCCTCTTTACCATTCACAGGCAAATCCGACAGAACGAGCGAATCGGAATATCAAGCAACTTATCGTAGCGTACCTAGGGAAGAAACACCAACGCTGGGACGAAAAACTAGGAGAGATCCAGTTTGCCTTAAATTCCGCCGTTCAAGATTCGACCAAGTTCAGTCCTGCCTTCTTAAATTTTGGTAGAGAACTGAGGCCTCTACATCAAGCTAACGACGATGATATCCTAGTGGCTGGCACAGACGAACATGCTGCTTGGGCCGCTAAAGTGGGCAGACTGCCTGAAGTTCATCATATAGCAGAGGAAAACTCTCTGAAGGCAAGTCTAAATCAGAGCAGTCGTTATAACTTGAGACGCCGAAAAGATCGTTTCCAACCGGGGGACCAAGTCTTAAAGATGAGGTTTCAGCTATCGTCGGCAGCTGATAAACTCGCTGCTAAACTGAACCCCAAATATGAAGGCCCTTTTACGGTTGTTTCCGTTACGAGTGGTGGATCCTGTAAACTGAGAGATGAAGATGGAAAGATAATAGGCTTATGGCATCCCTCAAAACTTAAATTATTTTATCCAACCCGACGGACTTAATCGCTGGAGGGGAGTGTGTAACGAGTATTCTTTTGTTTGCTAAATTCGTCCGTCAGGTGTCTCTAGTTGTACCTATCTGACCTCACTTAACTGAGGACCGTCATTCCATACGGATGTGTATAAATGGGTTATATGGCCAAGTAATTGCCAAATTTAATTGTTTTTACCTTATCGTATCTTTGCGGCTCAGCGGTAAGCATCCTATTAATATTTGTAAATAAAAGTGTATATAATCTTTGTTTTTATTAATTATGTATCTATGATTTTTAGTTGGTGGTGTTACGTTGATGTTACGATATATATTATATGTGAGAAAGAAATAGTTGACTGTGGGTACTATAATAGGATGTTGATAGTTGGGGGTGCAGTCAAGAAAACACGCAAAAATAGGTGAAACTATTTTATTTTAAGTGCCGACGTTTCGACCTACTATGTAGGTCATCTTCAGGGCTATGAGAAAACAGACAAAAAACAGAATAGACTGTAAAAATACATAAAATAGAGGTACAGAAAAATTAACAAAAAAGTAGAGATATAAAAAAATGATATATAATGAAAGGATATATGAAGGTATATGAATATATATATACAAAATATATATATATAATAATGTATATAGGTGTATGAATAAAGATGATTACATGGTAGATGGATAGAAAGGTGATAATGCAAAAAAATACAAAGAGAGCAATGAAGTTAAACAGAAAAAAAAATAAAATGAAAAAGATATGAATATAATGAGTATGGACAATTTAGTATAATAAAGATAGAAATGTATTGCAAAGGAAACAATAGTATGAAAATGGACTCATGGGGAGTATCATAAGTGCAATGAGAGAACATGAATTAAAAATATGATACCTAATAATACATCGAGAAGAATATATTATAGAACGTAAAGAAAAGGAATCTAAAGTATGAAAGGCCGAGAAGTGAGATATAAAGAAAATTTTTAAAAATATAAGTATCAGAAGTTATGTAAAGGTATAAATGTTATATAAGGGTATACACTATACATTATATAGCAGATATTGTATCCAGGAATACAGATATTATATAGAGGTATACATTAGGTATGAAGTTATATAAATAAAGATGAAAGAATACAAGGAACAATACATGAGAGATATAAGATATCAGTAAGTGAATAGAGATATATTATAAAAAATAATGATGTTCTGTGAACATGAACTCTTTAATTAAAACTATGATGGATGCTAAAAGTGATGATGGGAGAAATAGGTGTGAAGGAAGGAGATGGAGAAAGATGAAGAGAAGATATAAATAATAAGAGACAGTACGAACCCGATACGAATGGCTGCTGGGACAATGAGTAACTGACGCGGAAAAAACCGTTAAACGACGGAAGCGCTGGCCGCGATCTCTGTCGGTCAAAGGTCAAAGTAGCAAAAAAAAAAAATTCAAAAAAAAAAAAAAAAAAAAAAAAAAAAAAAAAAAAAAAAAAAAAAAAAAAAAAAAAAAAAAAAAAAAAAAAAAAATTCATTTCCAAACCTAAAATCTCACATCAACCACCTGTGCTCCTTACAAAAACATTTGGCTCATCACCTGGAACAACGTATTTTCCTCCTAAAATGCCGATCCAACTCCGTTTTTCCAAATTTCATAACCAATGCCCTTAATCACTTCACCACATCAAAATCCCTAAATCCCAAGTTACATAATTTTTCATTTAAATTTAAAAAATCTTTACTTAATCTCAAAATACGGGAGAATATACAGCAAATCCACTTTCTAAACCTACGTATTCCAGCCCTCACCCAATTTTTATCCAGTCACCTTACGCATGACCACATGAATAACCTTACCGCTCTTGTTACATCCATCTTCACCACTACCAGGTCTCGTAAAAAAATCCACCTCATCTCCAAATTCAAATTCCTTTACCAAAAATCCCTCACCTCCAAAATCTACCCAAAAGGAGATAAAAACTGGGTCCACAATATTTCTTCCACCGATATCCCTAAACATGTCTATAACATTCTATCCTTAGGACCAAATTTTTCTGCACCCTCCTCTTCCTTCAATAAAATCATTCCTGATCTTTTGACCGACTTAGAATTTATTCACAATGACCCCCTACTCCAACGTTCACATGTTCCACAAGATCTTTCACGTGTCTCCATAGCTAACATCATCTCCAATTTCCTTCAACACACCCATTCTTCCCCTTCTAATTTCTCCCCACAGTTTTTTAAGGACCTTTCCCTCACACGCTCTTTCCTCAAATCCCATGACGACTTGATTGTCACTAAAGCAGATAAAGGTAATTCTACAGTAATCATGAATCTTTCCGAATATAACCTTAAAATGATTTCCCTTCTTTCTGATACTTCTACTTACAAACCTACACCCCGAGATCCTACCTCTTCTCTCCAAAAAAAATTCAACCTCCACCTAAAAAGCCTTGTTAATTCCAAATTAATTACATACCCTATTTATAGAAACCTTATTTCTTACAATTCCATAGCTCCCCGTTTTTATGGTCTTCCCAAAATCCACAAACCTAACAACCCCCTCCGGCCTATTACATCCAACATCAATTCACCATCTACAAAACTCAGCAAATTCTTACTTCCTTCCTTACAAGTCCTCAGCCGTAACAACCCATATGATATCCAAAACTCTTTTCATCTACGTGATCTATTAACATCCCTCACCATACCTGATCATTACGTTCTCACCTCCTTTGATGTAGAAAGCCTATTCACTAACATACCTTTAGATAAAGCTCTCCTCATTATAGATAACAACTGGCCACTCATAGAACCCCATACCTCTCTCAATCGCACCTCTTACCTCCAATCCTTAAACCTCTGTTGTGAATCAGGCTACCTTACCTTCCATGGCCAGTTCTTTAACCAAATTTCTGGACTTGCCATGGGAAATCCCCTCGCTCCTGACCTCTCCAATATTGTCTTAAACGATCTTCTGGATTCCATTCTACCCCAATTCCTTAACGATGTTATCTTCATTAAGAAATATGTGGACGATCTCCTCCTTATCCTAAATCCCACTATTATTCCTGAATTATTATCATCTTTTAACTCATACCATCCCCGCCTCCATTTCACAGTTGAACTTGAATCCAATAAATCATTACCATTCCTTGACCTCCGTATCATTAGAAATCCTGACCACACCTTATCCACAGATTGGTATACCAAACCCACCTATTCTGGCAGACTCCTCAATTATTACTCCCAACATCCGCACCACCAAAAAATAAACGTCGCCAAAAATATTATCCGCCGTGGCCTATCCCTCTCTGACCCATGCTTCCATAAAACTAACATCCACCGCATCCAAAATATACTTTTAAAAAACAATTTTCCTCTCCATATTATTAATAAACTCATCCAAGACTATAAAAAACCCCCCAACCCCACCTTGTCTCCACACCCTCCCTCTAACCCAGTATACAGATCCTTGCCATATATACCCTCCCTCTCAAATAATATTCAAAAATCCCTACGTTCCTCTATCCCCAACTTACGTTTAGCATTCAAATCCCATAACAAACTTTCCAAAATCTATACCCGTGTTAAAGATCCCATTCCTGTTATACAACGCTCACAAGTTGTCTACCTTATCCCTTGCTCCGCTCCAAATTGCAACTCTTCCTATATCGGCGAAACTAAAAACTTACTTAAAGATCGTATTTCCCAACATAAATATTCCATTTCATCCAATAACCCAACCGCTTCCAAACTCTCTGACCATGCCCTATCTTTAAACCACATTTTCAACTTCGATAACACGTCTATCCTATCTTCCTTTCCCAACTATGAAAAACGCATTCTCTCGGAAACCATCCACATCAATTTAGATTCTTCCGCCGTCAACCTTAAGTCCGATTCACATCACCTATCCTCAATTTATTCCCAAATTTTTAATTTACTAAAAACTCCTTAATTTTCAAATCATTTTTTATAATCACATCACCTATCCTCAATTTATTCCCAAATTTTTAATTTTCTAAAAACTCCTTAATTTTCAAATCATATTTTATTTCTCTCCTTTTACGGCCCGTTTCTGTATATTTTTTCTTTTCTAGTATTTTATTTCTTTACTCCCCTTTTTTTTCTTTAACTTTATTTTTTATTTATTTTTCACATTTTTTACGCGTCCCCATATTTCCCCATATTGCCCTTTCCCTACTTTTTATATTTTTATTTTTTTTTTTTTTTTTTTTATTTTTTTTTTTTTTTGAATTTTTTTTTTTTTTTTTTTGCTACTTTGACCTTTGACCGACAGAGATCGCGGCCAGCGCTTCCGTCGTTTAACGGTTTTTTCCGCGTCAGTTACTCATTGTCCCAGCAGCCATTCGTATCGGGTTCGTACTGTCTCTTATTATTTATATCTTCTCTTCATCTTTCTCCATCTCCTTCCTTCACACCTATTTCTCCCATCATCACTTTTAGCATCCATCATAGTTTTAATTAAACAGTTCATGTTCACAGAACATCATTATTTTTTATAATATATCTCTATTCACTTACTGATATCTTATATCTCTCATGTATTGTTCCTTGTATTCTTTCATCTTTATTTATATAACTTCATACCTAATGTATACCTCTATATAATATCTGTATTCCTGGATACAATATCTGCTATATAATGTATAGTGTATACCCTTATATAACATTTATACCTTTACATAACTTCTGATACTTATATTTTTAAAAATTTTCTTTATATCTCACTTCTCGGCCTTTCATACTTTAGATTCCTTTTCTTTACGTTCTATAATATATTCTTCTCGATGTATTATTAGGTATCATATTTTTAATTCATGTTCTCTCATTGCACTTATGATACTCCCCATGAGTCCATTTTCATACTATTGTTTCCTTTGCAATACATTTCTATCTTTATTATACTAAATTGTCCATACTCATTATATTCATATCTTTTTCATTTTATTTTTTTTCTGTTTAACTTCATTGCTCTCTTTGTATTTTTTTGCATTATCACCTTTCTATCCATCTACCATGTAATCATCTTTATTCATACACCTATATACATTATTATATATATATATTTTGGATATATATATTCATATACCTTCATATATCCTTTCATTATATATCATTTTTTTATATCTCTACTTTTTTGTTAATTTTTCTGTACCTCTATTTTATGTATTTTTACAGTCTATTCTGTTTTTTGTCTGTTTTCTCATAGCCCTGAAGATGACCTACATAGTAGGTCGAAACGTCGGCACTTAAAATAAAATAGTTTCACCTATTTTTGCGTGTTTTCTTGACTGCACCCCCAACTATCAACATCCTATGATATATATTATAGTTATGTCGTTGGTATTGGCATTATGTTACCGTTGATGTATAATATAAGAATACAACATTTTTCTTTGGACAATAGTTTATTTAAATCTATTTGGACCTTGGACCGAAAACCCCGCAACCTGGTCACAATAGCAAGCCCTAAAATTAAATAATATAAATTGTTGTATAATAACAATTCGATTTATTTTAACTCTATTAATACATAGTTTCTTTAATATTTTATGCTTAAAGTATAATATTATATGCCTAAAGAAATACAATTAAAAGATACCAAAAAAAGGTAATGAGGAAGTATGTACTCTAAAAGCATCAGTTGAGAGAAATTTAAAGCTGAAATAAATTAAATTAGAACGAAGCTTGAAAACTTGGAGCAATCTCATAATTTATTTTTCAAAACGAAATTCTAAAAAATAGTGAGCCTACAGATTCAAAAAACAAATATACCAATAGAGTGAAGGACTTAATACTATTTAACTTTAGCAAGCTACTTGATGAAACACCTATTCTATCGGAAGAAGCGGTAGTCTTTAAGCATGAGGTAAGCCCTTCAGAATCCTTTAAGCATTGGTAAAATAGGAAATAAGAGCAAAGAAGAAACCGAAGAACAATTAATGAAAAAAGGAAAATTCATTCACAGGGTTCGTTAGATATTTTTCTACGCCTAAGATCTCACTCTCTCGGACGGCAAAAATAAGATTGAGCAACCTCAATAGTTCGAATCACTCAAAGGCTAAAGACAAAGGCGTTAATAATGGTTATGATTTGGAAACAAATACAGTATTAAGGAAAAGTTCGTTAGAAACTAAATCAAATTAAAATCTGAAAAGAAGGAAATTAAAAAAAAAAAATCAAATTCAGGAAGGAGTAGGTTCGACCAAAGTTGGCAATACAAATGGAACAATTAATTTCAAATCAATCAAAAATTTCAGAACAGACAGCAATTAAAAAATACAGCTCTAACACCCTCAACGTTGCCAGGAGAGGACAGGCTAATGGAATTTGAAACGGCCATAAATAAAATAAAATGTGACATTACTGGTTTATATGGCCAGTGTGGGACAAGATTTTTAATTTCAAAAAAATTTAAAAAACAACATTGTAAAATTTGGAGAGACTAACTTTAGAATTGCCACCTTAATTCTACCTCTGGGATAAAGTAAAATTATCACTTTGGTTCAGGTTTATGGTCCCACTGCAGAGTCCCCAGAACAAGATAATGACAATTTCTAGCCTAGCAGGATAAACAACTAAGTAGTAATAATGGGAGATTTCAATGGGCGTGTTGGAAAGAGAATTGTTGGAGAAGAAGCAGTATGGATAGCCAGAGACAAAGAACCATGGAAGGAACTGTGGAGAGAAAAAGCGAACCCTACTTCCCAATAGGAATTGGTCTCCAGTGAAGTTAGACCATTACTCCTTAAGGGGAAGGCCTATATAAATTAACGGGGAAAAAAAAGTTCATAATTTAGTATAAAATTGTAAATAGAATAAAAGTATTATGTAAAATCCTGTTATTTTTTGTAATAAAAGGCTTTATTTATTCATTCATTCATAAGTAATAGTTTCAATATTACTCATTTGGGAATGATCAGGCTATTGATGATCAGGCTATAATTGGGAATGATACTAGATATTTGGGTGATTAAAAAACATCTAATAAAGGTATTCCAAAAAAAAAAGAAAAAGAAAATTCAGTGAGAGAGAATGGTCGTGCTTTTTTATATGATGATGTTGAGAAAACTAGGATTCGCATTCTAAATGCAGATGGTGCTGACATCTGTCCCATTATGGAGAGGCCAACACACTTTCCACTCTGTTACCTTCGCGATGTGAAACTGGATAAGCAACCCAGGTGTATATCCTAACTCATTACACGTGTTTCCCTATCTATCTCATTCCACTCAACTCACAAAGCAAGCTAAAGGTTCTCAAATGTTGAATATTCTCGTTGATTTAGGGAAATTTATAGTTTGCGAACTATTTATTTATCGGGTATAGAACGGTAACATAACGATGTGTATGTATATATTGTTATACAATATAAAAGTATAGGTATATATCGCATTGTAAGTAAAATCTAAAAATAAATAATAATGTACAAAACTATCCATGCATAATTATAAATAATATTGTTAAGCAAAATCACCTCTTTTCGAAAATGTTCATTCATGATTAAATGATTATACAGATTTCCAAGAATACTCAGAGTGATATTTTGAGTACGTCTTCGTTATTATTAGATAATGCTTTGATTAATGATTTACAACATCCTAAATCCTTGGCCAAATAATCTCCAAACACAATTGATGGCTGTACAAGAACTAGGTTGTAATGGTAGTATTTCGGTTAAAAATGGCGCCCATTATTAAGGGAAAAAGTCCCCATTCTTAAGGGGTAATATGGGCCAGACCGCCGCAAGGAGTACAGGGGAGTGTTTAAAATTTATATAATTAGGTACACATTTATACCTGCTTATCAACTCCTGTATTGCTTTTATTTTTTTGATTTATTTAAATATCCTTTATTGCCTTACGGCAACACGGGTTTTGACAATAATAATTATTACATAATATTAATTATCACTCAATAATTGTCCTCCTGTATTAATTATGAGGTTAAATAATTTTATCGGCGCTTTTTGACTCATTATTTATAATTAGAAATTTAAAAAAAAATTATCACAGAAAGTATGTCCTCAGGATTTCTTCACCATTTTTCGTAAAAGATAACTATGTCTATATTTATTTTTTTCTTGAGCATAGTTTCTATTGGCTAATCGCCTAACGTTTATTCTATATTGAATTGTACAACCGTTATTTCTCTCTTATTACCAGTTTCTTGTCAGTGAACTCGGAGCTGGAGGCCATTGCTCATCTATGGTTACTGAGCTGAATTTTAAGTAGCCTCTCCTTCCTTACCTAGTAATTACTGGATAGAGATAATGTTCCTTCCTCTAAAGCATGAAAGCGTGTAAAAACAATAAAAATCAAGTAAAAATAGTTTTTTGGTCCATTTCTGATATTATTTTTTATTATACTCGTTAAAATATTCCATTACCTATAATAATAAGCAATGAGTAATAGTCAACTAGAATATGAATTTACTTGTTTTTTCAATTTTTTTGAGACAGTAAATTGATTTTTTGTTTTATTATATTTCGTTGTGTTCCTTTGGTTAAACAGTTATGGATTTAAATTAAAAAACGGTAAAGTAATGACAAAAAAGAAACATATAATTACAGTAATTATTTCAAGTAAAAGGGAATTGACCAAGACCTGTAATTTTCGTTGTGTATGTCAAGGACTCTCAAGTGCTACTGGTTTTGCACTTTTATTTCTTCCTTTTTAACGGGTTATGGAACGCGGAATTCTTTGAATGTATGTGGGATAGAAAAGGTGAAAGTGTTTTATATCGCAAATGTTTCGAATGATTTGGGGAAAAAAATGTTAGAACTTCCATGTTTATTGTTAATAATGGTGGTATATTAAGGGATAAAGTGGTCCGGGTGGAGGTCAATATATTCTCTTATATATGGAGAACTGTTTATTTGGAAGCCGGCGTTTCGAAACACACTGCAGGTCTTCTTCAGGGCTATTATAGTAGGATCACACTTGACACTAGTATATTGGTAGTATACTTTGTTTACATTTTTTTAACATTGATTTATATATTTTATTTTCATTAAATTTTAAATTAACTATCTCGTGTGAAAATACCGTAAATACACTCTTGCAATGCAATTTTATAAAATCGAAAAAATATTGAGCCGCTTTACTCTAGCCTTCATTTATTATCAAATCACATTTTATTTAAGATATAGATATAGATATTATATGCCGACAAAATTATGATTATTTTTTATCAATATTAAAAAAAAAAAACCTCTGAAAAAATGTACAACACAACCAATTCACTAGTTGACGATAATATTAATATTTTGCTTCGCGAAACAAAAGAAAAACAAATACTAGTTTTGATAAAAATACGATTTATTGTTTTATTTATTTTATTTTTATTGAATAATTAATGATAGGCCCAAGTCTCATTACGTGATTGCCGATTTAGCATAACTGATGAAATTTGGTCAAGTTAATTTACATTCTATGTTATACTAATTATTAAATTAAATAAGGATTACAACCTGGACAAAAATTGTGCTACTACAACCCATGAAGTTTTCTGTATAGAGTTCAGAACTCAACAGCCTAGTTTTCCCCCTAATCAAGGCCACCCACTTTATAGAGGCTGGGTAACCCCCTATAGGGTCTGTAGATCCCGCAGGGTATATTCATGGCTGTTAACAAAAATTAATCTGCCATAGCTGCATTTCGGAACCTTTGACTTAGCAATTCTATACACTCTTTCAGAGCTACCCCATTTCCGAATAGGAAGTTCATTTCCTATAAAGTTGTTAAAAAGACCTGGAAATATTAAACTAATTTTCAATAATTTATTTATTATTCTTAAAACGTGAAAATTACATTAACAAAGTGTAAAGTTATGTGTTTTTCTTCTGATTTTAAATACTTTGTTATCACTTATTGTATTGTTTAGTTGAAGGTGATTTTGTTTTTGTTAAATTTCAATATGACTACAAGTACCAATTGGTACAGTAATTCCTTACAAGTACCAATGTATTGAACTCATTTTTAAAGATATTTTTCTAGCCTGTCTCGTTTGATATGTTTTATACTAATGAAGAAAACTCACATTTAATCATATTTTCTCAAACTTGTACTAGGATTTTTTTTTTAATAAATTTCATTAATAGCCGTGCTTTCAAATATTATCAAAAGCTGGCAAGAATGGCTAATTTCTGTTAAATTCGTACATTCGCGTGGCTGTGAATATAGTAATCGTATCAAAGGAAACAACAAGCACAGACGAGGACTGAGGTAGGCGACCTTGGCAGACGCCACATCTGTCAGCGACGTCCTCAGTTATTTCCATATGGAGTTTTTTTGCTACGGTTATATGGTACATTGCTACACAGCGTAGTTAGTAAAAGTGTATTGGTACTTGTCTGTTTTGCCGTCCGTTGACATCACCGCTCAGGTGTCACTTACCTCAACTATTTCGACCATGTCAGGTTATGGTCCCTGCAATGAATTTCAAATAGGCATTGCCTTTCATTATGATAGAACAGATTTTTAGGAAATGAAATAAATGAGAAACATGTGAAGAAAAACCAAAACATTTATCACAAACAATATTCATTAAAAAGAATAATATCTTCCAGTATAACATGAAAAGCGTGTCGTCCCTCTAACTTTGTTCTCCACATGAACTCCCCCAAGTAAGAGTCTATATATTGTCTATTAGTGTCTCTTCTTCTCTTGTTTCTCCACTTACTTAAAACATTATGCCCGTTTTCACAAGACACTTTCTTAGGAATGACATTCCGCTCCTGAAAAAGTAGAAGAGCTGATTTTTCATCAGTGACCGTGTGAAAAATCTTCCTCAAATTCCAAGTCATATTGAAATTTAACAAAAACAAAATCACCTTCAACTAAACAATACAATAAGTGATAACAATACACATCGGAAAGGGTACGATAACAGTGAAAGATTAGTTAAGAAATGTGATACCCGAGCGCTGGTGTCAACGGACGGTAAAACAGACAAGTACCGTTTTATTTTATTGAAAAAAAATGATAAGTTGATTTGAAAATAAATTGTCTAGACAGAAAATTTGTATTTATTTATTTTTCATTAAGTCATTGTTACAGTTAAACTTCAAATTTTAAACTATTTTCCAGTTTCGATGAAATTTCTAAGGACATGTTTTTCTGTCATAAATGGTTTCTTGAAATATTTTCTACACAAATGCAAAGTATTCAGTGTGAAAAATACAAATTTCCGTTTTCAATAGCGACTGCTTTAAGATTGGTAATTAATATGTAAGTCAAATAGAGGCATATCTAAGGCACAACACCACATATGAGTAAAATACGTTTGACGGTACGCACTGGTTTTGTGTGAAATTTGAAACAGTTTTTCCACTCTCCTGAAAAGAGGTGTTTTTCACTTTCAATACTTTGTATTTATACTGATACTATCGAAGCATATATCAAAACTCATTTCAGTGTGGTCAACTTAAATGATTTTGTTTAATGGAAATAACAAATAGTATCACTAGAATAGATTAGGACCCTCTGTGCGAACTTTTTTGGAGTGAAAAATTTAAACATCTGAGTTATTATTATTTAATATTACTGCGAACTTAGATAATATAATAAAAGCGGTACTAAATGCACATTACAATGATGATCTCGGTGGAGGTCAATGAAAAAATATCTTAAATAGAGATGACCTATTTATTTGAAACAGACATTTCGATCCGTATTGTAGGTCTTCTTCAGGGATGGATAGACAAGATGCAAACCAATTAAAGTAAAATAGAACAATTATTAAGAATGATATAGATAAAATAATATGTAAGAATAAAAAAATATTAATATTGAAAAGGGAAAGGTAAAAAGAGACCTTACATAAATGTTAAGACCGTGGAAACATTTCCAACGAAAAGCCCAGGAAAAATCATAGATATTTTCAATTTCTGTTTTTAGTTTTGGAGACTTAAGGGCTTTTCGTTGGAATTTTCTCACGGTCGTTATAAAAAATTATTTGAGTAAACCAGATACAAAAGTAGGGGGTGATTTAAATTATAAAATAAAATAAAGTTCTTAATTAATATGTCGACTGTTAATTTTTGAATATATGATTGCACTAAAATATTATATTTGCAATACATTTATTTTCCCTTCTTTGACAATTAATATATAATAAATATATTTTGTAAGTGTGAAGAATCTCGCGGACCAGAAAAATGTTTAAGGAAGGCATTTGTTTATCTACACCTGCGTTATATATTTCCATACAAATACAATTCTATCTTTTTTATGAGTAAATAAGACTTAACTCTTTTTTGGTGATCTGACTGCTAAACTAGATATGGGAAATTTATTGCAGTAGTCAACAGTTGAATTCAGTGAAGATTTATTTATTTTTTTTTTTTGTAATAGTCGAGTGAAAGCTTCATTTCCTAAATGTGTTTGATCCTGTCTTTGTAAATAGAATGTTTGATGTTTTGGTACTGTTAAGCAGTAGCATATCATGACGGCTGAAAGTATCAAGGTGTCACTTAAACAAATTCGTGACTGTTGCAGCTACGAATCGAATCCTACAGCATGTTGAAATGTATTTTCTGCCAGACCCACGGGATATACAAGTTCATCTTCCTGTGTGAAGAAAATTGGATTAATATTTGTCTGTAAAAGTTGAGGAATACAAAAAAGTACATATAAGTATTCCACTTAGAGGATTTATTTTAGGAAGGATTTATTGTCGTTGAACAAACTCGACCATCGTTCATTCAGTAATTTTTTTTATTGCTTCGAATTAAAGAACGTTTTATTTTGTATACGATACCTGTTGAGTTAAGACCGGCTATATCTCATTGATAAATAAATAACAATGATCAAGAAATAATTGTATACTCGTGTTTCCATTTACTCGTTCATCTTCGTTGCTTTGATACCACCGCCCGGAATCTCTTCCGAACCTTCAGAGGCGTGTTAGGTCGGAGTCCGTGTCGAATGTACACAGCATTATCATTTTTATTTTTATTGTGATTGGAAACGACAATAGTCAATTTCTTCAGGTCATGCCGGAGTTCTTTTATCTTAATGAAAGGCCCACAATTACTCTTGAGATTACTATACGTTAGTTTTTTATCTTATTTTGGAAGAGCGAAAGAATCTGCTGCACCGACTCACAGTGATCTATTATAATTTTTTTTTTCAACCTAGTCATAACTTGTTCTTCCGATTTCAATGCTTCAGCTCCCAAATTAATAATTAAAAAAAAGTACCTTTACCACTATAACCCTTGAAAGGTTACATGGGTCCCGTACGTGGTAGAGACCGTTCTGTTTCTCGGATAATGGTTGTGTATAGAATTTATTATCCCTAGATCACGTTCCACCGCATGATTCCTCCCCTATTTTGGGTGCCCATTTTATAGAGCCTGGGTGAGCCCTAGAAGGGTTTCAGGTCATAAAGGATCCATCCCCGGGTGTTAAGCGATTAAATAAAACCTACCAACGCCGGATTTGAACCCGGGACCTACATGCACGCCATCTCATTGCTACCCGAATAAATATAGAATCTAATCTATCTAATTAATATTTGTATCTTAAATTGTCAATTGTACACAAAGAGTGAAATTATAACAGACTCTTCTCAGTGTGGCTATTTGAACAAACGCAACACACCACACTTTCGGACACTTTTTATTTTTGGAAAATTTATGAGTCACAGAACTGAAACAAAATCCAATAAAAATAATTCATTGATTCGATTTTTTTTTATAACAGTTAAAAAACTTTTTTTTCCCTTAAGTGTTTTATGAATGTATCTTATTTTAAACCCTCTTAAATGATTAAAATGTTCGAATAATTCAATAGTGTTGGTTTTAATAACAGTTATTTAAAAAGGTGTTATTTCACTTACTATTTAAATTTATATTGTTATATCAAATTAAAAATTTCTTTGAATAATTCAAATATTCAAATAATTTTAATAATAATATATAAAATGGAGTTACTTAAGTTGCGTTATTTGCTATTAAATTTTATTTTGTTAAATTATTGACAATTCGCGACCATGTTGGACTGAGACGCCGCGCCGACCGGATCGTGTTGAATTTCCACGTCCACAGCTTCGCGTTCGCGTTCGCTTTGAATCGCCAAAGTAGGACGTAGGGTTAGGCGTTACAATCTTAGCATGCATGACCTGGGCCTCTGGCACCATTCTTCCTCATTCTTCGACGTCTCCAACGAAGCTCTTCCAATTTCCGATTCCCATCTTCCCTACGTCGAAGATCATCAATCCACCGACGCCTCAGTCTGCCCACTTTCCTTTTTCCTCCTGGTATACCATTCAGCATCATTTTAGGCAGCCGATAGGGCTCCATACAAGAAATTACATTGATCGTTAATTCGATATACATTGTCTACTAAAGCGTGAAATTTTGTTGTTGATAAACTTATTAAAAATTAATTATTAAAATGCATTATAGGTGAGGAGATTTCATTTTTTCACGTCAAGCTTTTGTTCAGCTTAGATAATCAGTGTTAGTTTTTATGTATTTCTGATGATCTAGTACAGTGATCATCAATTACATTTGGTCAGGGTCCATTTTGGATTTTCTAATGTCCACCGCGTGCCGGACACTAATATTACAATCAAATACTGATATTCGAACTCACTCGCTAAACTCAGTACAGGGTGAATAAAAGTTTGTCTTAATTTTGAAGTAGTAGGTTATCATCCGCAATGTCCGCTATAAATTTTTTATTAGTATCTAAATACAGTTTTTACTGTATTTACTTACAACTAAAAAGTTGATTCGCGGGCCATTCCAAATGAGTTCGCGGTCTGGATCTTGCCCGCGGGCCGCCATTTGAGGACCACTGATCAAGTATCATACTTTACTTGTTTCGGAATAATGATGTATTAATAAACTATTTTATTATTAATACATCCAAAATCCTTCGTAAAATCCTCAACGCTCCTTATTTTGTTAAGAATAAAGTCATCCATAACGACTTTAATGTCCCATTTGTTGTTGATTTGGCCCAAACCCGCTATCTATCCTTTCATAACAAACTTCATTACCACTCAAACCCTCTAGTTTCAAACCTAGCTTCCTCTTCGATTCCCGATAATCCTCCGAGGCGTCTGAAAAGAAGATGGCCACGTGACCTTCTTTGTTGAACTAGTGATTTGAGTACTACCAGTGGGTAGTTTCTCAACTTGCCATTAACTCATGTCATTTTGTATCACATAGCCTATTTACTTGATGTATTTTTTTATACAGTTGTAAATATCAATAAATAAATTTAAAAAAAAAATTATTAATACAATGTCAATAAGAAGAGGTCATTTTTTGCATTCAGAACAAGGGAAAGTAGCAATATAATTAAAAATATCTTGAATAATATTAGTTGACTTTATAGCAATTTATAAGAAAATGGTCCGGGTGGAGGAAAACAATCTATTAAATAGAGAGAAACAGCTCTCCAGAACTAGAAGAAATAGTTCTCCCTATTTAAGAACATTTTTGACCTCCATCCGGACCATTTTATTCCTCATAAATAAAATATAGAATTTGGGCCCGGCTTTCTTCGATCACTATGTGACCAAAATGCGTAATAACCTTCGCCCGATAGCAATCTACGGTAGCCTACAGCAAAAGGTTAGTACACACAGAGTGCCCGATTTTGGGAGGATTGGCCAAGACCTACAAAACAAAAAAAGGAGAAACAAGATCGACATCCCTCCTCCTTTCATAAGTTACTATCTTCAAAGAAAGACACATACATTTGTGGCTGTAACTCACTACAAAGCAGAACTTCCTTATTATTGTACTTAATTTCAAATTGAATATTAAAATATTTTTCCACGACGGTTATTTTTCTGATCTACTTATTTAAAAAATAACTACTGTAAAAACAGGATTGAGGCGTTGTTGTGGAAGAGGTATTTTTTTTAAAAGAAAAGGCTATAATTAATCATTCTAATAGGGTAGAAAGATTAGCTAGTCAAAACTGGGTTTAGTTTCTCTGAACTATGCTAGTCAGTATTTTCCAATCAAATAAATTTTCATTTTTAGTTGTCACAGTTGCGTCTGTATTAACCAAATACAATTTTTAGTGTAGAATAACAATTTTTACGAATTATCTATATATTAGGCAATCCTAAAATTTATTGTAAAGGTATATATTATATATATATATATATATATATATATATATATATATATATATATATATATATATATATATATGTATGTATATATATATATATATATATATAAATAAATTAAAGAATTCCAAACGATGAATCACTATATATTAGGCAATCCTAAAATTTATTGTAAAGGTATATATTATATATATATATATATATATATATATATATATATATATATATATATAAATTAAAGAATTCCAAACGATGAATCACTTTTTAAAAAAACTCTTTATTGAAGTAAATAACACAAGGTACAACTTAAAACACTACGCACTTAGTCTAATGAGCTATGGCGACTAACTACGACTGCAACTGCAACTTTTACTAATTCAGGAACTGTTATATTAAGTTGGGACACAGTTTCTAATTTAAAATCATTATAAATAGGTTTAAATACATAGTTAAAATTATGATACTATGTTTTGTTTAATAGAGGAATACAGTCATAAGTATTAGCGTTAAAAAGTGCTACATTTGGTAAAAATATGGTTTCATTATGGCAATCTTTGATTTTGCGTTAGTTAGCAAAAATATAAACTCTTAAATATTCGTTAAATCAAATGTTAGTATTAGTAGTAATGTAATTACAATTGTTATAAGTAGCGTTATAGATAATATTTTCTATACATGAATCAGCTATAAGTTTAAGATTATTACAGTAATAAATGGAGTAAAAGATTCAATTTCCTTGATATAAAAATTCATTTTTCTTAATAATTAATTCATTAGTAATATCTGATACCTTATAAATATGTATGTCATTATAATTATTTTTAATTTGAAATGGCACTGGTACTATAAGGTATCCAGTATACGCTCTTTCATGAATAGGTAATTTAACGAATACATGGAATGTTTTATTGTAGAATGAACAATAGATTTCCGTATTATCCCAAAGGATGTTATTATCTCGAGTTACGAGTGTTACATTTGTTGGTATATTTTTTACAATATCATTCAGCAGTTTTGAATGAATTAATCCTGTTTTACAGAATTAATTTCCATTGAAATCAGTAATTCAGATAGTTTCTTCTCAAGAAGTTGAATATGAGTTCAAAAGTCATAAGCTTTTTCTGTAATAGTTATGTCAGAAATTCCTTGTTGAGTTTTGAAAAAGTTTTTATTTATTTTACTAAGGTCTTTATTAAATTTGTGGATGAGTTGTTTATTTGTGTTGATAAGATTTAAATCGTTGGTATCTGATTGTTTATTCGCGGTTATAATTTGTTGTATGCTTTTATCATAATGCTCTTTGTCATTGGCATCCATATTTCCGGTGAGCCATGATATAGCGTTTCTTAAACCATTAATAAGTCCTCTTTTCTTTCAGTGATTGTAATTTAGTCACTCACTTTGGTCAGTTAGTGTTTGGCTTATCGTTACGAGTACATCATAAATGTTACTTTGTTTATACTTATAAAGATTTTGGTTAAGGTTATTAATTTCTACTCTAAGAAATCTAGTATTATAATAATGGTATGTTTCGTAATATTTATCTTTGATTCTAATATTATTTACTGTGTAGTGAAGTATACCTTTGGAATGCGTTAGGTCTTGAATCTGAAGACAATTAGTCATCGCTACACCTAGGAGTTGAAGAATGATGTTCCTGATCATCATCTGTAACAGGAGTTGTGAAATTTTTCGTTTTCTTTTAACAATTTGGACGTTTGGCATTATTAATATGGGTTTTATTAATTTTAATTCTGTCATATAAAGGTTTATTTTTGTTCTCCTCAATTTCCATTGGTCTTCGCGATTCTTATTTAACATTTCAGTTCTAGTTTCCTTTCCAATAACAATTTTATTATTAATATGGTTTTCTAATTTTGGTAAATGATCAAAATAATTATTGGTATAAATTTCTTGTATATCATTAGTTTTATAATAATTTTTAAATTTTCCAAATGTTATTTCGTTTGGGGACATTTTTAGTTTTAATTTAATGAATTATTGTATGCGATAGTACTTGTATTGATTAGTTTATCTACTTTTATGTTTTTATTTTGGTTTAGATTTATTCTTAAGATTTCGACGTAGGTCGAATGACATTTATTTAATAATCCCAGTGAGTTTGAGTGTCCTACACTTGTATAGTGAATTTCACAATCAATGGCTTTACAAAATTGTTGTATTAAACTATTGTTAAATTCTAAACCCGAATTACAGGTTCGGTGATACCGAATTCTATCTGGTGATGGATATAGTGCTATATATTTTTCTAAGACATTCATTATACTCATAGCGTTTTTACTTGGAATGATCTGAGTAAACAATCTTTTTGAAAATACATCTATCCTTGTGAATAGAATAGTAAAGAATAACAAGTCTATCATGATCGCTTCGAACGGTCGTTCTGGTGTTGGGGGTAATTATCCCGTAATACTTTAGATATACTTCGGAAATAATTTTCATAAATTTGAGTGGCTGATTTTATATTAGGTTCATAATAAATGCCATTTGTCTTATTTGGTTCAAGGATTTCTTGTAAAATTTCTGGAATTTGATCTATATCATTCATTTTTATTTCAAATCTTTTTTTATTGAATGGTTTTGTAAATTTTATTTCTTTTGCTCCTCTTTTAATAATTATTTGACGTTTTTCAACATTTAAACATTTGTCTTTTTCTACAATCCTAATTTGGTTATTAGATAAAAGTTGTGAATGAATAGTTTCACCTTAGGAACAGGCTTTAATTATTATTAATATTATTTTTATATAACTGTTTATTTGTTGTTGCTTAGAGGCGTAAAACCCTAGGGTCATCAACGCCTGTAGATTTTTGATTTTTATAATTATTTATCTTTAAAAAAATAATAATTAAATAAAAATTAAAATAAAAAAAATATTCATATACACACACATACTAATAAATAATACATCTATAATAAGGAAATGAAACAATCGGAAAAAACAACAAATGCATCTATAGCAGGGACAATGGAGGATCAAATATTGGTTATTAATTTAGAGTTTGTAATGAATTTCACCACTTTGTCGATTTCAGATTTGCTGTCTCTAAGTGCTTCTCTAACATCGGGTGGTATTTTAAGCTGATTTAGTATTTTTTTATAGGAGTAGCATTTCTCAAACATATGTCTGATGCAAAGATTTTTGCTACACCTAAGGCATATCGGTGGTGCATCCCTTGTAATAAGATGTGCGTGGGTAAGCCGGGTGTGTCCTATTCTAAGGTGAGCAATAGCCACCTCTTCATGGCGTTTACTGCGATTAGATGTAGCCCACGGCTTTACTTCCCTTTGTATATATTTCAATTTACTGGCTGGACTTTCATCCCACATTGCTTGCCATCTTTTGTCTATACATTCTTTAAGGGGGCGAGCAAGTTCTTGGGCGGTTAGAATAGCTGTGCCTCTTACTTGGGAGGGTTAGAGCTGCTCGAGCAGCTTTGTCAGCCATCTCGTTCCCGACAATACCCACATGTCCCGGGGCCCAGATGAAGAATATTTTTTTGCTTATGTGATTTAGCATTATTATATTCGTGAATGCGTTGGACTATGGGGTTATGTTAGTACATATTGTTCAATCCCTGGAGGGCGCTCATTGAATCGGAAATTATTACTATATTGTCGGTTTGTATATTTGTCATGAATGTATATTTGTCGGTTTGTATATTGTATATAATTGTTCTTATATCTATTATTTATGGTATAGTTTTATATTTCTATTATTAATTATTTATTCTATATTTATATTTATAAGCTTTAATTGTTATCATTTTTGATTTAACTTTATATAATTTATATTCTTATTTCTACTATTTATAGTAAACTTTTATATTAATTCTTCATTCTATTTTTATATTTCTAAGCTTTAATTTAATTAATATTTATTTTTATAGTTACAATATTTTAATAGTCACTGTATTTAATCTTAATTTTAATTATGTTAAACCAAATTAATATCCGTTGTCCAATGCCTGTCGTTTGATTTATAAAATATTCCATTCGGTTATCAATGCTTTAAAATCTTTTCTTGACCTTCCCCCTTTCCGTACATCCGCGGGGTTATAGTCCAGTAAATATAAATTTGACTAATGAGAGCTAGTCGGCTATAAAGTTGTATAAACCTTTATTTTGGCACCCTAAAACTTGTCTCAAAACCTACTTATCGTAGGGTGTCCGCGACTACAGTTATTCCAAGGCCAAAGGGCAAAAAATCGATTTTTTACATATGTATTGCAAATATCTCGTTTCCTATAGGTTTTATGCTATTTGTTTTTATTATAAATATTGTAGAAGATTAAATTTTCTACAACTTTCGTTATACATTTTTTTTATATCATAACCCGTTTCGAGATAGAGGGCGCTCTGGTGGAAGATTTGATAACTGCACAGCTTCATTCAGTTTTGTTAGCTTGATGAAATGTGCATAGCGAAGACGATCGATACAGTCCTCAGATTTTCGATCATTATAGATTGCCAACAAGGTTCGCATTCCATTCTCAAATAATGATTGAACCGAGCAGTTTTCTTCTTCAAATGCTGCAGCAATTTGATCCAAATTCGGAATTTCCCGATTGTTTTTACAAAAGTTTTTTTTCCTTTTCTAAAGAGCGCAGAAGTCGTGCGTGAAGAAACAATATGTGTTTTTAGAACGAAGATATCCATCAAAACTTTTGGAAGAGTATATTTCACTTTTTACATTTCCTTTGCCAACTTTTTAGAAGAAAATATCTTGTTGATGATATAAGGTACGCCCAATTATAATTACAAGTAAATCTATATCATCTCCTATTATAACAGCAATTTTTGACGTGTAGATTCATCAATAGCTATAATTATTCATTATAACGTAATAGTTAATAAAAAATGGAAATTATTTAGAATTATATATTTATAAATAATTTATAAACTTTATACGGCGTGTTTTTAATCGGGACTACAGGTTGACCTCGAATGACACTCATACTCTAAATAGTTAATTACTGCGCGCGCTCTGCCCTCTATCTCGAAACGGGTTCAAGATATAAAAAAAATGTACTAACAAAAGCTGTAGAAAATTTAATTATCTATAATATTTATAATAAATACAAATAGCATAAAACCCATAGGAAACGAGATATTTGCAATAAATGTGTAAAAAATCGATTTTATAAACGAATATCTGTAGTCGCGGACACCCTACGATAAGTAGGTTTTGAGACAAGTTTTAGAGTGCCAAAATAAAGGTTTATACAACTTTATAGCCGACTATCTTTCATTCCGAGGTGAAACCCCTAATTTGACTGGACTATTACTCCTAAACAAAATTTGATGTGCTTTCTTATTGTTACCTACATCTCATTTATTTTTATTTAATTTGTTTTTATTTATTTTCTTTAGTTTATTATAATATTAGGGTACTTCTCTGTTTTATTATTAATAGTATAAAATAAACTTTTTGATAATTTTATATTAGATATAGCAGACAAATTGGCCGAAGTCCCTTGTCCCTTACTTGTCTTTTTCGCGTTTTCATATAATTTCATTATTCTCTTTTAACATTTCTATTACTTTACTATCGTCGATTTTATTATTACTTGTAATAGTTTTTACTTCTTTATTGTCATTGATTATTTTAGTACTTGCAATATTTTTTACTTCTTTATTATTGTCGATTATTTTAGTCTTTGTAAAATTTTTTACTTCTTTATTATCGTTGATTGTTTTATTATTTGTAATATTTTTTATATCTTCGCTATCATTATGTTCATTCCGAATAACATTTCTTATTTCGTTTTTATTATCCATTAAATATGTTCCGTTTTGATTTGCAATAAAAGGAAACTTCTTTTTGTTAATTAATATGTGATTTTCTTCAATTTTCATTTTCAATTTTTTTATGGTTTCGTAACCTTAGAGTAAATCAAATCAATAACACTATCGTTTATACCTAAAAGTTTCATAGGCTGAATTAAAATTACGTTCTGACCTTTATCTACCCCAGTGGGTGTTTTTATCGTAAAATCTTCTGGACGTAATCTAATATATATTTTTACGAAGTTAGGATGTACATAGTTACGAATTGACCCTGTATCTATTAACCATTGGTTTTTATGATTATCTTTAATATAAGGTAAATCTACATCTCTATGAAGCAATTCGAGAATTGAGGGTTGTTTTATATATGATCCGGTGGATCGTTGGAATGTTGGTCTCTGTCTAAAAAAGAATTTTTAAAATCTTCGAATTGTGAACTCAAGTGGTTTATCTGTTCTCGTAAATCACTATTTTCTCTAGACAATGTTTGAATCGTTTATTCACGTTCATCCTCTATGGTCGGACACCGTACGCATTAAAACTGTTTCCGGTCTCTCGAATTTAACAGGTTGTTCATACTTTTGATTATTATAGAATTGTCCCGATCTAGGTTTATTAAAATAATTATGCTGTGATCGTGGGTCCCATTGTTGATTATGAATCGGGCGATCTTGATTCATAGGGGAATTATACTGAGGTCTGTAATTGTTCTGAAATTGATTTTGTTGATAATACGGTTTCTGATTTCGTTGATTGAAATCGCGATATTAATTAAATTGGGGATTAAACTTATTTTGTGGGAGAAATTGTTTTTGATTATTATGAAATTTTTGTGGTTGTTGATTAAATTTATTTTTATTATAATTCTTATCTGGGTTTTTATAGTTCCTATCTGGAATATAAGGACCATGTAAACGAAATACTATATCAGAGAATGAATTTTGTAGTATATCACCGATGTCATCTAAATTATTATGTCCGATATGGTGTAAATAATTATTGAGTTCAGGATGTAGTTTTTGAATAGTATGGTAACAAATACTTTCATCGTGTTCTTGCATTACAAGTTCTTTATTAACTAATTGAAGATCAGCATAGATTAATATGGCTTAAGGGATGTTCATGTTGATAAGGCTGTCTGTTAATGATTTGTTGTCTGCTACGTGAACCGTGATATTTCTGTTTTAAATGTCGTGAATTGTTTTAAATACTTTTCCTTGCATAGATCCTTTAGCATTATGTGTTAATTTTACTTTTACTTGCATAAGAATGTCCTTATGATTTTCATCTTTAAAACTATTATTATCTTGACAATATTTTCAATATTGAGATATAGTATATTTTCAATATATTCCATAAGACCAATTGGGCTACCGTCAAAGTGTTGAATGAGTTTAACTTTTTCTTGTTTAAATTCAAAATTTGCCATTGTTATATCTGAATTATCTGTATTTTCAAATGGAATTTGTCTTATATTATTAAGTCTATCAAATATATTCATAAATGTATACTTGTATAATAAACTTATATATCTAACCTTGTTATATTTCTTCTCGTAATAGGTGGCTTAGTAAGTTTTATTCCCGCTTCTGCAATTCTCAATGTTTGATGACCTGAGTTGAATCTTGAAAGATCAGCAATTCCTCTTCTTCCCACAGTGTGTATGATAAGCAACCTTCACAGTAACTACGCTCGTGAAATACAGAGTGAAGGAAATAAGAACAGTTACTAAATAGTAAGTGTTATATGATGCTTTGCTTCAATGATGGACTGTCGATAGTTGATCAAAAAAAAGTCTTCAGTATTGATTTCTTCTGAAAAGTCCTCAGGTCCCTGTTCGGGCGCCAATTGAAGAATTCCAAACGATGACTCACTTTTTAAAAAACACTTTATTGAAGTAAATAACACAAGGTATAACTTAAATATTACCCACCTAGTCTAATGATATATGACTACTAACTACGACTGCAACTGCAACTCTTAATGTTAGGAGGAGGATTATATGGGATCTGTAAAGGGTATCGAGTCAGCAATGAGATAGTATATTGCGTGGGCCTTTAACTTATATATACATATATATAAACAATACATGAATGAACAATAAAATAAAAATCCTTCCAACTATAATTCTCCAAAATATTTTATTAAGTTTGAGGTTGAGATGACACCAATTTCAGAAATAGAACTGTGACAAAAAAAAAGAAGGCAGAATCATATCCCGATTTTCATTCACTCAATTTCAAACATTTTCATCTTGAAATATTATCAGAACCTTCTATTTAAATTTTTCTATAGATATTTCATATCAAATAAAATATCCAAAATCTTCAATCTTACGGTCAGTTTGATTCATTTAACGCCAATCAGACGATGCTACAGTGGGAGCCCTAAATTTTGCAAACCGCGATTTTTGGGATAGTTGGTTGTTAACCTCAATCCATATCATATCAGTATCCGTAAGATATCATAAATATATATATAAGAATATAAAGACATCGATAGTTTATTTATGTTTTCCACAAATTATGTACAAAGTCCTTTAACTTCCTCCTTTTTTTCATCTTGGCCTGAAATTGATATAGCATTGATTGTCGTACATAAGATCGTAGGACTGAATGTGCCTCGTCAATATGAAGTACGTGATGACATCGACCCCAATCAGGACATGGCGGGAACTGCTAGGTGGCCGTTAAGGGTTTGAGGGCCAATTATTTCCACATGACCTTCCACCCCTCCTAAGGGACAAGGCTCCTCGTTGAGTCCGTGTCGGAGTGGAATAAATTGCTCATTTCTTTTTAATATCTTATTTCACGTGTGTTTTTCACAAAACACAAAGCTTTACATTAATCCAACAAGCGATACCGAAAAATAATTTTAAAACTGATTACTACCCTCAAGGTAGTATCCTTGGCCCAATCCTTTATACAGTTTATAAAGCTGACATCCCAACTCATCCTAATACTATCCTTACCACGTATGCGGATGATACATGTGTATTATCTGTCAACACCAATCCAATTATTGCATCCCAAAGCCTCCAATCCCATATCACTGATCTTGAAGAATGGTGTCAAAACTGGAGAATTAAAATAAACTCTCAAAAATCGCATCAAATCACTTTTACCTTACGTCGTAAACCAATGACTTCCTGCCCTTCAATATCCCACTGGTGCCTGTAGAACAGATCCGATACTTAGGGTTGCATCTTGACAAACGATTAACCTGGAATCCTCATACGAGACTGAAAAGACAAGAAACCGCTCGACGTTTCAGGCTACTTCAACACTTACTAGACAAACGCTCTAAGCTCCCAATTAATTACAAAAGATTCATCTACATGACCATCATACGACCTATTTGGACCTACGGAGTAGAGCTTTGGGGCTCCACTAAGCCATCGAATTCCTCTCGTATCCAATCCCTACAATCCAAAATCCTTCGTAAAATCCTTAATGCTCTTTATTTTGTTAAGAATACAATCATCCATAACGACCTTAATGTCCCATTTGTTGCTGATTTGGCCCGAACCCGCTATCTATCCTTTCATAACAAACTTCATTTCCACTCAAACCCTCTGGTTTTAAACCTAGCTTCCTCTTCAATTCCCGATTATCCTCCGAGGCGTCTGAAAAGAAGATGGCCCCGTGACTTCTTAGTTGAACTTATGATTTGAGTACTACCAGTGGGTAGTTTCTCTACTTGTCATTTTCACTTGTCATTATGTATCGCTTAGCACATTTACTAGATGTATTTTTATTATACAGTTGTAAATATCAATAAATAAATTTTAAAAAAACTGATATCCATGACAGATTCTTCTGTACTTCTGTTGATTCTTCGATTTTCCCCTTCTTTCCTCAATACAAGGGTGTGCCACTAGGCAGTGCTTTACTTGCCCTTTTCTCTATTCCCTTTACACCTCTGATATTACGGAGCATCCATGCACCACCATCTATTTCTTCACTGACGATATAGCCATTATTCCTTTTCACAAGGATCCAAACCTAGCCTCTATAGCTCTCCAAAATCATATATTCGATTTAGAAAAGTGGGTCTACTTATGGTAAACCAGAATAAACGCCTCAAAATATAGCCATGTAAGCTACTTCATACGGAAAGTTCCGTGACCAGCAGTCGAAATTGACAACAAAGTTCGAAAAACTATGAAAATTCCTTCTAAAAACTATGTATGTTATCTCGGACTACTTAGACATAAGATAAGGACATGGATCATATATACAAAATTGATGAACTCAAGTTTTAAAAAGCTTTCTGAATCATTTTCATAAATTTTACCTTTAAGGAAGTCCGAATTACTGAACTAATGAAAATCTGTGGAGATAAGTCGGGCGAATATGATGGGGTTGGTAGGACTTAGCAACCCAGCTCGCTTAGTTTCTTCTCTGTCTGTTGTGAAATATGAGGTCTGACGTTGTATGAATATATATATATATATATGTGTGTGTGTGTGTGTGCGTGTATACAATGTTACATGTTTAATTTAATATCAACTATGTTATTACTTAGTGTATTATTAATTTTCATAACCTCTGAATTTTTATATTTATTTCTTACTGAAATTTTTATTTTTTACTTTATTTTATTGCTTACTATAGTTTTTATTTTTCATTGTTATGGTTATTACACATGATCATCTTTGCTCTGTATTGATATATATATATATCTCTTGTTCTCTCCCCTCCCCTCCCCCATCTTTATTGTCCACCACTCAGATATCTGATACTTATGTATTTCAAATTTAATATTTACCCATTTTATTTTAGTATTTATCTTTATTACCTTATTCTTTATTTTTTAACACGTTCTGTTTTATTCTTATTTTACTCTTAATTATGTATTTTACTACCTTCCAGTCACTTATTTATCAATAATATACAATCATTCATTTTAACCTTTATATTGTATTTACCATGCTTAGCAAGTTTTTAGTTTTTTTAATTTTCAATTTTCTATATTTACCATGCTTTTATTATTTATATTTTACTTTGCTTAGCAATTTTTTACTATCTTTTAATTTTCAATGGTCTGCATTTCGCATATTTAGCCCTTAAGAAGACCTACAAAGTAAGTCGAAACGTTGGCTACTTAATAAGCATTTCTCCATATCAAAGAGAAATTTATTGACCTCTACCCGGACTGTTTTCTTCCACGAGTATATTTATACAATCTCATTACAGTCTGTAACGATAAACATAGTAAGCAGCAGAAATCCACTAATATCACTTTGAATTTTAAACATAATATTAAAAAAATATTTTTCGCCGATTTTCATATATTTGAATATTATCTATCCACTTTTTAGAGTGAAAATTTAGAACTCTGCCGATCCAGGTATGGAATGAATGTGGCTACCCTTTAGAAGAAAAAAATAATACATTTTTTGAATATTTCACACCATGTATTTTTTCTTATATGAAAATAAATTTAGTACCGATATGAAATAACTTATTCTTTATTGAAGGAGTTTCGGAGGTTGACGGTCTCTGAGACCAAGTTATAAAACTTTTGAAAGTCCAATTATTTTATGTTTTTTTTCATATAGAAGCTAAGGCATTGTTTATTTTTTATTTACTTTTAACCTCCCTCCCTACAGGTTATCGACCTATTAAAGTGGACATGTCGATATTCAGTGGTGGATTAGCAATTAAATAAATTTCAACCTGTACAAGCCACTGATGTTTGAAGATCGCACGTCTTCCTCAAATTAATATACCTTTCTCCTGTTGTATGGCAATGTTCGCCAAACGTTAAAATTGCGTAAGTAGAAGAATAATTTGGCCAAAGCTTATGGTGTGTTCGAACGAATTTAACTTAATGAATCAACATCCAAAACTCATTATTTATAAAACAAAAATGATTAAATTTTCTTTAACTGACCTCTATGGCTGACAGAGGCAGGGGGTGCACAAGCACCGCTGAAAGGCCTGTTTAGTTTCATTCTAGTATTAGCAAATGGTTGAAGTCGTGAGTAAAACTGAAAATGATGTAACTAAACAATTTGTTGGTGAGTAATAGGAAGTAGATAACGCTCTATTCTCGATAACAAGAACTGACAAGAACCTTTCTTGAATACCACCTTAAATCACTCTCAAGTAGACCATAGCAGACCCCGTGTTATGCGGGAAATCGCTTAGAAAGTGTGAAGTTTTTCAACAAGTCCTTAACTACGAGTGTTGGCAGTTACACATGCCACTGGAACCTCAATCTCAACTTAAGCAGCTTCGCAATCTTAAAATAATGTATCAAGGTATTACAGAATGCATTGAAAAAAAAAGAAGAAATAAATAAGAAAGAAAGAATAAAGAAATAAAAAGAAAGATATTTCCAGGTTCGAGTATAACACCCAACTGCTGTTACTATAAATATGTGGGAAAATAATTATGCTATAGAGTTGAAAATGGGAAGGTATATATTTTGTAAATTCTTAGCAGTTTTACCTTTGCAAATAGTACCTTGCACTAAACAACATAAGCAATTTTGAGGCTCAAAAAAGTTGGCAGAAAACGATTTTTCCAATGCTGTTTATGCCAATATTATTGACTGATTCCACCTCATTTATTAAATATTTGTTGGAAATATAAAACAAAAATGAAAATCAAGAAATTACATTTGATATTTTATAATTTAGGCGTTCAGGATCAAAAGGTGATGACTCCAAATTTCAAAACTTGACTTTTTCACGTTACTCTCTCCTTTAGTCAAGCAATATTTTATGCTCCTGAAACCTCAGGTTTAGAACCGGACCAAAATCATGAGAAATAATGAAGCAAAGTGTCGTATTAGACAAAATTCATCATCATCATCACTGGCACTACAACCCGGTACGGGTCTTCGCCGCATCAAGACGACGCCTCCAATCATCTCTGTCTTGCGACGGGGACTGCCAAGCTCTGGTGTTGAGGAGCTTCTTTGCATCGGCTTCGACCTCATCTGCCCATCTTAGTCGTGGCCGTCCTCTCCTTCTCCTCCCATCCACATACCCAAAGAGCAGCCTCTTGATAGGTGTGTCCCCGTCCATTCTTGCAACATGCCTCGCCCATTGTAGCCGTGAGATCCTTATATTGTACTACATCAGGTTCCCGGTAAATCTGGTACAACTCTGCATTTTGTCTCTGCCTGTACTGGGCGCCATCCCTTACAGGTCCAAACATTCTTCTCAGAATTCTTCGCTCAAAAACCTGCAAGCTGATAGCTGATTAGACAAAATTACTTTACTAAAATAGTGAAAAATTCTAATTTTGTAATTTTGGTGTAATCCGATTTTGACCCTGAACGCCTCAATTATATTTAGTCTTTAAT
Organism: Troilus luridus; assembly: GCA_964056705.1. Taxonomy (NCBI): domain Eukaryota; kingdom Metazoa; phylum Arthropoda; class Insecta; order Hemiptera; family Pentatomidae; genus Troilus; species Troilus luridus. The sequence goes on from OZ057412.1 coordinate 107,452,818, forward strand.
CAATTATGATATCGATAAAAATAGTTAAAATAATTACATTTTTTCGATAGTAAAGATTGAAATATTTTGTACAATATATATCAATATGCAAAGAAGATGTGAACGCACATATTTAAATATTTTATTTTATTGATTAAAATACCATAAGATAAGGAATATTTATAATTAATGACGCCTAATGACCTCAATTCCAAGGTTCGGAATAATTCGGTCATTTTGTTCCGATGAAGGAAATGAAACCACAATGTCAGCGATAGCCACTAAAGGTTACTGTAACGCTATCTTGACGGCAAACAACACTAAAATATATTATTTCTACTGAAAATCGGGTCACCGAATGATCTATTCAGTCACTATGGAAACAATCCAATTATAACTTCTTAGTGCTATTATCGTATTTAGGAAAGGTTCCAGATATTCACGCTTTTGGTGATTGGTGAGAATCGAATTACTCCCCAAACGTTTAAGTAAGTAATATATTATTTATGTAGGAAAGAAATTCGTTGACTGTAATACTATAATAGGATGTAATTAGTTGGGGGTGCAGTCAAGAAAACACAGCAAAATACGTGAAACTATTGTATTTTATTTGTGCCGACGTTTCGACCTACTGTGTAGGTCGTCTTCAGGGCCAATAGGAGTGGCCGGTCGGTGCAGAAGGTAACTCCATTGAGTCCATTGAGTTACCTTCTGCACCGACCGGCCACTCCTATTGGCCCTGAAGATGACCTACACAGTAGGTCGAAACGTCGGCACAAATAAAATACAATAGTTTCACGTATTTTGCTGTGTTTTCTTGACTGCACCCCCAACTAATTACATCCTAATATATTATTTAGGTATGTAGGAAATAATTATCCTGAAATAAAATGTTTAAAAACAAAATTTAACAGCAAATGTATTATAAGTAGACTTTTCTAATGAATTCAGAAACAAATATATTTTTTAAAAATATTTAATGATTTATTTAAATTTTTATTTGAATATCTAATCGGCGTTGCATAGCCATGGATCGAGGAACTAGTCCTTAGTGATGCTTGATCAGTTAAATTATAAATATTTTTCGAATTTGTCAATCATAAAGCCTTGACTTCTTTAAACCTTTATTCAAATTATAGCACTTTACAAAAAAATTAAATTGAAACAATGGGTCTAGGGGTTGGGACAGGTGCGAATTATGTACTTATCTGAACTTAATTTTCTAGAATAATACCGCCGTACCTCTACTAAAACGTTAAGAACCTAATGATGTAAAATTAAATGAAAAGATCAGATTGTTTAAAATGAAAAATACTGCATCATGAAATAAATGGGTGGTGTTTATACATATTAATAACTTAAATAAAAATCGAACTTGTAGTTCAAAAATTGGAAAATGATTACACATTTTTTGTTTGTAAGTAAATAAAAATGTATAAAATTAACATGGCATTGTTTTCCCTTCACTTGTAAATATAAAATATGTAAAAAGGAAATGTATAAGGAAAGTTTATAGGGTCTCCTCGGTCTAAATAGTTTTAGAAAATATTGAGTACGTGTGTGAAATGTATGTACATATTCAAGATAGGTATGCAATCATTTTATTCATTATATTATAATTTTTTTAAATTTGATTTGATACAAACATCAGCATTTAATGAAATAAAATGTTTTCAGTAAAAAACAAAGGTAAAACACAATACCTTTTAAATGTATTAATAATTTATTGACACAAATGTCAAGATCTTATAAATTTATTACAATTAAATTTTTATAAGATTTATGGTTGATAGACAGAGATATTTATTAGAAATAGCGATATTTGTTTTGTAAAATAAAAAATTAGTAAATTTTGTGGATATCCATATTCTTATGGAGGTAAATGGTAAGTAAATCTAACCACACTTAATACGGGCCAATGCAGTTGCTAAAGTAACGTAATGCTTACAAGTGAGATATTATCTGTGAACTGATGATCCTTAGATCTGCTTCCGAGCCGATTGTCTTTTCCAGCGCTAATCTATTGGAGACGCCTTCAATAGACAGATCTGGGAGATAGTGGGATGCCTTCAACAAGTGGCAGTGTCCGGAGCACAATGGTCTCTTGTATATCGATTCTACTCAAGAAGTCTTCCACTGTCAGCTGCTATCTCTGATGGGATGCAACTATGGGGTTTATTAGTCACGGAATAAGATATATTTAAACCAACAGAATGCCTAACTGGGTCGTACCTTAAATACATATAATGAATAGATTTTTTAAATCTACCCATCAGGGGCATTGAAAAATTGCGACTGCCGTAAAAAATTAATGAAATCGCTAAGTTGTGAAAAAAATATTGTTTATGCTGTAAAAAAATGTTTATTTAATATTTCACGTTTCTTTGTTACAACATCTAATCCAAAAAGCTTTTTATTTATAATGCCAAAATTAAATTTTCTACTTTTTTTTAAAAATATGTATGCACATACAAACCAGATAGCCTTACTAGAGGCATTTGGGATCAAAAGCGGATAATTCCGAAATTAAAAAAGTTAGTTGTTTTTTTTTAATTTTTTGTATTTATTTATTTTTTATTTGATGGTGATTATATTTAAATATTTTTATTTAGGAGAGAAAAGATTTGTCCTGGCCGGGATTCGAAATATTTTCTCTTGAAAATAAAAATATTAAAATTAAAAAGTTACCGTTTTTACATTTGTCGTTAGTTTATTCAGGTAATTTTGTTACGTTCTAAATCTGGTTCTGAACCTGAAAGTTCGGGAGCATAAAGGACTGCTTAACTAAAATAGAGAAAAATGTGAAAAAGTAAATTTTTGAAATTTCGGAGTTTTGATCCTTAGTGGCTGGACAAGGTACTCTCTCCGAATAAATATTCGGAAGTCTGCCAATCCAGATAAGAGAAATATGAATGTGGCGACCGTTCAGAAAATTTTAAAAAATACATTACTTGAGATCATTTAAAATAAATCTAGTTCTAATATTGAAACTGGAAACTGAAATTGAAACTCATTATACCATTGTAACAGACAAAATTCGAAAGCTTGAAAGTCGAGTTATTTCATACATTTTAGGTTTTTGAGTCACATGAAAACAAATAAATTTCTTTTTATTTGCGTTTACTCTCCTTTCCTACTCCTGTAAAGGCAATAGAAATTTGTTCTTACATTAAACATTATTTACAATGTAGAATTTTTCTTTATACCAGCACAACAACCAGGAATCGCTTTGGCAGGAACGAGATCGCCGACCCGCAGACAAATTGTATTATGCAAACAAAGGATTTTATTTAATGGATGAATAATTTAGCTTGTGTCTTTTGTCTATATCTCTTTCTCGTGGTTCAATCCTGTTCTGTTCACTAAACTGAAGTAGTGACCTAAAATAAACATTTAATAATGGATTGAATTGGTCAGTGGGTGCAGTCAAAGGTAACACAATTTGAGCAAAACTTATTTTATTGTGCTAACGTTTCGACCAAAGATGTAGGCCATCTCCAGGCTAAGAAAGAAATTAATATTTCCATCCTCCCTCGATTCTTCCTCTTCTTTCATTTCTTTACACCCATTTCACCTTTTACCAATAAATGGCATTCATCATATTTTGTAATAAAATCATAAAAATTTCTTCTCATTTCATTTTTTAATACTTCATATGTTATTATTTGTATTACACAAAATAGCATAAACATATAAAAACCATAATTTTTGTAATTTTACTTTTAATTTATACAATTTTTCATCTTACCATTTCTTAACGGTATGCATTCATTTCTCATTATTTTTTTATCCTGACTTTTTATACAATTATTCTGTTATTTTCTGTCTCTTTCTTAGCCCTGGAGATGGTCTACACCTTAGGCCGAAACGTTGGCACAAATGTTATTTTGTGTTATCTTTGAGTGCAGCCGCTAACTAATTCAATCCATTATTAGAATCATCTATTCAAATATTTTCCACTCAAAAATAAACAATATTGGATTTTTTTTTTTTTATGAATAAATCATGATCACGATAACGGAGAAAGTCCTATCCAGAATTTCTTACGCGCGCCTTCACTAGCGATTTACCCGATCCGACAAATGAATCTGTAATCTTTATAAGTGAAATTGAATAGGACTAGTTTTGTACATTTCATTCATTGCACATCCGAAATATGTTTTTGGAGTAACCGATTTTTTTTCAACAAACTTTTTCCCTCAAATTTTGCACTCTTTTGTGAATGATTCGAAAAGACCTATCGGAAATTATTATTATATGGTTACATAATACGGCCAAATACTTATTTGTTTATATAACTATATTTTATATTATGATATCACATTATTTTTACTATAATCTTAATATTTTATAAACACCGTATATATATTTTATTAGATTACACAGACCAAAAAGGTTTGAATTTGAATGTGAATAGTAAAATATCAGTGCTTGGGTTTGCGGACGTTTTGGTGCTGTTGGGCGAAGCCGCGGAAGCTATAAAGCTAAATACAGAAACGTTGATAAATGCAGGTAAGGAAATACGGCAGGAAGTAAATTTGGATAACACTAGGTATATGCTTAGTAGCAGAAAAAGGGGAGATTTTGAGGATATTGCTTTAGGAGGGAATAAGTTTGAACATGTCGAGAAATTTAAGTACTTAGGGTATGTGGTAATTAGAAAACAACGAAATTCAAGAGCGATTAAAGGCCGGAAATGCTTGTTATTATTGCGTCTCGATATTACTAATGTTAATACTGTACCCACGCCTTTTGTCCCGAAATCTCAAATTTAGAATTTATAAAACCATCATCCTTCCAACTCTTTTTTACGGAGGTGAAACGTGGCTGCTAACGCTGAGGGATCAACAACGTTTTAAGGTATTCGAAAATAAAGTGATGCGCAGAATATTCGGTCCAAAAAAAGGATGAGACCACTGAGTGGTAGACCGAGATGTAGGTGGGAAGATTACGTTAAGAGTGATCTGGCGGTTTGGGACGTGGTCCGTGGACAGAGGTTTGTAAGCAAAGATTAGTTGTATTGGCATCGAGCCTTCGGGTTCCCTAACCCTTTTTATTTATTTATAATACGCGTTTTCACATATTTTTTACGTTTTATTTAAATTTATACAAGAACAAAGAATTCCAGTAGATTTTGTTAGTTTTGTGTCTCTATTTACTTTAAGTCGACAGTTGTTTATTCTGTCTGCTTGTGGGATGTGTTTACCTTTAGTTCCATTTAATAGTTTTTATCACAGACAGCATGTGTGTGAAAAAATATTATTAGATACATAATAATTTACGTAATGAAATTTGTGTGAAAACATTTGTTTGAAATATGTCTTTTTGAAGTCTCGAAACAAAGTGACTGTTATCATTACCTGTGGAAATATTTATTTTCAAATATATTTAATGCCATATAGATAATGTTTCTGCATATTTTTAGTCATTATCGCTCAAAACATCAGTGTACACATTTACTTTTAAAATCATTCTGATAATCAAACTAAGTGTTATCTGAGATTTTTTGTTTTCATTATCAAAGAGCAAACAATCAAACACAATAGCACATGACGTAAAATATTTTTATTTTTTTTAGGAATGTAACAAAGTCATGGATGTTTTTTCCACGCGTGTGTGCGTATTTTTATATTTTTTAAATTCATTTATCAAATACCAGTCACGAAATGGTATGTTTATAAAAATTAGTATAAAGATAATCATTGTATTAATTAATGATCATTAATCACTGTATTAATTAATGATTTTTTATTTTACATTTCATTAATTTTTTTTCAGGAACATTCTCTGAGAATTTCGTTCAACATTGCCTGAACGGTTAGAGAGAAGGTGAGTAAATAATATTATTAAGTTTAATGTGCTTCTTATTTTAAATATTTTCTCCAAAGTAGTTTCAGGGATAATTTTATATTCAGCTTTTAAATATAACTTTAAATAATCAATTATAATGAACACAGGCTAATCATTAAAAGGTATAATAATATTTAGGTTGACTCTAAATTGCTTAGCTTTGTAGCTTATTCTTCATCCTCCGAAGCACTCTTATAGACAAATTCGTATAACTATAAAAAAGGCTGAATAAGTAAACAGCAATGCTCATATTGAAGATAGAATGACAATATTAATGCAATATAAAAGAACAACAACGATATGCTTTGAAAATTAAAAAAATATCAGATATTTATGATGATATAATTCCTCGTGGTTATAGGTAACCTCAGAAATTTAAAAATGAAAAAGAAAATGAGTCTTGTAAAACTACAGCGGGATTTGGCAAAACTCCAAGTGTCCATCGGCTTGGACGTCAACAACTTCATTATTATCGAGTGTTAAGAGTGAAAAATCTTCCACAACTCTAGAAAACTTATATTGACATGTGTTTATCCTTCTTCATTGTGAAAATAATCTTGGCGCAATCCAAAATATTTGGTTGATTTTCCATGACCTTCTTAAAAGAATGGAGATACAAATTCGGCTGTGACAGATTATTTATTTAATCTGTTAATAGCTGAGGATGGATCCTGTGGCATCTGGAGACTATCCTGGGACTCACCCAGTGGGTACCCTTGATAGAGGAAAAAACTGGCTGTTGAGTGTGATCTCGAAGAGATCACCTCCATGCACAACCGTTGTCCTATAAGCAGTACAGTCTCCACCAAGTACTGAACCAAAGACCCTTCATGGATTCCAGTGGTACAGGTTTTTTTCCCTTGGAGGGTGGAAATTAGGCAATTATCTTCAAGACACGAGGTAAAAAAAAATGAGGTAATTCCGGTACTTGTGTTTCAGGGTACTTGCAACACTTACTAGACAAACGCTCTAAGTTCCCAATTAATTACAAAAGACTCATATATATAACAGTGATAAGATCTATATGGACATATGGAGTAGACCATTGGGGCTTCACTAAGCCATAGAATCCCTTTTGTATCCAATTCTTACAATCCAAAATCCTTCGTATACTCTTCATCGCTCCTTACTATGCTAGGAATAAATTCATCCATATTGACCTCAATGTTCCATTTGTTGCTGATTTGCACCGAACCCGATACCAGTCTTTTCATGAAAAACTTTTTCTCACTCAAACCCACTAGTTTCAAAACTTGCTACTTCTTCAATTACTCCTCAATTAAATCGGTCCTTCAATTAAACCAGTAATTTTCCAAGGTGTCTGAAAAGAAGACGGTCTCGTGACCTAAATTGAATTTGTTATTGAGTAGTAGTTTTGGATGGTTTCTCTACTTACCTTTTTGCATACATGTGTCATTATGTATCACTCATGCCATTATATTTACTTCTATTGTTATAATGCAGTTATTAATTTCAATAAATACAATAAAGAAATATATTTCAAATAGTTTTTACAAGCATCTTTTCAATAATGGATTCTGCTTTTCTTAACCATTTCTATATTTTCCCAGAATGTTTAATAATTAGCATATCACATTTCAAGGTCTTTTCCCGCGCTGATTTTTCGTTCATCTCACATATATTTTACATAAGGAAAATTCTTATTGAAACCCTGATTATTCTGTTCTGGATCTTATTCTATTCCGTTTTATTAGGAAGAAAAGAATTTAAACCGGGCTCTAGAGATAATGGTACATAGGATGGGACAGAACATAATGGGTCTGACGACTCAAGACTCTTCCAAGGCCAAACGAACCTGACTTAAACGCCTCTTAATAGCTGGCGTGTACAGATCCACTAAATGGGACACAATGCTTGGAATTGTGAGTTTCCTCTTCCCACAGAACGTCTGGTCATTCCAACTGTCTAGACAAAAATATAAGATCCAAAAAGAATCTTCTCTAAGCTCGGTGAATAAGTGGTCAAGTCCAATATTTTCCTGGGTGAGTTGACTGTATTGAGGGAAGCGAAATCGTGTCATTCTGGTAGTTTTTGGCTTGAAATGAAGTTGTAGTTTAATAATAACTCCGTGTCAAGCCAATTAGCTCCTTATTCACTATGGTAATAACACGATTGCGCTTCTCTAAATACATGAAACTCATTTTAAAAAAAAAATCGAGTTAACCACTTTAGCAAGCCTATAGTATTCTACAAAAAATATTATTTTTAATATATTCGTAAAGTTTAATGTAATAATATTGAATCTAGCTCATAGAGTTTTATACAAACGTCTAAAATAAGAGGCTACTGGGTGTTTGCATCCTTATATTTAATTTTATTATTGAGAATGCTCTGTTTAAAATCAACAGTAGTGACGATTTACACTCCACAAAAATAGTTTACAATCTTCTACTGACAAATTTGATAGATAAAATAAAGTACATAAAATTACTATATAAGGATATAAGTATAAAAAGTAAGGATCATTAGGATTGTGGTTTCTAATTATTGGATAAGAGAGGAAAACGCAATACTAAATTTTGTTTCAGAGCTATGTTTTCTAGAATTCAAAGAGACTTTTGCTGACTTCCTAACATATTATATAGTTATGAGAGTAATTGGTTTATTCACTGGATCGCTCAATGTAATAATTAAGCATTTCAGAGACTTGTGATGAATTGTGTCTCCGGGGTAAATAGCGAAAACACTTTTTGTGATGCCTCATACCCTACAATTCATAAATTTGTTCCCATAGGCATCACTGAGGTTATTCAATTTATGCATTTATTCACTGTAAACTGAAATAACTATTTATTCAAAGCAGAGATTCTACATTTTAACAATACAGTAAATGTGAATATTCAGCTTTAATATTAAATTAATTGGATTTACTTGATGTATTCTGATATACAGTTGTAAATTTCATTAAATAAATTAAAAAAAAAAAATTAAAATTACCTTTTAAAACAAAAATTATCAGGTTCAAAATATTTTACTTGATAAGATCACGGGCATTGTTATTTGTATAACCTTCTTTTTTAGAGCCTTTAACTCCATAAATTTATAGAGGTAACGTAGAACTACTGTTTGATAAATAATTTTAAATTATGATTTGTTTGAAATAACCCACATTATTCTTTTTGCGGAATAAAAGTATATCATTACACAAATATTTAAGAATGTACTGTCAAATAAAGGAATTTAAATGCCCGTTATGCTAACTAATGCCATAAAATTGCAAATCTTTGAGTGTTATCACAATAATATTTTTCGAAAGTGACGTAGGATAATAGTGTAAATAAAGTTTGATGTCGTGTAGAAGGTGATTCTTGACATTTTTTGTTTGTTTAATCTGGTCAGGATGTGGAGGGACGGGGAAAAGACGAACAGATGCAGATAAGGGGAAAAAATTAGATCCGCTGAAAAATGTGAAATGAAATTTTGAAAGTAAATGATGGACCACGTGGGAGCTGGAGACCCTTCTGGGGCTCATCCAGCTTCTATAATGTGAGTACTCTTAATTGGGAGAAAACCTGGTGGTTGAGCGTGATCAAGGACAAATAAACTTCTTGCACAACCGTTCTTTTATAAACAGTACAGTATCTACCACGAACTGAACTCCAGACCCATATAAAGATATATATCGGCATTTAGATAGTTTAGTTACTTAAATTAATTAAAAAATACCAAATATGACTGAATATTTTTCATATATATTTTTGTCTATTTGTTGAGAGGATTTACTTTTTATTTTGTCGGTTCAAAGCAAAAGTGACATTTCTATATTTTGGGAAAAAGAGGCACTTTAAAGTGAATTTTTCTATTCGCTTCGCAATCCCGAAAATACTACTGAATGTTTTACTAATTAATAATCCAAAATACTATAAATGGATTTAAGAAACATGGCGCTTAACCAAATTTCAGTAAACTCTCAATTTCACAAATTTTTAGAAAACTAGCCTTAGGCTTTTGAATGACAAATGAGAATAATTTGAAACATTTAATTAGAAGCCTGAATAAATTTTTTGTGTTTAGTGACACAGATTAAAAAAAAAAACTTGCTTTTCTCGGGGGTTTTTTTTGTACCCTTTTTATTATCAAGTAACTATGATTTATTTTATAAGATTTATAAAACAGAATTCCATAATTAAAACAAAAAAACGTTCCAATCGTTAAAGAGGTGTGTCACAGCCACAAGTAAGAGTACAGACACAATCAAACACAACAATGGCTAAAAATGTGTAATGCGTTTTTAGTTTGATTGGAATTTGGTACATGGCGTAGGGATGTGGCGACCTCACCGCCCGGGCATCAGACCGCAATCAGCCCCTGGTCCTCCAGGTTGGGGGAGCATTAACTCTGACACGCATGCAGTACACTAGACACAGCAGACTACACGCACTCCACACTTGCAGATTAAGTACTACAGTACACACCCTAGGGTCACCTCCCCTAGGTAGCCGACCCGGATGGGGGGAGCATGTCGGGATGCTCCAAAAATGTACTCGCTTTAACTCGGGGGCGAGGGTTATTCGCCCTCCCATCTTAAATATTATTTATCTTTAATCCTCAGAGAGAAACAGCCGGACAGTCAAAATGTAATAGACCTGGAATTCGGCATTAGGACCTACGACTTGGACAATGGAATGTCCTTTCATTATACCGACTGGGATTGCTTCGGCAGCTCCTAAATATCATTGATACTTATAGATTGGACCTTGTTGCCCTTCAGGAGGTGAGATGGACTAGGAACGGACAATTTAAAAGGGGCATCATACAATCTATCATAATGGCCACAAGGAGCAGCATGCTTTTGGCACGGGATTCGTTGTGGGAGGTAAAGCAAGAGGGATGGTAATCGATTTCAAACCGATTAACCACAGAATATGTATACTACGCCTTAAAGGAAGGTTTCCGTTAAACCTTAGTGTTTTCAGTTGCCATGCTCTGACAAAGCCTACGACGATGCTCTGAAAAGTGACCTAAAATTCATGTGTGGTGACTTCAATGTCAAGATTGGAAAGGAGGAGGTATTTATGCCAACGATAGGTAAATACAGTCTACATGAAGAAACCATTGATAACCGCTACCGACTAATTAACTCTACTGCACCCAAAAACATGGTTATTGGAAGTACCCTCTTTCCCAGTAAGAGAATCTACAAAGGAACCTGGAGATCCCCAGACAGAAAAACTGTTAATCAAATTGACCATATTAAGATATGTGCCAGACATAGACCAAATTCGATACGGGTTTTTCGGGTGCTAATATTGACTAGGACCACTACCTAACTGTTTCCAGAATCAGAGCCAAGTTTCTGAAAGGGATAAAGCACAGATCTAAAATTGTGGAGATAATTGATACTGCGAAACTCAAAGGGCCAGAAAAGTGTGAAGAGTATCAAATTCAATTAGAAAAACAACTAAGGAACAACCTGAGAAGTACTTCTGATAATGAAGATATACAGGAGCGTTGGGAAGCATGCATGAATTCCATCACAAAAGGAGCAAAGGATGTTCTTGGCAATAAAGAAAAGATTCAAAGAGCATCATGGTTCGATAATGATTGTGCCCAAGCAACGGAAGCGAAGAATGTCGCATACAAGATTATGATACAAAGAAAGCATACAAGAGGATCAACAGAAGAATATAGAAATCTGCGGAGGAGGGAAAAAAAGCTCCACAGGCAGAAGAAAAGATAATGGCACCACAAGCAGCTTTAGGATATATTAGAGCTGAAAAACATGAGAGAAATTTCTAGGTTTTACCAGAAACTAAATGGAACCACAGCTGGCTTTAAACCTAGAACAAAGATTTGTAAAGCTGAAGATGGAAGTCGGCTGACCGAAAAAGAGGCTATAATGGCGATTTTGAAACAATCCTCAACGAAGATGCGCAGGATGAAGGTGGAGCAACATTTTTTGAGGAAAATAATGAACTAAATCCACCAGAATTTGAGGATATTATGGAGGCAATCCGAAGACTGAAGAATAATAAGTCACCTGATTAGGAGGGAATTCCTGCTGAATTATACAAGAACGGAACAGAAACCCTGCATAAAGAATTATATAATATTATACTTTCGATATGGGTTGAAGAGAGAATGCCGAGGCAATGGAAGAAAGGTATCATATGCCCTGTTCATAAAAAGGGAGACATACTTGAGTGTGCCTACTAACGTGGTATTACGCTACTTCAGTGCACATATAAGGTATTTTCTAATATCCGTTATCAAAAGCTCGTTCCATTTGCTGAAAGAGTAATAGGAAACTACCAGGCAGTCTTTTGAAGCGGAAGGTCGACTACCAACCAGATTTTTAGCCTTAGGGCCATCCTGGAGAAGGTAATCGAATATAAAATGCCCACACATCACCTCTTTATAGATTTCAGACGCGCCTATGACAGCATCAAACGAGCTAAACTCTATGAGGCTATGAGAGAGTTAAGAGTACCATCAAAGTTAATTCGCCTTGTAGCAATAACAATGGATGAAACATATTGTGCTGTCAGAATGCAGGGAGATCTCTCTCCTGAATTCAAGACTATAAGAGGCTTAAGGCAGGGAGATGCCTTGGCATGTCTATTATTTAATATTGCTTTGGAAAAGATTATTAGGAAGTCAAAAATCCAGACCAACAACACAATTTATAACAGGCTGGTTCAATTATTAGGCCATGCGGATGATCTAGATATTGTCGCTCTCTCATTTGAAACACTGAAGACAACATTCTTATCACTGATGGAAGGGGCAGAAGAGATGGGTCTAAGTTTCAAGGAAGAAAAAACTAAATATATGAGGACAGGTGAATCTACAAGCAATGTAGTACAGGAGTTTTTAGAAATAAGTCCTTACAAGTTCCAGAAGGTTGATAGCTTTACTTATCTCGGAAGTGTTGTTACCTCTTTCAAAAGATATTTCTCAGGAAATATAAAAGAGAGCCATCAACGCTAATAGATGTTATTTTGGGCTGAGGAAGCATCTAAGGAACTCACTACTAACACGGAAAACAAAAGTCATGCTGTATAAGACCCTGATTAGGCCAGTCCTGACCTACGCCTCTGAAACATGGTCTTTATCTAAGGCCAAGGGAAAAGAGCTGGCTGTTTTCGAAAGAATGCTGCTCCGCAGAGTCTTCGGAGCTATTTGTGTAAATGGTCAATGGAGAAGGCGAACCAACCGAGAAGTTTACGAGATGTTTGGGGAGCCCGACATCATTTACATTACATTATTTACACACTGCCCTGGGGATCTCCAAGGCCAGCTCCTCCCTCCACGAGTGGAGAGCAAAGCAGGTTACAGGAGATCCCAGCGCTTCTTTTCCAGAAGCGTCTCTGCTGAGACCAGCGGAGACTCTAGAAGTGCACTACAGCCGCAGACATTCAGGTCATGAGTGGAGAAGCTGGCCAGAACTCCAATGCCATATTTACAATAGGTCTCTTGTGGTGCGATAAACGATGAGTAGTGCTAGATAAGGATTGCACAGAGGATTTGGATGATCGGATAAGTTCATATGAATTTTGTTGGTATAAGGTCACGTACTAAGGGAATATGAAGGTCGTGGATTAGTGTTTTATTGGATACGTTGTAGTGAGCATTGCCCATGGTTCTTGGGACTTGAGACTGATAGGATTGGATGGGTTTGATGTTCGAAGGTTTTGCGGTCCCCTAGAGTTCAAGTCTACACGTCCTAACTGGTCTGAGAACATTCTTGTAAATTAGCAGTTTGTTTTCGACAGAGGATTGAGAAGTCCTTCTTAGTGTTGTCGGCTGAATCCTCTGTTGAATTCTTGCCGTCTAAATGTTGTATGTTGATTTTATGTGAGCCTTAATATTTTATTAGAAGTTTTGTTTAAAAAAAAATACAATTTAGGCCGTTGGTCGACTGTATTCGAAAAGTAGTGATAATATTACATATGAATATATTTGTATATGTTTGTGGTCATGGATTACGATTCAATCCATAGTGTTAGTAGAACTGTCATATACCAGGATCTTAATAATAAAAGTACTAATACTATTAATATGTTAAGTAAAAGACATAAATATAATCGTGAATCCAGACTAAAATTCTTGAATGAATAGATTTTTAATTGTTCAGTTATATCCTGTTTTTGTATTACAAAAATCCTATAACTCTCGACGAGTGCTAGATTAGAACTCTCATACGCTTTGAGCGTTACTCGTAGTATAGATAACGCATTCATCAAACCAATATTTATCGTAGACTGATAAGGTGCAATGATTAGGGAAGTACGCTGGTGATAAGGCAGTCAGTGCAGTAACTCCACTCAAAGCTGGTAATTTTAGGTAGGTCATTTTTACTTAATACAGACCTAAATTACTGTTTAGAAAGAAATATTTTTCTGCATAATAAACGAATGCTAAATTATATTTTATAAACTATTTAAATACAGGTGATTGATTAATACCTAGCTGGCATTTCATTGAGATAGTAAATATACCCAAGATTTACTCTCTGAAACTTAAGAAAAAAAGGAAAGAAAAAATATTTTTGCTGCCTTCCAATTTTATTTAATCAACACAAAGTCTATTATAAATAAATATGAAGAATATTTGTATATTTTGGAATGCGACAATATAAACAATATAACAACCTAACGGCGGACTTTACCCATTTTAAAAATAATACAACCGATCTTTTAATTGCAATAAGGTAGGTAATTAACATTTTATTAGGGTTATCGCGGTATTATTCTAGAAATTGAAGTTCAATTTAGTACTTAATTTGTACACCCGAAGTGAGCCTATAAAAATATAAATACCCACTTAGTATTGTTTTCAGATATTGAGTATCCCTCATTAAATAAAATTGTGAACATTTTGATTTAAGGTTTCTTTTCTAAAAACAAAAATATAATCTTATTTCACTACATTCTCTATATTTAAAGTTATTTACGTCCGAAAATCAAATATTTAGTAGCTTGTTTTATTTATTAAATGGATGCAGAAATCATAAGCAATGGCTTTTTGACTTGCGAATTTTTAAAAATATTTATAATTTAACTGATCGAACACAACAAAAGGCAAAACTATACGTTTTTCCTTGATTCGTTGCTAGTCAACGCCGACAAAATTTGACAGTAATAGTTCAAAACCAAAACCAAAAAGCATGCTTGTAATAAAACAATTACAAATCTTATAAACTATTATTGGGTATGGTTTAAAATAAATCAATAAAAAAGTTCTTTTAACGACAAAATGTAGTTTTAATGTTCGTGGCCTTTTGCCCTTTTATGACCCAGACATCTCCAAACCGAGTATTCTGACATAAATTTCACAGAAACTTTATTGAATTGAATTCTTATTTTTCTCATAACTTGACCATCTCAGCTTTTTTTAGTGAAGTTGTAAAATGTATAATTAAAAACAAAATTATGTTACACATAACATTTAAACTATTTAATCATAACGTTTAAAAAAATAATAGTTTTGCTAGAAGCTTTCAATAAAAACCAATCCATTTTTTGTTTCAATTTTCTAAGTCCTTAAAATAATAAAAAATGCTAAGATTATTTAGTTCGAATATAACTTTTAACTTTGTTTTCCTAATTTCGAAACTAAATTGTAAAACGACTAAAGTAAGCTGTGTAGGTCTAGGTAGAGTCCTTGAACATTATTTAGATAAAAATATTTTTCTAATTATAGAACAGAAAAAAAAAAGAAAAGCCATAGAAAGCTTTGTATGGGATTCTCTTCTATTAATTAAAGTGGATATATTAATTTGTTTTAATAAAATACATGAATTATTTATTATTAGTGCCAAAAAATAGGTAAATTTTTACTGTAAAAAGTTTTGGTAACTAATGGAGAGATGGGAAGAGATATTTTTCCATATTGAAAATAAATTGTCGGTAATAACAGCATAGACGTACAGTAAACTTTTTAACAATTAAATATTAAACATATAAAGTTATATGTTATATGATAATCGATAATATGTTTTATCAAGAGGATAATTAAGAATGGCAAAAGAAGAAAATTGGTTTTTCGTACTTGAAAGTACTTTTAATTGTCAGCTATCTATTATAATCTAATTTATAACAGGATAATTGGATTTTTATGAAAGTACGTGATTCGCTCTCCAACTTTTAAGTATCATTTTTTACATTATCAGTTTTTGTAACATTTTCAATAATATTTTAACATTCCAAGTGTGTCACTAATATCCCTTTTTTATTACTCCATTTGATCTTTTCCTTCAAAATTCTTTCAGTTTATTACATAATATTGTTTACTATAGCACTGGCAAGCAGCCAGTTCTTTCGATTTAAATTTGGCTCTGGCCAGCCTTCACTGGATTGGCGAATTATAAATTCTTTCCGTTAATAAACAATGACTGGGGCGCGCTGATATTTAATTGAATGAAATTTCATTAATGTCTTGTTTTCATTCTGAATGAAATCATCATTATTGTTTAATGCTATAGGGCATTGCCACGCACTTACCATATTCAAAAGTTGTCTGTTAAATATTGTATTTTTCTAAGAAATTCAAATATTTTAAGTTAAATTCTTTTAATAATAAAGTCTTTATTTATTCCAGTACAAGTCCCTTTGGAATAACAATGCAAGAAATAATATATAAGAGTGTAATGTAATTACATTTAATTAATTCAAGCAAACTAACAAATGAGAAAGAATTAAAGAAACGCTTTAAGGTCAAGAAGGTGCGACGGGAGATCCTTTGATCCAATTGATCGATTGAAAAATATTGTTATTTAAAATTTAGATTAGTTTCATTTAAATTTTATGTATAGCTTATTTAAAAATTCTATTAAAATCTATCCCTAAAGATAGATGGTACTACAGGACTTTCAGATTTCTTCGCCCATTTATTCACTTTGATATATTCTCCACTTCCACCTGCTTCTTGAGCTTCACATTTTTCTTTTTTCACTGATAACATTTTGAGTTGCTAGTAATTTCATATACACGTATATAGTTTTAATTTATTTCCTTTCCACGGAAGAAGTTGGCGAAATTTCGGGTTTTCGTAGTATCCTCCACGTTCCACTCGCTATTAACCGTATTTTCGGCCATTTTCTCTGATGAACTCGGTAAAATGGTTTTATTGAGTATTACGGAAACCTGATAATATTTGTTTAATTATTCGATAACTCGAGGACATAATAGCGTACAAATTCCTGATTCTCATTTGGATGATTATCTAACTATCCGGACTCTAAACCAATGCGATAAGAGTATGATAGATATTTACGATTTATAATTATTCAGAAATAATAAATCATTGTGTAATAAGCGTAGTCTAGAAACTAGGAATTCGTCGGAACCAACTACTTTTTATTCATTTATGAAATTCGTAACTTAATTTTATTAAAATGAATATTCCTTTAAGTTTATATTATTTATTACATTTTTTAAATTTAAATATTCCTGTCTTCCTGCTTAAATATTAAAGCTTCCTCTAGTTAGTATCGCGCGAAAGAGAGAAAGATCCCTAAACCCAAAAGTGCTCTTTTAAGTTGAGCTCGGGGTCTTACTTAAATTTTAATTACTGCTGCTTCAATTAGAACCCAACTGTCAACTTCTGTTCACTCAAGAAACACTAACTCCTGAGTGGTTCTATTCAGTGGAGGCGTATATTTTCCAAAAATAGAAGTTATCATGTGCTTTAGTATAGAAAAGAGAATGTAATTATGGGTCATGAGTAGGTTTCCGTAATCATTTCATAAAGAAATAAAAGTTTCAACTAACATTTCGAAGTAAAGAAGATATATCGTTTGTTGAAACGTTCATTTCTAGATGAAATGATTATCTAATTATGCACATTTCCCTTAATTACATTCTCTTTTCCATACTAAAGCTCATAATAACTTGTAATTTTGGAAAATATTTAAAGGGGAACGAATTATGACTTAAAACTTGTTGTGACTCAACTCGAAGCAACAACCTGCGGGATAATAATTCAAAACTTTTTAGGTGCCTTTAGTTCACCATTATTTGGTATTAGAGAGAAATAATAATAATCAAAATAATCATTTAATTTTATTTAAACACCTTGTTGAAGGAGTTTTTCGTAGTTTATTACTGATATTTACTAATTCTGTGTCGATGTACATTTAGTTTAAAGTACTATGATTTACCAATTCTATGAAAAACATCGCAGCACTCTGCTGAATGGGAAGAAAAGTATAATAATGCGTGATAAAATCTAATACTAAGACTTTGTTTTCATGGTTATCCGAATCAAAGGCTTTATGGATTTAGGGATTCACTTTGAGATGAATGAATGCGATTAATTCCATATATTTGTATTACAATGAAACAGCAAAAAATTCTTGCACACTACTGATTCAGAATGCAGGTAGAATCCTGAGAGATTTCGGGTCGCAGCAGGTAGGGCAAGGTCAGGCTTGGTATGTGGTTCAGTTCTTCCAAACATCCTGAACATAATGTTTTGATAATTTACAACCTAATTATTTTCTTCTTATATTGAAAAGTCTTTTTTTTCAAAAAACATTTCCATAATTATTTATTTCTTCATTAAATATTAACTTCAGTAGTAACATATTTTTCAATTGCTTTGATTTTAATGAAGAAGAAAATTCACCTTCTGTTGAGCAGGTTTCCTATGGAAATGTTTCTATGTAGTCTAATTGTAATTTACATTGAATTAAATTTGAATTTTAAATATTTATTATAAGTATGTAGGTAGGAGTGAAAATTGTGTGATGCACACTGCAGATTTTTTTAAAAACCGGAATAACGTGAAATAACATCACTTGTACACTTGGGTTCAATACATGGTAGAGACTGAATTGGACTAATTGGACAGCTGTACAGGGAGGAAATTTGGCCGAGAGAATATTTTACCCTTTTTTAAAAGCTTACTTATGCTTATTGTTAACTACAATTTTACAAGCAATCGGCAGGATCCAGTTTCTCATTGTAAAAGCATTGAAACGTTTTAAAACTAAATTTTTAATTTTGGAAATACGATTTATTATTGATTCTTAATGATTTATGCCTTCAAGAAATTACAATTTCTTTTGGGCTTATCTCAATCCCTGTTAAGTTTGTTCTTTAAAAATTTTAGATATGATTTATTTAAAAAAATCTGTAGCATTACAGCCCATGAAGGGTCTTGCATTGTCCACTGTTGAGACTATAGTGTTTCTAAGACAAGGTTTATGATGAAAGCTGATTTGACCAAGATCACCCTCAAACGCCAGGATTTTCACTCGATTAAGGGTATCCACTTTTAGGCTGGGTAGGCATACCTGCGGCTTATAAATTAAAAAAAATAACTTATTTGCCAATGCTGTAATTGAACTCGGGACCTCCAGCACAGCAACTTTGCAAGCTACCCACTGAGATACCCACTTCTTATACATGTGTATAAATGAAGATGAATCAGAAATTCATAAATCAGATCAGATATATGAACGGGAAAGGTATGGATTATTAAATAAAATAACCTAAAAAACAAACAAAAAATTGAATTAAAATATAATTGAAATCACACATATAACTCTTGGCTTCTTATAAATGCTATTAAAATGTACCTTTCTTGAAATATTGATGGATTTTTGTCCTTCATAGAAATAGCATCATTTCGTTACTTCAGAAAACGCGTTAATAAGGAAATAAGTGCTATTGTACACAAGAACACTGTTTACCGTATCAGTTATCATACTGTACAAATGTTCGGTAACACAAATTTGTTAAAATAACTATTTATTTCGAGCATAAATATGAAGCTTAGTTACTATATCTTTATGGTTTCAGATTAATTTATTTAATGAGTTACATGAGTTCCTTTAAGGGATGTACGTTGGTGTCCAGAGCTGTAGGTCGATGTATACCATATGTCTGCCCCAGCTGAGGAATGTCTTCGCGTTTTTTTCTGGAAGATTTGGCATATACCTGAGAGCGATAACGGTAGCCCACCTGGAGGAATGTCACAACCTCGTAGGAGAAGAGTGAATGAGATAGTGAATTAGTGAATGAAGCCAACCTGAAGGCGGGATTGCGTCATGCGGCTGATGCAAGAGGGTGGGTTTGCGTCAGCCGTGGGGGTCCTCGGCGGTGGGGGTGAGCGCAAGAGCGCACTCCTCCTCTACCTTCCGGGCCGTGCGCGTCTTCTCTCTTTCTCACTCGCGAGTCCGTGTCGAACCTTCCAGGCCGTGAACTGTCGGGCATATCTTATTTATTTTCAACAAATTATTTATTGGTGAGTACCCCCACTTTATATTAAGTGTTAAATTTATAATTTTTAAACAAAATCGGAATTACAACCGAACATAACTACATAACATATGGATAGTAACACGTATAAGACTAAAATTAACTAACAAGTAAACACTAGCCACTCTCTAACCGACAAAAACGGAACGTTAGTTCTAAAAGCCACGTGGCATGTTCAGACACAAGTCGCACGCTCATCAGTAAAACATGAGTTACTACTACCCACAAATAGTTGTTATCTTTGTCAATGAGTTGTGACGTTTACTTTCTACCCACGTGCTCTACATTTCGCCCTGTTTTAAGGATATTTCCAACAGCAACTACTAATTAACTGTTTAAATAAAAATAGCATACTTGTGGTGTTTTCCGTTCCGACAACCCTGTATATCGTTTCAATAATTTAATAATGGATGTATAGTAGTAATAAATAACAATCATAATCAGTGCTCTATTTTATACGTTATAAACGTACAGACATACTAATTAGGCAAAATGAATATTTTAATTGAATTGAAAATGAATATTGCAATAATAAATGTATGTTGAATCTGGATCAAACACTCAGCTAAATCATTAAAACTAATATTTTTACAATAAATATAAGTCAGTTGTCAGGGCTTAATCTAAATAAAAATTAATTTAATCTATGTTTGCTGTTGAGTATTATTTTTTTTTTTAAAGTGATATAATTTTTTAAAAATAAAACACTATTATTTTTCATTCGAGAGCAAAAACTGTTTTATCTTACAGTTTGTTTACTAATTTTTAACATTTTATTTTGTCTGTGCACACGCCATAAAATGGGTACATTTTGGACTATTTACTGAGCTATTATTTTTGAAAGTGGTATAAGTCCCTTTTTCCATGTTCCGAAATATTTAGGGGTTTGCAATTTTATGTTTATGTATTTAACACTTAGCAAAGAGTGATGTTTTTAACCTTTTAACCATTGAAAATTTAGTTTAGATTTAAAAGAATAAACGATGGACTTAAAACAATTTCAAAAATAACAGCTCAATTAATAGCAATAATTGTACCCATTTTTATCATGTGCACAACCAAAAATGAATTAAAAAATTAATAAATAAACTATAAAATAATAAAATCCAAATATGCCGCCATACCTGTGAAAATATATCATAAACTATGCTTATATAAATATTTTCATTAGACTAACAATTAACAGCGACAAATTAAACAAATACTACCAGGATTCCACTCTTCGAAACAACTTGTTCTTGTGTCAGTGTTATGAATTTAAAATAGTATAAATATAAAATTAGCAGTTATGGGCTGTATTTTACGCCTGTAATACTTTGAAATAACTATGTCCATTTTTTAAAAAGCTTTTGATTTAATTTATTTTTAATTTGTCCCGGAATATAAATATTTATGTCACCGACTAAGTATAAGGTCACCATGCCCACTTGTATTCAAAGGAATACAGCTGTTCACTGTACTGCTCTACTGGAAATTGTCGTATAGTGTCTCTATAACCCCGGCGTACGGTTATAAAAAAAAAAAAGTTTATGTAAAACTTCTACGCATATGATTATTTAGTGATTTGCATATTAAACAATAAGAATTAATTATTTTAAAAAAAAGTCTAACCATTGTTAATAGCAAGGGTTAATTTAAAATAATTTCAGATGTTCTGAATTAATTATTTGCTCTAAATTATACTAATAATTAACAATTTTCTGGTATCGAATAAATCCTATGAAATTAGATTGAAATATAACGTAGACAAAATAAATTATAAATAAATAAAATAAATTATAAATATACAAAGCTACTCACAGTTAAGTTGTTCCCTCTGAGACAGCCAGTTCTCTTCTGATGGCAGTTGAATGTTGAATAGTATAATTATTTTGAAGAACTTAATAAGAAAAGGCGTGAAATTGATTTCTCTTTCTATTTTTGTTCGTGGCATTGAAAAACGGAATAATTTATTGACTCGTACAATACAGTGTTCAGGATGTGCAAATTAAAAATGTAATTTTTACTTTTACAAATTAAATTTTTAATGCTTTTCTCAAGCGCAGTAAGTGGATTCTCATAATCCTTAAAATGAAAATAGAAATCCATGTACAATATATATAAAAAAAAAAACTATGAAGGAAAAGTTTGATTTTGAATTATGGGAGCTTCTATTGTACTGCTTCAAGATCTTTATTATTCGAAGGAACAGTTAATTTAAATAATCTTAAAAAGTTTATTTAATGTTTCAACTCAACGATAATTTTGGCATTTCTTAACTTTGCAATACGGAACACATACAAAACCGAATTGCACAATTCTTATTTTTATTATCACTTTTGTTAACTCTTTGAGATAACAATACGCAATAATATTTTTATTTTTAAATATTACATCGAAAAATACTCTGGATACTATTTAAAAATATCAGAATAATTTTATCACAACTCAAATATAATTTTATCTATTCGTATTTAAGCAATAATGGAATAGCAATTGAATTTCTTTATGTTATAAATATTTTAATACTTTTCTGATGATTGTAAAGGATTCAAATAAATAGTTTCGTGTTTATGCCATTTTATTCTTTTTAAAAACAATTTATGAGTCTCTTCAAAATTTTTAATAAAAAAAAAAAAAAAGGCAAATCCAATCATTGCTTCGCCTTATATGAGACTTTTCACTGCCGAATTATACCATTGTTAAACTCTTTTGTTAACTCTAACTTGGTGGGGGGCAGAAGTTTCCAGGCTTATTGAAAAATTAAGAAAAACAAATTATATATTTGTATAAAAAAGAAATTACGAAATTTTAAAAACAAACTTTTAATATTACTTATATACTACAACAATAATTTAGTGAGTTTAACAAGTAATTTTGAACTGTATTGAAGCTAAAGAATGGTGAGATGGTTTTAAAATACAGACGGTTTCATTATCTAAAGTAACAATAGGATATAACATACTTACATAATATTCGATGAATGTGTTCGGGGTAAATGATATAATGATTTTTTGAATGAGGCGTGGAAAATTGTTTGTATCACATATGTGTATTGAAGGTAAAAGTAAGGGGCTTAGTCCAAAAAGTATACAGGAACATTTAAGCTATCAATGCAGGCTAATTTGTTGTTCACGCCATCCTCATCCGGCTTTTTCATGACTTGTAAAATTGTAAATGAATTATTTCTTTGTCACACTCCTAATTTAAAAATAAAATGAGTTCTCACATTTATTTATCGAATAACTATGTTTTCAATGCTATATTCAGTTCTATTTACTATCGTCATAAGAAATACGTTTTAACATATTGTTACGGGCTACTGGGTGTAAAATGGACTAAACTATTACTTAATTCAAGAATCTAATATTTATTAACAAATTAACAAGAATACAATGAGATTATTTAAAACAGTTAAATTATTAAACTAATATCAATATACAATAATAATATTCTATTAAATGTTATCTATTTCTAAAACAATATACAAATAATATAAGATATTGGTAATAATAAATAACTAAACTATTTATATATCAATTTGTACAAATACAATAATATTACACTATAGTTTACAATTACAAATTAACACTTACAGTTCGCTAACTAAAGTCCACCGACCGTAAGACTCTCCAAATATGACAAACTGCCACACAGTTTATTACACTTATTACACGGTCACTAATTGTCACTGTTGCTCACTAAGCACTTAATACAGACTGATACTAACACTAACTAACTCACACACACTGCCACTAGTTAACAACTGCTACTCACTGGCTTACTACTGACTCGTCTTATTACTCACTGCCGCGGCCGAAAACGCTGTCCTTTTTATATAGGCAAGGTAGGTTGTGGTGGGGCATTACTCGGAACACGGACGAGGACCACCTAGACCGATCTAGAAGGTTCTACGCCAGTCTATAATCCCCTCCGCTTAATCCCATTGTTTGCCTAATCCGCTCTAGGCAGATCAGAAGCCGGTCCTACTTTCCGCTCTGACCGTAACACTGCCCCCTCCTTAAAAGTGCTCTGCCCCAGAGCATAGTCCGGAGAAATCGGGCGGTCATGAGCTTCCCTCGATGGAGACGCATTTCCTTTCCAGGGGTTGAACGTGCACACCAATATGGCGACTCCAGAGTTGGCGAATATCTGTTCAAGCATGTTCCTGACAACCTTCCACTCCAGGCCGTCATATCCACAGCCCAACTTAGGGATCGCGAGCTTGGTGACACGCAGTCTCAGAAGCTTACTCCGCAGGTCGTCGAGGCTTCGCCGCAGTGCGTCATATGTGGGCTTCTGATCAGTAGCACACTTGGTGACTAAGTAGAACAGGTGTCGTCCTTCGTGCGTATGGTGGAGTGCTTTCCCGACGCTTGGTCCTTGGCGTTCCAGTTCCTCAGTTCCAGCAAACTTCTTCCTGAAGACCGTTGCAATCCCTCGGGAAGTCCTCAGATCTTCGGCGACACAATGGGCCAGAGAATAGTCCGCGGGTAACGAGAAGATATCTCTGTATACTGTCTGAGTTACTCCACGGGAATCTTGTACCTTAGGTTGTGCAACTGATACCTTACTGGTCTCCACGTTGTTGAGGTACCTGACTTGCTGGTCTTTTGTCGGGCCATGGTCTCCTTTGTATGGGGCCAGTCTATTAAAATGGACTACCCTGGGTTTTCCTTTTGGCTGCTTTCTGATCCTATAGATGACGTCGTTTATCCTATTGATGATCTCAAACGGGCCATCCCAGGAGTTCTGAAGTTTAGGTGAGTAGCCTCGCCTTCTTCGAGGATCGTGTAGCCAGACCAAATCTCCAGGTTGGAATCCACCTTTCTCTGCCCTGATGTCGTAACGCTCCTTCATTCTGTCACTGGCTCCCTGGATGTTTGCACGAACCTTTTCGTGGATATTATCCATCCGCTTCCGAAGATTCGTGACGTATTCCTCTCCGTTAACTTCCTCGTCTGGCTTGAACCCGAATTTCAGATCACAAGGCAAACGAAGTTCTCGGCCGAAGACCACATTTGCGGGGGTCTGCCCCGTTGCTTCATGGACTGAACTCCGGTAGGCTAACAAGAACAAGTGAAGATACTGGTCCCAGTCTCGCTGATGCTCGGAGACCACTTTAGACAAATATCGACCCATTGTCCTGTTCATGCGCTCCACCATGCCATCCGATTGAGGGTGAAGAGGTGTCGTCCTGGTTTTCCGTATTCCCAGTGCTTCGCACATCCCGGAGAAGACTGCAGACTCAAAGTTTCTTCCCTGGTCAGCGTGAAGTTCCATGGGTACTCCAAACCGGCTGACGAGCTGCTTCACAAGTACGTCTGCAACCGTGACTGCCTCTTGATTCGGAAGGGCATACGCTTCCACCCACTTAGAAAAATAGTCCATGGCCACGAGAATATATCGGTTGCCTTCGTCTGTCACAGGGAAAGGGCCAGCGATGTCAATCGCTATCCTCTCGAACGGTGCTCCCACGTTGTACTTCTTCATAGGGGCCTTCTTTCTTCTTGTTGGTCCGTTAGAAGCCGCACAAGTCGCACAACGCCTGCACCAGTCCAACACATCGTCCTTAAGGTTTGCCCAGTAAAAGCGTTCACGAACTTTTTCCAATGTACGGTGAACTCCAAGATGGCCGCCAGTTACACCGTCATGTAGTTCCCTAAGCACTTCGGGCACTTTATTCCTTGGAACGATGAGCTGTAGCCTGCGCTGATCTCCTTCCGCGTTCTCCAATGCCCGTTTCAGTAGCCCGTTGTCCACTAAAATGGAGTTCCATTGGGCCCAGTACGTTTTTACATTCTTCGACATTGGAGCAACATCCTGCCAGGCCGGTCTTCCTCGCCCCGATATTTTCCATTCCTTTATTTGTTTTAAGTCCGGGTCCTCGTCCTGTTCCTTTGACACCTCTGCATCTTGCCAACTGTCGATGACAACTGTAGTCCTCAATACCGCTGCCTGCTTCTCCTCTTGTCGAGAACAATGCTTGCAGCCTTCTTCACAAGGTCTTCTTGACAGTGCATCCGCATTCCTGTGGCTCGTTCCAGAACGATGAGCAGATTCAAAGTCATACTCCTGAAGGCGCTCAATCCACCTCGCCACTTGTCCCTCAGGTGACTTAAATCGCAGCAGCCACATTAGAGCCGCGTGGTCCGTTCTCAGCAGGAACCTTCTTCCGTATAGGTATTTATGAAAATGCTCTATGGACTTTACTACTGCCAGAAGCTCTTTCCTTGTGACACAGTAGTTTCGTTCCGGAGCTGAGAGTGCTTTGCTGAAATATCCAATCACCCTTTCTTCTCCGTCTTGGAGCTGAGAGAGGACACTTCCAATGGCGATATTGCTGGCATCTGTGTCAAGTATGAACTTGCCCTCGGGACGTGGATAGCTCAGAATAGGAGCACTACTCAATTTGCTCTTCAGCTCCTCGAAGGATGCCTGGCACTCGTGATCCCAATGGAAAGATCTTTTCTCCTCGGTTAGCCTGGTAAGAGGTTTTGCGATGTTAGCGAATCCTTTCACGTACCTCCGGTAATAGGTGCATAGCCCGAGGAAACTTCTCACCTGGTGCTTATCTCGAGGTACTGGCCAGTCGGTGATCGCTGCTATCTTCTCTGGGTCAACAGCAACTCCGTTGTCTGACACAATATGCCCCAGGTAGTTGACTTGCCTTCGGAAGAGATTACACTTCTTCGGGTTCAACTTTAGGTTTGCTGCACGCAGTCGTTCGAAGACCTTCTCCAGATTCTTCAGATGGTGAGCGAAGGACTTTCCCAGCACAATAATGTCGTCTAGGTATACCAGGCATACCTCCCAAGAGAGACCTCTTAACACGTTTTCCATCAGCCTCTCGAATGTGGCAGGAGCATTGCAAAGCCCGAACGGCATTACTGTAAACTGCCAGAGTCCAGTGCCAATTGAAAACGCCGTTTTCTCTTTATCTTCAGGTGCCAATCCAACCTGCCAATATCCACTGCGGAGATCCAAGGTAGAGAAGAGTTTACACCCTTCCAGGGTGTCCAGCGTATCGTCAATCCTGGGAAGCGGATAACTGTCCTTCTTGGTGACGTTGTTCAGAAGACGGTAGTCTACGCAGAACCTCGTTGTGCCGTCTTTCTTCTTCACCAATACGACAGGAGACATCCAGGGGCTACTCGAAGGCTCAATGACACCATCAGCCGCCATCTCCTTTATGATCTTCTCGGCGTCCTCCCGTTTGGCTAACGGCAGCCTCCGCGGGACCTGTCGGATGGGCTTTGCATCCCCGGTGTCAATCCTGTGGTGGACGATATCCGTTCTGCCCCGTGGTCCTGGTCCGATCTCGAAGACGTCATGCCATCGGATAATCATGTTCTTCACTTCCTCGCTCTGTTCAGGTGAAAGGTCGCGGCATGACTCGTTAACAAATTCTTTTAGTTCTTCTGGCAATCCTCGGAGCTCGGTGGGACGACGTTGCAGCTGACGAACCACTGAGGTAGCGGTTGTACACTCCCCGACCGGTGTTCCTTTCTTCAGCGTTACCGGGAAGCTGTTCAGGTTCATTAGCCGGATTGGAGTGGTCCGTCCGGCCTTGATGAGAGACCTAGCAACCAGTACGCCGCGTCCGATCTCTTGTTCTTCGTGCGTTCCGGGTTCCAGTAGTACACATTGACCCTCTGGTAGATGTCCTTCGACCGTCCCATGCGTCACGATTTGGCTCTGTGCAGGTAAAGTGGTGTCTTCTAGTAAGAGCACTCGTGCATACAGATCCTTTCCCTGCCGAAGGATGACTTCCTCGTCTCCCATCGTCAATACACCTTTCGACATGTCCAGCTTGATCCCGTATGCGATCATGAAGTCCATGCCCAATATGACATCTTCATCGATTTCTGCCACGAGAGCGCGGTGCTTCAGATGTTGACCCCCGATGATGAAGGTGGCAACTGTCTCCCCGTAGACCTTGGCTGGCTGTCCCGTGGCAGTCCGTAATGCCCAAGTGGTTGGTAAGACCCTCTCAACGGGAACTATCTTCGAGTTCAAAATTGTCATGGTTGCGCCAGTATCCACTAGAAGACTTCGCAGCTGCCCGTTCACCATCCCATCAACGTAGAAACTGTTCGTACTTCCTATTGACGCAATCCTGATGGTCTTCCTGGGGCCTTTGATGTTACGGGTTGACAGTTGCCCCTTCCCATCAACCCTACTTAGTTTTCCTGTGGCTTTTCTTGCTTCTTAGATGGACACTTGCTTCTAGGGTGTCCCAGTTGGCCGCAGCTCCAACAGCGTATCTCCTTCTTACGGGTCCTGAGAGCCTCCAAAACTTTAGTTACTATGTCTTCGATGCTAGGGACCACATTAGGCTCCACTTCTGCTGCTCTAACTCGCGCATGGCCCCGTACGGACTGTCTAACAGCCTCGAACTCCATGGCCTGGGATAATGCGTCTCCCAAAGTTTTCGGCCGGGCGAGCTTCACTGCTTGTTGTGTCTCTGGGTCCCGAAGTCCATCCAGGAATTTGTCGACAGCCAAGCTTTCGTAGACTTCGTCGGTGACCGATGGGTAGGCGTTCCTCACCAGCCGGGCAATATCCGCTTCAAATTCCTGTAAAGTCTCGTTTGTCTTCTGGACCCTGCTTCTCAGCTGTGAGCGATACAGCTGGTCCATGTGGCGGTGGCCGAAACGCATCTCCAGTCTTCTGATCAGCTCCCCGTAGTTGGACCGCTCCGACATGGGTATACCCTGCAGTACTCCCAAGGCGTCTCCACGCAGGGCCAGACACAACGCTGAAGCTTGGGTCTCCTGTGACCACCCGTGGATCGAAGCCGCTGTCTCGAAGAGAGTCATGTAGTCCTCCCACGGCGTCTTTCCGTCGAATACTGGAATGGTGTTGTGAGCTGGTGGCGTCCCATTATTGGTGGGCAGAATGGTTTTATGAAGACTGGCCTCGGGGAAACGGTCGGTGTTGTTCGTCGGTGGGTTGCTCATAAGTCCCTCTATAGCTTCCACTCTTTGCCTAAGTTTGCTTTCAATTGAATTCAATTTTTCTCCTAACCTAGATTCTACATCAGCTACTTTATTATCTACATTTTCCATTAACTTAGTTTCTAATGTGCCTAATTTAGACTCTAGCCTATTTTCTACATTGCCTAGTTCATTTTTAACACTGCTTAATTCATTACCTAGTTCATTTTTAACACTGCTTAATTCATTACCTAGCTTATTTTCTACATTGCCTAATTCACTTTTAACACTGCTTAATTCATTACCTAGCTTATTTTCTACATTGCCTAATTCATTTTTAACAGAACCTAATTCATTTTTAAAAGTTGCAGACAACTTGCTTAAATCAGTTTCAAACAGAACGTCATCTGGATTTTCCCCTAACTCTACAAAAAATTGACGTAAGCGATGTTGCAGTACACTTTTATTTCCGGAAGAATCCAGATCACGTTCTTCTAATTCTCGTTTTAAATCTGCAACTTTTAAATCCATTAATTTAAGACTTGGAGAAGCCATTTTTCATACAGTAGCCCAATAATTACAAAATAATAACAATTACACAAAATATCCCACTTCTGACACCAATTTGTTACGGGCTACTGGGTGTAAAATGGACTAAACTATTACTTAATTCAAGAATCTAATATTTATTAACAAATTAACAAGAATACAATGAGATTATTTAAAACAGTTAAATTATTAAACTAATATCAATATACAATAATAATATTCTATTAAATGTTATCTATTTCTAAAACAATATACAAATAATATAAGATATTGGTAATAATAAATAACTAAACTATTTATATATCAATTTGTACAAATACAATAATATTACACTATAGTTTACAATTACAAATTAACACTTACAGTTCGCTAACTAAAGTCCACCGACCGTAAGACTCTCCAAATATGACAAACTGCCACACAGTTTATTACACTTATTACACGGTCACTAATTGTCACTGTTGCTCACTAAGCACTTAATACAGACTGATACTAACACTAACTAACTCACACACACTGCCACTAGTTAACAACTGCTACTCACTGGCTTACTACTGACTCGTCTTATTACTCACTGCCGCGGCCGAAAACGCTGTCCTTTTTATATAGGCAAGGTAGGTTGTGGTGGGGCATTACTCGGAACACGGACGAGGACCACCTAGACCGATCTAGAAGGTTCTACGCCAGTCTATAATCCCCTCCGCTTAATCCCATTGTTTGCCTAATCCGCTCTAGGCAGATCAGAAGCCGGTCCTACTTTCCGCTCTGACCGTAACAATATGCAAGCTGTGTTTTTACTCGAAGTATCGTAGGGATTATTTAAAAATAAACTGCTTATGTAGGTTTTCTTGTTAGTTCTTCCTCCATTGTAATGCAAATCGTGTTGGCACACTCGCAACACAAAGCCAACAAAAAGTGAACAGGCGGAATTATTCATATTTTAACTATTTTCGTACTTGGTACGTTTTGAAAAGAAATTAATTTTCATGTAACTATTCCCGGATGCTTAGTTCATTGTTTTATTTCCTGATGATCAGTATTCATAACTCCTTTTAACAATAGCCTTGATTATATTTTGAATCAAAGTCGAAAAGCTGGACAACTGTATGTTATTGGTTATGACAAATATTAATTCTTGGAAATAAATACTATTTTGGAAACAAAAATTGCTATATTGGAAATAAAATCGAGTCAAAAGAACATTATTAAGTCCTAAATGAAGTCCAAGGGCAGCTGTGTCGAATGCTAAACAACAATAATAACTCCAACGAAATGCAAAGATATTTGAGCAAGAATATACTAGCCACGAGGAGGGCAAAGGGTGAGTGAAGGGAGCTAGGTAATGGGTTTCTTATGACCAGGTCGTTTACGGAACAGTTCTTTATTTAGTTTTATCTACAAGTTAAGATACAAGAACAAATATGGACTTGTATAATGTTTTAAGAACAGATAATCACCCTCCAATCCTTGGCTTCCATTCTTCGAGTCCACCTATTTCTGATTGACTCTTCATGGTATGACCCTTACAAGTAATAAGCCAGCACAGTTCTTTTGCGACCACATACATAACTAGCTTTATTTTTATAGATCTAATGAGACTAATTGTAATTTATTATGTGAATAGAATACACTTGCGCATTTTAAAAAAATTCAATATGTATAATAGCTATAATGGGTCAGTTTACTGCACGAACCTGTTCTAGTTAAAAATAGAAACATTTATTTTTTCCATTCTATTTTCAGGTGTTACTCCTTTTCTTGATTGGTATCATGTTTGTTAAAAAAAATATTTCTGAACATCAGCATTCGAAGGAAACAAAAGTTTTTAAATTTGAATTGGGAAAATTCAAATACTTACTTTCAATAATCTCTATACAATTTTATCTACTTACAAAATTACGCCAATCTAAAAAAAATATAATAATTCAATAATTATTAATAAGGATTTAATATTTAATTATATATCACAATCCATTACATAGAAGATTGTTTTATATTTTTTATAAATACATCTATAAACCAATTTTTTAGTATATAGCGCTGTAATTCGAATTTATTTATAATGGAAGAATAATATTTAATTGAAAAACCTCATATAACATTTTAGTCTGTAATCTGAATATACTTAAACGGATCATTATGATCTTCATGTATAATATTGTAATATAGTTTGAATAATGTATTCCTTTACGTAGATGGGTAATACAATATTGCATTTGAATTTTATTTTGGAAATTATTATTAAATGCCTAACGGTGGACCAAACCCCATTTTACAAATTATACAACCCCTTATTTAATTGTACTACAGTACTTAAGATTGTAGTAGAGGTGCCTTGTATTATTTTAGAAATTGAAGTTCATTTTATTACTTATTTTTTACTCCCCCCCCCCCAGTTAGCCTATTATTATATTGGCAACGACTTAGTATTTTTTAAGATATTGAGAATTTTTCATCGAATAAAATTTAAAAAAAATGATTATTTATAAAAAAGTGTTTAGATTTGATTGTTAGTTCTTTTTTGGAATAAGGTATAGATTATTTTATTTTTTAAATCGGTGTTTTTTATTATTTTTAAATTTTTTTAAAAAGCGGTATTTTTTGTGTAATATTTAAAAGCAAAACGGAACTATCATTTGCTATTTTTTGAAAAATGTTCCTAGATCCGTTGCTAGGCAACGCCAATAACAAATCACATTACTAAAAATTTCTTTATATTATAGAAACATTTCATGTAATTAAAATTTAAAAATTATATATGTTGAATAATTTTCATTGGCTAGTTTTTTGGTTTTAAATAGTACCTCATTGGTATTATATAATTCAGTCTCCTCTGGTGTTAGTTCTCTTTAGTAAAGGTGTTAGTTATTGCAAAGGTGCTGTAATTCCTTGACATGCCTACGGGTAATAGAAGGCTGTAGATTTTTGCATGTACATATTATATTGTTCTAATGTGTTGTGATTGTAATTTAGTGAAAAGTTAGTTCTATGTTATTGGTTTTAAATACTGCCTTTATGTCTTGTTATTATATATTAATTTGTATTACTTCATGTTAATCCTTATCTCTTATTAGATAATTCATGTCATTCTCTATCTCCTATTCGATACTTCTCTATAACTATTCCTTTTTTTTCTATCTACCTAAAGGGTTCCCCATTTTTGGTTATATATTTTTTATCACTCCTATCCCTAGATGACTGTATATTATTCTTTTCCATATATTATTTTAATTTATATGTATCTTGTATATTTAGCCTTGAAGACCAGCAATGTGGGTAGAAACGTTGGCTTTAAAAATAAACAGAATTTTTTCTTCTTACAAATAGAATTTTTTCTGACCTCTACCCGGACCAATTTCTTCCTCTTAAAAATTATACAATATCGATGGCTAATTTTTTTAAGGAAATAAAATATGATACTACTCCTGAAAACCCATACAATATTTACATCTATTTTTAAGCCGAGTCCTGGCAACGTACAATACGGGGCATTCCTCAATGCTATGTCTATTTTAGAAAGGAACCAAGTCTGCCCCAACATCTATATAAGGAACAAGCTATCTATAACAACCGGCTTCCTCTGTCCAGTATAGGTTTCTGAATATTTTTTTTCTTTTCTAATTGAAAATATAAACTATTTTAATTACCTAAAATATACTCGGTATATTTAAATGAGGCTCTTTACAATACAAGATTCAACTGCTTAAATAATATTATTATAAAGTATGATGATATTGTAACAATATCTAATAAAAATATTGTATTAGAATCTATATGATACTTAAGATTTTGATTGAGTTATTTAGTAAAAACTACAACAAAAAATAACAAGAAGATTAGAGTTTTTATTGCCTTCGAAGAGATTTACGACTACCTGAATAATAAATACTCAATTAATTTTTTATTGAGTTAAAGCTGTAAAATTTCTAAAAATATGCTCGAAAAATTGTTTATTCGTTATTCAAACACTTGAAACATTATGTAATATTAAGAAGCCTTGGCTGTCCAAAAATAATTACTTTTCTGTTGTCTCTCAGCCGAGCTGTTAGTATCGGCGGACAACCTTAAATTTTTGTGAATTTTGAGGAGTAAATTTTTATAACAGTTATTAATTAAATAAGTTTAGCTAGTCCCTGATTTTCAATGAGCTTCATCAATTAGGATTTTGAAATTTTGTATTTAAACTTTGACAAAAGAACTATGAATTATAGAAGGATCGCTCTTGTATGAACAGACACAAAATAATTATTGTTCTTAATGTATTAATTATTACGTTGCTAATTTTATGATATTAATAAGTACGATAAGGTACTATTATATCAATAAATGCAATAACTTTTAATAATAATAATTTGACTATGCAATACAGACATTGCTAACTAAATAAATAGAACTAAAACATTATTATCTTTATTATCTTATTACTCCTATTATTATTATTACCATTATATTTTGGAATGAACTGATTTATTTATAAAACAAAATTAAAAACAACTTCACAGTTTGAAAGGTGTGCTGTAATTTATTCAACAGACTGTACTTGCTTGACCTTTCAACTTGGAAATTTCTAGTTTTGATGATAGTGGTGAGGCCAATCAATGGGATTTCCATTGAAAATTGGGAGATTAATTTTGGGCAAACGCCCTCGTGGATTTCTGGAGTCATTTAATGAGGCAGTTGCATTTACCGATTGGTCTGCCGAACCAATTCGTGTTGTTTTGGCATCTTCCTCAGTTAGACGTTTGTATAACATTTTACATTCATAATAGTAACGGTCGGAATTTTCCTTTCTTGCTTTCTCGTTTTCATCGGGATATTCTTTTTCACGACCTCCTTGAAAATACATTTGTGTAATTTCTTCTTGGGTTTGATCCATTTGTAGCCGAAGGGAAGTTAAATCATCATACATGGCGTAAAACAGTGGTTTGTGTGAAGCATCGGTGGCAACCCGTCTTCCTTGGTCTGTCACTCCCTTGATTCTGGCTTGAAGCGTTGATAACTTCGACTTTAAATATTCAAATGTTTTTCAATATCTTTCTCAGTAGCCATGTTGAAGAAGAAAAGAGAAGGAAAAAGATAAACAAAAATTATTATTGGAAGGTTCAATTCGAAAAAATTCTCACGTTAATAAGAAGGTAAAATTATGATTCAGAGAATACTGTGAATGAACAGAATGTTAAAGACACCAATTTAAAGGCTGATTTTACTATGAATGACATTATTACTTTTAATTATTTCGAAAAATCTATTATTATTTTTTCGATACATTTTGAAAGGGGACAGGGAAATAAATGGTGCACTAAGGATCGATGAGTGAGCCAAGGCTCAGTCTTGAACTTATCAATACAGTATGGGCAGAATTTGATTATTCCGAGTCTTAACTAGTTTTGAGTAATTTTCATTTTTTAGGTACAGGACAGACTGGCAGAAAGATTATTGAAGGC
Source organism: Troilus luridus (assembly GCA_964056705.1). Lineage (NCBI taxonomy): Eukaryota > Metazoa > Arthropoda > Insecta > Hemiptera > Pentatomidae > Troilus > Troilus luridus. The sequence goes on from OZ057412.1 coordinate 107,487,786, forward strand.
TTTGCCTAAATACTGATTTGGCCCGTAAATATTCAGTTTTTTAATGTTAAATGAGCTATCAAAAAATGATTGTCCTAAAGGAACAAAACCTTTTAACATCAATCAGGGTATTCGCAAATTAGAATAATGCATTTATAATGTATTTTAACAAAAAATGCCATTAAACAGAAAATGCCAGGGAAGTTAGAATCAAAGAGATACAGAATTAACCTTCTTGACGGAAAAATACATAATATAAAACAATTTTTATATTAGGTATATATATCTACGAATACATTATTTTCTCTCTACTACACATAGAGTACGCATTTCCGTAATACAAAAAACTACTTCTTTTTTATTTGTAAATTACATATAGAAATACATTATTTGTTGCGTTGGAATTCGTCACCTTAGTGTCACTAAAACTGCAAATTTGCCATTTTTCATGTACAGTCTTATTTTCATTCATCTTAAGGCTCAGTTGAATGGCTTGCTCTTCAAATTCTTGAAGTGTACTTGATAATGCTGCTTGGGTTATCAGCATATGCTAGATGTTGGAACATGCGATTGGATTTGGTTTTACTGAACGGAAGGCTGCTTCAGGGGTTAAAATAAAATATTACATTTTAATAATTTAATTTTCAATTCGTTATAAATCTTTTTAAAATATTAGTTGACCTTATATATATATATATATATATAAGGGAAAGAAATGTTCTTTATCTTTCTTTTCTTTATATCTTTATTTTATAATTTAAATTATTTGTTTTATCACCCAATCTGTCTCAACGTTATCAACTGGGAAAGGGATGATTAATAAAAAAATTAAAATAAAAATAAATTTTATTTTAACTGGACTGCGCCGGAGTGCGATGTTTTGACAATCCAAGGTGATACATGGCACGCTTGTTGCACCAAATACATAATTAAAATTATACAACTGTATTTCTAACACTTTTATATTGTTTTTGTTATATTGTTGAACTTCATTAAAATAAACAAAACACTTCATAAATAAAAAAAAAGAAAATTTTATCCTAAAGAAAAATTAAAACTATCAATTAAAACTATAAACATTTGATTTTATCTTATTTTACTTATACGCATAAAACCGCAATACAATTCGTACGAACCCAGGCAGATGTAGCTTCCGTATGAAATCATCGTAGTGCGACCCGTCACATGTCACAATATATCTGAATTGCAAAATTCATTATTGCTCGTCTGAGCGATGAAAAAGGTGCTCGTCTGAGCGATGAAAAAGGTGCTCGTCTGAGCGATGAAAAAGTGCTCGTCTGAGCGATGAAAAAGTGCTCGTCTGAGCGATGAAAAGGTACCGAGCCGGCCGGCTTTTAGCACTGAACTGGTATAGTCCCAGAGTTGTAACAGGACGGTTCACATCAAAGTTGTTGAAGATAAACATGGACTCCAATCCTCGGAACGTAAACAGAACACGTCGATAATCCTTCATTCTTCCTTCCTATTACTGTTGTTATTACCTTATTATTATTATTATTAAATTAAAAACCTTTCACAAAATAAACATAAATGTAACCTTACATAAAACAAATGTAAACATTAAACAAAATTTCAATGTGACCTAATTAAAAAAAATAATGCGATTCGGTCCCGAACATTATTTCTACTTTTGTATCTGGTTTACTACAATAGTTTCTTTTTTATAATTATTTTCCAACTCAATTATAGTTCAGTTTTACAACATTTTATACTTTTTTTATCCAGCCCTGAAGAAGACCTGCAATGTGGGTCGAAACGTTGGTTACTGCTAATTGTTTTATCACTATTTAAAGAATAATTTCTCTTTCATCCGAAAAATTTTCTTCCCCAATTCGTTATAAAATTTAATACTACACCTGCTTTTGATGATTGATTGCATATTTAAATGTGTGTTTTAAGGAAAACGAATTCAAATATAAATATTTTATTATAACGTAACATTATAATTTTCAATTTAGTATAAAGTTCCATCTTTATACTCCCAGACGTAGTCTGATTTATCCTCAGAAATAGAAGCTTGTACGTAATAAGGGAATCGATAGCTATTTCCGTATCCAGGTCAATTGCGATATTTACTTACCTTCCCCATGGATATTAATTTTTAATGAATTGTTTTTATGAATTATTACACGGTTCTATGAATGTTCAAGAAAACAAACCCTAATTTCCATTTAGTGATAGCCAGTTAGTCACTCATTCGCCATTTGCTTCGACCGCTCCCCGGTCTAGACAGCCAGGAGCCGGTCGCTCTTGTGCTTCCCCGCCGTGTTACCGAGGGGGAGCAACACCGTTACTTCTTTAGTTGCAGTAATAATTGGCTATTGTCACGCTTTATCGTTTAAGTAAGTGTAAAGTAAAATAAATATCATCAAGGGAATCGTTCCTTCGTACGTAACGTAATTTTTTAACTATGTTGTGATATCTTGTAATATTCTCCTCTTGTAGAATTATTAGTAGATCTTAGACATAAAGAAAACGGTCCGAGTGAAGATCAAAGAATTAATTCTTTAAATAGTGGTAAACTATTTTTTTTTAAATATTTTAATAGTTTATGTACGATATATTGTGGGGTTATAAGTGAAATACACAACCCTGAAGTAATGTTGAATATCAATCACACGCTAAAGAATCGACATAATAATAAACAATTGCTACGATAAATTAAAAACTACTTTAGACATCGGAACAATATGACGTAAACTCTTATGATTCTAGTGTAACTCTACATATCTGCATTTAAGTTATTCTTTTTAGCGAAACATTAAGACATTTCTATTCTGATGAGAGCAAATTCGTTTCCACACTTGCTTTTTATGGTTTAACGTGCCTTGGAATGCCAAGGGTTTCTAAATCTCCTCATTAAATGAAATTTTAATATGTCAAAGTAATTAACTCATGCATCTAAAAACTAATGTTTCAACAAAGATATATCATCTATGCTTCGAAAATTTATTTGAAACTTTTAATTCTTCATGAAAGGATTACCGAAACCTAAACATTACCCACAATTACATTATCTTTTCCATTCTCGTTAACTTGTATTTTTGGAAAATATTAAAAACGAAACGAATTAACATTTAAAACTTGTAATCAGAAAGAACTAGCGAGCCCCATCACTAGACCCCCCCCCCCCCACTCTTACCATCTAATTAATCTCAAGAAAATATTATTTACATTCCTTTCTAAAAACGCACCTGGTGCACTAAAAGAGATTATTCCATGTATCCTTATTATGTTATTTTCAAGAAAATTATGAAAGGCAAGGGGCTAAGGGGGAAAAAAAGCTATAACTTGTCACTCTACTCGAAGCGACAACCTACGGAATAATTACCCAGCATCGGGTCGATTTTGTACTGAAGGGTAAAATATGGTTTATTTGTATTGAAATATAATATTAACAGTTGACATTATTAACATGCTATTCCGAACTGTGCGCTATAGATAGACTTCCTACCACTAACATATTGCAATTTAGTTAGATAGGATAATTTAGAGCGAATCAAAACGAATGGCCTTTTCTTTTTTTGGCAAGTCGTATATTTTGCAATTAATCCACTATGTAAAAACAAAACAAAAGTACAATTTTAACTGAAGGACTTATAGTCAGAGCATTTGTATGAGTTAATTACTGTGATGTATTAAAATGTCAGTTAATGAGGATATTTAGAAACCCTGGGCATTCCTAGGCACTTTAGACCATAAAAAGCAAATGTGGAAACGAATTCACTCTCATCAGAATAGAAATTAGTCTTACTGTTTCATTAAATAGAATGGTTTAAATGCAGATTTGTAGAGTTACATTGGAGCAATAAAAGTTTGCGTCATGAAATTAATGTTATATTCTTCGGGGTTTTTAGGTACTTTTTAATTTATTTTAACAGTTAAGAATAAAATACGAAATTCGTAACCTTCTTGCCAAACGAAAAACTAAAAAGTCATTTTTCTAAGAAAGCTAGTAATGATCAGATCATTCGGTTCTCTAGTCTTCAATTCGAATTCTTTTAGTTAGTCGTTATTGTATATTATTATTATCAAGCCTCCTTTCTTGATTTCTTGATACCTGGGACTAACAAACCTTAGCCCAGCTGTGGCAGTTAGTTATTTATTTTTCTAAAATAAGCTGAGGATCGATAATGGATTATAAGAACCTTTTGGGGCTCACCAAGCTTTCTACAAAGTGGGTTCCATTAATTAGTACCGCTGTTTTACTGTAGTCGCTTTATTTTTATGACTTAATCAACATCTTAGATTTGATACTGTGGTACTATTAAGAAAATGCCGATGAAACCTAATGAACTATATAATTTCGGCCCATCGCTAATTAATGTAAATTTATTTAACATATCATTTCATTAAATTAACTTACTATATAATTAATTTAGGGTCATGAGCGGGTAAATTAAAAATTGATAAGTTTTTATTGATTGATTTTAATTATCAGATGATAATTGATATACGTTTCAACAAACATGTATCATCTATACTTCGAAAAGTTATTTGAAACTTTCATTTCTTCAGGAAATGATTACCGAAACTTCCCATTAACCATAATTACGTTCTCTTTTTCTATACTAAAGCTCACGATAACTTGCAGTTTTGTAAAATATTAAAAACTAAACGAATTAACAGTTAAAACTTTTAACTCTACTCGAAGCGACAACCTGCAAAAAATACCCAATTATGTATTCCTCGTGCTTTCCTCATATTTGTTAAAAACAACATACAAAATATTATAAAGAAAAACAAACTTTTTACCGCCCAATCTTTTCATTCATTGTTTATTCGTAGTTAATTAGATACAGATGTGAAAAGTTGAGCAAACTGACTATTCCCTCACCCCAGGACTGCAGAATTTAGCGCGTAAATTAAAACTTTTGTATTTATGTGAAGGGAGGTGATATTACTGAGATCACGCTCATCTGCTTATATTATAATATTAATCAACTTATTATTACTCCCTGAAATCTAAATTGCCAATCAATGATGATTATTGATAGTTACAACATTGAACCTTCGACGTGATTATGAATTAACCATCAAGTTCGAACCTTGAATATCAATAAACCTTGGGTTTGTTATGCAGTTGAACCTAATTGTACTAATATTAATGTTGATCTCATTAAGTTAATTCAAGTTGATTAATTTAATGTAATTCTAACTTAAATAGTCAAAAGAAGCGAGGGGATGGTTGACTGGAAGATAGACGTAAAGAAGAAAATAGTTGGGGGTGCAGTCAAATAAAAACACTAAATTACTTAGTATTTTTATTTGACTGCACCCCAACTATTTACTTCCTTACTTAAATAGTCAAACATTGAGCGTTGGTCCACAAGATCCTAATGCTTGTTGTTTATTTACTAATATTATACTGATATGGCTAATCATACGATACTACAGAGGAGGTTATAAATTTTGCTTTTTCATATATAATTTAGGATAGGGATCTTTGACGAGAACCTTATAACGCACCGGCTCGGGACTGCCATTTTAAATCCCCTTCGAAGGACGGTTTAACAAAAGATTTTTTACTCCCTTTAAAAAAACCTAATGCCTCCTGCCGGTTTAGCAAACACAATTGTTTTGACTCGTTTAGGAAAGTGCCAAGTTAAGAGACACTTTTGCGCAGAGAATTTTCCAATACAGTAATTTATTAAGCATTTTTAACTCAATTGCAAGTAGTCTTTTGAAATGTTAATAAACTGTTTGAGTTTTTTAAACAGTGTGATTGGGGAAACCACTTGCCCATTAAAAATATATTTATCTAATAATCTCTTCACTGAATGAAAACCTATTTCCAGTCATTTGTGCAATACAACTTTATTATATGGAAACGTTTCGACTGTATGTCATTTTCCATCCATCTAAGAACTTAATCTTTATCATCTTAAAGAGTTACAAGTCAACATTTCTCTGTAAATTATTAAATACAATCACAACAATATAACAAATACACATTTTTTAAAATCGTCCATAAATAGAAGTAAGTATAGATACATTTTTATTATTAATTGTCCTTTACTAAAATTTTTTCTTGGAGGTCCATTGTCCTCCATGGTCCTTTTGTTAATAGTTTAAACTTTGGTCTCTATTAATACTATATTTTATTTATATTTACATACTAAAATTGTTTTCATTTAAATCTACCATAGTTTTTTTTTTTTTTTTTTTTTATTATTTAATTCAATGATATTTACAACTATAATGGTATTATATCAAGTAAATGTGCAAAAATGTAGTATATGACATGAAAACACTTGTGGAGAAACTACCCATCGATAGCACTCCAATTTTCCAAAAAATGCCGATAGGCTTGGTATTTCACAAGCCCATGGCGGGGTATCCCTATAGTTAAATTACAAATTAAAATTAAAAATCTATACGTAAATTTTATTAAGCTCCCAACATTACTTTATTTTTAATATATTTTTTTATCAGTTATGTACGTTCTTAATTTAAATAAATCAGATAGGACTGAAAAATGGAATATCTAGCTAACTGTTGGGAGGTTATAGTGTTAGGTTATCTCTCTGTGTTTTTAAAGTAGAACATCCCATTTGTTATTTTCTTTTTAACTTCAAAATAACTGATGCATATGATTTACTTATTTCTCCTCCCTCTTTCCTATCATTCACTACATTATCTATTTTGTCACTTATATATAATGCTTCAAGGAATCGTCTTTTAATTACGTTTTTTTCTCTGTGCAATATCCGTGGTTTGTCAAAATCAAAAGTGTGTAATTCATTTTTACAGTGTGTTGATAGTGCGGTATTAGTTTTTGAATTAGGTTTTAAATTATTTTTATGGTGATAAAATCTATTTTTTAATTGTGTGCTAGTGTGTCCTACATATTCTTTATCACAATTATTGAAACTAAGGTTATATATGACATTTTTGTTGTCTAAAAATAATCCTTTCAAAATAAATATATTTATTTTATCGACGTAGTTTTACTCTTAGAATTATTATTCATTTAATAATAAATACTGATTTTATTGAGCTCACGTTTATATTGAAGACGCTGGCTTGATGTAAAATTAACTTTAAGATACATATAGTCTATTTCACGTTTAAAGAAAAATAACAGTAAATGGAAGAACATATGATATAAAAAAAATGATTATAAAAAGAAAATCTGTAGAAGACATTTTCACCACATTTCGCGATCAATTAAAAAAATATAAATAATTAAATAAATATTAACTGTAATTGATTAAATTATGTATTAAACAGTAGTAATAAAGCAAACCGCCAAATGAACTGAATCACGTAATAAATAAGACATTATAAGATAGCTACTAATGAATTCACTGTGGTAATGAGTGAGCATGAGTAACATCTCATAAGTCAATTAAGTTCACATCCTGATCTATTTTCTTTTTAACATTTGTGAAAATATTTTTAATAATATATTAACAATGACTTAAAAACTAACAATATAACCATTTGATTGCCTGAGAACATCATCATAAAATTTCTTCTTAATTATCATTTGTTTTACACAAATTTATATTATACTTGTAATAATGATTTTCTTATATTCTTTTATTTAATAATTCTTATATAGTAATTTTTCTTTAAGTATTGATTTTCCTGTAGAGCTGTATATAAGTTTCATTGTTTCTGAGAATTATTCCTTAGTGAATCGTGATACTTCTGATTTATCGATATATTAACCAGCCAGCAGTTTCCATATTAGATCCAATTTTCCACAACACCCCTTTTTTCACCTGAAATCTCAATCCTAGAATGGTTTGTACTAACACCGGCATGGCTCTATAGATGAGTCCGACTGCACACGAATAGAGTAGATAGCAACTATGATTGCATTTTGTATGGACAGTTTACAGGCACCCCGGGTAGAACAACGATATAAAGCATAATAAAACAACGATTTGATACATTCATGAGAACTTCATTATAATATTTCTTCTAAATTATAATTTGTTGTAAATAAATTTAGAGGAGCGGAGTGGCTCAGTGGTAAAGCGCTGAGTAGCCATGCCGAAGGTCCTGGATTCAAATGAAGTTCGTCATGAAAAGATTGATATCGGATTCGGGCCAAATCAGCAACAAATGGGACATTAAGGTCATTATGGATTACTTCGTTCGTAACAAAGTAAGGAGCATTGAGGATTTTACGAAGGATTTTGGATTGAATACGATATGAATTTGATTGCTTCGTGGAGCCCCAAAGCTCTACTCCGTAAGTCTAGATCGGTCTCATGATTGTCATGTATATCAGTATTTTGTAATTAATTGGAAGCTTAGAGTGTTCGTCTAGTAAATGTTGAAGTAGTCTGAAACGGCGAGCTGTTTCTTGTCGTTTCAGTCTAGTGTGTGTATTCCAAATTCAGCGTTTGTCAAGGTGTAGTCCTAAGTACCGGACCTGTTCTACAGGAATCAGTGGGAAGTTATTAAACGACACAGGAGGACAGGAAGGCGTTGGTTTACGACAGAGGAGGTTTTAAAAAAAATAAAATTATTATATTATAGTAATATATCTATTCCCTTCATATATCTATAGTCTCCTTCAATTCAAATCCACTGTCCAACACCATCAAACAAGATCCCGCCTCTCCGATCTCTACATTCCATCCCATAGAACTAAGGCATTCGACCGTTCCTTCCTCGCCCGTTCCACCACTGTGTGGAACTCAATCCCTCCTTTCATCCGCCATTCATCTTCACTGGCCTCATTTAAATCCCTGCTTTTCCATTATCTCTTGGCATCCCAAAAAAATGCTCTCCAGGCAGGCCAATCTTCCGCTTGAATTAATGTGTGTAGAATACTCGATCTCGTTACCTACGTGTTTGTTTATTTCTCCAACAACAAAGAAGATACAAACTTTGTAAATACTTTATCGCATGCTATGCAATTTATTTGCTTTATTTAGCAATTCCGTTATTAACTATTATATTAATATTATTTATTATTATTTTGTTAACATCAAACCTTTATATATATGTTTTATTTTTATTTTTCTAGAAAATTAGTTAAAATCCTGTAAAGTCTCTTACTTTTTAATCAGTTATTTTTTTTTTTTTTCTTTCTCTATTTCTATTATGTTTTGTCACTCATGACTACTTCATGATTTGTATCATTATGTGCCTCCTGGCCAGATGAATATTATGTTTATTTTACTTGTTCTTTATTGTTATTCTAAAGGGACTTGGTCCCAGAATAAAGTTTGTTTTCTATTCTATTCTATTCTATTTTATTCTATTCTATTCTAATATTACGTTAATAATGCAATTATATATGAATAATATATCGACAAATTTAGGAATAAGTAAATAAATCTAAAGTATTTTATTTTAGTTGTTATTAATAATTAATAATAATATAATAATATAATATAATAAATAATAATAATAATATTAATTTCAAATGAATAAAAATTATTCATTCATTCATTTACTGGCAAATAAGTTTTCAAAGAATCAAGCGTTTCTTTCCTCAGCTGTCTTTTATCGAGTGACTTTAACAGATCAAAGTCTATTCATTAATGGGCGAAGTTTTTTGAAGACTTTGCTAACAAAGTTACTTTTATATTTCTCAACAATAATGCTTCAAAGACTGAAGTTAATACCGTTACAAGATGTTGAGAAGCATTGTGGAACGTGTCTTTTTTATATTATATTTTTTATATAACTTTATTTTTTGAAATTATTTTTATTTATCTTGTTTATTTCCTTATTTTAATAGAAAGAACGATTTAATCTCAGAGTAGTAGTAATCAATGTATTTATATTTCGCAAAAGAACAATAATTTATATAGATTTTTGTTTGTTATTCATTAAACATATAAGTCCTATATAAACCTATGTGTCTACACATTTTTTCTGTTAAGGTTATAAAAGAAAAAAAAACGTAGCCATCGCCGCCTAGAACAGTAGCCAGTAAATAATTTCACAATCCTTGTATTTGTTTCCCGAGGTTGAATTTGAGAAGTCAGTTTGATTATTTTTGAAAAGAAGCTGGTTAACTCCTTGCTTGATTCATTAATATTTCAAATACCTACTAATCTTGATTTGCTAAAGTATTCTAAAAAATTTTCATTCTTTGTTCTGGGGTTGAAGTCAGCTGAGACTTGCTCCTAAGCTACGTTCGCAATTATGAATACAATTGATAATTAATTAGTAGTGTAGCGCCGTTTTTCATGTAACATTAATATCATAATTTTTCTTTTCCATCACACAAAAAAGTATTTTAAACCACGTCCAAACCAAATTATCATAAAGTCATTAAACTTAAACGGCGCGAAATTCAAATCGCCCATTTAATGCTACTAATTAGTATAATAATCTTACCCAACTAATAATTAACTGACAATACGATATAGACGACCAAGACACAGCGCTATAAAAATATTTATTACCATAAAAGTTATGGCTTTTCTTGTGTTGCTGTAATTCTTAAATTCAAATAAATCATAATTTTCTATAGACAAGAGGATTTTAGACCAATGCAATAATTTATCGTTTAAAACTATTTTTTTAAAAGAATATTTTACAATAACAATGATTTCCTAGCGAATTCCATTTTACTAAAAGATTTCGGTATAGACTATCAAGGGAGTAAAAGTTTTTTTTTTAATTTGTATTTCTTAAGTCTGCCAAAACTTCCTCCTAAGCTATGTTCGCAATTATGAATACAATTGATAATTCATTAATAGTGTTGGGCCATTTTCATATAACATTAATGTCATTATTTATTCTTTTCATCTCACAACAAAGTATTTTAACCATAATTATCATAAAATCCTTAAACTTAAACGGCGCGAAATTCAAATCACCCGTTTAACGCCTCAATGACACAATCATAATGAGACAATAAACGAGGTATACACCAACCACAACGTAATCAAGGATAATAGCCGGCCTAACGAACCTTTATTGATTTGATTGATGACTTTATTGAAAGAGACGTTGCCTTCGTGAGTTGGTAAAACATTACGCAACGGCGGTACATCACGTCACGTGAGTCGGGATCGTGAAGTCACGTTTGTCTCATCTCAGGTAACATCTTAACACCCCTGGGTCGGATTAAAAAAAATAGCGGCCTAGTGCGTCCAACTAGGTCCTTCTTCAGAGAGAAAACAAAATGATTTATCTCTATTATCGCAATTTAGTACATTTCGAAGAACCATAAAAAGACTCAGTTACCAATTAGAGTTATTTATTCAACGATGTAGCCAAAAAACGAATAAAAAACCCGAATTATGATTAAAGGGAATAGAACCCAAAACAGAAAATTGTTTTGAATTTGAAAAACCATACACCGAAGAAACTTGACTGTGGAAGAAGCCATATTATTAGTCATCGAATGTACTGGCTCTGATCCACGAGCCCCGAAGCAAGTTATTCAAGGGAGACATTGGCCTAGCTCAGAGCAACGTCCGCTACAAAATATCCACTCCGTGTCCTGTGTAATTCATAATGGAATACTTCTTTATTTAAGCCCAATTGTTTACGGTTAATTGGCATTAATATCTCGTAAATATGACTCACAATGTATCTCTTCTGGGTTCCGGACCACTACCTAATAAGTAAATAATATTAAATTTAAATTTCATAATTTTAACTCCACTATATACTTTATAAAAAATTATAACATTTCTTTTATTTATTTTATTCAATTTCTATAATAATTTATAATATATATATATATGATATTATGTAATACATAATATAATAATTAATAAATAACATACAATAGAAGCCCAAGACATAGTCCTGTAAAATATTTATCACCATGAATCCTATGAATTTTTAGTTATACTGTAATTCTTAAATTCTAATGAATCATTATTTTCTATTGAAAAGTGAATTTTAGACCAATGTAATAATTTAGTTTTTAAAACTCATATTTTTTTAAAGAATATTTTACATTAACAATTCATCTCTATAAAAACCCAAATTGGTTGAAATTATTAGTTTAAACTTTAGTTAATAGTTATTTAGTTACAATAATAGGATGTTGATAGTTGGGGGTGCAGTCAAAAAAACACGCAAAAATAGGTGAAACTATTTTATTTTAAGTGCCGACGTTTCGACCTACTATGTAGGTCATCTTCAGGGCTATGAGAAAACAGACAAAAAACAGAATAGACTGTAAAAATACATAAAATAGAGGTACAGAAAAATTAACAAAATGTAGAGATATAAAAAAATGAATGATATATAATGAAAGGATATATGAATAAAGATGAATACATGGTAGATGTATAGAAAGGTGATAATGCAAAACAAAATACAAAGAGAGCAAAGAAGTTAAACAGAAAAAAATAAATAAAATGAAAAGGTATGAATATAATGAGTATGGACAATTTAGTATAATAAAGATAGAAATGTATTGCAAAGAAAACAATAGTATTAAAATAGACTCATGGGGAGTATCATAAGTGAAATGAGAGAACATGAAGTAAAAATATGATACCTAAGAATACATCGAGAAGAATATATTATAGAACGTAAAGAAAAGGAATCTAATGTATGACAGGCCGAGAAGTGAAATATAAATAAAATTTTAAAAATATAAGTATCAGATGTTATGTAAAGGTATAAATGTTATATAAAGGTAAACACTATATATTATATAACAAATGTTGTATCCAGGTATACAGATATTATATAGAGGTATACATTAGGTATGAAGTTATATAAATAAAGATGAAAGACTACAAGGAACAATACATGAGAGATATAAGATATCAGTAAGTGAATAGAGATATATTATAAAAAATAATGATGTTCTGTGAACATGAACTATTTAATTAAAACTATTTAATTAAAACTATGATGGATGCTAAAGTGATGATGGGAGAAATAGGTGTGAAGGAAGGAGATGGAGAAAGATGAAGAGAAGATATAAATAATATGAGACTGTACGAACCCGATAGGAGTGGCAGCTCGGACAGAGAGTAACTGACGCGGTTTTGACCGTTAACCGACGGAAGCGCTGGCCGCGATCTCTGTCGGTCAAAGGTCAAAGTAGCGAAAAAATTCAAAAAAATAAAGATAAAAAAATTAAAAAATTAAAAAAGTAGGGAAAGGGGAATATGGGGACGTGTAAAAAATGTGAAAAATAAATAAAAAAAATAAAGTTAAAGGAAAATCATGTTCATGTTCTCTCATTTCACTTATGATACTCCCCATGAGTCTATTTTAATACTATTGTTTTCTTTGCAATACATTTCTATCTTTATTATACTAAATTGTCCATACTCATTATATTCATACCTTTTCATTTTATTTATTTTTTTCTGTTTAACTTCTTTGCTCTCTTTGTATTTTGTTTTGCATTATCACCTTTCTATACATCTACCATGTATTCATCTTTATTCATATATCCTTTCATTATATATCATTCATTTTTTTATATCTCTACATTTTGTTAATTTTTCTGTACCATTTTATGTATTTTTACAGTCTATTCTGTTTTTTGTCTGTTTTCTTATAGCCCTGAAGATGACCTACATAGTAGGTCGAAACGTCGGCACTTAAAATAAAATAGTTTCACCTATTTTTGCGTGTTATTTAGTTACCTTTGTCCCTAAGGTATACTGATGCATTAAAGAAAAAACAAATCTGTACCACTTCATCTCATGAAGGGCCTTGGTTTCAGTACACAGTAGAGACTGTACTGTTTCTGGGACAACGGTTGTGCAAGGAAGGGTCTTCTCCGTGATCACGCTCTACCGCCAGGTTTCCCTCTAATTAAGAATTCCCGATTTATAGAGGCTGAGTGTGGCCCAGGATGGTCTGTAGATCCCCCCTCTCCGTTGCTGTTAAAAGATTAAATAATTTATCTGTCAAAGCCTGATTTGAAGCCGGAACTATATAATAGCAACCAGCACGCTACACACCTACCCCACCCCTGTAGCTTGTATTATATATAAGTATATAAGAACTATATGTAAATAATTAAAACAATTTTATAAACATTTTTAGCACCCGCTTTCGTACCAACAGTTAGGCTTAGATATTTACTTTTAAAACACAATTATTCCTCTAGTAGTTAAATTATTTATGTATTTTGACGAAATATGCATTTTTTATTAATTAAAATATTTTAACTTCATCTGAAGTAATAGTATGTTTGTATTTCTGAAACGAGATTATTGAAGACAAGCAAAGTGCTATTAAAAATACGAGAATGTTATTTTACTGTATTTTCCGCTGGTAATGTTCTTAACATTTTTCTCGGGTATTATTAAAATACAAAAAAACTACCAATGTTACCAGTCTATCATGCCAGTATGCCAAATATCTTCATTAAATTTGCATAACACCTCATTTTTCTGAAATTAGCAGTTTTCAAAATTATTATTTAATTTATTACATTTGTTTAGATATTCATTAAAATGACTGATTGGTGAATTCTATCGATTTCCTCGTTATAGCTGTTAATATTCTAAATATTTTTAAAACAAGGTATAATGCCCTTTTCGATATACCATTTATGGGCTGCTGTTTTAAAAATAATTTGAATAATGAAAATAATTATTTGCAAAACAATTTATGTCGTCGTGGAAGCTTTTTTAACAATTAGCATAACGTTTTATTACCAATGATTTTGAATCTCTGGTAATGACTTTTTCTATTTGTAATAATTAAAAATGACTTAGTCGATTTTAAAACTGTTATATTGAAATAAAAGTACCCAATAATCATTACGGAGTATTCATAAGTTTATTTAGGGAGTAGCACAATGTGTGGAGGGCTGATGTGATGTCCCTTGCCCAAACTAGAATGTGACAGTTAAATTATTTAATAACAGCCGGGGATGGATTCTTTGGGATCTGATGACCCTATTGGGGCTCACCTAGCCTCTGTTAAGTGGGTATCCAAAGAAGGATGGAAACCTGGCAGTTGAGCGTGATCTTGGAAAAACTACCTTCCTGCATAACCGTTGTTTAGAAACTGCACAGTCTCTACCACGTATTGAACTGAAGACTCATTATGGGTAGTAGTGGTTAAGGTTTTTTTTTATAGTACTGAAAAATTAAAAGTTTTAAGCATTTTATAGGTCATGTTCACGTATAACAAATACCGTAAGAGAGTTTATAAACCGTTTATTTGGTTTTATTTTTAACCTTAGACCGGCAGAAACTTCGAGTTCAGCATCTTAATTTTGGATGTGGATCGAAGTTACTGTAAAATATCAAAGACAGCATTTCGTCTTCTCAACACGTCGTCGGACAAACGCATACTAACTGACCGTAAACTGTCGGCTCTTTAATCCTGAATGCTCCTTTCTAGGGGAGAAAATTATCCTTGCCAAGAGTATTTAGGAGAATGGAGAGGATGGCCCGGGATAATTTGCGAAAGTATTTTTTAAATTGGCGGAAGGAAGGTTTTAGAAGAGCGCACAACTGGCTGGCACATCACGTGCCCAATCCTTTGCAGCCTCGGAGACACTTGGAATGCGGCCTAGTCATTCTCTTTTAAATTGAGCTAATAAAAACCGCTATCTTTTATGTAATGTGATTATCTCACCTGAGGCGTCATCAACTACTTTAAGATCGCCGTGTGAACTATCGTGTTATTTAAACTTATATCCAGGTTGGCCAACAGAGTAAGTACGGAATTTCTAAAACCTGACTAGGATAGGTTAATAACCAGTAGGATGACCGATCAAGGTCCTTCCTGCTTTGGCGTACTAAAGGACGCTGAACGCCAAATAAAAATAAAAACATTGCCTTTCACCCTAAAATGAACTTAAATTCTTTCGAATATGGAATAATTTGAAATAAACAAGGATATCAGAACAATTCCTAATTAATAATTTCCCATACAAAACAAAAATCTGTGTTGATCTGTATGAGTGTTTCTGTAACGCGAATCCTATTTTGAGCTTAATAATTCGAATTTAAAAAAATTCCTAAATATGGTGCTTTATGTTGTACTTTCAATTGTGTTGAACCCAAATGAATTCAGAAAATAGCAAAGCATAAGTAAACTATACCTGCATTGCCAATGCTTATAAAATAAAAATATATAATAAAATAAAATTCAATTAAATAAATCTTGCCGCAGGCTACTGCAACACTTACTTACTATTTTCATTAATGAAACACTCTAAATTCTAATTAATTAAAAAATACTGTTATAAATGACTATAATATTATCTATTTGGACTTACAGAGTGGAGCTTACTAAGCTATGGAATTTCTCTCATATCTTAACTATCCATGTTCCTTCGTAAAACCCTTAATCATCATTATCATAGTCGTTCCTCTCTACCGCTCTGCAGTGTGAGGTTTTTTTCTGTATAGCCCGGACCACATCGTACGATCCTCTACCATTTCTCTCCTTCTATTCCATTGCAGACTTCTCTTTGCGAAGCTTTCCTTAATACCATCTTCCCAGGTACGTCGGGGTCTTCTTCTGGACTTTCTTCCTTCAACCTTAGCCTCGTATGTCATCTTGGCCAGCCTGTTATTTTCCATTCTTAAAACATGTCCAAACCATCTTAGACTGTTTTCTTCGATGACCTTTTCCGCAGGCTCCACTCCGAGGCTTGATCTAATGATCGAGTTGCGAATTCGGTCTCGTCTTGTTTTCCCCTCTATCTTCCTATGGAATCTCATTTCTGAAGCCTGGGTCCTACTTTTATGTTTGGTGGTCAACGCCCAAGATTCCGAGGAGTATGTTAATATGGGGAGAAAGGTAGATTTATATACCCTCAACTTTGTGGCCTTGGATACTTCTCTTTTATTCAGGAACCTTTTATTTAGTGCATGGAATAATTTACCAGCTGAGTTGACCCTCTTCCGGATTTCATTGTCCATGACTCCATTCTCATCAAGGTGTGCTCCCAGATATTAAAAGGTTCTCACCTGTTCGATGGGCTTGTCCTTAATTCTGACTAAATCCTTAATGATCTTCACTTTATCTCGAATTAATTAAACAAATGACTTCTATGTCCCATTTGGTACTGATTTTGTTCTAACCCAATATTAATCTTTTTAATACAAACTTTATCGCCATTCGCATCTAGCCTCCTCATCAATCCGCTCCGCGACCTTTAAGTTTAGGACTCCCACTATAACATAGTCAGATTAGCGGTATAAAGTGATGTTAAATGAATAAACAACATGCTTGCCATTGTATCTGCAGCTCCGGTGATAAATTAGCTAAATCGAATTTTGTTCAGATAGAATTAATTGTTTTGAGAGAAGCGGTATCGTGCCATTGTCACAGTTTTTGGGTTGTTATGGAGTTGTAATATAAGCAATGACTCCTTTTCAAGCTAATGCAAGACTAAGACCCTTATTCACTAGGAGAATGAAACGATTCCGCTTCTCTAAGTACAAGAAACTCATTTTGGAATTTATTCATTAAGGCTCTAGATTTAAATTAAGTAGTAGCGTGTCTTACACTACAAGTTACAGCTCCATGCTATTAAATTCAGTTGGGGGTATCTGTTAGTTTCCAAATACAGAAAGTTCATTGAAATAGAAAGTAAATAATTGTATTTCGTAACAAAGTATGGCTTGGATGATGTGTGAAAGGGACCCGAATAATACGTAGTTCTGTACACGATCATAAAATCATGGACGCCAACTTCGCCAAGTTAGGTGGTTAATTCGAAATGCGAGTACATTCTGTAGTTTTAACATAAAATAAGTTGTATCCTTAGCCTTTTCTTTTGTTTTTTATAAATTATATATATTAACAAATATTTAAGATTATCATGAACAAGCAAGAAGACAGTTGAATAATGTGTGTTTTCTGCGATCTTACAGAATCATGTGCCAACAATCTTTCTTCCTCGTCATACATCAAACCCTAATATCATAGATTGCTTTTTGATATCCATAACAGTCATATCGTCTTTCCTTTATCTAATATTTATAGACGACTTCCTTTACGGCCCTTCGCGGTTATACGTTGAAGATAAATATTTTCTAGAAAAAATAACCGTGAACCACTGACCCTCTTATTTATCTTATCTTAAATATGTCTTAAACTGCTAGAATATTTTACATTACGTGCATCGTACATGTTATATCATTATAGGCCATTATTGAAACTTTACATAATTTAATTACATAATGTGAAGTCATAAAATATTTCATAGCCATTTTTTCCTATATTGACAGAATTTAGCTTTTCTTTCTTTTTTTAGCGATAAAAATCTGAGCAACTCTGCGTTGATTTTTTTGTTTCTTTCTATTTTCGATTTAAAAATTACTACAGCACTAATTTTTTAATTTATTATTTGTTTTAAGCCTTTGCTTAGCTAACGTCTTACTTTAACCTGTTAATTAACATTACAATAGTTTAGTTTATTAGTTAATTATTAATATAATTAAAATTTATTTTAAAAATTATTATTTCATTAATTAGGGAGCAGAGTAGCTCAGTCTAGAGGGCTGAGTTGCTGTGCTGTAAAATCCATCTGTGGCAGACAAATTATTTAATCTGTCAACAGCCGAGGATGGACCCAGGCACTATAAAGTGGGCACCCTTAATTGAGGAATAAACCTGGCGGTGGAGCGTGATCTAGGACAGTATACCTCCCTGCACAATCGTTGCCTAAGACCTTCATAGGCTTTTCTTTAGTGACATAGGTTTTTATTTGTGTTGTATTCATTTATTTATTAGGCAAAATGGTAATAGTCGGTGTTAATTATTTAAATTGATAATTTTTTATCGTTGTTTATCTACATATTTCATTTGTGAATAAAATATTAGATTCATAAATTGGCTCATTATCACTGAGTAGTTATTCAGAATTTTTAACTATCAACTTAAGAGAATTTTTTTCCTTTTGATAATATTTCAAAATATCAGGGTAGGAATTATTAAAATAATTAAGCATAACGATATTAGTTTTTTTATTATTTTATATTATCGAATTTTGTTATTATAAATATTTACATTGAAATAAGATCTTTAAATATTATACCGTCGATACAAATGGATAGTATTCAGTGTGAAAAAACACATTTTTCGTTTTCGATCTATAGCAATTGCTTAAGGATTGATAATTTATATACAATTCATATAGTCATCTATAAATCACAACTACAACGTATACTGAATGAGATAAATGTGATAGGTGTGTTTGATGGTAGGCACTGATTTTGCATCAATCTTGATTCAGTTTTTTCAGTCTACTGATATGTGGTGTATAAATATAAATTATAAATCGACGATATGATTACTGCAATTTACTTGGTGTATTTGCTAATAAAAGGTTGTATAGTTCTTAAATATTCCAAAAATTAACGTACCCCATTTAATTTATTCACTTAAATATCCTACTTTAGCAAGTATAATTTTACTGGGCTAAATAGCCGAGCACTCTTTAGCTGCAATAAAGACTACAATAATTTAATTTACAATGCTTATTAAAATTTAAAATGTAGTGATATCTTGTATACGATCCCTGGAGCTAAATTTTCTTGCAAATAATTGAATGGATTACATAAAAAAGTATTATAAAATAAAAAAGTATAATATTCATGTATGAAATAGTTTTACCGAGGATCTTGAACTTTTATCTTATCTTTACTGTTTCGCTAATCACAGTTTTTTTTTATCGCAGGCTGTGAGGACT
This sequence comes from Troilus luridus, assembly GCA_964056705.1. Classification (NCBI taxonomy): domain Eukaryota; kingdom Metazoa; phylum Arthropoda; class Insecta; order Hemiptera; family Pentatomidae; genus Troilus; species Troilus luridus. The sequence goes on from OZ057412.1 coordinate 107,507,362, forward strand.
TGGAGGGCTATCGGCAGCAGACCACCGACTGAAAAAAAGTATGTAATTTGTTAATTAATTATTTCCCCATCGAATTTATATGACAGATTTAAAACCCCGTAGAAGGTTGTGGTTTCCAAAAGTGGCAACCTGTCAGTAATTGGCTCCTTATTGCCTTCCAGACAGTGTAATTTTTTTCTCCGACTGACCTGACACATTCGGATCCTGTTACCTTTCCCTTTCTGTACCTGATATTTATGTAGAAATAGCAGCTGTCGGCCGGGCTGTGTACCCCGCGAGGCACCTAACTCACGTACTCAGTAATTCGTAGTCTGAGGATTAGGTAACGAATAAATGCAGACAGGAATTCGTGAGAGGATCCCGTTATTTCATAAGCGTTTAGCAAGCATTGTTTGAAGATTTTTTTTTTTCAAGACCCCGTCTGTTGTTAAATTGTTATATGAAAAAAACTTATTTGTAGTAATTAGGCGACTCGATGAGGAGGTTGTTAACAAAAATAGTAGGTCAGCTTAGATTGAATATACATTAAAATAATAACAGAAAAGGGTCGAATAAGTATATTTTTATCTTTTTTTTTTTGTTTGGTGTAGTTTAATATTTTATAAACTATTACGCTCTCCAAAATAATGAGGAATTTCTACTCTGAGAATTAGGTAACAAATAAATGAAGACATGAATTCTTGTGAGGATTCCGTTGTATCATAATGGTTTAGCAACCGTTGTTTTGAAGATTTTCTTTAGAAGATCCCATGTCTTGTTAAATTGTTAATTGCTCATATAAAAATAATTTATTCAGCAATAAATACGGGTTAACTTATTAATTTCAAATGGGTGACTCGATGAAAAGATGTTATAGACAGAAGTGGCTGTAGAGCTTACATTTAATATTCGTTTAAAATAAAAGATAAAAAAAGGCCCCTTAAGAATAATATTCTTAATTGGCTTTTTTTTATATTATATAATTACATATTATTTTCATCTTTTTTATTTTGTATCTGGAATAATTTATGCTAAGAAATATTACGCTCTTCAAAGTAATGAACTAAAAAACAAAAATTATAACTTATTGCTGTTATCACCTAAATGGACCTAGCACCAATTCTGAATATTTTTTTTTTCTTTTTGTGTACATTAATTAGTTCAAAAATTCTGATTTTTTGACGTTAGACTATTCCTAAAACAATTATTAAGCTAGGACCAATCGAATTGTCATATAATTATCATGATATAAATAAAAAGGACAGTTTTATAGTTTTAAGTATCGTTTTTTACATTTTGATTTAACAACATTTTGACAAAACTAAAATTATCCTCCTACAAACTTAATTAATATACTCTATTTTATATCCCCCCGAAGTAGGTATAACTTTCGAAAAATATTATATATGCATTGAGCATCAATGCACACTTAACCATGGTTATTTTTATTTATGTATGTAAAATAATGTATTTGTCTATATTCTGTAAATTTAAGACTGTACAGTGGTTTAGGAGAATAGTTCTCTGTTATGAGGAGAAAAGAGACAGCCAAATGGAATATTTTTAAATTTACATTAATATGATTCAAGCTTAATGTGCCAATTATTCAATAATTTAAACTTCTATTTGATTAAGTTTTTATATTCATTGCTTTTATTTAACGAAAATAATTTGTTTGTTTTATTTGTTATGATAACAAAATTTAAAGAACCGTCGAATATTATAATACCAATGAACTAGTTTTAGTTCCTATTAAATTTTCTTTTTGGGTTATGTTTGAAATCAAATAATTTCTGAATACCGTGGATCTTTTATTTTCTAAAACATTCACGCTATTTGAGAATGATATCTGTGACCTATATCTATGATATTTGTGAATTATATCTATTCAATTCGTAGTATTTAATTGCATGAATTAATAAAGAAACAAAAAACAATGGCAATTATACAATTTTCATTTCATGTTTTTAGAACGAATAATAACCTTATGTTATTCCAATCCTTGATATTCTAGATCTCAATGTATTTTTATAAATTGGTCTTAAATTCTGAATTTGAAGTAGACTCTTAACCACAGTAAAACGTTTAGCTAAATGAATCTTTAGCTTAGTCAAAGATAAGTGATTCATCAAGATTTTCATGATTTTTAATTCTTCATAATTATAAAATTTTTGTTTCCAATAAAATTAGAATTTATTACATTTTTGTTTATAAAAAAACGATACGATTACAATTTACATTTCATTAAACGATGACATTAAACCGCTTTAATATACCGTAATATTATATTTTTGACATACTATGTTCAGTTATTATCTAAATAGATTAATCCACTATTGATAGGATTCAGACGTTTTTGGAGTTATTATTAAGTCTATATATTTATATTATTAAGGTTATTTCCTGATTTATTTTAGTATGAGGGAATATTTTTATTGTTTTCTCCTTTGATCAATGATCGGATTCTGAAATATTTTATACATAACCATGTTTTAATTACTAATAGCAATGTGAGACAGTTATTTCAAATAAACAGAATTAAAAAAACTAATTTAGAAGAAGATATTTCCTAAATTTAATTAAAAGTTAATTAAGAGATGTCACATCATCTCAGTGGAGATGATATCTTGACGTCGTTAAAGTCCATTAAGTATACATTGATGTAACGATTTTCTCCAAGTTTGAACTTAAATGCTTAATTTATTTTCAATACCACCCTGAACTAAGAGCAATTATTTTTCGAGGCTCGGTTATTTCAACTTGGGGAGGTTACAACACGCTGGAAACGCAGATTAAAACTTCGTTTTATTTTTTTCCTTTGGCTACTTATCCAATCCCATATATATGAGGCGCTGAGGATCAAAATAGTTAACTCTGAAATTTCAATAATTAATTTTTTCATATTCTTTGCTTGTTTATTAAAGCAATATTGTCTAACATGACACTATTATATCTTATTTATCATGTTTTTGGCGCGGTTCTGAACCTTAAGTTTCGCGAGCATACAATTGTTTGACTAATCTAGCGAAAAAATGTGAAAAAGTCAGTTTTTGGAATTTAGAGTTATCATCTTTTGATTCTGAACGCCCCAAATGATGAATATGATTTTATGAAATATAAAGAAATTTCACAATGAATTTTATTGAAAAAGTTACGACGATTTTTAGTTTCAAATAACTTTTGGTTTGGCGCTGACTGAGATTTTTTGAAATTCACACATACACCAATACACTTAGTAATGATTATTTGGACTCGGGGATTATAAAATTATTTTCATCATCCGGATTTAAACAAAGGACCTTCTGCACGGCAGCGCTTAACCACTGAGCCACATCGCTTCCTGTCCATGTAAAAAGCAAAGTAAAAAAAAGAATGTATTCATTAAAAAAATAATAAATATATACAATTAATATTATATGTTATCTTATCTCTTATATCGTAAATCCATTGTTTCTCGTAAGCTTATTTTTGGTTTTGCTGAATCGCTGTCAATGTACTTTTTGGAATGTTCACTACTTGATAGCCCGTCCAAAAGATAAAGCACGACATTGAAGAATAATCCCTACTTTATTGTGTTTTTTTTTCCATCATTCTCCATGATAACATTAATTTTTCGTATCTAAATATTTATAATTACAAGAAAAATTAGTTATTTTCCTACACCAGATCTTTTTCCAGGTGAAATGGCGAACAGAAAGGCTACGCTGGCTCGCTGGTTACCCTTGGGTTTCTGTCCCTCACCTTTAGGTCCGATAATTTCTGGTGGACAGTTATATCTATAAATTATTTTTTATTCTTTAATTTATTTTGCATTAAAATTGAGTCCACAAGCTCAATCATAAATAATAATAGTTAAGTCAATGATTAGATACATATCAATTTCAAAACTATTAGGGTTGAAGATATTTCTCCAACTTATGAATGAATACTATTAATTTAGAAAGACTCCTAAAATAGAATAAATAATTTTCGTTTGTAATGCTTGGTTGTACATTTTGAAGCCCATGAGGCGTTTGGGATCAAAAGCGTATAACTCCAAAATTTTAATATTGAATTTTTCACATTTTTCGATAGTTTAGTCAAACCTGATACTTCCCCTCCTTAATTCTCATGGTTTTAGTCAAGTTCTGAACCTGAAGTTTCGGGAGCCTATGTATTGCTTGACTGAACTAGCGAAAATGTGAAAACGTCAATTGTTGAAATTCGGAAATATCCTCTTTTGATCCTAAACGCCTCATGAAATTCCATTAAATATTGCAGTGAAGTGAAGAAATTTTGACCGTTTCAGGGATTTTTCCTTTAGATCCTGAACGCCTCATATATTAGCAAACATATTTTAAATAGAAATGCTTTTGTGTTCTTTTTTTATCTCCCCAGCTTTAGTGAGTTTTTTGTTTTGTGTTTTCTTTTGAGTTTTTTTTTCATGGGTCTTGAACTAAAAGCTTTTTCACTGTCGGTCTATAATATGCTTATACCGTTATCTATTATACATGCATTCTCCTTTATTAGTTATAACCTTATAATATGGATACAAATATCTCCTTGTATTACCTTTTTCTTTTATACTACATGCTTATAACGAATGAATTAAATTATAAGGTAAACAATCTCAGTAACCATAACGACTCGTCCTTACCATATCTCATTTTCAGCTGTATACTGTCCTTCTGGCAATTCTCTTTCTTATAACCTCCTTGATTCCTTATTCCAATCTCTTGGACCCCGCTTCATTGCTGGAGGAGGATATAACGCTTAACACCAATGATGGGGTTGTCGATCGTCCAACTCCCATGGAAAAACCCACCTTCCGTGGAAAAAAATGGAAAAATCCCGTGGAAAGATCACCTCCCAGATTTCCACAGTCCAAACCAATATCATATCCTTGGACGACCTTTCATCAGATTATAGGCCAGTTCTCATTTTCTTACATTCAATTTTCCCTCCCAAGCCTTCTTGGTTAACGGACGTACAAACTAGGACAACTTTTGTCATGATTTGGAGAACAAATTGGACTTAACAATTTCACTTAAGACTAAACAAGACATTGATACTGCCATAGAAAAACTTACTACATCAACAAAAATCACTTAACATGATAATACCTCAAAACATAAAATTAATAACTTTCAGAAGACTGATCTGCCACATTATTAAGAGAGAAACGCAGAGCAAGATCGAAGTGGCATAGAACTCGATAGCCTACGGTTAAACTATAAAACTATTTTTAATAAATTGACTAACCAACTATAAGCAGAAATTAGTAAATTTAATTAAGTTAACTGATGACCACAAAAAAGATCCTGAAAGATTTAAATCACCCACTCCTTAATGAATCCAATGTCTGGTCAAGATCTGACGAATAAAAATCTCAGTTATTCGGCCAACATCTTTCTAAAACTTTTCATCCACATCCTGATATTACGATATTACCGATCCAGTTATAGCATCCCATACTCTTCAATCCCATATCACGGACCCTGAAAAATGGTGTCAAACTGGAGAATTAAAACAAATTATTACAATTCCGGTCAAATCACCTTTACCCTTCCTCGTAAACCAATGACTTCCTGTCCTCCGGTATCGTTTGATCACACTGATTCCTGTAGAGCAGGTCCGGTACTTAGTACTACATCATACTATATCAACATTTCGCCATACCAATGCCACCCCTATTGGGGAAAAAGGAAAAAAAAAAAAAAAAAACAGCTCGCCATTTCAGGCTACTACAACATTTACTAGACAAACGCTCTAAGCTTTCAATTAATTACAAAAGACTCACATACATAACAATCATTTGACCCATCTGAACTTACAGAATAGAGCTTTGGCGCTCCTCTAAACCATCGAATTCCTCTCGTATTCAATCCTTACAATCCAAAATCCTCCGTAAAGTCCTCAATGCTCCTCACTTAGTAACGAACAAAGAAATCCATAATGACCTTTATGTCCTATTTGTTGCTGATTTGGCCCGAATTAATCTTTTCATGACAAACTTTATTTCCACTCAAACCGACTCGTTTTAAACCTAGCAACCTCTTCAATTCCTGATAACCCTTCGAGGCGTCTGAAGAGAAGATGGCCTCGTGACTTTCTAAGTTGAACTGGTTATTTGAGTACTACCACTGGGTAGTTTCTCTACTTGTCTTTCATGCTAATATGTACCGATCATTCTATTTACTTGCTGTATTATTTTAATAGAGTTGTAAATTTCATTAAATAAATTATTTAAAAAAAATAAAAGTTAAACAATAAGAAAATTATCTCCAGGAAAATGTATCTATAAATCATAACGTTATTAATCCATTATTTTTTGTTCCACTCGTCGAATGAATCACCAAATAATTTAAAATATTCCGGTATCCCTCCTAGGCAGTGGTTATGATATGCCCGCAGGACAGGCTGCGATAACCGATGGAGAAATAAATTACTACTGTGAACCAACCAGGTGATTGGAGGTCATTAATCAAACTGTTGTGATCACTTTCGGTATCCAGTCGAGTTTCTTTAATCGATGTTAGTTTTATAAAGGATTAATCGCATTTTATTTTTTAACTAATTTGATTCTGTTAAACAATATTGCAAGTTTTTTCTCTCATAAAATAGGCTACGTCGACAGAATTAATTACTGCTAAGATCTTATCATGTACAATGTATACACAAAATAAATATGAATGTGGAATTTCTTATTTTTTTACGATTATTATGTACATATATTTAATCATCATTAATTGCTTCTTTGATTTTAATACATTTTTATGGTCAACATTTAAATTTTTTATATTCTCTCATGCTTTTGTATCGCCCATAATTTATTGTTTCATTTACTTCTCATTAATTTGACTGTTATGGTAGTTTTATAATTTTGCACCAAATTATTTAGCATTTTTATTATCTTCTAAGAGAAAGAAAATGGTCTGAGTGAAGATAAAAAAATTCTCATAAATAGGAAGAACTGTTTATTGGAAAGCCGACGTTTCGATCCACATTTAAGGTATTCTTCAGGTCTTATAAAGGGGTCAGGAGTTGAAAGAGTTAAGCCTCAAATCTTGACCACCGAAGGAGATCTGAAATGTGGGTCGAAACGTAGGCTATCCAGTAAACAGTTCTCCCTATTTAAGAGAATTCTTTTCTACTAACATTATTCAAGATTATTATATTCTAGTGTATAATACAAGGTTTCTCTAATCGATAGTTGTATTTATAACTAAATAACGCAAGTCTCATAGCATTGAATTTACTAATTTTGGTTCATAGCTTGTTCGGATCCGCGATTAAAATATGTAAAACTTTACATAATTTCAATTGTTCTACATTATACTTTTTTCCGTATCATTTTAATATTATCCAATAAATATGGATGACTAATTTTAATTTTTTTTAAAAACGTTACGATTAGATAAATACTTGCCAATGGCATCAAATCTGACAAGACTTCATTCATCCAGCAAATCGCCGACTCGTTATTTATATACTGGCAATCGAGAGGCTTAATGCTTTCTTTTGAATATTTTAAGTAATATATGAATAATATTATTGTTTACTACCTTATTTTGTTAAGGTTTTCTGCCTTTATCTTGTAAAGAGGGGCTCGTATGTAGCTGTACTGTTGTATTTTTTTATGATGGATTGAATTGGTCATGGGGTGTTGTCAAAGATAACACAAAATTAGCATAACTTATTTTGTTTTATCTTTGACTGCACACCTTGACCAATTCCATACATCATTAGAATTATCCAGTCAACTATTTTCCACTCAAACATGTATTTTTTTATGTTAAATAATTCATTAGCAGTAACTGTAGATATATTTCTTTAGTAGGTATTCGAAATATTTACCAACAGGATACCATTCAGACAAAGGCAACAGTGATGTTCCAGGCAATGGTTGCCACCTAAAATAAATCAATACTTGACCTATACGGTATTATCCTCCCTCCCTTTATGAGTCATGTAATACGTATTCTATCAGGATTATGGGAGTAAGTTCCGAAACATGATTTACCTGTTAAATGTATATTTGCAAAAATAAGCATTGATAAAAAAAATTTTTTAAAATCTAATAATGTCGAATCATACATGAATCGCTAAGTACAGAAGGTAGCTAGTCCACTTTTCTAAATTTTCCAAAAGAGACAAAAAAGGTATCTTGTCCTAGACTTGTTGCTTATCTACAGTAAAATTGAAGGTGTTATGGACAAGTGCATTTTCTGCATGCAGATGCATTCTGGATCTGGTAAGTCTTAAAAGTTTAAAAAACAAAAATATCAATGTTGGACTAGTTAACTTTCTGAAGATAGCGATTTACATGTTTTCACGCAAATTAACCATCAATGCGGCCGATTCGGAAGGTAGTTTTAAAAAAAATCTAAATGTATCCGCAGTTTTCGAAATATTTTGATATGGCAAAGATCCATTTATATAAATAATATATTAAAGAAGTATTAGAATGTGGTCGTAAAAGTCTGATATTGTTAATAGAGAGGTTAGTGTGAATCATACCGCCAATCTTACAGAAAAACATTCAAAATTATTATAATTAAAAAAAATATATATATATATATATATTATCGTATTGTAATTGTAAACGTTCTCTTAAAGGTTTTTTTTTGTTTTTTTTAATCCAAGTTGGTTTATTCCATTCAGCCAGCTATCATTTTTTTATATTTTATTAAAGCTATATTGATCAGTATGCACTATCATATTATTACCTATATACTCTATATCTGTTATATATTTTTGTTTATGAATTTATAAATTTTCTCACTGTCTATTAATTTTAATATATTATTATAAATAATAATTTGGTAATTTTTTAATTCTGTTCGCATCACTTTTCTTTGTTTTATACATGCCGGACATTCAGGTGTAATGTGCTTAAGAGTCACGTTAGGAATACATTTTTCACATTGAGAAAATACAATTAAGTTTTCAATGTGAAAATTAAATTATAATATATTATATTATTATGCAGATAACTATCGAAAATTTCATGATACGTCTCTAGCCTATTTTATGTTTTTATAATATCTTTTCCCATGTTTATATGTGTGAACCAAGGTTTTATAAAGGTAATTGAGGTGGAACATTCTGTTTACCATAAACATATTAGCTCGAAATCTATGTTCCTTTCTATGTTTATGTATGGAGAACATTAACACGACAGTTTATAACTGATAGCAAAGGGTCATTGTAATTTTTTTCTCGTGTTCTGACTTTATCTCTGTCTACATTTGGTTAATTTTATAGATATACACCCTGAATAGTTTATGACAAAAGCGAAACGCTACTGTTGATACAAGCGATACCACTCTTCCAAAACAAGGAAAAGTGAATATTATTGTTTATTCATTTAACGTCACTTTATGCTGCTGTGGCTAATCGGACTATGCTACGGTGGGAGTCCTAAATTCTACTGTCCAGGTATAATTACCGTGTACCTGAAACCGTACAGGCTCGGGAGCTACATTTCGTATCCCTACATCCACTACACCATAGGTCACCGCAAAGGGAGTATTAAATCTAGGAATTTAATTACTTCAACAATATTGTTCATTACTTCTCCAATATTTTGGGTATCAATTCTTCATTAATCGTCTCAACGTACGTTCTCAGTTTGACTTTACTTTTAATCACTTGTTTCATAATAATAACTCTTTATTTTATACTTTATATTGGTCCTATTACAACATTGCATTAACTGTGCGATCAGCGTTTTTGTTCCCTATAGACTCTTGTTTTTCTTCTCTATAACTGTCAGGAACTCAGCGCTCTATATACTGAGCTGCACCGCTACCCAAAAGGTGCTTGGGAACAGATTTTAATTTTGTTCCTTTTTTTTTGTCTCTTAACTATTACATCAAAAGGAGAAACTCATCGTACGATGTTCGCATACTAGTATTAAAGGCAAAAAAAATAATCAACTATCTCAATTATTATGAGCGGTTGCTAACGATGAACAATTGTACATTATTTATTAGCGGGTTTAATGCGCTTGTTTATATTCGTTAGTTATTTCATGGCAATTAATTAATAAAGCATTAAAATTAATGGTCTTTAAAAAAAATTCGTTCTTGCTGGCAGTTACGGAGGATAAATAAGTCGTTTGCATATTATTTTGATTGAGTCATTGCTTTAACAAGTAAGAGATCCTATCATACAACCTAAATCGTTAAACAAGTATAAAAACTCCTAACAGCAGATGTAATCCGGTACTTCGCCGAGTTAAAGTGACCGTACTATAGCTATCGGTATTATATTATTTGGTATCTGTTCCGCAGGTTGTCGCTTCGAGTTGAGTTACCACACGATTTAATTGTTCACTCGTTTAATTTTTATGATGGATTGAATTAGTCAGGGGGTGCAGTCAATGATAACACAAAATAAGCAGAACTTGTGCTTAAGTTTTGTTGCAGCAATGCAGTCAACAATTCGTTGCAATCCATTTGACAAGTGTTAAGTTTGACAAGTCACCACAGCTGTGGCACCCGCTATTTGTCCTGATGATGACCTACACCGTAGGCCGAAACGTTAGCACGATTAAAAAATACATTTTTCTTATTCTGTGTTATAATTGACTGGACCGCCTGACCAATTCAATCCATCATTAGAATTATCCAGTCAACTATTTTCCACTCAAATACGTTTCATTTTTAATATATTCTAAAAATATAAAATATCGCGATCTTTAGTATGGAAACGAGAATGTAATTATGGGGAATGAGTGGATTTCTGTAGTCATTTCATCATGAAATAAAAGTTTCAACTAACATTTTGAAGTATAGATGATATATGTTTGTTGAAACGTTCATTTCTAGATGTAATGATTTTGTAGAAGTATACACATTTCCCATAATTACAGTATATTTTCCATACTAAAGCATGATAACTTTCATTTTTGTAAAATATTAAAAGGGAAATGAAAAGTTTAAATTTGTTGTGATTCGACTCGAAGCGACAACCTGCGGAATAATTGCTCATTCTTCCATTAATACGTGGTTATAACATAGAACTTCACCGTGAGGTTGGGTGCCCTCTAAGCCATTCTCTAGCAGGCTATTTGTATGTCTGCAAGATGACCACATATCGCGGACAAAGATCTTTTTTGTATTACAGTGCCACCGAAAACAGATATATATATATATATATATATATATATATATATATATATATATATATATATATATATATATATATTTGATTTAATTATTCAGAATGGTAAACACTTTCAAGAATGGCCAAAAAGAAAAAAAGGCGTAATATCTATTGAAGAAATGAATAAAAATCACAGAACTGCTGAAACAAAGTTAATCCACTAAGTCAGTCCTAAACCAAAAAGAAATTATAAAAATAAATTACTAATTTTTGTAAATAATTTAGAATGCTCATAGTACAACAGTGCCTGGTAATTGAACTTCCCTTATAATTTGTTATAAAGAGGCTTAAGCCTTAGAGTAATTAAGTTATTTTTCATTATGAAAGTTTTGTTATTTTAAATTTACTAAGACCAACTTGGTTCAAACCGACGCATTTTGTATTGCGTCTTATATATCTTATATATTTTCTAGACCTTGACCTCTTCCTTGTATTGACTTAAAAATGTTACTTTTAAGATAACAAATAAAACGTTTCCCAAGAGTTTACATCATTAGTGATAAAATTATTTTTGGCATTCCGGAAATTCCATTAAATGCTGGTATTTATAAAGCGATTCAAGACTAGGCAGATACTTAAGAAGCATCAGTCCAACCGTGTCGTTATCGAACCCAGTGCACTTCAACAAATATCGTCTTCTGGTGTAAGTCTGTTAAATTATACTGTTATTTAAAGATTTTAGGCATTTATCGATTGAGTCAAATTAAAAAAATACACTGATGTGGAAATATCTGGACTTAGTATTTTTATCTTAGTACCATTATCTTAGTGTGAGAAATGGTCGGGGAGAGCAGTCAACAAATTTTACACAAAATAAGATTAACTTATTTTATTTGTACTTACATTTCAGCCTATTTTTTGGGATGAGGGAAGAAAGATGTTGAGTCTGATCTCTGAAAAAATATGCTTAAAATCCATTGTTGATTTACGGAAAAACTAATATTTTTATTTTCGAAAATTTTAAATTGTTAGAATCGTATTATTGGATAGATAATGAGACTGCTATTTTAAAAATATATAGTGTATGTTTGTTTGTTGATGTTTAAAGGGTTAAGACCCTTACGTCCTGAAAACATATGGTTCACTTTGTAAAATATCGGGATATTCTATAGATAAGGTTTCGGTTTGATTTCTGCTCTTAAGTATATCGATTTTAAATGTTTTACAAATACCTGTTCTTATGCAATAAATAATGAATTTTCAATATAATTGGTAGATAAAATCAAATCAAATGGAAAATATTTAATGTGGGTAAGGTTAAATCTGACTTGGGAATGTTCAATGCTTTAAATAAAATGTCTTAGAGAAGACTAATAAAGAAAATAGCTCTAAATAAGTTTATTTTGCTACAGAATATGTTTAATTTGAACTAATTGAATTAATTGCATACTAATTTGAACGGAGAAACAGTCGGTATTTCATAACATAATATATATATATATATATATATATATATATATATATATACAAATCAATAAAGAATATTTTCTTTAAATATTTATGGTGTTAGTTTTTCGGCCATGAAATATATTCATTTATATTATAAAAATACGATTCACTGTACAAAGCACTGTCGTTGTCTCTATCTCTTCATGTGTTCCTTTGTGGTTCCGTGTAATTATTTTATAATGGATTTATAATTATAGACACTTGCTGTATTATCTGTTTTTTGCCGAAAAAGATAGTTAAGATGGCTATACAAGAACGTAGGAGCTATGAAGGTCTTTTCAGTTTGCCAAGAAAAGCCGTCTATTCCTTGCGATTGTTTTTTCTGGCTCTTTTACAATGACGTAAATAATATTAGGCGTACAATATTGGCGTAATAGTTGTAAATTTAAAGACGTGAAATATTAGCTCGCCAAAATACGGCGTCGCAAATACCTCAAATAGGCTAGAAGGAAGGAATTAGTTTAATTAAACTGATTATTTTCAAAATTAAGTAGATTCAATTATTCTTTTAAAATTGAAGTTCTCAAAAATATTAATGCAATTTAAATACAATTTTTTTTTTACCGAAAGCTAAAATGTAAATTAATAATAACTATCAAAAATTTAATTGAATTCATATCTTTTGTTAAAATGATTATGGTTGATACGAGACCCGTCCGAAATATCCACATTATATGATCACCGATAAATGGTCAGTTAAACTGAGAACCACAGATAAACTCATCTGTGATTTATAATCTTAAGTACAGCAGTTTCTATCGTTGCTATAACACTGATTTCCGATAAGTTCAATGTTTCCAAATATTCAAGTACTATAATGCCAGAAGTATATGACGGTCTTTTTACCATAATCATTTAAAAAAAATATAGATATATGAGCAGTATTTTCTTCGCCATCTAAGGACCAGGTTATTCCAACCGCCTTCTCCGTTGAGCTTTATCATTAGCCCAGTACCCTTGCATGAATTCTCGATGTTCTCTCCTCCTTTCTTCAGTCCACTTTTTGCCCGTTTTAAGTTTGGGTTTTTCTTGGAAACTCCAGTGAGCTGAATGCTTCATCTTCAGGTATTCGCGCTCCCGAATATCGTCCGTTGAAACTCACATTTCTTGCAAATCTTTGTGTCACATACTTCAGTTCTGTCACATGGTCATAAAATGTAATTCTTCTTTTTCTCATCACGTCAGTAATTTTTTCACTATAAAAGCAGTATAATATTTATTTATAGTACACCGTAGAAAAACGAAACAGAAGAATACAAATCATCTGACAAATAAGGACATTGGGATTAACTTTTTAATTTCTTCTCATCATGAGAGGTAAATAAAAGATTTCTTTAGTAAATATATTAAATATTTAAAAATTAGCTTCGTAGGAAAAGAGTGCTAATAAAGCCAATGTTGAATAATTAATCAGATACGCAATAGAAGTCCATAACCATTGCATATGGACTATAAGGTACATTATATGCACACTACATAAGTGATATTTCATTGTAAATATATACCAAAAACAATACATTTTTAAATAAAACTGTTATTATTTGCAATTGCATAGGATGCTTATGCAATATTGAACGGCTACTCATTAATAAGACATGAAGCGTTCAGCCTTCATAACATTCTTAAGTGTGCTACTTGGGATCACTAATCATAAACTCGTTGTACATTTTTTCTGTAATCCAAAAGAGAGTTCCATGAGGTGTACAGGATAAAATTATAAAGTTCATCTAAAATTTAGTAAAACCTTAAATTTGTTTGATTTAATTTTACCCCAAGGGAGCGGAGTGGCTCAGTGGTAGAGCGCTGAGTTGCCATGCCGAAGTTTCTGAGTTCACATCCCGCAGCTGGCAACACTTTTATTTAATCTGTTAGTGGTCGGAGATGGACCCTGGGACTAGGGATGAAACCATGTGAGAAACAAATGATCTTACGAATTTACATCCTTACATTTTATCGCAAGCAATTAAAATGGATTCAGGGATAGCCGTAATGTCCATATTAAATAATTTGTTGGCTTTTAAATATCCTTATGATCGTTTAGTTAGGAATATTGTTGAGAATTCGTAATCAGCATTCCCATGCACTATCTAAACATTATAGCGCCATTGGCAACACTTTTTGCTTTGTAAGCTGTTCCTTAAACGATATTTTTAAATTTTATAATATTTTTAATTGTTTTAAATGATTTAACATTCATTATTTTTTCTTTTTAATAATTTGTCTTGGTTTGTTGAGCATGACCTAGGACAAGTCACCTCCTTGCAGAACCGTTGTCCATGAAACAGTACAGTCTCTACCATGTACAGAACCCCAGACCCGTTCTTTTCTGTTGTTGTTGTCTTGTTTTATCTGAGAAAAACTTGTTTCGGTTGCTGTACTTCAATGTTTTAGAGCTCTAAAATTAATGTAGTCATTAGATCCGCTCATGAATCAAGTTTTTTATTTTATTTATTTATATTTTTACAAGTCATATGTTTTTCCAAAGCGTTTAATTTTTTTTAAATTGCCTTTTTTTGTCGTTAGTAATTAGTTAAGTAATAACAAATATAAAAATTCTTGCCCATACAAAATTTTTGTTATATGGGATGAAATTGTTTTGCGGAAGTATGCCCCATGTTTAAGCACGTATGCCCTAGAGGTGCGTATTGCATAATGATTGAACGTTGAACATTTGCTCTGAGGTAAGAGATCTGTTGGCACATACTCCTTGTCCAACTTTCTTATAGCTTCGTTACCAAGTTAACGAAATCCTCTTATACAAGATCGATCTATGTACGTGTCAATCTTGTAAATGATGTCTGATCTTGTCCACAAAAAAAAAAACATGTCAACATGAAGTAATTATATTTCAAAATTAAAACAACCCTTCACAGCCTTGTTTCTATTAGTTTACACTTATTAGTGTTATCATAACCACCTTTTATTTCCAAGTTCGTGGAGGCAGCCCGGCATATGACCATAGACATCTTAAAGGGAGTAAAAAATTACACATATACGGTGTAGTCAAAAATTACACATAATAAGTTAAACTTATTTCATTAGTGCCAATGTTTCTACCTAATTTTTAGGCCATCTTCAGGGCTGGGTATAAAAGAAAACCAAAGAACTGTGAACACATTGCAGAAATATATAAACATTAGATGTATATACAATATATAATAGATAGATAAATGCATATATAAAATAGATAGATATTTTATAAATAAATCTTCCTCTTGTGATTTTACTATGCTTTTTTATCTTCATTAACTATGTTTATTATCTCCCAGATTTCTTTACATTCTCATTATTTCTCATCATTCATTTCCTATTTTATCTTTTACTCTTCATATTTCTTTTCATTCCTATCATTTCTGTTTATATAAACTAAACTATTACTTCTTCTTTGGTAATGGAATAATATATATTATATAAAGACCTATTTATATTTATGTTATTTTGTTAGTTATTAATTTTATTAATTTTTAAATATTTTTATTTGAAAAGAAAAGATTTGTCCAGGACCGGGACTCGAACCCGGGTCGTCCAGATCGCTAGTCTGGAACTCTACCAATTGAGCTATCGTGGCTGTATCAGGCTCGCTCCCCGGTCATGGTCATATCCTTTCTTTTCACTGATCCCATGTCCCCGCGTCCTCGCAATTTGCGATGTATACGAGGGGAAGAATGTTCTTTGAACATTTATTTAATTTGGATGTTGTTGACTTACGTCATTATAATTTATGTTATTTTATTAATTTTTAAATATTTTCATTTGAAAAGAAAAAGAACATGGGATCAGTGAAAAGAAAGTATATGACCATAACCGGGGACCGAGCCTGATACAGCCAGGATAGCTCAATTGATGAAGTTCCAGACTAGCGATCTGGACGACCCGGGTTCGAGTCCCGGTCCTGGACATAAATTTTTTTTTCAAATAAAAATATTTAAAAATTAATAAAATCAATAACTAATAAACTAACATAAATTATAGTAATTATAATGACGTAAGTCAACAAGATCCAAATTAAATAAATGTTCAAAGAACATTGTTCTCCACGTATACATCGCAAATTGCGAGAACGCGGGGACATGGGATCAGCGAAAAGAAAGGTTATGACCATGACCGGGGAGCGAGCCTGATACAGCCAAGATAGCTCAATTGGTAGAGTTCCAGACTAGTGATCTGGACGACCCGGGTTCGAGTCCCGGTCCTGGACATATCTTTTCTTTTGAAATAAAAATATTTAAATATTTATATTTATAAAGAAATATAAATTCTTTTATATATATATCCTTTTATATTACATATATACCTTTTATATATTCATATATATCCCTCACTTTTGTTCTAAATTTCTACCTCTCTACATATATATTTTTTCTCATTTATCATATATTTAGTCCTCAATGTATTTTTATTGTATTCATTGTATTTTGTCTGTTTTTCTTTCTTAGCCCTGAAGATGACCCACAAAGTGGGTCGAAACGTCGGCACATAATTAAATAAGTAACCACTTATTTAGTGTTTTCATTTGACTGCACCCCCAACTATTTTCTTCCTTACGTCTACTCTCCAGTCAACCATCCCCTCTCTTCTTATTTATATTTATGTTATATATATATATATATATATATATATATATATATATATATATATATATATAAAGACCTTGTTATCGTCATGTTTGAATATAAATAATTAGAATACTTAGAAACGACTTTGCACAGGCTGACAATGAGTTAAATCTTATCTCTTTTATATAGTTTCATTATCATTTCTTATGAATCAAGAATTATAGATTAGGCGAAACTATGGGCCAATTGCATATAAGACCTTGATAACATCATGTTCGAATATAAATAATTACAATACTTGGAAATAAACAAATACTTGGAAAGCAGGAATTGTGCCATACTTCAAGTCTAAACTATCTTTATCGAATCGACTTATTACTATTATATACTGATAATAAAATTTATTTTGAGTGATGCTGCTACACCAAAGCCTTCTATGATTGTGTAGAATTACTGAGTCCCTATTTTTCTTTTTATGTTTGTGGTCGTATATATTAATTAATAATTTCTCATAATGTTTATTTATCGATATCGTTTTCCTTAATCTTAAGATATCGATGATTTTTAGGAATTCGGCCTGATCAACTCAATGGCATCTTGACCAATTTCCTATTTGTTATCTTGACGTATGCCCTTAGCCTTGTTTCAAATCGTCCAAAGATTATTTAATCTTGATTATCTCCTGTTTAATGATTATGTAGCTAATTACGTAATATCTATTGCTCCTCACTACGTTACGAAGCAACTATTTAAATTCAAAGGATTTATAATCACAGTTTTTCCTTGATTTAAATATTTCATTAAGAACATAAGATGATAGGTGAGGTTAATATTTATATAGATTAATATGATAATAATATGCATTAATTTACTTATTGTAATTAATGAATAAATACAACGCGTGGGTAAATTAGAAGTTGAATATCAAATTTAAATTCTGTTATCTACTTGAAGATCATAAAACTGTAGCTTAAAATAATTATAAACTATAAATAATTGAAATAATATCTATATATTTCCAATTTAAATGTTACAATAATTAAAAATTAATTACAATGAATAAAATATTTTGATTTTCATGTTACATGAAATCATTAAAATATGCCAAAGTCAAAAATGCCAAAAGAGCCAATGTCATCATAGTCCCTTTTAGAAATGAATCAGAAAACACTAGCAATGACACTGGCTCACATAATGGAAATACAACCTATTTTAGTTTGTTATTAGACATTGGCCTTTTTAGAATTAAAGATTTACTAAATTGGAAACTTTTGATATAAATAACACAAATTTTGAAAAAATTGACATTGCCCATTTTGAACCAAGCCACAGAAATAATGTATTTCCTGTATTTGTATTTTTGTTCAGCTTAAAATTTAGTAAAAATTATAGTTTTTTAGTAATTAAGTTGATTTTTTTTTAGCAATCTGGCCGTCTCGTGTAGCTAGCACGGATGTTGTACAATGTGAGTGTAGGCGTTTAATTATAGCATTGTGTTGGCCTCACGGTTAATAAACCTTGAAAATAGGATTGGATTCGTTAACTAAATACTATAAATGATACCTTTACAGAAAAATATTAAATTGTTATTCATTCATTTAACGCCAATTTATGTTGCTATGGCTTACTTTTTACGTTTAAAAGTCCGTTTTACATATCAGTGCTGATGTTTGTTTAATTTAATATTGCTGAAACTTCTTGTGCAATGTTCTCTTAGTTCTTAACAAAATTATTCATTCGGAGAGAAATCTAAATGGACAACATTAAATTTCCTTGAAGAAGATGAATTTGGAAAGTTAATATAAACAAACAACCTGTACCGCTACAACCCGGAATAGTATTAGCTTCCGTACAGGGTAGGAAAGTACTCATCCTATTTCCAACGGTCGTGCAAGTAAGTGATTTGGCCGAGATCACGCTCAACATACTGAGATACCCAGCTCCGCAAACAGAATAAAACAAAATGGTTAAATATATTTATGTGGTTAAATATACATATATAAAAATGGTTAAATATACAAAAATTCCAACAAAAAGCCACTAAGCCTCCAAACTAAAACAGAAATTGAAGATATCTTATAGACTTAAGGGCTTTTTGTTGGAATTTTTCCACTAGCTTAACATTTATTTAAGGCCTCTTTTTCCCTTTTCGTGGGAATTCTCTTCATCTTTTCACTCATCTGTTCTTCCTTCTTTCGTCTGTTCTTCCTATTCCATATTTCCTCTTCATTTCCACTACAATGTCCTTAATGTATTTTTTTAATATTTCGCAGTCATGGTATTCTTTTTCTGTAAGACCAAATTACTGGGATATCCTCTGATTTTTCTTATCCCCATCGTTTTGTTGAATATCTGTTTTCATTCATTCTTTTCATGCCTCTACTCTTTAAAATATGATTTTATCTTTTTTCGAGAGATTATTTTTATTGTAGGTATATAATGTATGTATTGCAGGTAATTGTCAAATGTCCCAATCCCTACCATTTTACTTGCTTGCTTTCGGTCGCCTGAGTGTCGTCTCAATTATAATTTGGATTTCCCCTGAACCAATGTTTGTATGTTAATAAATTATTTTAATATAAAAAAAGTGAAATAAGGGTAAAACAATTGAGGCTTGGGGTTCTATACATGTTCAGATACAAAACATAAGTTTAATGACTAAAATTAAATTGAGACCTTTATGGTACCAATTGATAACACTGATGGTCAACTTCCGCCCTTTTGTTGCCCATAAGATATGAATCTCTATTTAGATAAGGTTTTTATTTCTTAGACGCAACTTTGATAGTCGTGGGTCGGCCGTACATGCCTAGCTCTCAGAACCAGAGCATCGGTATTTATAAGTGCACTCACAGCTGTGTCTAGCTTTTCATCGTAAGCAGATGCAAATATTATACGTCAGTTGGTTCTACGTAAGTATCTGCTCATATTTACCTTAGGGTTCCTGGGGTATTTGTTTATTATCACGTGGAAACTTGTATGCAAAGGATCTGATGCAATGTCGAATACACAAATTATTCTTCTTAAGATTAAAGTTGAAAAAATGGTGTAAACAAATATAATAAAAAGGACACTATAATTTATCTCCGGATTTCATTTGTTTCATTGTTATAGCTGTATATGCAACTAACTGATTAAATTATTTTATTTTATTTGTACACAGCCCGAAGTTTTTAATCCGAATCATTGAAAGTTAGATAAATGCCTGCCAAATAGGTTATTCCAATTAATCTATTTTAAATTGATAAAGAATTATTTATAAGGTTACTACTGTTGAAAGTTATTTTGTATATTTTTCGGTTGAAAATTTTTTTGTATATTTTTTCTGTTGAAAGTTGTTTTGTATATTTTTTCTTTTATTGTATATTATGATTCTTTTCAGATACATTTAAATTTGTCCAATTGTTTTTAATTTGAGACTGATCTATTCGGTACAGGATGTAATTTGTGGGTATTGTAGCAAATTATATAAGAAATAAACATTCAAAAAAAGAAAAAAAAAAGGTTAATAGTAAAAAATGAGGAGAAGATTCAGGAGGAATTGTTTCCACAACCGCTTCAATTCTGAAACTTTCCGAACGAAAACTACAAAAAGGAAAACAAATTGAATGATTTATATTCCGTTCATTATTGTTTTTGAAGAAAAAAAAAAAAAAAAGCAACGTTGTAATTATATAATCATTTCACGAACAGTAATTTAATTCAACTCATATTGCATACTTTTTTTTTTTAATTATAAACTTATCCATTTTTGGAAAACATTCATTCTGAAACAGTTGAAGGAAAAAATATGTGACAGTAATTTATTTTTGATATTTAGCAAAACAAGAATATTACAGACTCTTCGTAAATTCACCTGCTTTGTTTTTTTAAGGAACGCACTCGTTCTTGCTCCGTCACGTAAGTGCTTAACCGCACAACGAAAAGGGAGTTGTTTAAATAATACATTGTTATTATCTGGTACGAAGATCATCAAAAGACTGACAATTTTTAAGTATTAAATAGGTTGTGTCAATACAAAAACCCAGCTAAAACACTATTGTTTAAAAAAATATTTATTTGGCTTAGAAACATTGTTGCAAAAGTCGATAATCGAAATAAATTCTACTAAATTGTGTCACGTGAGTCTCTCACTACTGAGTTATTCATCTTCAGTAAAAAACATCGACGACACATTACTATCGGAAACTATGTAATTCTGTACTGTGTACTACTTGTCTGCCATGCACCATACACAAGACTTAAAAGAACTTGTACAAAATTAAAAAGATAAAGACTGAAAACTATCAGATGAGGCTTAGGGGATCAAAATTTCAAAAATTTACTTTTTCACATGTTTTACTCGTTTAGCCAAAAAAAAATTTCTAACGAAACTCTAGGTTCAAAACTGGACTAAAACCATGAAATATAAGGCGCCAGTGTCGTGTTATACGAAATTGCTTGACTTAAGTAGCGAATAATGTGGCAAAGTTGATTTTTGAAATTTCGAAATTATCCGGTTTTGACCCTGAACGCCTCACATATTGTGGACTACAGATCTTAACTAAGCCTACGCGATTATTAAGATCTGTAGGCGTATAGGATTTTATACGAGATTCAGAGTTGTTTTGCAAAATCAAAACTAATTAGAGATTAGGAAAGGTATTCAAATTGCAAAACTATTTATAACAGTGGACTATGTTTACAAGAAACATTCTTCTTACAAGAAATATTCTTCATATTAACCATTCATATGTTGTTCTTACTAAATTATGATTAATAATTAGATAAGAACAACGCGTATATCTAATTATTAATCATAATTTAGTAAGAACAACGCGATAATTTGATCTATTTAGACATTCATAAGGAAAAGAACTCCTCAAAATACGTCCACACATCCATACAGATCGTTAGTAATTACAGAAATTATCGATAATTTAACTGTTTCTGACGGTTGGTAACCTTGTATTTAGTTACATTAGTTTATTTATGTTTGCAGCTTATTATTTAGCTTATAACTATTATTTAATTTCGTTGATATTTTTGTGTTCTTGAGAACGAAATATTGATAGAAAAATATAAAATCATTCCATTTTCCTGGAATACTATTTCTTTTGTTCTTTTTAACAGAGTTTCGCAGAACATCTCTCATATTTGTTACTCACGTACTATTTTATAGCTCACGTTAGGTTTTACCAAACAAAAAAGAAAAGTTATAAATTAATAACGTTTAAAAAACTATGTTCCATACAATTCACTGTTACTTTTTGGCTGTCATCACTTTCAATGATATTGCATCACGATTTTGTACAATCCACTTAAAATACTAATTAACATTGTCTTTGCTTGAACAGCAGAGACTATGTTTACAATAAACATTCTTTTTATAGCGGCTATGTTTACAAAAACATTCTTTTTATAATGACTATGTGTTTATTGTAGATAGTTTAAATCTACTTATTTACGTAACTTAATAATTTTAACAATGACTTAATGTTAAACTAATTATACACTGAAATATTTACATAAATTTATGTCTAATGATTTTCAATCAATTTATGACTGTATTTGATGTACAATATCATTTAGGGCATATAGCCCTTCTTCCAAACACTGGATTACACATAAATCGGAAATTTAAAAATGGTTTTAGGAATTCAATCTCTGTACTCTTTTTTTGAAAGCCGCCAGTCAGTGAAAATAGGTTTCGCAGGGGCGTAACGTGCCGAATTCCTTTCCTAATCTCTAAACTGTCGGCAAAGAAGGGAGTGGTCTCCAGGTAACAAGAACTTCCGCGAAGAGGAGTAGGTAGTGCGTTACAATGTCAAGGACAAAATTAAGGCAGGAAACAGGCTCATCCAATCTCGAAGGGTGTGTAAGTACAGGGGGTGGTAAAGGGAGTAGTGGCAAAAAAATTCTTTAGATGAAAATAATTTGGTAGCAGTTGTCGCTCCAAATAAATTTCCAACAAATTTTAACCTTTCATTCGTTTCCTTTTTAATATTCTCGAAAATAAATTTATTCACGAGTTTTAGTATGAAAACAAGACTGTGGGAAATTTCCATGTATCAAGTATAATACGTGTACATGTATGTATGTATATATATATATATATATATATATATATATATATATATATATATCGATAATAGTTACTACGTACAGTCAGTAATAAAATCATTTTTATTTACGAGAATATTAAAACGGAAATTAATGAAAACTTAAAACTTGTAACATAACTCTAAGACACATCTAAGCTCCGGAACTGATACCAATAATTTATTATTATCAGCCTCAAAAAATAAAATAAAAATAATTATTCAGAGATGTTTTGCAAAATACTCTTAATCAGTTAACTATTTATAACAGTGGACTATGTTTACAAGAAACATTCTATTTATAGTGACTATGCTTACAATAAACATTATCTTTTTATTCATATTAATCATTCATATGTTGTTTTTATTAATTTATTATTAATAATTAAAAGGAAGAATAGTGTTTAGAGATATAATCTTCCACGGATGGCATTTAAGAGAGAAGGGCAATCGATTTTTAGAACGGCAAACTAATGGTGCAGTGATATTTGTTTATCAGCAGTTTAGCAGTTTTTTAAAATTTAAATGGAGGTAAATTAAGTAGGATTAGACAAAATTTAAGATGGTCGACTTACTTATAATTGAAGAATCATAACCATAAATTTTATTATTAATTTGAAACTAAATTTTAGGTATTTTATTTATTTAAAGAGCATTAAATTTTCTTAAAATCGATTAAATTCCACTAAATTTCTTGATGATATCTAGGTTCTGCAGAATGGGTTTGCTGTTTGGAAAATCACTGTGTTCCCAGGTTCCAGCCAAGCTGTTGGTTTTTTAAAATAACTTTCACATCGTTCGACAATACTGGTCCTAATTATTGAGGTTCCTCAATATAAAAAAGCCTTCTGAAGGTTTCTGAAGTGTTCTTGAATTAACTTTTTTACGCAACGATAAATATGATGTAAAAATATTTTATTTTTGAGGAAGAAAATAGTCCTCCGGGTGGATGCCAGAAAAATTCTCTTAAATAGGGAGAACTGTTTATTTGAAAGTCAACGTTTCGACCCATATTGCAGGTCTTCTTTAGGGCTAAGTATACAAAATATAGACAAATTAAAATGATACATTGTAAATAATAAAAATAAAGACGGGGAACCCTTAGATAAATATAAAAACGGAGGGAATAATTATATAAACACACACACACACACATATATGTATGTATATATCTATATTTACTTATTTGATAATACTCTTTAATTATTCCCTTTGTTTTTATATTTATCTTTGGGTTCTCAATCTTTATTTTTATTACTTCTATCTCTTGATGCCAGATATGTTTTTATAATTTATTATGTATCATTTTAATTTATCTGTATGTCCTATATTTAGCCATGAAGAATATATTTTATTTATGATCTTTGACGGTGAATTTACATTATTTCATCATATTCTTAATCATGCTAAAATAGGTCGATTATAGGTTTGGGCGATGCTATCAAAACAAACAAACAACGAAATATCCGTATATAATTATTAAGATGATTTTCGATTCAGTCCTACCTTGAAATGTATTTAGTTTTAACTTAAACAAGTTTTAAATAACTTTCTGATATTTTTTACACTGATTTAAACATTTTATGGATAAAAATAAATTATAAAATCCACTTCCACTCCCCAGAGCATTGTGCTGAGCGTGCTACGGCCACGTCAGCTCCCGAGGCAGCCAGTGAGTGATATTAATAAACCACGTTGCTGTTATAGGTGAGCTTGAGGAGTGAATGAAACCAGACCATCTGCTTCCTTGAGTAGTTAGCTACGTATACGCTTCAAAATGGTGAGTTTGTTTTTGTTTATTTAAAATATGATTTTTATATTATCTAAGTTGTGTTTGTCAATAAATAAAATTTAAACATTTTCAAAGATTGCTAATTAATATATATACACATCTGTTACACAAGTCTGCGATGAAAAAATTGTAGCATATTTAACTGGTGGGTTTAACAGTATTTTTGTGCTGATTTCAAAAATGACACTGGTTTTTGACTTTCACGTAAGGCTTGCCTACAAAATAAAGTTGAAGTTTTTGGAAAAAGTACAAACAACAGAAAATTTTGGATTTGTTTTTATTATTTTAACATGAAGTATACTACCACTGGGTAGTTTCTCTACTTGTCTTTTCATGTCAATTTATTCAATCATAATATTTACTGGCTGTATTCTTTATACAGTTGTAAATTTCAATAAATATATATTAAAAAACAAAACATGAAGTAAAAGCCAAAATGTCATGCACATGTGTTTTAAAGTTATTATAAGTCTTTGTAAAACCATTTTCTTTTGGTACTTTTTCGGCTTTGTTATTGTGAATTTTCCCTTTTTTAAATCCAACAGTAGTCTGCCATCATGTTGACATTCCATCGACCTTGGTAACTGCGCTCATTTCTTTTATATCATGATGGGAACGTTCTCCTTGTTCCTCACTTACAGCCTCAAGATTTTCTGGAAAGTAGTCCAGATGAGTGAAGGAAATGAACTTTGACACTCATGTTGCAGCCCAAGATCAGTAACCTAAATCAATACTAAAACTCACTTATTATCTCAACGTATCCGTTTTTATACACGTATATAAAAAATAAATTTTAAATATACGTTTCCTTGAAATTTCTTTTTTATCTTCCATAAAAGAAATCCTGAAAAAAACACTTATCAAAACTTTGCCAATAAGCAGTCTATTTGACGTTGCTTCAATAATTTTGAACATATAAGGTGGCCTTTGTAATATTGTTTAACATATTCCTTTCCCGATACATTTTATAAATAAATATCTTATTTTTTATTAATATCATCTTTTATTAATATTATTTAAAATATTGGATATTAACAAAACATTTTTTCTCGTTTCACAATTAAATATAATACATATTGCATTTAAATATCATCGTTTTAAAACATGTTGGTTTGCCAATTTCAACAAAAATTGTATTTATAATAATGCTTAATTACTAATATTTGTTTACATTAGGCTCAAGTATCAAATGTTAGAAACGACAATTATACTAATATATATATATATATATATATTAGATAGATCAAATATGACCCACCAGTCCAATACATATTTAATGTCCTTTAAAAATCAATAATGCCCTTTAAGTAAATATATCACTACGTATCATAAGTGGAATCCCGATATTTCGTATCCCGATTATTCGTATTTCCGGCTAATTCGTACAAATTTGCCGGTCCCCAGAGAAAATCCCGATAAATGGTATAAAATCAATGCATTTCAGACCCCTCGATAGTTCGTATTATTTTTATGCTCGAGGTCACTTACAACGTCATATAATTCGTATTTCCAGCTTTATAATCTCGTTACTTAGTACTGTTTTCGAAAGGGGGGAGAGAACAGTGAAGCAGATATGCCAGGGAGTAGAATGAGAATAAATCCTTTCTAGGAAATCACTCGATTTGTATTGTTTTTATACACAAGTATGTTTGTATTGTATTGTTGAGGTACAGTAGATCCTATTGTTTTTTACGGGAGAGCGAGTGAGAAAGACAAGTTTTCTAAGAAATCTCAAGTAATTCGTACTGTTTTCACTCAAAGGAAATGAGGGGAGTAGAGAGGGGGAGTTCTAGGAATTTTATTAAGCTTTTCTTACAATCACACTTTTATTTACAATTCAGTCTCGTTTTTGTTACCGTTATGACACGTAATCATGCCTCCAAAATACGTTAGCCTCTCTATTGAAGAGAAACAACAGATCATAAACGCCGTGACCAGTGGCTGTAAGCTAATTGACGTATCCAAGCATTTCATCGTCCCTGGTTCAACCATCACATCAATCCTGAAGAACAAGAACAAATTCACTTCCCAGACTTGTAGAGAACTTAAAAAAGCGGTTTGTACAAGCAAGGAATTCAAATGTACCAGTTGGAGGTAATATTTGAATGAAAAAGCCCGAGTTTTCACAGAAAAATGGGAATTGAAGACTTTCGTGCAAGCTATGGATGGTTCGATAGATTAAAAAAATTGCATTAATACGTTTTTTATTTTGTACTCCCGATAATTGGTATTCCCGATAATTCGTACCAAATCATCAGTCCCTTGACCGTACGAATTATCGGGATTCTACTGTATTTTGATCGAAAAGGTTGGACACTGCTCGATGTCACAAGTCCGACTACAAAATATAAACATTGTAAGGCTATCCATTTTTAAATATGGGAAACAACCTTCGAGCCTACATCAAGACGAAACAAGTCAAAATGATTTCAAGGATGGTTAAATAAATATTTCCTTTAAAAACTGTAAATAAAATAATTTTGTGATCACAATATTTCCTTTAATGCGTACAAGGAAGTAGAAATATTAATCGGTTGTAGCTATTGTTATTTAGATCTTTTTATCGTATATTATTATTGTGAAATGTACAATTTAGAAGTTACATCCTTTCACTACTCTTTACTTAGTTAGTTTGGGAATATTTCGTTGTATAATTATTACATTACATATCGTTATATTTGTTTATTCATTATACGTCACTTTGAACGGCAATGGCTCACCGGACGATGTTAAAGCGGAAGTCCTAAATTTTGTTTATTCAAGTAATTAGGGATCCTTAACACAATACCCCACAGGTGAATTCAGGGTACGTGTCGTTAGTTAATCCTATATTACTGGTCTCATGATTAGTAACAAAAATGTCATACTATAGGGAGACATATAGAAAAAATTTATTGTTTTTTTTTACCATCTATTGATTAAATTCGAAATTCTGGTGTGATAACTCCCCCCCCCCCCCAATCCTTCATTAACGTAAGTACTTTCCTATTTTCATTAACTACAACTGGTTTTTAGACTTTCAGAACTTATACTATTTCCATTACTTGATTTTGTTTGCTCTTAGCGTTCTTGTCAGTTGTTAGTCGATCCGGACAAGATTGTTGACATTTTTCAATAACTCTATTTCCTATTTTTATAAAATAAACTACCTCTTCTGTCTTTCATTGCTCAATCAATTATACTTTTGATGAATGATGTTTTAATCCGGTATTGTGGAGCCAATTGAAAATGCCAATATCAAGTCGAGTTGTCCTTTCGTATCAGTGTTGTTCAAACTGTCAACTGCCTGATAAGTTAACAGCTCTTGTTTTCGAATGAATTGGAACAATAAATTAGATATTTCATTACATATTTCAAATTCGACATTCAGTATTACAAGTCCTCTATAGTTAGTTTTAAAATCATACTTATGGAGAAATAATATTTGTCTTCTGAATTATAAGATTATTAAAACAATTGTTTATTGTGATATATAATATTATTAAACAACAAAGTATTTTAGCATGTTTCCACTTCGTAAGCAGAAGAGATAGTATTATTATCGCGAACATTGTTTATTTTTAGATTTCATCGGACCCATTGGCCAACCCTGAATCCACTTTACTTGTTTCAGTCAGAATGTAGATTTTTTTGTCCATTCTTCTCACGCATAAAACAAAAATCTAAATGTTTATAATTGTGATTTATGTAACATCTGGTCTCGTATTTTTTGATTCATTACATGATAACTGTTCTTGAAAATTTATCTTAAAAAAAATAAGGTATTAAATTCCGGTTACAACAAATTAACCAAAAGTCGCACATTTCTAAATTCATAAAAAATTTTGTTAAAAAATTAATTAAACAAAAAAAAACCTGTACCACTGTACTCATGAATGGTCATGAATCCTGTATATTAAAGGCTGTAGTATTTGTAAGTCAACGGTTGTGCAGGGAGTTGATTTGTCCAAGATCACGCTCAACCACCAGGTTTTTCACCAATTAATTCTTTCAATGCGGGAGATAGATGGGGTTTTTCGTGTCCCACGGGGTCCTTTTTTTTTAGATTTCAATTTTATTTATTCTAATTTTTATATGTGATGCGTTAATATTAAATTTATACATACATATATGCGCAAAATTACAATTTTATTTTTTAAATTATGCTCTCCCACCAACCCGAATACCGAGCTTGCAAAAAAAACATGTAGAAATTTTACGTGTTTACAAATTCAGTTTAAATATGTAAAAACTGTAAAATTATGTATAATATGATTATATTGTATACATGGCATTTTTATTTCACGATTTTCGATTTTAGGCAAAACCGAACAGAAAAAAAAAGTTTGGAAGTCAATTAATTATAAAAATTCTACCGGACTTTCTTTACTCAATGGATTTAGTTGTGTGTTTTTGATGTAAAAAACAAAGCAGTTGAAACTACTCTAAAATAAATTACTATAATAAATAAAGAATAAAAACTGATAATTAACAAAACTGCAATGTGATGGCACACTGGCAATGGGTTCTGACACAGGATTTTTTTCTTTCTTTTTTTTTTTACCATTCATTTGAAAAACATGAACGACAGGCTTATGGTATAATTTGCAATACCAACAGGTATTCCTAACTCCTCTAAATTTTATATTAATGAGTGATATATTTGATTACCAGCTACAGTACTAAATTGAATGTTTATATGCAGTATTTATATGTAGAATCGGAATTGACTGTCGAGCTGAAGTCGTGAAAATACTCCCACTCTTCCGACTGCCGTGCCATAATGTACTTGGCTTCCCACCTACTTCTGAGAACAGGCCACCCACGGAAGATCTGCGAGGTCAGGACTAAGAGAATTGTGGGAATAATTCCAAAACTGTTACCGTGATGAATTTACAAGCTACGATATATCCAATATAATTAATATGTCCCTCATTACAGTTACAACCGCCCCAGACTCTGCATAAACCTTGAATAACTGGGTCGATTGCGTCGGGAACAGTCTTGGTGGAAACCCTACGGTAGAAAAGTTGGACTTGCAAGACTTCTTTGATTTACTTCTGACGGAGAAATATGAATAGTTGGTGTTCCAATTAGATTGAAAATCCATATATGATATATGATATAGGCGATATCCATATTTGAGAGACCACTTTAGGCGAGACCTCTATTTAATTTTAAATTAATTGAATTCCAATAAAAAAGGTACCAGTTCCGCAGGGAGTCGCTCTGAGTTAAATCACAACAAGTTGTTACCTTTCATTCGTTTCATTTTTAATATTCTCGAAAATAAAAATGATCCTGATTTTTAGTTGGAAAAAAAGTGTGATTGTATGTAATTAATAATTTACAGAGAAAAGATGACTTATAACTCTTCTTAGATGTTAAAGAAGTTCTTGATGGATTGTAAATGACATATAGTCGAAACGTATCAACATAATAAAGTTATATGGCAAAAATGACTGGAAATAGGTTTCATTGAGTGAATTGGAAAAAAAGAGTGTAATAATGGTAAATGTGTATGTTTCGGTAACTATTACATCAAGAAATGATCGTTCCAACTGATTTTTATAAGTATACGTCAGTATATGATATATGTTTGTCTAAACATTCATTTCTGGATGGAATAATAACCGTAATATACTCATTTTCCATAATTACACTCTTTTCTTCCAAAGTCTTTTCTTCGAAATTTTTAATTTCGAGAATAATAAAAGAAAATTAATAGAAGTTTATTATTTAATGTGACAACTCGAATCGACAACCTGTGGACCTCATACCAATGAAATAGTAACCTATAAAAATACCTATGGCTAATCACCGCAACTTTAGTAAGCTAGCGCCAAGTCAACCTGTCAAGTCCAACAATTAGTAAATTGGCTGTCAGTAAAATTACAACAAAATAACATAAGAGGCATGGAGCACAGTACCCAAGGGTACCTCCCCGTGTTTTGATTTAATTGCATATGATAACAAACCACATCCATGTTACTGATGGTTACGCGTGAACTCAGACAAATCACCTTCCTGCACACGCGTTATCATAGAAACAGTACAGCCCATTACTATCCACTGAACCCGAGAGCCTTAATGGACAGTAGTGATACAGGAAATGAATATATATATATATATATATATATATATATATATATATATATATATATATATAATTACATTACATACAAAAAAAACCATTTGCATTTTTAAATAAAACAAGAGTAATGTTTTTTTTTTATTACAATAAAATATTTACATTTCAATAAATATCGTCTGATTTATATCCTTAACAATATGTTTTAAAAAAATAATCAGTTTTATACACCTGCATACAAATAATTTGTTCAACAATGAGATTTACAAATATTTCGCTTGTTGGCATTTTAAAAATTTAAATCTCAAATCTTTAAATTGATTTGAACATTTTCTTATTTAGTCTGGTTTGTAGATCGACAACCTCTCGCTGTACTGGGGCATCGCTACGATGGCATATAAAGATCTCGTGTCCGATGTTCTGTTAGCTGTGTTATCGGATGAGGTATCCCCAACGTCTTCACACTTCGGATGATTTAAGGTCGCATGCGTCGTTAAGCAGAGTGAACTTTCTACCGGGATCCAACGAACCCTTCTTTTCTTCCTTGTAAACGAAGTTTCCTCTAAGATCTTCCTTTTTTGCCCTTCTGGTGATGACATCGCCTGTAAAATAAAATAATGAAACAACTTTAGATTTATTGAATTTTTTTAAAAATATTTATTTCTTATATAATTTGCTACGATTCACAAAATATTATATGCTGTACTGAATAGACACTTCTCAAAATTAAAAACATTGGACAAATTTAAATCTATCTACCCAGAATCATAATATACAATGAAAGAAAAACATATATACAAAAAACTTTCAAGAGAGAAAAAAAAAATATAATAATAAAATAAACAAAAAATGTAACTATACATTCTTAATTATTTATATACATATAAATAAACAATCATAATAAAATAAAATCAATTGGTATCCTACAATAATAAATGCTTTATTATTTTATGTACATACCGACTTTTTCTATTTTTCGTATAGTTCCCAATATTAGTTTTATTGAATAATCCATCTTCAACTGTAGTTATTATTATAAAAAAATAATTTCGATAAGTACGAGCTAGTTATAAGCTGATCCGGAGTGGCCAAACCGAGGAACGCATTGAGCATTTTTCCAGCCCGGGAGATTCATCACATTTTTACAAAATATATTTATTTTATAACGGCTAATAAAAAAATACATTAGTTGTCCTTCAATATGTTCAAAAATTAAGGGGTAAAATATGATAAAATCATTATAATAATCGTAAAGCGTGTTTAGCACCATCATTGTCTATATTTACATCCAAGCTAGCACAAGAATAATTACTCATGTTTCAATTTTTCCTCCAATAGATATCTCTAAATATGAGTCGTTCAGGTTCGAAGGCGGGCATCTATATTTAGTTTTTAGATTAAAAAATCAATGTTGTGAAATAACCCGAATAATGATTTTTTTTTTTTAATTTTTCGAAGCGGTAGCTATATTTATTATCGCCTAATCTGCATCGGCGAAGTTCCGAAATTTCACTCTAAAAAGTATATAGTATAAACGTCGGCACAAAATAAAATAAGTACCCACTTATTTAGTGTTTAATTTGACTGCACCCCCAACTATTTCCTTCCTTACTAAAAAGTATATAGATAACATTCAATTATATGAGATATTCAGGAGTAAAAGCGGATAAATCCGAAATTTTTTTATTAATTTGTTCATGAACTTTAAAACTGTATTATAATAATACAGCAAGTAAATAGCAGGAATGATTCATAGTGACATGGATAAAGACAAATAAAGAAACTAACCAGTGGTAATATTAAAATATAAAATTCAACTTAGAAGGACACGAGGCCATCTTCTTTTCAGACACCTCGGAGAATTATCAGGAATTCAATACGTTGCTAAGTTTGAAACGAGTGAATTTGAGAGGGAAAAATGTTTATCATGAAGAGATTGATATCGGATTCGGACCAAATCGGTAACAGATGGGATGTTACGGTCATTATGGATTACTTTGTTTCGACAAAGTAACTGAAATTTTAAAAGTTGAATTTTTCGTCTAGATTTGTCTAGCAATTTCGTCCAACACGATACTTTTCCACCTTATTTTTCATGGTTTTATTTCGGTCCTTAACCTGAAGTTTCGGGAGCATAAAGCATTGACTAAAATGATGGAAAATGTGAAAAAGTCAATTTTTGAAATTTGGAGTTATCCCCTTTTGATCATGTACGTCTCATCTGGTCTATATTGGTCACATCTGGTCTAAATCTAATACGGTGTAGCTTAATTCTTTATAGGACTCACAATTTAGTTTATAGATATATTAATTGTAGTGATTTTAACGAACATAAAGTTTAGTCCAGACACCGTCAACTCAATCGCCCCCTACATATGGTCGTTCACAGGTTTTTGTTAAAATTCTGCAATGAAAGTCTTACACACATAAAAATCCTCCCGCCTGCGTCTCTATCTACACCTTGGACGTTTACCATTCGGTTTAGCATTATTTTATTTTACAGGAATTAGTTCAATAGCAAGCCATTGAAAAATCTTCTGAAACTCGAGGGTCTTATTTTGATTAATTACCCGAGTCCTTATCTCGTAATTTCGAGTATTGCTATACATTACTTAGTGTAAGCATTTCCGCTGTTTTTGTGGAATGTTATTCAAACCGTTATCTGGTTCGTGTAAACAAATAACCAGAGAGTAAATGAATGAGATATGATGAGATTATCGACGTTTGAATTTGATTAGTAGATACCGTAATTAACTGAGGTGTTCCAATTTTATTGTCTTAATTAATACTTTACATCAAGGCAACAAATATCATATAAAAGATTGTTTTTCTATTGTTGCTATTTATTTACAATAGGATTTTACATGATTTCTAATTGCTTTTATCTTTAATTAAAAAAATTTGACTGCAGATATCAGCCGCTAAGCTTGTATTTTCTCTTTATAAACATTTATTTGATCGCATTTCCTGATTTCTTTTTACAATTTTACTGTACACCTTATAAATTTTATGTAAAATATCTTGAAAACACCAATAATAATTGAGATATATTGAATAAATAAGATATACGCAAAACCGTATTCGTGCGTTCGTTTTCCTTACGATTTTAACTGCTGCCATATAAAGGAACAATGGGCTCTTTTTTATTAGCATATAAAATACCGCGACCTTGTTTAAAATTATTGCCTGCTCGCATTTTTAGGTTCTTCAAAACTTTGAAGCTATAAGCTCCTAATTAATTACAAAAGACTCATTATTCATTTATTATCAGAATCATGGAGCAGATCTTTGGGGCACCACTAGTCAAGCGAATTCATCTCGTTTAATTCGTTGCTGATTTGGCCCGAACCCGATATCATTACTCTCATGACAAACATTATTCCTTTATAGTTTCAAATAATACTTAAAGCTTCTAGCCTTGGCACCTCTTCAATTCCCGATAATCCTCCGAAGTGTCTGAAAAAAAAAATGTGACATCAGATGAATTTCTTATAAGAGTACTCAGGGAGTGGAGAGGCTAAGTGGTAGAGCGCTGATCTACTGTGCCGAAGGTCGTTGGTTCAAATCCCACTCGCAGGAAGACTTTTATTTAATCTGTTAGCGGCCGGAGATGGATCCTATGGGATCCTGGGTCCTTCGGGAGCTCACCCAGCCTTTATAAACTGGGTACTCAAAATAAAGTGGCAAAAACTGGCCTCTATTTTTCAGGTTCCGAATCCAACGTGGCAGATAAATTACTTATTCTGATAACAGCCACGGATGTACCCTGCGGGATCTAAATTGAGCTCAGCTAGCCTCTTTAAAGTGTGATTTCCCTTAATTGGAAAAAACTTGGCGGTTGATCGTGATCTAGGACAAATTACCTTTCTGCTCAACCACTTTCCAAGAAACGGTACAGTCTCTAGTACTTACTGAACCCCAGATCCTTCATAGGTTGTGGTGGTACAGGTTTTTTCTTCTTTTTTTTGTTACTACCACTGGGTTGTTTCTCTAATTGCCTTTACTAACTTATCATTATCTATCATTCATTCACTTGTACTGTTATAATGCAGTCGTCAATTTCAAAGAATTTCTTTACCCTGTGCTTATTCTGTTTTACCTTAATAGCATACAACTGTTCCGCTCATAAGTTTGCCTTTCAGTTTATTAGACTCCGGAGCTGTCTACTGACAAGGAGCTAAGCAATCAATTTAAAAACCCAAAGCTTTAAATCTTTGAGGTAAAAGCGGGTTAATGAGCCGCGATTCGCAAAGCGGTAATTATATAGCATTTAAGAGGAAAGAGAAAAAGACTGTTGAGGTGGAGTGGGTGCCTTCCCCCAGGGCCTACTTACTCCCTAGTGTGCTCGACTCCAGCTGAGTCGGCACTTCTTCGAGGTCTTGCAACGGTAAATATTTTTTATGGCTTTGAGGCCGGCTCGCTCTGTTGATAAGGGATTGCCTTCATCTTATAATAATAAACAAAAAATGTCAAATAACCTAAAATAAACAAAAATATTCAACTTGAATAATATTATAATTTTTTATTAATTGTTTTAATTATTAAATCTTGTTATTTTTGAAGAGAAAAGACTTGCCCTGGCCGGGATTCAAACCCGGGTCGTCCGCCTCTCCGTGGCAGCACTCTTACCATTTGAGCTACCAGGAGTCGCCAAGCAGTAAAGACAAATCCGTTCTCTACACCGATCCCACATCCCCGTGTTCTCGCAATTTTGCGATGCTTATAAGAGGAAGAATGTTCATTTGAATGACGTTTGACCCCGTTATAAGCCCTGAAGAAGACCTATAATGTGGGTCGAAACGTTAGGTTAAAAATAAATAATTCTTCTTATTTGAGAGATTTTTTTTCTGAGATCCACCCGGACCATTTTTTTCCTCAAAACTTGCGCAATATTTTTTTTGTCAATTTCAAACCATTACGTTAAGTTACCTTTGAACGTTGAGGTACATTTGAAGAAAATTACTTGCTAGTAATTATATAAATATCATATCTTTTATATATTGATTTTGTGTTTATGGGTTAGGTGACCAGTCGCTTAATAAAATCCACGAAGCTCTACTTTGGATTATTCTCTCCTCCACGAGTATGTGAGGACCTTCAACCTACTGGAGGCAACTCATAAAAACCTTACCCCGTGTACCACTATTGAGAATCGTGTTGTGGTCTTCTGGGATTTCAATAGCCACTCGGTTCGTTCCGGGGATGGTCTGTTCGGGTAAATATGTATAGCTCCTATTGCCCCTGCTGACACCGAGCAGCCATAATCCATGGATCTACCACGATTTTTCACTGTCCTAGAACCCTATGGTTTGAAGGTGGAAAGGATTCTGGTGAATCGCATCCAAAGGTACTGGTTATGGAACTATATGCAGCCTTTCGCTATACTATTGAAACCATGGTTCACAGTAACCTGAGTTTGGGAAACCCCCTCTACGCTGTCTGTGCTCCCGAAAGTATTTATTATTTGCAAGAAAAAATACATCACGCGAAAAAATATTTTCTCAGTCCATATCACGCCAACCGAAAAACTAAATGAGGAAAGTGAAAAAGACGATTGACTTGGAATATAATGAATACTCGGTGGTTTTCTTACTTAAGAGAGTTTATCAATAAGAACGATTTGACAGAAAATCAATCAAAATTTTTTATATTGAATAGTATTCCGTAAATAATTGTTAAAATAACAATTAAAAATGTTTAAACCTCAATTAATGATAACCCCTCTGTTTACTTAGCTCGTATCTAAGACAACTTTTTCCTCAGCCATTGGCATTAATATCGTAAAACACCTTTGAAGATTTGTCCATAAAATTAATAAATTTCAGTTTATCTGTCCCTCTAGACAATTAGCCATTTATACTGAACTACGCTGAATCATGTGGTGTAAATATTTAAGTATCGAATATATTTAAAATTTTAAAATGCCAGGTGTTACTTCCTCTGGTCCGTATCAATATATATTTTATCATACAGTTAAAAATTAAAATGAGGCTTCTAAGGAAATGTAGGGACTTTAATGAGACGACAATGGACGATTCTGAAGAAAATAATCGAGGTATTCTACTTTCATAATGATTGATTTATATTGCTATTTTATTAATGTTTCGGCCATCTAGTATCCCCTATATTTATATAAAATAGAAAATTAAATAGTGTCGCTTCAGTTTTGACCTAGTTATCAGTTTTAAGAGCATTTGTTAATAATTTAATTTGTTTAATAACATTTGTTATTAATGATTAATAATCATTTACAGTAATTAGATAACCCATTTTCTCGGAGAAACTTTCCTCTTTTTTTTTTTTTAAATTAACCATCATTTGGTTGTTCTTCCGTCGCCAATTTCGAATATATCTGAGGAACGAACTCATAATTTTAGCTACTCATTTGGTTCGAAATTTTTAAATATTATCATTTTAAGAAGGCTTATCTTCTTCAAATGATAATATTTTCGCGAGTAAGAAGCACATTAGTTATAAATAAATAAATCATTGAGTTATAATTAATAATAAAATAAAGTTCTATTGATTCACATATTTTTAAGCACGTTTTTTTTTCTTTCATTAAAAAACATTTTCATTCATTTTAAATCTATCCTGCTATGGCTAATCGGACTATGCTGAAGTGGAAGTTCTATATTTTCCTATCCAGGGATCTTGAATGAGTACCTGACAGGGCACAGACTCGGAACTGTCTTATTTTGAGCACAGTTTCATAAGTTGATGTAATGAAATTAAATGTTTACATCCGATAAACCATCATCATCATCACTGGCACTACAACCCGGTACGGGTCTTCGCCGCATCAAGACGACGCCTCCAATCATCTCTGTCTTACGCCAGGGTCTGCCATGCTCTGGTGTAGAGCTTCTTTGCGTCGGCTTCGACCTCATCTGCCCATCTCAGTCGTGGCCGTCCTCTCCTTCTCCTCCCATCCACATACCCAAAGAGCACCCTCTTGATAGGTGTGTCCCCGTCCATTCTAGCAACATGCCCCGCCCATCGTAGCCTTGAGATCCTTATAAATTGTACCACATCCAATAAACCAATCATTATAATCTCCTGCTATTCATGATAATTTTTTCTAGAAATTATTTTTTTACTGGGCTATTTAGTGAATTTTGACTCCGTGAGTTTTCATATGAATATGAATTATCTTATTATTTTAGACCACTCGGCACATCTCATAAAAATTTCAATTGTAAATTCTCTAGTTAAATAAAACGTCAATTTAAGTTTTCGTTTTCGTCAATTGAAAATTTCATGTATTAAATATACATGGATTTAAGCCGACTGACCGTAGTTGTGTGTTGATGTGAGGTTATCTGGAATTTAAGATGTTTCTAGTTGTTTCGTTGAATGAATCCGTTGTAAGATCCCTATTTTGTAACCACGAAGACTACAGAACCAATCTTTACTCAATTCGAAGTTATTTGTTCTACAAAAAAAGTTAATAGTAAATCGCTTGTAAAAAAACGTGAGCAGTTCACATACATAGCCGTGACAACTGCCAACCTTTCAATGTCATTTTTAAACGTATTGTGATAGGTGTGGAATTATAAAATTGACTTTGATTTGTGTTTTATACACACATTTATGTTTTATACATCGAATTTGAGAAGTATGTAGTACAAATTTTTATGAAAATCTATAATTAACTTCGCCGCATTCGGGAATATTTTTATGCTGGAAGTGACCAAAAAGCAAGAACCATAAATAAAAGTTATAAAGAATCAAAAATCAAAATATAAATTATCATATCATCATATCATATCTTTCTCACATAAATTATCATAGGATAACCCTTTACGAACTCACAGACGTAAGGCGAAACTAGTCAAAACAAACTCAGACATGGAAAATTTACTTTTAAATCTGGATAGTAATAATTTTCTCGGCTACAATACTACTCGGCTACTTTCTTTTTAAAGTCAAATATATTAATTGTGAACATGAAATGTTTTATCATTACTTAAAAACAAATTTAAAAAAATCTCATTATCAATATGGGTAACACGTCTCTATGTACTTTGTTGGGAATAGATCTTACTGCTTATAGTTTAATAGCTTGATTAAGTTAATCAGTGTGCAATATATCAAATTCAGTCAATTATAAAACTAATAGTATTGGAAAATAGATTCGCTCTATTTTAAATTTATTACTTTTTTTAACAAAATAAATTTTGAAAATATCACTGACGACTCATATCACTTACTGTATCGATAACATTTCTTAGCTTAATACACCCGTCTGTCTAACGTGTGTTAAACTCGTGAATTTAATAATTAATTTAAAGTTTATTATGTCTAATGGCCTAAATTATTTATGTAACTTACCTTAAATGTTATTGTTATATCCAGTAAAACTTGTCTTAAGTCGATACTGCTCAGTGTGTAAGGCGCACTGATGCTATTACGGCAACAACTGTAAGCAGCCTTATCTCCTGCTAGTATATTTGAATATAATCAAAGTTCATTGTTCGGAACATTGTTTACATAAATAGGCCAGGTCCGTTGAGAGCTTTTAGAGCTGGTTGAATTCGTTTTATCTTTTATTGTTCCTGCCACTAATTGTTCATAATTAACACTTCCGGAAAAATTACCTTTTAATTTTCTAATTTTAGTATATTATTTCCTACTTGTAAGTGGTTAAAAATTCAAACGATTGAACCATATAATAGGGAAACAGTTTTAAAGTTAAAATTAAAAAAGCAACAGCCTTGTGGTCTGATTGATTTTCTGATACATTCTTTTTAATGTGTTCATCTGATTGTTTTCTGATCCATTCTCTTACACAGAAAAAATGTATCAAGTTAACCATACTTAAAATAGTACCTAATCTAGTTTCTATACTTTTTAACATATTTTGTTTCGTATTTTTTATTAATTTATTAATATAATAAGTTTCATATTCGAGGTTTGGATCTATAATAATATAAAATAAAACCATAAATATTTAATACAAAACTAGACAGATGCTCCTATCCGCCTAACGGATACAGCTACTTTAATTTTACTTATCCTTCTTCAAATGGCATAACTGTAATTTGCATGTATTCTGTAGTTGAGGTTGTTTTAGTTTTTTTCATTCTATTGTAAGCAGGAAAATAAATCGATTTCTCCTTTTCATAAAACTTTCTTTTTTTTTCGTTAAATGTGTTCTTCAACAGTTTAACTCAATTTTTAAGAACCATTTTTAATATTTAATAAAATATAACACGGTGCTCAGTGAAACTTTTCTTTAACAAAGAAATATAAATATAAATCTTATATAAATAGGTACTCTATACAAAATATTTTATGAGAGTCTCTTGAGAAACCTCTTATCTTCTTTATTTAAAGAACCGGATTACGCAATATAACGTACAACAATATAATAAAAATAATAATAATTCCTAGTTAAAAATTTGTTTGAAAGAACTCACAATTGGTTTTATATATAAAACGTCGGAATTTCTCATATTAACCTAAATACTGACGTCAATATCGGCGCATCTGATCAAATAAAAAAAAATCGGCTAATTAAAAATCAATATAATTAAATTAAATTTAAAAACAGTGTTTGTTAAAATAAAAAACGACATTATCTTTTTATATTTTTTTTCTGTTATGATTTCTGAGTATATTTAACATTTTTATCTTTGAGATTATTGTTTATATCGGATATATGATAATTACTTTATTGTTAGGTCTAAAGATGCCAAGTGGTTACCGATATCGTGATTAATGAGTGCAGGTACTCTTTTTCTTTAACGACCACTAAAACTCGTTTGGTCTATCGAGTTTCGATCTGTCAATGGACGCCTGGAACCTCGGGCGACTGCTACTGGCGAATTGTGACAAGTGACTTAGAACTTATATATCCTACTATTTCAGCAAGTTTAATTGTTACAGTTAAGTAGAAAGGACTGTGAAATCAATGACGAGCTAAAACGGGAACTTAATAGGAATAAAAGCCAGATATAATTAAATGGCATAAACGTCGGACTCAACGTGAAACGGTGATAGTAAAATATTAAATACATTTTTATTGAAAGTTACACACTTAAATGAAAATAAAAAGGAAAAGTGAAAAGCTTACGTTCTAGTTTTTTAATACTGTTATCTCCATGATCTTCATTCAGATTAGGATATTACTTTGTAAGGCTAAAAAAAAAAAGAAAAGAAGTTTACTTGATTATTATTTAAATAAAGCTAAACCTTTTGGCAATGGGCAATTCAGTTATATTTGATGCACAAACATTGAATTTCTGAAGTACATTATTAAAAACAAATTATTTCGATAATGATTTGTTGTTTTAATTTATCTGGACACATATTTGACTTCATCTTAAAGCCACTCATTTTTTATCATCAACCTTTTCCCTGCCCAGACCCTCAAAGACATCAGACAAAAAATAAATTAATGTTAAAATGTTCATATGAATTTCTTTCTATCAATAAATTTTAATAGATAAATAAACTTTGCATAGTAATTATGATTTTACTATGATCATTATTAATTCTGTTCTTAAGCATCTGTATTACTAACTCTTGAAGGATGCAGTCTTCAAAACGAACTTCATTATATAGTTAGGCTACCTATAATCCTTGTCTTTAATTACTTTATTTTCAAAGGATATTCTATTTTTATTTTTTTTTTGTTGTATTCTAAAATTATTTTCATATTAATATATTTTAACACTTTATTTCTATTATTAAGCACATAGACTGGTAGGAGAAGTTAATAGTTTAATTATTCTATAAAGTAATGTTCTATAAATATGATGCTTTACAGTGATGCGATCACTGTAAAGCATCATATTTATACTTTAGTTTCTTTACCTACCCTATTTTTTTTTATATTAAACATTTTTCATTAAAAAAAAAAAAAAATTGTTTTTTTTATACCTTACATTTCCTTATGCTGATTTCTTTTTATGATATCCGGTTTCCTCATCTTCCAATACTAACTATAAACTTAAAAATTTTAAATATATTTCCTTTTAAAAACGTAGATGCTACTAAATTAAACTTAACATCTTCGTTATCCATTTCTTGGTCCTAATTTTTCTAATTCCAAAACCAACCTAACTAAATGAACTAGGTTTAATATTTTTTCTATTGAGAAACATTGATATTCATTTGGTGGCTTTTTTTTATTTACACATTTCGGCTTTATTTTTTATTTAATTTTTATCTGAACTATACTTAACCTTAATTCGTGACTGATTAAAATTTGCTCTGTTGTTAATAATATGAAAATTAT
The DNA here is from genome assembly GCA_964056705.1 of Troilus luridus. NCBI lineage: Eukaryota > Metazoa > Arthropoda > Insecta > Hemiptera > Pentatomidae > Troilus > Troilus luridus. The sequence goes on from OZ057412.1 coordinate 107,549,684, forward strand.
CAACAGCCTGAAGTTAAATAACATCTCGAAATTTATTTTCTAGTGTGTAGTAAATAATAACACATATCTTTGATTGGTTCTATTTTGTTATCATTTAATAATGTGCAATACCACCTCGGTCCAAAGGACAGCTCAGTTGGTCAACAGATAACAATGAAAGTGAAAAGGCTAGTTACTTTTCACATTTTGTATCTTTCTGATTATTTGAGGTTGACACCAGGATGAAAAAACAGGTTTTTCTACATTCAATATCCGGTCAAATTTTTAAATAGTTTATTAATTTGATCAGTTTATATATATATACTTCTTTTTTTTTAGTACCTTGTTCTGGTTGACTTCCTCTTTAATGATCTTCGATTGAACCCTTATGGTGTCGCGGGAGTTATTCTAGTTTGTATTCATGAAGTTTGTGTCTTTATTTAAGGATTAAATACTTATTTTGAATTCCCTTTTATTGCAGAATTACTGTGACATATTGAAAGCAATGTGTTCGACTTTTTTTTTTTTTTTAATTCAGTACAATACTTGTTTAGCAATGTCATATTAACTCAAGTAAACTTAATCTTATACTGATGTCAGATAAAAATAGAAAGATATCAGCAAACATTTACAAAACATCGTCTATGTTAACTTTTTTCCTCGTCATAATTGTGTATAGATTATTAATAAATTAATTGTATAGAATTTATTTTCCAATTCATACATTTTTTTCTGATTTTTCAATACTGAATAAATTCGAACATACCAATTATTCATACGAGATATATACAATTTTCAAGATTATCATTCCATTACATTGTTCCTTTTTTTTTTTTTTTTTTCTTTGCTCAAATATTGATTTCTTGAAATATTTTTTATTAAAAATTGACTTGATCATTTACAAAACCTTCTACACATGTGCACCTCTGTGTCACTAAAAACTTTTCTTCTTAATCGATCCAACAAATCCATCATCATAAAAATGCATATTTTGCTTGATAAAATTATTTATAAAATTTTAAAAGTTAATAACAATTTACATTTTGTTTTCAGACTTCAAATGGGGTGCAGAGCATGACAGAATTGGAAACATTCCTTCCTAAAGATGGATCGAATATGAAGGATGGAAGTGCAGCAAAGTAAGTACTCTTTCAAAACCCTATTTATTTCAGTTTACCATGTATAACATCCAAATCAAATGGTAAATGTTTTTGTTGTTTTATCATTTTATTTATATAATTAATTATATGGTTTTTAAGTATTTTAATGAAGAAAGATTTATTTTATTGTTGCTAGTTTTACGAAGTAAACTTCTGACCTGAATTTTTTAATATTATGGACAATTTCCAAATCTCCAGGGTAAACTCTTACGTATCTATTCCTCCTGTTATAATTATCATCTTCCACTTGTTGTGTCATTGATTAAATCCATAATTTTATTTTGCGCTAGGAAAATTCAATTTTCATACCAATCTCCGACTTAAATCTAAATTGAATATATTCTGAAAGAATATTAATAAAGCCATCCACAAAGGTGTTAGCCAAGAGTAAAGGAACATGTTAATACAGAATTGACTATTCCACTTTAATCGTTTCTTCTTCACACTTCTGAAATAATTAATATCATCCACATTAAATGCTTATTATGTGCTCATTATATCCATATTGCTTTTTAAAAACACTCTTGGCCACAATCTTATTATACTTTATTATGACTAACAGAACTTTATAATTTTCTAATGCTTTGCTAATATTTCTTGACGAGTAGGAGAACGAACCTACTCATTTATTCTTAGACCCTACATCCTCAATTTGTCATTCTGTAACTTGCCAAAGAGTTCATTAAAATCATATCTTAAATCATCATCAACCTCATAATATTATTCAATCCTTTTTTAACAGCTCAATCTGTGCTAGAGGGAAGCCTTTTAGTCCCTTTTCCAGATCTATCGTTCTTCCAATAGTTGCCTTCTTTTATCCTATCATAGAATATAATTGTAGATTTCTAGTATTAGTACTAGATTTCTGGAAGCCTTCTATTGGTGTTGCTCTGTCTTTCTATTTATCTGTCTTTCTATTATAACGACTATGCTTGTAGAAAAATAGGATATAGGATTTCTTTAATTTTTCATGGTTAATTAAAACAAATATCTATCTGTTTTCAGATACAAAGTTACAGTAGCGCCTGTAAGTGGAGGAGATCCAGAAGCACTACTAAATAATGCTGACGGAAAAAAAGAATGGGATCCTTTCAAAGAAAGAAAAATTGAGCACCCAACTACGTAAGAACTTTTTTAGATAACATGTTATAAAACAACAATTTATATTAGTAACCAAGCAATATACTGTTAGACGAAACAAGGATTTCAAAATAATAATCAATTAATAAAAATAGATCATTTATTTTCAATAATTAATTATTCAAAGTAGTTAATTGTTATTATTTAATTAGATACCGTATTAACATTTAATATTATTATTTTATCCTTGATAAATGCAATGCTTTCATAGTGGATATTATGAACGAAATCAGTAACATCATTTTGCTTGATGAAACTAAAATTTTTTAGTTAGAAGTTGAAGTAATAATTTTTCAAAACTCTTAAAGTTATATTCTAAAGTGATTAATTCATTTATATTGTTTTAACAGAGATTGTGATACTCTAACTCACCTGTTAAAAGCTTCCCTAGGAACTGGGATATTAGCCATGCCTGTTGCCTTCAAGAATTCGGGAATGGCTTTAGGAATAGTTTTCACTCTCCTTGTAGCACTTGTTTGTACACACTGTGCATATGTTTTGGTAAGTCATAATAGTTTTTTTTTTTTGTTTATATTACCATATTTTTCAAAAGTAATTTAAACTATCGATAATGTCTGAATGTAATTCTATAAGTAAAATTATGGCCTGATTGAAATAACAAGGAAATTTTCTAGTGCTTTAGATCAGGCAAGTTAAACTTGTTTGGCCACCTTAGCATTGTTAAAAACACTAAACCATGAAACTTATTAGGTAATAAGGTGCTGTAAAATACATTATAGAAATTGTTGATCTTCAACTATTTTTATTACACATTGTCTTCATTGATTAGTTGATCTTAATATTCCCATGAAATATTTGTTTTGTTAATTTACTACTTATGCAATGGTGTATTGAATGTTCAGAACTATTATCAAAACCTGCTTAAGAACATTTTTCATGTTTTTGAATTATTCTTTTCAACACTGTTATAGCTTCAAAAAGTATTTATAAACATCATAATTGCACGTTTTAGTGAGTTACATGGCCCATACTCATATATCTCATTTGTTTTCTCCAATTTGATACTATAATACTAACTATAACCCAACAATGGGAATGCTGGAAGATTCTCATGCCCTGTGAGAGTGTAATGATCAATGAAATGCTAATAATTTGGGACTGTTTTGAAAACTGTTTAATTGCAAAATTATTTTTATAAAACAAAAATTCTAGTTCTCATATTAATGATAGACTCTTTGACAATTTTTTGTTTCATCTGTTTTAAATGGTTTCTAATGGTCAAGAAAGTAAATGAATTTAAGAAAACTTAAGTAATTAATCTTAATCACTACAATATTGAAAAATATTAATCAAACAAACGCGATAGAAGCAATTCTTGCAATAATTTTTAAATTGATTGCCTTTGTAATCAATGCATCCTGAGTGAAGGGAGAGCATTGGTAGTACTAATTACTTTTAATGAATTTTATATTTTTTTCTTTATGTTATAGGTCAAGTGTGCTCATGTTCTTTACAAGAGGACGAGGGTAACAGCAATGAGCTTTGCAGATATCGGAGAAGTTGCTTTTGCAAATGGGCCTCCATGGGGAAGAAAGTTTTCAAAATTAGCCAGGTACTACAATCAACCCAACTATTACATAAATACAAGAATATTTAAGGTAATCTAGTGTAAGTGTAGTAACTTGGTGCTATATGATGTAACTTAACTTATAACTTAACCAGTAAATGAAATGGTCTAAACCTTAGATTTAGTGCAGTTGTTAGATGTTACATAAAACTTGTTTTTGAAATACAAGTTAAGATACAGCAGATCATAAGTGATGATATTCTAAAGGATGTAAGTGGAATAAGGTAGGGCCATTAGATTTACTTCTGAGGTCAATTAGAAGTTAAGGGATTAATGAAAGTATAGGAACCCCTTACTCTCCGTGGTTTATCTTAATTTACAAGTTATATTGATGGGATATGTACAGTAGGTACAAATTAGAAACTAAATTTTATAGATCTGGTTCAAAATTTGAGGATTTCTGTAAGCATTTTATAGGTTATTGGCTATAGCTTTGGTTGCTTGAATAATTAAATTTCCCCTTCAAATGCTACAGAAATATATCTGATGTTGTGGTGTGAATTGAAATTCATGGCTGTTGTATTATATTCTAGGTAGAGAAGAATTGTCTAAGTTTAAACTAATTGAAAGAATTAGTTCTTTTTACTGTATGAACAAGTTATATTTGATTCTGATACTCAATCTCCCCCTTTTCATTTTTATGCGATTTCAAAGCGTAACAATGGATGACAAGTATGTAATTCCATGCCATGAAAAATCAACTTTCGATTTACAGATATTAATTTATACCATTCTCTCATCTTAGCCTTTTGTTTATCACTCAGTTGTTTTCTATTGGTTATATTCCTCTTTCTCTGGTTTATCGCTGCCATTTAGGATTACTTGGAACTAATAACGCATGATTTCATTAGAAGCAATAAATTGGTTAAAAATTCTTCGTTATAAATTTAGAAGTTATAAAACCAAATTGCATTATTCATTTTAGTTTAATGTGTGTTTGTAGGTGTGAAGGTGTGTATTATCATAATAATTAATATTATGAATGTTAATATCATTTGTCTTCGTATTTTCTGACCATGGACTTGTTTTCAGGATTTCTATTCTTGGAGGTTTATTTGCTGCTTATTTTGGAACTTGCAGTGTTTATACTGTTATTATAGCTCAAAATTTCCAACAGGTAATCTTTTATATGATTTGGACTTTATCTGATAGAATTATATTGAAATGCTTAATGTTATTTCATAAAAACAAATTAGAACTAAATTATATTATAATGTCATATTAAAATCCTAAATCCATAATTTAAATACTACTTTTTATATAAAATGCTAAAAAATTACCAATTAATTAATACCTTTGGCATTTCTTTAATTATTTTAGGTGATTGAACATCACACTGGTTCCCCTCTCAACATAAGGGTGTACATATCAGCATTCCTCATTCCCCTGATTCTGTTATCATGGGTTCCTAATCTGAAATACCTCGCTCCAGTGTCGATGGTGGCAAACGTCTTCATGGCAGTAGGCTTAGGAATAACATTTTATTATCTCGTTTGGGATCTCGGATCTCCTTGGGATATGCCTCAAGTTGCCCCTTTAATGAATTGGCCTCAATTCTTTTCAATTACAATATTTGCCATGGAAGCTATTGGGGTGGTAAGTATTTAATTTTTTTATTTATATCTATTCTGTGTAAAAAGTAACAAAAACTATTTAAAAAATATTCTTTAGTTTGTTAAACTTGTCATTTTTAATGTACATACCGAATTTTATTAAAACTTATACAGTATTTATCAAGTAGGTTATGGAAAGCATTATAAAAAATTAAGTTTGTTTTATTTAATAGTAATACATAATAAGTTTATTAATGTTTTATATTTCTCCCTCTGGTAGGAGATTCAATGAATATCTTAAGTTACCAGTTGAAATACTTAATACTAAAACCTTTAGTTAAAATTTTCTTAGTATACAATGTTTATAATAATATAATTTATTCTATTCAGAAAATTGGATTCACCCACTTATATAAAAACAATTTTTAAGTTTTGATAATTTAATACTTTTTAAATATACAATTAAAAGCATTGTGATATTTTTAAGATTTTAAATTAAAATTATTTTTTAAAATAAACTGACTTTAAAGATAACACATTTAGTATCTATACTAACTTTATCTATAAAATATTTAAGCTTCATTTATAAATGAAATTGAATACTCAATAATTTCTGATTTCAAGTAATAATTGAATATACTCCCACATCTACCTGGCAAATGTAACTTTGTAAAGCAAATTTCCGATATAGGTGATGTTACTAATAATGAACCGAAATATATTGTGAAAAAAAAAATTGTTTATGTTATCATTATTGTATAGGGAATGAGTCAGATATCAGACTCCTTTAAATTTGATGAGACCGAAAACAGGTCTAAACTTTTTTCCCATATGTTTTGGAAATTTTTCAAGAATTTATATTATTATTTTCAATGCATTTAAATTAATTTTTTTACTTACTGCCTAAAGTATTTACTGTGATAGTTTAATTTTTAATTTACGATTTAGTACAAATTTTATTTAATTATATTAATTATTAAATGGTATAAAGTCATCTTGATGTTATTATTATTTTGGTGTTATTTTTACTGCATACCAATGCTCAGTTCTTTTGAATATTTTAAAATTATGGGTATAAAAACATATAAGTAGCTGAAATTATTTGAATTATAAGGATTATATTATTTATAATACAGATGATAAAATGGTTTAGGTGATGCCACTAGAAAATAACATGAAGACCCCCCAACACTTTGTTGGAATCTGTGGTGTCCTGAATAAGGGAATGGGTGGTGTAACAATGATCTATATCTTCCTTGGCTTCCTTGGTTACCTAAAGTATGGAGATGCAACTCTTGGTAGTGTTACTCTTAATCTTCCAACAGAAGATTAGTAAGTAATTTTAAATAAACTACTATTCCTATATTATATATACTATTTTATCATACTCATGTATTTATGTTTGTATGTATTTATTTGGCACTTTATAAATACTATATGATTTGCATTGCGTAGCCTTATGGGCAGATATATATCATGTTTTTTTTTCTGTTCATGTTTGTTAATACTGAGGGAATTAGTCCCTGAATAAAGTTACTTTTCTATTCTATTCCATTTTGAAATAATTCTTATTTTATTTTTAATAAATAATTTTCTTACCATTCATAAAAATAAAATTATTTACATACTTTCGCATCTAATCAAAGCTAAAAATAATTTTTCTTCAATTTTTTGGTTATTATTATTCATTTTAGATATATCTTTTCAAGTTTATAATTATCATTCACTCGTCATCGCTAAATGTGGTATTTAAAAATATCAATCAAGAATTAACCTTTTTTTGAGCAGAGTAATACATTTTTTTTTCTCCAAAGTTTCAAATATCTAAAAAAAAGTATCTGTTCTGCTGGTTGTCGCTTCGAATTGAGTTGTAACAATTTTAAATCGTTTAGTCGTTTCATTTTCAAAATTTTCCAAAAACTCAAGTTATCATGAGCTTTAGTATGGAAAACAATACAATAACCGGCACAAGTCGTCACCGACTCCGGGCCGCCTCAAGTAGCCTCCGACAGTTGGCTCTATCCTGTGCAGCAGTCCTCCAGTCCCGCACGCCGAGAAGAGTCCTAGTGTCCTCAGTCACACCATCCATCCATCTCACGCTCGGTTGTCCCACTCTCCTTGTTCCAAAGATCTCTTCTGTGGCCACTTTCTTCGGAATCTCGCCATTGTTCGTTCTGGCTAGATGGCCAGCCCATCGAAGTCTTCCCAATTTTATGATTTTGGATATCTCATTATCTTCTAAGAGTTTGTACAATTCCAGGTTTTTTCGTCTCCCCTACTTTGATGGGTCTATATATCCTCCTCAGTATCCCCCTTTCGAACAACAAGAGCCGTTTTTCATCTGCCTTCTTAATAGCCCATGCCTCCGAGCCATAAGTAAGTAGTGGGCAGACTATTGGTTTATATCTTGATTTTTGTCTTCCTTGACAGATATCGGCTCCTGAAGTTTCTTGATAAGCTGTAGTAGCACCTGTTAGCGGTTATTATCCTACGCTTAATTTCTTGGGTGATATCGTTTTGGTAGTTTATTTCGCTTCCCAATTAGATAAAGCTGTTGACCACCTGGAATTTATGCTGTCCAACCTCAAAGTATGCCTCGTGGTTTCCTAGCCCTCCAACCTGCATATACTTAGTTTTTTGCTGGTTTACTTTTAATCCAAACCTTCTTACAGCCTTCTCAAGGGCAAGAAATGCCTCCCTTAAGGCTCGGTGGATAGTATGGAAAAGAGGATGTAATTATGGGAAATGTGAATATTTTGGTAATCTTTGACCTAGAAATGAACGTTTCAACAAACATATGCCATCTATACTTCGAAATGTTAGTTGAAACTTTTATTTCTTGATGAAATAATTACTGAAATCTACTCATTACCCATAATTGCATTCTCTATTCCATACTAAAGCTCACAATAACTTTTATTTTGGGAAAATATTAAAAATTAAACGATTAAACAGTTAGAACTTGTAACTCAACTCGATAGGACAACCAGCGGAACAGATACTTTTTTTTTAATATCAGGATTATAAACTTGTACATTCTTTGAGTGAAATGTATTTACTTAATTTTTAATTTTTTATTATATCTAGTTTTATTAGATTCAGTAAAAAAAAAAATTTGAACTTCAAATACTAAGTTTGTTTGTTTGTTCATTTAACGTCACTTTATGCTGCTATGGCTAATCGGACGATGCTACAGTGGGAGCTCTAAATTTTGCCTATCCAGGTTTTATTAGGATAGGGATTTTTAACGAGTACCTGACATCGTACAGGCTCGGGACCCCCGTTTAACGTCCCTTCCGAAGGACGGCGTAACTAAGGATTTTTTACTCCCTTTAAAAAATCCTAGGGCCACCTGCCGGGCTACGAACCCGCGATCTTGGGTTTAATAGTTTGTTACGCTAACCACTAGACCACAGGTCGCCCCCTCAAATACTAAGTAAATTAATTTATAATTTGTGATTATTTTTCAGTGCTGCACAGGCTGTGAAAATTCTTGTTGCCTTGGCTGTTTTCTGTACCTATGGCCTTCAATATTATGTATGTCTTGAAATTGTGTGGGACGGAGTCAAAGATCGTGTCAAGAATAATGCAAAGCTATATGAATACATTGTCAGGACGGTCCTTACTACTACTGCAGGTATTATTTCAATTAATAAAATGCAATTAGTTAAATAAATAAGTTAAGTGAACATTATTTTATATTTAAAGTGATACTTCTGATTAACAAACATCTATGGGATACAGTATTTTGTCTATATAGAAAGGAGTCTCTTATAAAGGGTCTAAATTTAAACAGAATGCTAAAATGAAATGACACCAATGCATACAAATTTCACATGAACTAGTTTTGCCAATAGCTTCACAAAGTTTTATAAATTCCATATCATTATTGATATGAAATACGTAGTAAGTTGTCAGTTTTTGTTAAATAAATGCAAAAGTTTCAGTTTTTAATTAAACCGTATAATTAAGTTTTACTGACTTTGAAATTAAATCACTAAATTATGAACAGAACTTCCTTTTCGTCACTGTTCATTACCTTCACCTTTTACTTAAAGAAAGTGACTTTCTTGATTTTGACAGAGGTGCCACTGGGCAGAAATAAATTGATTTGAATATTGAACATAAAAATGCCAATTGTATCCTGTTTATAATATTAATAAGTACTGTAAGCAATTCCCTTATGGGTGTAAGATAAATTACAAAAAAAAAAATAATGTAGAATGTTTCTGTAAATTCGTGAATTTTTGGAGCTACCTATGAAAATTCTTAGAATGAATGATTTACCCAACTATGCCCATTACTAAAAGAAAACGTGTTCGCTTTCTAATCAATTATTTTAATTAATTACCTTTGACCATTCTAAAGAAGTTAAGTGCAAATGGGAAATAAAATTTGTATATACTCCAAAGTGGAGGGTTTCATTAACCATGAGTTTGAAATACTCTTTTCAATAGATATTTCTAGTATATTTTATTTTATTAATTGTTACAATTTTTAAATATTTTTATTTAGAAGAGAAAAGATTCTCAGGTCTCCAGCGTGGTGCTCTAACCAACTGACCTTACCTGGCTCGTAACATGGCCAGACAAATCCATTCTCTTCACCGATACTATATCCCCGTGTTCTCGCAATTTTGCGATGTATACAAGGGGAAGAATATTCATTGAACATTACTTTGATTAAGATCTTATTGACTTACGCCATTATATTATTTATAATTTATTTTATTTTTTTTATTAATATAGGCTCTAATTTATCTAATAAGGAGCTCTAAGACACACTTTCTTTTGTTTTACTTCAATTTGATGTTTCTCGGTCAATTCATTCTAGAATTTGTAAAACTTCCTATCTTACTTCATCAATAAACCGTATATCAGTCTTCCACAAACTAGTAAAATTGGAGCAAAAACTAAAATCAATCAGTGTAAATGGGTATATACATTTATTTATCCATTTGTAGATTCAGTTTTTCATTCATTTGATGTATTATTAATAAATAAACTTTCATTTTACAATTTAATTACTTAAATAAATTATAATAAGCCAATATTAATTAAGCTTTACATATTTCTTATTCTTGCTTTGTTTGTTTATTCATGTTAATTGTCAAGAACTTATTCGATCCTGATAAAGCTAAATTACCATATCAAATAGAATCTTATAGGTGCAAGAGAAGACAAAATAAAAATAATTTTAATTTAAAAACAAATTAACTATACATATTTTTTTTTAAATATGTAACATTAAATCAAATCAAATTTGTATTGTTATATTATAATTTTTTTTATTTTTTTTTTAGTGCTGCTGGCTGTAGCTGTTCCTACTATTGGACCATTTTTGGCATTGATTGGTGCTCTTTGCTTTGCGTTTCTCGGACTTATCATTCCAGTATTTATTGAATTTATTGTGTACTGGGATGTAGGTTTCGGCCCAGGAAACTGGGTTGTATGGAAGAACATTTTGATCCTTATATTCGGATTCCTCGCTCTTATATTCGGTTCTTATACTAGCATACTTGATATTATTAAAGAGTATAGCGGAGAAGCGCCAGACCTTCCACTTCCTCCTTTTGTTGAGGAACCAGTACAAATCCTCGGAAATGGAACTCTATTTAATTCCACAGCCCCACTTTAACTAGGCAATTCACTGATAGATACTAAGCAAATCAGGGATTAAGATGTTTCCTGCTTGCCACTTAGAGTGCCTTTTCTTTTATTTAAGAAATCAACGAAATGGCAATATATGAGAAAGACATATTGATTTGCAAAGTTTTAGCAACGTGCCTTTTCTTTTTTTGTAGAAAACAGAAACACCTGTTAACTCATTCCACTGTATTTATTTATTATTTTTATCAGTGACATTAAAGTTTTTTTAAGTGTAATTCTGAAATGAGGTGTTTTTTTTCAGAGAATTATTTTTTAATTTTGATAGTTGAATAAATTATTCATTTGGCACTAGGACTAAAAAACAGAATTGGTGTAAATAGATAAAATTAAAATTATTTGTTGTCATCTGTTGTTTCTTTAATTTACTCTGATTTTATTTTATTTTACTAGTTTTTTTATTATTTTCATGTTATAAACGTTGATTTAAGAATTATTCTAATAAACAAAAATAATTTATTTTTTAAGTGATCTCAAACCATCGTTGCTGATACATAAAAAACATTGGATTTTAGTATTTTGTTTATTTTATACAATTATAATAAAAAATGGGAAAATATTAAAAGCTCAGTGTTTTGTACTGCAATGGGATCTTTTAAAATATTTATGCACAGAAATTTGTATTCCTTTATCATACATTAAAAAAAAAAATGGTTGCAATACATTAGACTGAAATATTATGAACATTTGTAAATTGAAAAGACCACAAATATTTGTGATATTTTAAACTACATTTTCAACACATTGTCAAAATTCTCTTGTTAATTATTCAATAATGATGATGTTATTTGAAATAAAATGAAGTATAATTAACAACATTAAAAGAATCATGTCAAGAAATTAGTATTTTTTTAATGTTATTTTATTGTAAAGATTTTTTTTACTATTTTCTTTTTTGGTTATGTATAACATTGTACATTGTAGATTATTTCCAATCTAGTTTATTTTTATATTGTTGTAAATTTAATATTATTCATAATATTCTAGTTTTAAGATTTAGGCCTTGTGATACAACTTAACCCATTCGAGACCGACTGCACACTATGTGTGCTGTTGATTTCCGAAGCTATAAGAGTATTGTGCAATTATCAGTTATTCGGAGTAAACTAGTGGTCGAAATAAGATTATTCTTGAACTAATAAAATCTGTAATGTACAGGAAAACTAAATTTGGCATTACTCTTACTGTGTGCCAAAAAATCTAAAAACTTATTTTTTTAAAACTTTTTTCTACTTTTAAAATTTTGTTTTGCATTATATTCTGTTCTTTATAATTGAAAGTAAAATAAAGATTTTATCTTATCTAACTATTTTTGAAATAAATGTTTTTAAATTTTTTTATGATGTATTTTCATTTTACCTTACATTGCACAACAGGAGTTCAATCCACTCCTCATATAAAAATTTTCCAAGGAGCGAGCTGCACACCGGGTGTGCAATGATCTTATTTATGTGAATTTACTTATGAATTGGGTGATTTTCATAGTAAATCACCCATCATCACTCCAAAGTAAACATGTTTTTAAAATTAAAAATGAACAATAAAAAGAGAGAACAATTTTCGCTCCTGGGGACCGTGTTTGAAAAAGAACCGTCTCGAATGGGTTAACAATAAATCTTTGTTTCATATAGAGATTGATATTTACTTCATTAAGTTGTTTTCGTTTACTTTGTTGTATACTAAAGAAAGGTATCTAGTTAATAACATTGTAAATACGTATTTAAGTAAAGTGTACAAATTATGCAGAAGTATTTTCCATTAAAGTGTTTGTCCATTTTTAATAAGGAAGCAATTAGAAAATAATATATTGAAAACTAAATGAAATTACCTCAATGATTGATAAATTTATAGAAATCCTTCAGGCCGAAGGAAATCAACCAAACACCTCTATAATTTATTTTATTAATAAACTTTTTGTTTATCAATTTTATGTGTTATGTTCTTTATTATTTATTATCCAAGAAATGCCATAACATAATGTAAAATACCTATAATTATTTACTTCACAAAATAACCAAATTACCACAGGGCTCTTCAATAAAAAAAGCAAATTACATTCTTATTTTTAAAATAATATTAGTTTGATGATATCCCAGCCAAAATTGAACCTAGAGTAATCAGAGAGGGAAAAATTTCAGTTATAAGCCGATAAAAAAAAACAAAAAAACTTGTACTACTACAATCCATGAAGGGTTGTAGACTTTGCTGTTTTGGAGACAACGGTTGTGCAGGGAATTGATTTGTTCAAGATCACACTCACCCACCAGGTTTTTTCCACGATTAAGGGCACACACTTTATAGAGGCTAAGCAGGCTCCAGGAGGGTCTTAACGCCCCACAGGGATTACCATGGACTCTTAATAAATTAAATAAATGATCTGCCACAGCTGGATTTGAACCAGAGACCTTAGGCACAGCAACTTAGTACTTTACCCCTGAGCTATTCTAGTCTGTTAAAACCTTCACAGACAGTACAATTTAATTAAACTAAAATATTACAATAACATGTAAACATTAAAATGATTGTATTAATTAAATAGTAAGTTTTAACTTTATTGAATTTAGTAATTAGTATTATTTGAGAAACTAAATTTTCTTTCAAATGTTTAAACAGTTTTATTTTGTTTATTTATCTATAATAATAAGGTTTTTGTTTTTGCATTTTTAGATGATTATTTGTATTATTATTATTTATGATTATTAAACAAAAATAATTACCGTTAAATCTTTTTTATTTTAATAATAATTTTATAACAAATAACACATATAATTACAATGAGTATAATCACTTATTTAAATACTAATTAAATTATACTCTGTGAGAAATATTTTTATTCTTCATAGCAACTCTGTCATAAGTCTGATGAATCAAATTTTATATAATTTGTACTTCATAAATATTGAAATATAACATATGAAAACTTATTTATTTGCAAAATTATCGTGATAGAAAATTATTGAAACTGGATAAAAACTGTGCAAATATTGATTCTCCAAGTTAGTGAGATATTTGCAAACTATTTGCTTGCTGTTAGGAAACCAAAGAAATAATATATAATAGGAAAATATGATGAACAGTATATTGAGGCCTTGAAAATGTTGGGCATGGAAAGTGTATTTTAATCTGTTACCAAAGAAGAGGTAATACATACAGTTGAACTCCGCTTGCTACACAAACTCAAGAGATCAAATCTCCAATGATTTTCATATGAGGTCAGGGTGTTGTCGTAATTTAATTTATGTAATGAGCATCATTTAAAAAAATTATTATTACATGAAAAACTTAAAACAAATTACTCATTAATTAACACAACATATAAAAAGACTAAGTACAGTAACAATCAGAACAAAGAACTCATGAAAAAAAACAGTTTACATATTATGCAATAAGCAACTGTTTGTTTTGCCAAGTTCGGAAGAGGTAATCTAATGTTCACACCCATGAGCTGGTCCTAAAACAATAATAATATTGTTATGACATTAGTCATCTTACCTGAGAAGATTCGTAGCCAATAGGAATGCAGGTGGAAGTGATCATCCCTTGAACGCGTCAATGACCTCGGCCACCGCGACCTCTTGAGGTCTTCCTGGATTATTTATTGGGTTTCAGAATTTCTCACAAGGCATGGGGATTTTCAAGCCAAACTGCATAGTCTTTCAAATGATACTAACTCCCGTAGGTCCTGAGTAGAGTCCTTGATACAGCTTTGCATGTGATCTCGCCCTGGACTTCATTTGAAGACTTAATGGCCACTATTATAAAAACCACAGAAATTCTTCCCTGAGGAGCTGTTTCTTCGATTGGTGAGAACTTTCCACGGTTAGAAAAATTAAATGACGGCTGAAAGATGATACTAGGTTCTTTCCATTACAACTTTCAAATCAGAAGAAGAGGGACTGTGTCGGGAAAACCACTAGGTAATAAAGGTAACCTAGTACCAAGCAGTTCAAATTTAGAAGAGCAACCTGCGTGCTCAGCGCATATTTCAAATGTATAATATTCAACAATTTATGGAGAGGATGGCCCTACAAGATTCGTGACAACAGACTAATGTAGATTGACAAATTGCTGCCTAAGAAAGGGTGAAAAAAACACACCTTTAAGGTGTGTTTTCCTTTAAAAATTTCTTATTTTTAAGTTTGTTACAATTTTTAAGTTAAATACGAAAGATTTTGTTATATACGCTAAACATAAGTAACTACAAATTTCTAAAATATTAAATAATGAAATTAAATTCCTTTTGGGGAATCATACATCTGGATATCGACAATATGTTGGCTTAGAAGAATCTTAATTATTTTTTACAGCAAATTCACCCACTGAATATAATATGTAGTCCGTTCTTTTTTCATAAATAAAATATTTTTTTCATAATTTCTTCTCTCTCTCATTCCAATGAATACCTAGCCCTGAATAAGGCCTGCTATATGAATCGAAACAAGTGGGTTTCCAATAAATAGTTTCACTAACTAGGAATTTTTTTTTACCTCAACCCTGACCGTTTTCTTCTACTAATTATTTGTTTTTTCTTCAATCAAGATTAAATTGAATCTTTGTAATACAAATTAACTTAAAACTCTGCCAACATCAAGAACATACCTTCTGTGAAACAAAAATACTGCCTTAATGTAGAAATCCACAAAAAAAAACAACTCTTCATTATAGAGTGTTTAATGAAACAATTTCCTTTTTTCTTTTTTTTGGATCATTTGAAGTGCATGGAACCTTCACCGTAATTGTTTTTATTTTTATAATAGCATATTTTTTTTTTTCAAGTTTCAACCATTTTTAACACCTTGTGCTGTCTAAGGGACTATTTAATTCTGACATATAATGCTAAATCTATAATTATAAAAGAGTTCGTCCTCACTGAAAAGACCATCGGAGAGCCAAAACGGCATAAGCTAGACTTGAAATTTGGACAGTTAATAGATTTTATAAGGCCAACGCCCACTTTAAAAAGGATTTTTGAAAATTCGCCCCCAAAGAGGGTGAAAAGTGTGACAAACGATTGTAATAGAAAAACGTCATTTTTAAAGGGAGCGCCATGGAATTTTAAATTTAGCTTCTACATTAAAAATAAAGAAATACGTCTTTTTTATGTTTTGAAAATCGACTCCTAAAAGTGTAAAATACGGGAAATCGTATCATGTTATCTATATGTTTGAGCAACCTCGAAATAGTAGGACCTTCCGATGAGAGCTCCGAAATGGATAAGGATAAAATAAATTTCTGATTCAATTATACCAGATCGCATGTCATTTGAATTGTAACCTTTTAATAAATTATTCTAAATAATTATGAAATAAATGTTTAAATTATTATATTAAAATAAAAAGGTGAAAAACAAGTAAAGAAAATGTTCTTTCTTTTACGAAAAAAATTATTTAATTTTTATTATTAAAACTAATAATCTTTTATAAGGTTACTACTTCATTATTCTAAAAAAATGATTTAATATTTATTATTAAAACTAATAATCTTTTATAACGTTACTACTTCATCTGGCCTTAACACAATACAAAGGAGTTCGTCCTGACTGAAGACCATCGCAGAGCCAAAACGGCATAAGCTACAAACTTGAAAGGTACATTTTATAAGGCTAACGCGCACTAAGAAAGGATTTTTGAAAAATTCGTCCCCTAAGAGGTGACAAAAGGTCCCCTAAGTCGAAAAGGGTGACAAAGGTTTGTAATTAAAAAACCGTCATTTTTAAAGCGAGCTCCTTGAAATTTTAGATTTAGCTTCTACATTAAAAATAAAGAATTACGTGCTTTATTTTTATGTTTTGAAAATCGACCCCTAAAAGTGTAAAATAAGGGAAATTGTATCATGTTATCTACATATATAAAAGAGTTCGTCCTAACTGACAGACCATCGCATAAAACACAGTTAAGTTAGAGATGTGAAAATAAGTAAGCGGGCTTTACATTTTAACATAATAATAATTGTATTCAAGATTTGCAAAATCAACCCCTAGATACTACAGTATTGGATATTATATGGTGTATTTCAATAGAAATCTTATGGATAGTTCTGTAATTATGCCATTTAATATTTAATAGGACAGTTTATTAAAATCTATCAACAAAGGGTATAGATTTAATAATAATAATAAGATTTAATAATAAGCATTGATAGGCTGGCTGAATTCACAAATGCTTTAAGTCATTGTTTATATTATGGAGTTCATTTATGGAATTCAAAATTCACTCTCCGTTTAAACTCAACATAAATATATAATTAAAATCAACGCTGACGAAATCGCGGGCAAAAGCTAATTGTGTCATAATTAACCAACCTTCTGGATGTTATACTATTAATATGCTTGCATGTTTTAGGTATTATATGCAAAATTTCAAACACATGGTTTTTGGACATTTTGATTTTTTAAATAGACTTTTTTCGGTTTTTTACTATAGCATTTTAGCCCATCTCTAATAATTATCCATAACATTTTCTATGCCTACAGGATTGTTGTTACCTTGAGATAATTATTTCAGTTGGAAGTACGTTATTTACAAATCATATGGTTTGTAAGTTGAAATTGTTATAATCATGATTAAAATGTGATATATAATAATATAAGCGTGATTATAATCCAAAAAATAGCGAGATGAAGGTGTAATTAAAACCATGTAAACAACTATTTAAAGAAATGTGCGAATCAGTTAATTTAAAGTAATAAAATGGTTTATAAAAATCTGTATTACGCTAGTATTAAACGAATATGATAAAAACAGAATTATCGAATCAAACAATGTAAACTTGAAAATTATTGAGAAATCGGTTATTTATGTTTACCTTATCGTTCACATGCACATTCACTCAATTAATGAGAATAGTAGGAAAAATATTTAATACGAGAAAAGTGAAGAAAGTTATTTGTGTTTAGACAATACAGTAAGTCCATTATTATATTTAGCAGCTGTTTGGATCTGTCGATAAAATTTACTCATTTTTAGTAATTATATTGAACTAGGTTGGTACGGAAAATTGTGTGTGAAAGATCATCTGAAAATATTTATTTTTACATATATTAATTTCATCATCAGCTTGTACGCCTCTTCACACTAACAGAGTCCTCGAAGTTGTGAAGATATAAAGGTGTTAAAATTTTGGGTATGCATCATTACTAATAATGATTCATGTTTGTAACTATATGGCCGCGTTGTAAGAAACGCGATACCCACAGACAGTTCAATAAAATCTGAAGGGAGACGATAAAAAATTATTATACCCTTGTGATTGTGCAACATTTTGTAAGTGGCATTTCTCTCGAAGTGTCACTTGTCGGTCTGTTCAGAGATTTGTATCGTCGAGCTGTGAATATGACGGAAAAAAGAGAAGATAACTCGATAATTAGCTTCATTAATCTACTTAAAGCTCACGAGTGCATCTCGAACTATTCTATTGCCGCATAAAGAAACTGAAGTACTCATACTTTCTTGATGCGCGTATTATTTTATTTTCCTTCTAATCACAAGTCTCAACCAATAAACCACAACAACGCCTAGCTCACTCGAGTTTATTTTTGTAAATGAAGTGATGGAAAACGTCTACCCATTATTTTTTTTTACCTAGGCCGCGCCGGTTTATCGGCTGTTGTTATTGAACCTTCCTAGAAATAGATCGTCACCATATAATCCTTACGATATATATTGCCCTTTATCATCTTAAAAAATGAGTCTTAGTAGTGAAATACAATAATTTGTGAACGGAGATGATCTACTGCGCTTAACTTAATAAAAAGTTTTTATCTAAAAAAAACTTTTAAATTATTATGCTGTAGTGAGTTATCGACAACCAATTAAATGGTAGCCAGTGCCGCCAATACTGTACAGTATATTATAATACTGAACTCCAGATATATTATAATGACATTTTGTAGTTTACACTAGCTATATGACCCATGAATGATCATGGGTTCAGTTCATGGTAGAGACTGTACTGTTTCTAAGACAACAGTTGTGCCGGGTAGTGACTTACCTGAGATCACACTCAATAACCAGGTTTTTTCCCCAATTAAGGGTACCCACATTATAGAGGCTGGATGAACCCCAGATGGGTCAGCAGATCCCAAGGATCCATCTGTGGCTTTTAACAAATTAAATCATTTATTTGCCACACCCGGATTTGATCATCAGGTCTTAAAAAGAACTTTATATCACCTATAGTCAAGTTGAGAAGATTGTAATGAGTGCACAACAGTTTTTTCTGCTGAAAAAGAATGGGACATAGAGAACTTATACGTTTTTCAATAAAATAATAACTAAAGTCATAACTTTTTGAAGTCTGGAAAACTTATAAAATTCTGAAATTACCATTATTGAGCTATGATTAATGAATAGGGTATGTCTACACCTGTGCCCCTTTTCTTTCATCATTAGCCTGTGTTTTCTCTTTCCTTTCAACTAGCCTTCAGCAATGGACATAGAGGTATTCAATTCTTCGTACACCATTGTTCATCAGTTTGATCGTGGTTCGTTATTAATTGTGAATGGCAGTAGAACATCTTAAAGTATAAAAAACAACTGTTAATCAATTTATAATATCTTCATTAACTTTAAGAATTAATCAATTGCTAAAACCAAACATAATTTTATTATTTTTAAATATTTTTGTTTTGAAGAAAAAAGATTTGCCCTGGCTGGGATTCAAACCCCGGGTTGTCTGCTTCTCCGTAACAGTGCTTTAACTGCTGCCCCGTCGTCTGCTGCTCCATAGCAGTGCTCAGTTAGTTAGAGAACAAAACTATTTAAAAATAATAACAATTAATAAAAAAATAAAAATTATAAATAATTTTATTAGGTTTGACAATCCATACTGTCAAATGATAAATATAAAGTAAATCACAGTAAATTATAACTAAAACCAAGACAATTGATTAACAGTCCTTTTCTACACTCTTATATTTTATACTAGCACTTACAATTACTGAAAAAAACACTATCAATAGATATACAGTCATGTGGTAATAAACATATGTTTACATGTATATATTTTATTAATATTTAAAAATACCAAGACCACTACAACATAATGAAGGTTAATTTGGTTCCTTATAACATTAGTCTTAAATAAAAGAAAATAGTAATCTTTGAGGGGAATTATGGTACTTGTAAAAATGGCAAAAAAGTATCTTGATAGTTTATGAGAATGCATTATAGATATAATTCTATGTTAATCTTAAACAAGTATAATTTTTCAGATAAAAAGGTAGTCACCGTGAGCATGGGAGATAATGCCGACTGGGAATTTGAAAAAGAAAGAAAGAGAGAGCATCCAACTACGTAAGTTTTTTTTCAGAAAACTTGATAAAATACTGAATATTTTAAATTAAGAGGCTGTTTACTTAAGTCTTATCAAGTTTAATGGGAAAGTAAGAGCTCCACATATTTCAAAATTAAACTTTAAAAAAGATGTATACATAATCAATAGCTTTTGAGAATATTTTCTAATCAGGAACTGCTAAATGTTCCTAAAAAGCCAAATTTTGGAAAGAGAAAAAACTAGAAAGTTATTTGATTCTTGCATATATTTTCACGCTGAATATTCAAGTTCCTATTAGCATAGTACCAAAACTAATCCCTTTTCACTTAAAACTAAATAAATATAAAACCTAAATGTAAAAAATTAACATCTGAAGAATTTTGGTGTTTTAAATAAATTTATTCTACACCTTATCTAGTAAATCACTGTATCAGATTTTATTCTTTTATATACTATACGTTTTATCAGGCATTTCCTTTATTCGTCACCTATGTGGCAAACAACCTAGCCAGTTTAATTATCTTCATCAAATCTTGGTGTTGTCACAATTGCAATAACATCACTACAAGAAAATGATTAATTAATTGATTTTGTTTTAATAGTGACTGTGAGACACTGACACACTTCCTTAAAGCAGCTCTTGGAACTGGTATATTAGGTATGCCTCTAGCCTTCAAGAATATTGGAATATGTTTAGGAGTATTCCTCACCGTAATTGTTGCTGTAATATGCACTCATTGTGCATACATTTTGGTAAGTTATATTATTAGTTTTACTAAGAATAACTTCACTCCTCTTTAATAATTTTACATTTTAGTATTTAATATAAATCAATGATAAAATATGCAAAATGCGTCAGACTACTTACTTTTTTTTTTTTTTCACCCTTCCTGCCATTTCTGGCATACGGGTTTGATAAAACCTGGTTTTTTTTTAAAGACTACTTACTTTACTTATGAGGAAAACGAACATGCTCACTCCTCATCTGGAATCCCACACCACACATAAATATTCCTCATACCACATTTTCTCTCCCCTTACTTCCAAAAGGAGTTAATTTCTCTGAAATTAAAAATCATCTACAAAAACTTATATTTCCATAAATCCACCAGGACACAATCTCCTTATTCCTTTAATAACTTCCATCTAAAGCAGCTATAATATCACTTACATATGTCATAACTGCATTATAAGGAACTGTCTACACTTCTCTATTATGGAAACATTCAGCCATCATCCTTTTCCTAATAGATGGAAAACCATACAATGGCTTATAAACCAGCTGTCTTCCAATCCTTTTAAAAATCTTTTTCAAATGAAGCCTACCTGTAATAGAATCTCTAAATCAGTGGTTCCCAACCTGGGGAGCCCAAGACCAGTTGAAAATAAATTTAAAAATGCTCACTTAGTTTTGGTTATTTTTCTGCTACCAGTGCTTCTTAATCTTAAATCAAAACTTAAAATCTTGTGACAGTAAAACTAAATATTTTGTTTTGAATGAAATACTTGTTTTTTTTTATTTATATGGCCATACAATTTATTTTGCAAGTGGATGTGGAAGACTTTCATTTGAAAGTAAAGGGGAGCGTGGTACAATAAAGTTGGGAACCACTAAATCCTCCTCTTCCCATTGCTTTGCATTTTAATTACAACACTCCTCTGTTTAACAAGAGCTCTGAAATTGTTTAACATACTTCCTCAGCACTTAAATAAAAATAGTATTTATAAGACTACTTGGGAGTATTCCTCCAAATAGTATTGTTCAGATGTATTTCTGGGCATCGGTACAGCCAGGAAGGTGGCCAAAAAAATTGAAAGGCACAGCTAAACAAATTTCATGAAACATCACATACATTCTCACCAACTGCTACAAAAAGTAGTAAATTCCTAAACAATGAGTATATCACTTTGATTGCTCACTGAATAACCTTGAAATTGAAAAATAAAACAAATTATTTATTGGTTTGCCCTTCTGCCGTTCATGAAAATCCTAGATATGTACATGGTTCTGGATATAAAACAAACTCCTGAAATGACAAGCATATTGCTCTTCAAGCTTAAAACTCTTCTACATCTACCTTTCCAAACCCTACTTCTGAATTTACTGTGATACAAAAATTTCCATCCAAATAAGTATCCAGTTGGAAATGGTGTTCTTCAAGGAAGTTTCTTGGGACCCATCTTTTACAATTTATTTACCAATGGGATCCCTACTCATCCTGATACCTTCCCAGCAACATGTTCTAATGACACCACTCTTCCTATCGTCCAACTAGGATAATAATGGCGTCCTCAAACCTCCGAAGTCACCTATCCTTGAAATACTGGTGAAGTTATGGGAGTATCAAAGTAAATGGATCTAATTGCAAGCACGCGTACTAATGAAACTTAATTGATGTGTGAATTCCAAATTTATCAACTCTAACTCTAATTTCAATGTTTTTACAATATTTTTAAATTGCAGGTCCAATGTGCTCACATTATCTATAAGAAGGTGAAGGCAACAGAAATGACCTTTCCAGAAGTAGGTGAAGTTATTTTTGCAACTGGGCCTGAATGGGGAAGGAAATATTCAAAAGTAGCGAGGTATATTTCATTCAACCTGACAATTACAGAAATTTATTAGAAATACAGAAATCTTGCTATGATTGGCATCTCAACTTTGAGATTAATAATAGTTTCAGGGCAAACTAATAACACTGATGTATAAATATAACCATGTTTATTAAGCACAGTGAACATGAGATCTCATATCTCCCACGAGACAGCCGCTTCCAGTCTCTCGAATGCCAACTATATTACACAGTGACCAACAAATACAATACACACTTAATTATATAAAATAAAACACTCTCATACCAACGTAAGAAAGAAAAATTTGTAATTTTGGCCTACATTCCAAAAATTGCTTTAAAATTATTAAATATGTATAAGTATTGATAAACCACCTAAAACTTAAATCCACTAAATTGTTTCTGTGCCGAAGATTGTACACTAAGCCAAAAGAATTGAATGTGTCTAACTAGGTAGAGAAATTTTACTGGTGTTATTATGGAAACAATACAGGATAAAATTCAATTAACTATATCTTTGCTAAAACTGATGTGCTTATTGTGAATTCAGTCACATTTCAGGGAATTCAGTCAAATGTATTTCAATAGTCTTCACAAAACTACTTCCAGGGAAGATCTGAAATGCGCAGATCTGTTGAAACTGACATTGAAATTTTGATCCATCTACAACAGATTCCTCACCAATATACAAATTCATATTAGGTACTACGGACATGTATTACAATTTAAAAATTCTACATCTTTCCTGGTAGTGGTTTTTTAGGAAATACAATAAGGGGAATAAAATGATACATAATCAAAACATATTCACGGATAAAAACAAAATGAGAATTTTATGTTCCCTTTATAAATATAACCATGTTGAGTCATAGAAAATAAATACATTTTAAAACAAAAACTTACAAAAGACAAGATATCTAAAAAAAAGTAAGGCATATAATCCCAAGAAATAATAGAATTAATTATAAAAATCTCAATTTCTTTTCTACTAAAAGAAAAATATTATAATTTTTAATACAAAAATAAAATTGTATTTCCTAAATAAATTTTTTTCTCCCCTTTTTGGGAATTTTTTTATACATCAATGTATAATGAGCTTCAGGTAGATAATTGAAAGTATATTTCGTTAAAAATTTGTCGTCTTTTATGTCACAGTAAATAGAAAAACTTGTTTCAATGTTGATAAATCATTCCACTTTAACAATTGATGAGGAAGGCAGAGATACACAGATAGATAGACAGAGAAATAGCCCAAAATGCATTTTTCTTGGACTCAGTGAGATCTGAGATGTATAAATCTATTTCAAACTGGAGATGAGTACATTGCTTGACATATACTCAGAATACTCTTCATACCTACTAGCAGAAGTAAAAGTGACCAAGAGAATATTATTGCCTCTATATTAAATAAGTTATCTTCCATTACCAGTCTCAATCTCAGGATCCAGAAACCATTAACGCACCATCTTATGAACTGAACTGATGTTTCAATAAAATTTAAAAACCTGTACCACTATAATCCATAATTGGTTTCAGTACATTTAGGAGAATGTATTGTTTTCCCACGTTTTCCCCCAATGAACGGTACCCACTTAAGGCCGGGTGAGCCCAAAGGGCAGCAGATCCACGGGTGTTAACAAAACAGCCTAAAAAGAAACCTGGGAACTAAAGCTTTGTAACTTTGAGCTATCTACCGTAATTTTAATAATGTTGTATTACAATTGTTAAAACATGTTTATTAATTATTACAGATACTAAAATAATTAAATTAAATAACTTTGTGATAATATATTTGCTTTCAGGATTTCTATTCTTATAGGTTTATTTACCACATATTTTGGATCATGCAGTGTTTATACTGTTATAATAGCTCAAAATTTCCAGCAGGTAATTTTATTGACTACTTAAATTTATGAAAATGAGTTAATTCTACCTTGATCATAATTAATAATATAAAAGTTTAGATTAGTTTTAAAAATTGTTAGTCAATTTGGGATTTGATCAAGTTAAATGGTTAAAGGTTAAATCCAATTAGCCATAAGTGAACTGTATCCTATATATTATTAAGTTGAGGAAAAAACCTACTTTAAGCTTTTAAAAAGAATAACTCTTTTTAAGTTTTTTAAAAACACAAATTTTACTCATGAGTATCTAACATTGCATTTGATGATTCCTCCTTCATTTTAGACTCCTGCACAACTCTACTAGTCTAGACTCTTTTTGTCCACCTTAATTGTAATATTAGGTCTACTGATTACTATTACTAATATTTATAACATAATAATACATTTAAAATTTTAATCTAAGTTATCTTATGCCAATCATCCTATGTCAATATTATTGGGTTGTCCAGAAAATAAAGCAGGATTTTATGGGGTTTTTTTTTTAAATACCTTTGCAAATAGTAAACTGTTTGTTTGTTGGATTTTTTACTTTTATAAATGTAAGCATTTATTAATCTTCTTTCAAACTTTTTCCACGGCCTTCTTTGTCTTCAAGACTCAATTCTCTCTCTGGAACTCCACTGAACAGTGCACTCATTTATACTGCCTTCGTCCCAGTCTTCGTTGATATTTATGGCCGTTTAGGTCCCTTCCGCCCGAATTTGAACTGGTAAAACAAAATTATGTGAAACTCACACTTTGACATCCTTGTAAAGATTGAATTTTTCCAAGTAGCAAAATGATACAGAGGTAAACAACCATTTTTGTTTCTTAGAAGATTAATAAGCATTTACATTTATAAAAGTCAAAAGTCCAACAAACATAAAAAGTTTATTATTAGGAGGGATATTTTAAAGAAAACATAAAACCCAATTAAATTTTAATCTAAGTTATCTTACATCAATCAATGTACATCCTATGTCACTATGAATATCCTCAATTTTTCCTGCCATGCATAATAGAAATTGCTATTTTCATTACCTTTTTAATGTTTTGTTAATGCAAATACTTTAACAATTTTTAGGTAATTGAAATTTACACTGGTCTTTCTTACAATATAAGAATATACATATCTGCATTCCTAGTACCACTGATTTTATTGACATGGATTCCGGATCTCAAGAGACTTGCTCCTGTATCATTGGCAGCTAATGGATTTATGTCCATAAGTATGGCAATAACTTTTTACTATCTTTTTGATGGAATTAAATCTCCTTTTGATTTGCCTCAAATTGCCCCTATTACGGATTGGCCTACGTTCTTTTCAATTACCATATTCGCCATGGAAGCTATTGGAGTGGTAAGTATTTGTTTTTAATTAAAAAAATGTTATTCTAATTAGCCATGTGTTTATTTATCTAATAAAAATACACCAAGTATCTAACACTAATCTGCCCAGATTTGAATGCAAGAATTGCTGGAGAAAACAGATGTTACTATGCCCTGCAAAAAACCCTTAGGTTGAAGTGCATATCCAGGAAAGCAAAAATAACTCTGTAGAAGACAGCTAAATGCTCTATGGAAGACCAGTGGAAATGAGGAAGACCGTGTATAGGGTGGATCAATGACGTAGAGCAAGATCTGAAAAACATGGGTTTGAGAAAGAAGGCAACAGACGGAGAGGTATTTAGGAAGCTCATCAGGGAGTTCTAGATCCTGCAAGGACTGTTGAGCCGAGCAGTCAGTCAAAGTGATGCTCAAATTTAGCAGTTATTTCTGGCACTGGAATTCACAGACCTCAAGGTTGGGGCAACACTTCTCACTCATACAGAACACTACTTGCTGTATCTACTGAGACAGAGCATTAATAAATTTTGAGCTACTTTCCTAGGCTCAAGAGCTACTTTCCCGCTAACCATGAAGCTAGGAAAATCCACAGGTATTGACAAATTAAGTCCTGAAATGTTATAATATATGAGATTTAAATAAGGAAGAATATTCTCCATTTACTAAACTTAGTTTGGAAGAAGAAAATTCTGAACGATTGGGAAGTAGCAGTTATAGTGCCAATATTTAAAAAAGGAGAAAACAGAGACTATAACTACCATTGAGGTATATCTCTCTTAAGTGTGCTGAGCAAGATATATTCCAAAATCTTGGAAAAGAAAATAAGAAGAGGAGTTGAAGGATTGCTCCAAGAGGAACATATGGCTTTCGTAAAAATCAAAACACCCAAGACCTGATTTTTGCAATGAGACCTGGAACAAGTGGTAAAAGTTCTAGAAAAGGAAATGTCCTTGTGCTTTTTTGTTCTCAGAAAAGCGTTTGATCATGTAAGGAAGACTGATATCTTGCAAAAGAGAAAAGGGATGGATAAAGGCCATATACTTGCAATTGAAAGTTTTATAAGAAAATGAAGAGTGCATTAAGATTTGGCAACTGCACTTCTCAAGAAATTGAGACCACCATTGGAATACAGTAGGCATGTAGTCTGAGCCTACTACTGTACATTTTGGTCATGGATTCAGCTTTTCGAAAAGCCGAGACAAAAATGAGGAAATTCCACCTAGGATATGCCAATCAGAGCCCAATAGGCCTCTCACTGCTGACATTTGCGGATGAAATTGTTGTTTTCTCGGAGAATGACAAAAACCTTGAGCACAATGTCAGCAGGTTTAAAGAAGAATGCTGGCTATAAATATGAACATATACCCTATTAAAAACAAAAGTGATGAGGGTGGGAAATAAACCAAGGAGAATAATGAGGGTCATTAGAGTTGAAGATAAAGTCCTGGAACAAGTGGAAAACTTCAAATACCTGGGAGCATACCTAAACAAAAATGGGCACATAGATTTTGAAGTGACAGAATGAATCGGACCTATGTGCAGGATGTTTGAAGCAGGTAAGAGAGGATTTCTAAACCGAAGAGAAGTAGTAAAGGAAACGAAAGTGACTGTAATTAAGTCAACATGCCTCCCTATCCTAATGTACTCTTCAGAATCATGGACACTGACAAAGAAGCACCAATCCAGAATACAATTAGCAGAAATTAGGTTTCTCAAAAAGATTTAAGGCAAAACAAGAAGAGACCAAGTCCGGAACACCATGATCAGGTTGAACCTAAACGTTATGCCTGCCAACGAGGTAATAGTAAAAAACCGACTGAGATGCCTTGGCACCTCCTGCAGATGGATCCCAACAGAATTGCTAGTGAGCCAAAGTGGAAGGAAAACGAGGAAGAGGACAACCTAGGAAGAGGTGACATAGAATTTTGAGAAGAGTGGACTCAAGTGGAACAGAAGAGCATAGCTGGTGGAAGACCAGCAGAGCTGGAGAGGTCTGTACAGAATTCCTCCTCACACTGCATAGGGGTTCATGAGGATAGAATATGATGAAAATTACATGAACAATGATTTTATTACAAAATAATGAAAACTATGTTATTGGTAAAAGACAAAATGAGTTTGAAATAGGTACTATTGCTATGTTATAGTTATATATTAAATGATTAACACCGATTGTTATAATCTTGTGTGGTTAAAGGATAGATATAGAGAGAATAAAGTAGGGAAATAAATTTCACACTTTTCTAATATATAATTAGTCAGACAATTAAGAAACAATATAAATACAATCGATGACTTTGTAATTTGTTTGCATCTATCGATGTTCTGTCTGTTGAATCTACTGGTCTATTTATTGAATGTTTCTCCACAGCAACCTCAAGAGGTCATTTTAATTAAGTTTTCGAAGTATTCCTATGAAATTCCTAAATGAGAACTTTCTGAAGGAAAGATTTTTATTTTTCCATGATAGAGAAAAAAAACAATACTGTAATTAAATTTAAACCTCATTACTTTAACTTAAATGTTATTTTTTCAATTAGCTATCATTGTATATTCATTATTCCTGATGATGTATTTATACTTGGAATGGGTAAATATTCCTAAAGCATCAAATTACATTACTATAATTGTGGTTTATGATGTTCAGGTATTGCCATTAGAGAATAGCATGAAAACTCCCAAACACTTAATTGGAATCTTTGGTATTCTAGATCAAGCTATGACTGTAATTACAATTATCTACATCATCTTAGGTTTCATGGGCTACTTAAAGTATGAAAATGAAGTTCTTGGCACTATTACTCTAAACCTCCCATCAGAAGATATGTAAGTGATATAGCATTAATATTTTATAATGCTCTCTTTAAAACTCAATTGTTTTATTTACTGAATAATCCTCATATACTTTTATCTATTGAAATAGTTTATTTTTGGTAAGACAATTATTTGTATTATTAATTGTCTCCAATGAAAATATTTTTTTAAATAATTGAAAAAATATAGTTTTATTAGTTTATTAAGAAACACTACATGACCTGTATAAATTTGTTATTGATGAAACAAACTCAGAAGAGTTGGGAGGAAAACAAGAAGAACATAACCATACAAACTAATTTGGGCATACGGCCAGCAGCAGATATCATTGTGGAACACAGGATAAGACAGTTTGGGGATGTCTTATGTATGGCTCATTTGGCTGAAGTTACCCATGAAATTTACTAGTGGGTAGAAGACCTCTGGGAAGACCCATGAGAACCTGTGAGGATGTGCTTAGGTCAAGTTAATAAAACAATTTCAAATATAAAACTTGAGTTATCATAATGTTTCATATATTATGAAATATATTAAATATATATATATATATATATATATATATTGTAGTGATTGACGAAACAATTTGAAATCTAGCACTAATTTTCTTATGGTCTGGTTGAGAGAAGAGGGAAGACAGGCAGGCACACAAACTCACTGGCCTCAGCCACAGAGGTAGACCTCCAACCAGAAGCATCCATGGTCTATGTATGGTTTGGACAGATCTTGGTAATTCTTAAAGATCAAGAGATGGATATTTCTAATAATTTATGATGATATTTTCCTGAATACATAACTTTGTTTTAATTAGGTTATTAAACAATTAGTACAAGATTTTTTTTTTCTCATAATCATCCACCGTGTTGTCACCAAAATTCCATAAAACCTCATATAATAATATGAAACTCTTTGTACTGAACTTTTTTCTTACAAAACTTCTTGGTAAAGTTCCAGAGAGTTTTGGAAAATCAATCATCATCCCTCTCCATAAAAAAGGTGAGCTTGGCGAAGTGACATATTACAGTGGTATTTCTTTATTAGATTCCATTTCGAAGATATATTCTGGCATGCCAGCATTAAGACTTACAAACTGGTTGGAGGAAAGAAAAGTATTGATAGTAGGCCAAGCTGGTTTCAGAAAGGGTCGATCAGTTGTTGACAATTTGTTTATTTTAAGCAATTTAATAGAGTGCATGTGGAAATTAGGGGAAAATAAAATCTATTGGTTTTTTAATCGACTTCAAGGCAGTGTTTGACTCTGTGGACAGGAATGTGTTAATTTATAAAATGGGCTTGTCAACTAAGTTCATTAACACTATAAAAAGTCTTTACGAAAACACGGAGGAAGTGGTCTGGACAAAAGATGGTGTTATAGAGTCATTCAAGACAGAGAAGAGGTTCAAGCAGGGTTGTGTACTGAGTCCTTACCTGTTTACTCTTTTCAAAAATTATTTAGAGGAGAATCTCGGGGTAGAAAGTGAACATGTTGGCCTATGCTGACGATATTGTCCTAATATCAAATAATCCGGTTGGTTTGCAGTACATGATGGGCAAATTAGAAATCTACTGTAAAACATGGAATTTGTTTGTAAATCTGGATAAATCAAAAATTGTAGTATTTAAGAAGAATAATAGAGGCAAAATGTGGACGAAAAAAGAGAAATGGTTCCTAAAAAATGAGCAAATTGAATGTATTAAATCATACAAATATCAAGGGGTGGTGATGTGGAATAACTTAAAAATGAAATATGAAATTAAAGAAAAAGTAAGCAAGTCAAACGTAGGAATTAATATGATGTGGAGAGAGCTGTTGAGTAATCCAGAAGTGCCATTAGAGTCAAAATTCCAAGTATTCGAGTCTACAATTAAAAATGTCATAACCTACAGGTGCCAAGCTTGGTCCCACAAATACTATGAGGAGATCGAAAAAGTATAACGATATTTTATTTAAAAAATTTTTAAATTACCGGTTAATACCCCAAATTACTTTGTATACCTAGAAATTAATAGAAAATTAGTCCACATGTACACACTAAAAATGCAATTTAATGATATTTTAAAAATATTAGATTATAAAGAAAATAGATTGTGTACAGTTATATCAAGAGAAATAATAAAACAAAATATGTCATGGTTTAAAGCGTGGGTGGAAATTGCAAACAAAATAAATTATAAATTAAATTTAACTTTAAACACCGTGGGTACTTGGGAGGGAGAAATGTCCAAAATGTTAGAACGGTACAATGATTATTTTATTTAAGATTGCCATACAAAAGCATCAGAGGGCACACATCATGGCCTCTATAGCTCTTTAGATAAAACAATAGATTACCTTAGCCATTTAAAAGTAGCAAAAAAAATTAGCTTAGTCATGAAATGTAGAGGGGGACTTCTGAATCTAAACTACAAACCATTTGATTCTCAAAATATACAGCTATGCTCACTGTGTAATTTGAATAAAATTGAAAATAGTTTTCACTTCCTGGCAGTATGTCCCATCTTAATATCGTATAGAAAAAAATACTTAAAATATGAGCTAATCTCAATAGATATTCTAAAATGGGGAGAACGTAATAAGCTTATATAATTTTGTAAGAAATGTAAGTCGCTGTAGGAAGTTTTTAATTTCAGAATTTAATGACAGAAGGAAATTCAATTTATTTTTAGTTTTGTTATTATTAATTAGTTAAATCAAACTCCCGGCAGACGGTATATGCTGTGGTTGCTAAAGTTATAAAATTAAAAAAAAAGAAAAACACTGTAATTTATTTATTAATAAAAGAGCACTTATATCTATCTATCTAATTGTAATATGAAACATGCTGAGGTGAGAGCAAGATGAATAATCAAAATCTCTGTTATGAAAAGGAGGAGGAGACTAGAGGAGATGAAGTAATGCTGTATGGAGAGAAAGGCATAGAGCTCTGATTAATAACATAGGGTACCCTAAAGTTGGAAGAAGCCAAGAGAGAAAACAATTTCTAAAACCTCAGATTAGTTTAAATAATATATACTGTAAGACAACTATTTAATAGTTGAACATCGAATACAATTTTAAACGATTAAAGTAAAGTTAGAAAGTATTAATATTTTTTATGTGTACTAAGTGTAGTAAGCTATTGGAATACTTAAAAAACTTTCTGCTAACTTAAAGTGTCAATTATTTCTATCATTGAAAAGTATTTTTATTATTAACTAAGAAGAACTGAACCAAAGAAACTTCTTAGGCTGCTATAGGAAAACAGCTCTTTTTTGAATAATTAAAAAAAAATTAAGTAGAAATAGTTTATTTAAATCCCTCGATTATAGCACCTGACTACCTGAGGGATATGTTGTGACAATGACATCAACATATGTATGTGATACATACAATATACTACAGTATGTTTATTTAATATAGTTATATATTTGTCATCTATTTTCAAGATTATTGATGTTATAAACTAGTCTAATAACCCTTCAGGTAATATTTTACTAGTTTAATTATTTTAGCCATGTTTACTTTAAATAATATTTTTATTTATTTCTTTTATTGACTTGTGACAATTTATTTTTTATTTGGATATATTTTTCAAAACAAATTGTTGACTATCAGTAAACATAAGAATAGAGAAAGTTTATTTTAATTGTGTAATTAAAAAAATATAATAATTTTCCAGTGCTGCACAGATTGTTAAACTTCTCGTTGCTTTGGCAGTTTTCTGCACATTTGCCCTTCAGTATTACGTATGCCTGGAAATAGTGTGGGGTGTACTCAAAGATCATTTTAAAAACCATATAAGGATTTATGAATATCTCGTGAGGACAATTCTAACAAGTAGTCAAGGTATAACATTTTAAATACAATATTTTTAAATAAAATTGGCAAAAATGCTCCATTTCATAGTTTTATCTTGTGGAATATTACCTGGTGATATCACAAGGTTGATGCCTTCATTCATTAATTACTTGCATAATATTGTAATTCGCTAGAACATCAGAAATTTATACAATGAAAAAACTAATAATTACATTATAAATTAAATGTTACCCTTTCGATTTATGAGTACAAAAAAAGTTAATTAGTGGTCGGCAGAGGTGGCATTGGTTCTAGTGGAGGTGTAGAAGATGGAGCTTGTTGCTGGTCAGTAGTTAAGTGATAGATCATCTATCATTAAAAATTTTTATTTTTATTTTAATTATTAAAATATCATAATCTGAGAGATTAACAAAATTAGTCAGTTCAGAGGTTACTAAATTAATTAATTAATTAAAGTAATACATTGCACTCTTTTGATGTAAAATCTTGTTATTATTAAATAAAATATAAACAGAGAATATACAAAGATTAGGAAAAACTTATCAATCATTATTTATACAATGAAATTAATATTCATAATTAAGACTAAATTTATTATGTCATCATAATGATTAAAAGTTGGGAAAATGTGAATTTGGCTCTCAATCAAGAAAACACCTTGAGAATCCCAATCAGATGGTTCATCACTATGTTTATTGGTAGAAAGCTAATGGTATAATTTTATGGCTAAGAAGGAGATTCCATTGAAGAAATTTTTAACTAAGTTCAAAAGTTGTTCATGGATAGCATATATGGATACATGGACATCTCAGCCAGGCCACTAGAAAATACCTGAATCTATATCTAATGTTTTATAACTAAAAAATATGATGACATCAATAGAATAGTAGATTTAGGCTGATCCAAAAATGTATTAAATGACAGTTTACAAAATTAAAAAAAAAACAAGAAAATCTAAAATAGTGGAATATGTGTAATATGTAAGTCCACAAGATTCTAATGCCTTTTTAGAGTGTATAATTACAGGCTGTAAACAGTTGTACAGTATGCAATTTTATGCTAAAGTAAACCTTCAGGTATTTCTTGGTCATATATGCCGAAAAAAAAGATTTTCTATACAAAAATATATTAGACTTCTTAAAACTCCTTCATGACATGTCCACAATCTACTAACTATTTCAAATAATTTTTTCTTACTGGTTTAAATAATAATAATTACGTACATCGATGGCTAAAAGCATAATCATTGTATGTCTATTTTTTCCCTCTTGAGAAATTAATATCAATTTAAAGGTGGAGTTTAGTTCTTTCCTTGTGCACAAACGTAGTATGCCCCTCTTAGCTTTGAATGTTGGGTCGCCGCATAAAATTTGATTAAAATGAAGGGCCTTTTCTTTGATTATTGGACCTGTTAGTGGTAGTCCCTGACTTCGTTGCTGAACAAACCACTGAAAGAATGCTTCATCTAACTTACTGTTTGTGGCAACTTTCATAGTGTTCTTTTTAGGCGCATCTCCATCACACACTTCTATTTCCAAAACAAAATTTTCTATTTTGTCCCCATCATGTTTTAAATCATTGACTGTCGTCCGAGGAATATCATAGATTTTTGGTAAGATTGAAGCACTTTCAGCTTTTCTTAAACGTTTTACAATTTCAAACTTAGTAGCGAGATCTAAAATCTTCCTTTGTACTTTTTCCGACATTATTATACATACTTTTAAGAAAACGACAAGTACCCGTAAGACAAGAATGAAGACTGAAGATAGTTCAACTGCGGAAGCTACATTAGGTAGAGATGAGGAGATAATTAATTTCTAAGAAATGTGTGTGAGGAAGCCTAGGTTTTGAGTAAACAACAGATTCTAGGAATCAAAGTTGTCAAGACACACCAATTGATTCTTAGCCTATGACTTTAGCAACCAAACAAAATATACACATCTTTTTTTTTTTCCTAAAAAATGAGGTGACGGTAAATAGAGTGATGGATAATAGAGGTTTTACTGTGTATATAGTTATTTGATTCAGAAATTATCGAACCATTGAATTAAAATGAATTTATATAAACTGCTTTTAATTAAACATTAATATAATTAGATTGATTAATTATTAAATCATATTAAATGACTTAACCCTGTGTATAAAATATATTTTATTTTGTTTTAGTGCTTCTAGGTGTAGCAGTTCCTACCATAGGACCTTTTATGGGTTTAATTGGTGCTCTTTGCTTTGGATTTCTTGGAATTATTGTACCAGTAATTCTTGAAACTGTTCTATACTGTGATATAGGTTTTGGCTTTGCAAAATGGCGACTTTTGAAAAACATAGGGATCACCATTTTTGGTATTTTGGCACTTATATTTGGTTCTTACACCAGCGTGCTTGATATTATTAAGACATATAAAGAATAATAGAAAATAGTATGATGGCGAATGCCAGATCTAAGCAGTTTGCAATTTGATAAAAGGCAAAAATGGAATATTTCATTTGCAATGAAGATTGAAGACCTTTGTTACACATTTTTCTTGTTTTAAAGAATTTAAATGAATAAGATTTTTATTTTCGAAAAAGAGGGGAGATGTAGAGAACTAATTCTGGTGTATTGGTTTCTTATTGGTGGTAATTAATTATAGAATAATTGGGTAATGAAATGTTTTTCTCAAGTAGTTTTGAGAATTGTATATAAATAAATGATTGCTTTGACCATATATCTGGAAACAATGTTGTAAATAGGAATATTTTACAATAAAATAATCATGTCAAAAGAGTTATTCTTTTTTTATTTTAAAAGTTTTTTAAAATAAAAAAAGGATTTATTTATAAATAATTTCTAAATAATGAGAAAAAAAAAGTGATCTCAAGTAAGTTTATAGAATAATACAAATCTTTGAATTAAGGTACTAGTTAGTTTTAAACAAACAAAATATTTGAATAATAAATTTAGAAAAGGGGCCATTTTAAAAAAAAAAAACTTTTTTTAAGAGACAGAATAACTGAAGTCCCATTGAACCACAAGACTTATTAAACAAATTTTCTTTTATTCGTCTATTTAACAACACAATTCAACCATGGTAGCTCATAAAATATTAGTCTGCTTGAGTAACACCAAAAAGCTAGTTCAAATTATTGCAATAAGTCCATAATTAAAAATGCAATTCATAATTCATTTGTAAGTGAAAATTGTTGATTTTTAATAGTGATAAAAAAAAATACATTAAATTGTTTTAAAATGACTAAAAAAATAATAATGTTTGTACACATTACAACATAGATACTGGTGATCATTTAAAACCGATAAGGTAACACTAGGATATAACAATATGTCATTACTTAATAACGTTTTTAAGTTTATTTGAAATTGTTTCTCTACTATATAAAAAGGTTTTTAGTGATGTAATATTTTATTTTGTCTTGAGAAAAGCGGGATAATCTGTAATGGAGGCACTGCACTTCTTATTCCCAGAATTATCCCTTGGATTGTGTTTTATTCAAGTTGCATCTTTAAGCTGCCCTCTGCTTTTCCATATAAATCATTATAGGGAAGCGAGGAATGGTTGACTGGATGATGTAAGGAAGAAAATAGTTGGGGCGCAGTCAAATAAAACACTAAATAAGTGGATACTTATTTAATTAAGTGCCGACGTTTCGACCCACTTTGTGGGTCATCTTCAGGGCTAAGAAATAAAAACAGACATTCATTGTATGTTGTCTGTTTTTCTTTCTTAGCCCTGAAGATGACCCACAAAGTGGGTCGAAACGTCGGCACTTAATTAAATAAGTATCCACTTATTTAGTGTTTTATTTGACTGCACCCCCAACTATTTTCTTCCATAAATCATTATAGTTAACAATTGAAGAGACCACAGCAATTTCGTCTTGGAAAAATAAATAATAATAGAAATGAGATAATTCACTTCTTAAATAATTAATATTTCCTTTTATGTTAATCAGCATTTGCTATTACAGAACATATAAAATAATTCTTAACATTTTTATTGCTACATACTATACAACTAAATGATTAAATAAAATGTAGTTTGTATATTGGAATATATTCTAAGAATGTATTCAGTTTCTGCACACTGGACTCTACAGGTTCAAAAGCAGTATTTCATACTTAGTTTTGGCCTAGCTATGAAACGATTAATATACAAGTAATTTTTGCAAGTCATTGGTTATATAAATGGTTATTCAGTCTATGATTTACTGATTGCAGTATAGCAGTTTTCAGATTGGAAGTAGAAATAAGGTAATGGTTTACTGGTTAAAGAATTAATATTTACTTTTCGAGTAATCAACATTAGATTTACGCTACATCATGAATGATTTTATGATTTTGTTAAAAAATGATTTTTAACAATTTTGGTAATAATCACTACACATTTTAATCACATTAAGTGTAACTTTCAAATTAGACCATGTTCTAAGAAGCAATTTTATTTTATTTCTTTAATCTGGTGCATATTGACATTATTTTTAGTTTCTTCATTTTAAGATTTAATTATTGTATTTAATGATCGATGAAATTAAAAGTTTCATTTCATATATAAGGCAGAAATAAGGTAATAATTCATTTCTGAAATAATTATTACTTCCTTTTTGATGAATCAACGTTTACTACATTATATAAAATTAAATGAAGTAGAGTTTGTAAATAAAATATTTTCCAAGAAGCTTTCTCTCTTTCAGGAGCATTGGGCTCTACATTCTTGCAGGTTTCTACACAGGATAATTTTTTTCACAAGTTGATCCACCATTGGTCCTAGTAAAATAAAAATAATTTTGATTTTAAAGAAATCATGTCATGCCATACTTTCACAATTTGTAAATTAATATAATGAATAAATTATTTTTTGAATATGCACAACATAGCACTTTTGTCTTGTTTAGTTTTACGATCTAAACCTTGCAACCATTGATCCTTGTTTTCTTAAGAAATTAATTTTAACAAAAGACAGTTTATAAGAAAATATATACCATCTGGCATTATTGCTATCTAGAGCTACTGTGAACCAACTATCATTACATGTTTTTCTAATATTATTTTTTAACTTCAATACTGATATGTTAAATAATGGTGGTACTTTTCATACTGATAATCTCTGACTTAACTCCCAAATCTGGTTTTATACAATTGTTTCATATATGCCTGAAAAAATAGAGCTCTGGTCATGTTGACAATAAATACCGTGGTGATTCTGGATATTGGAGACATGATAAGCTACAATTTCTTATAACAAGAAGTCGATATTTGTGGAAAAATATCCTAAATAAATAAAATAAAATTATATTCCACTTTTCAATAAAATTCTATTATTTTAAGCAATATTTTTCCAATCTCTTACGCTAATATTAAAGTAAAACATGAATGCTTTATGGTATTTTTTTATTCAAAACTTATATTTATTTTTTGGGTCCAAAACAGGAATATTTGGATTTGAATGTTTATTTTTTAAATTAACTTAGGTATTTTTGTTTGTTCGACTGTAAAGCATTCAAGCATCTACAGATAAATTTAATTAATTTATAATTATATTATATTTATTATTAAGGTTGGTTTCATAAAGATCTTGCCACTTTCTAAAGCAATCTCAAGTTCAGATAAATATGGTGCAATGCACTGAAAGCTCCAGGTAATATGAATTAACTAAACTTGATAATAGTTTAAAAAGGAATAAAATTTTTATAATTTCATGTTTAGCATTCCATAGAATACTACTAGTTTAAGATTGTACTATTGCAGGAATTTTAATATTCTAGGAAAATGTAATAAAAATATATTAAAGGTTTAAATGGCTATTTTATTTACATTAAATTTGTACTTTTTTTGTTTGTTTTTATTATACATATAAAAGAATTCAAAGTAATTAAGTCTATTTTTCGAGAGGAGCATAATTGAGAAGTTTTTCAATAAGATCTACGTGCCCAAGAAGCATGCGTCGACAGCAGTAACGTTTAAGTCCTAGAGCATCAAGTGCGTCACTGTAACAATTAACAATATTATTATTATTACAATATTTATAAAATTTAAAATTAATCCTTTTTATTTGGATTTATAAGTATCATAGAACAAATCAGATGGGAACAAAGAAAATTAGGTTCACTGCTTAAAGTAAATAAAAATACAAAAATGAACAATAGATTTATTTTAGAAATAATTAAAAATTAGTATATATTCTCAAGTACACTCCACGAAGCTCTCAACATTTGACACTTCAATCAAAAATGTGTAAATACTATTTAATGCCGTTTTTTTCAGATGTTACAATACAATATCAGCATCTCAATGCTGACATGATCTAGTAAAAGTACCCCCCTCCATCCACTAGCATTTTTTTTTTTCTAAAAAAAAAGAAAATTGAAATTAAGTTACGAATCCTAGTTTACATGCCGTGGCTCACAGTAAAAATGATACACCTGAGTATTGATAGGAATTACATTAAAAACAATAATATATAGTAATCACAGAACATCCTAGTAATATATTCTTTGTGCATAAACATATAAAAATAAACAAGGATAAAAAAAATAAAACACATTCGTTAATGATTACCAATCACTCAGTGAAAATGATACACGCATGTTTTTTCCCAATATCTTTTTACCTTAAACTTGTATTCTTTAGTAAAACACTTTTAAAGGTCTTTTTAAAGACAATTCCACCAAATCTACAGCTTATTCTTCTTTCAATTACAGGAGAACACACAGCAAAGAATATGTGTATACCATTCAACGTTTTAATGACGGGAAATACATGAATCAAATAGACGAAGTTAATAAAAAAAGCCTTTTAACTGTCTAGCATGTAGACGAGAGATTCAAAAAGGAAAACTGCATGATCAGATAAAATTATAAGTGCAAGAAAAATTTTAAATGATAGGAATGAGACTTGGATCGTTAGAGAAATAAAACAAAATCCCCATTTGAGTTGTTTGTTGTTGCTTAGAGGTGTAAAACCCTAGGGTCAACGCCCCCATTTGAGTGCAACCAACAAAGTATTAAACTAAATCTATAATTGACTAAATAAAAAGTTTATAAATTAATTGTACTCAAAAGTTAATAAGAAGTAAGATGCATCATTCTGACTGTGAGGTGAAATTATTTATTCAATTTTTGTTTGTTAAGTTTTTTTAATGACCATTTTGAATATTTTTAATTTTATTGTTTGTTCATATTTTAACTGAGGTTATAAATAAATGAGTTGAAGAGTTGCTGGTATTCCTTCCAATAACTATTCAAAATTATCCTTTAGGTTTCTTCTTTTTACAGGGTGTATCAATTTCACTCTGAGTGACTGTATACATTTTATAGAATGACAAACCAAAATCTTTGCTTAAAGATCTGATAATATATTCAATTATTTAATTAAAATTTATTTTTCTGTTCTTTAATTTGAAAATACAAATTAATTTGTTTGGTCAAGTTCCCAATACACCAACCACAAAACACAATAGAAAACAAAACAAACAGCTTTCAGATTAGAAACCATAGTTAGAAGGTTACATTTTGATGATTTCACCACTTTTCTAATGGGCCAACATCTCAGGAATCGGAAACCACTTCAATTTTCTTCAATAAACAAGAATTTAAGCTTTAAAACCTTCAAAACTTAATGTGTTTTTTGTACCAGCAATCGACATGCGATGTCCAGTTTCCGACAGGGGTTAGAACCAGTATTCGACACCCACCGTTATTCCATGGTTTGAGGTAGTACTAGGTAGGTAGGTACCAACAGGTAAATAATAGTTAAAGACAACAACTTTCAAAACATTTTTAACCATTTAAGGAACAGTTCAAAAAATTGAAATTACACTTTGAGATCATTTTTCAGTAAGTAGGTAGTAAAATAGAACTGCACTTAAATATCATTTCTCACATGAAAAGACAGCCTCATTTTTATATTTTTTTTTTATACATATCAGCTAACAGTCTTTCAAGTGTTACGCATTAGTCTTAGAATCAGACTAGAAATTCACTTTCAGTGTAAAAATAGTCCTTAAGTATAAATAAATTTGTGATAGTCTCAACTGGCACAGTGCTGTTTGAAAAAAACTTTCCTTCAGTGCCTACACTGGTTAGAGTCGGAAGTTTTTCTATCATATCATCACCATTAACAAGAAGTGTGTCCTCATCTTTGC
Source organism: Troilus luridus (assembly GCA_964056705.1). Classification (NCBI taxonomy): domain Eukaryota; kingdom Metazoa; phylum Arthropoda; class Insecta; order Hemiptera; family Pentatomidae; genus Troilus; species Troilus luridus. Next base: position 107,590,594 of record OZ057412.1, read on the forward strand.
CTACAAATACAGTTTTAAACCTGTTGCAGCAGTGAAGCTGCCTCACCACAGCTTGTTGTTGACCATTGACTTCCACAATTTGACAGGTCATCCTCTTCTTAATAGTCCTTGTTCTTTTGAGGAAAACTACAAAATCTCTTTTTTCCAAAGGCAACACTTCGTCAGAATTATTGTGTTCATCTTTGTCTTCCGTAACATCTCGAGACAAGACCTCTTCATCCATCAGAGCTCTTTCAATATTCACTATGACACAATCAGCTAAATTTGCGGTATCGATTTCAACGTAGGTTATTGACACTTCCATCTCATCTGTAAGTTCAGGAACATTTTTTCTCATCTCTGCAGCTTAAGTTGTCTCTGTCGGGGAGCCAATAGTTTCAACAATTGGTAAGATCACTCCAGGATTCTCCTCAATGCAGCCTTCTTCATTGTTTGGAATATCAGTTAAGAGTCATTTTCATGGTCATGGCTTGCATTATCTTCACTCTCATCTGCATAGAGAGGCCAAGACCCTATATCTTCATCAGACGATGTTTCTACTTTGTTCTTTCTCTTAGCCCCTGTTATCTTCATTTTTTCCAACTCCTTTAGCTCTTTAGTTTTCTTTCTCTGTTCTTGTGCTCTCATCAATGCCCGTTCCTTTTTTTAGTTTCAATTTCTTTTCCTCTTTTTTCTCTAAGAAAAGTCTGTATGTTTCTGAAGACACCACACTAGTCCGGGTGGATGACAAGAAAATTCTCATTTATAGGTATAACTTTTTATAGGTAAGCCAATGTTTTGACCTTGCAGGTCTTCTTCAGTGCTAAATATACAAGAAACAAATAAATAAAAATAATACACGGCACAGAATAACACTATAATCTATGTATTATATTGATAGAATAATGTTATATGTAGTAAGTAGCAGAAATAAAAACCAAAAGCTAATTATATAATAACAAAGAGGTACTGTTTAAATCCAACAAAGTAACAAGTGGAAAATTAAGAATTAGGACAGAATTATAGTAAATAAAGATTAAAATATAGAAGAACAGAATTATAGTAGATATAATAATAAAAATAAATAATTAAAAATTATAGAACAGAATTTTTTTCTTCACGGAACAGCCTTAGAGACCACACGGATATCTTTATTTTCACACCTCTTTTCTCCTTCCTTCTTTAATCGGTCCACGCTATTCCTTTTCTAGCATCTCTCTTTCAAACAAGGATCTTAATTTCTTTTAGTCTTTTCCCTTAGTCATCCTTATCGAAACAGTCTTGGTCTGTTATTTTCAGTCTCTCAGTTTCTTCCCTCATTAGTTTGATGTACCCCCAGCACTCTTGGATCCTCTCATTTCATCAGAACAGAATTATAGTAGATAAAAAAATTAAAACTATGGAATAACATAAAGTAATAAGAATAAAGTAAACAAGTGTTAGTGTAAAAATAAAGTAATAATGTAAACGTGAAGCAATGAAAAATAACGAATAAAAATATGATAATATGACATAAAGAGATTATTTAAGATGGATTATGAAGAACAGAAGGCAAATGGGTTTGAATAACAAATTCAATGTATTATTTTAGGAAGTTATAAAACTATTATAGTATATAAAGATAAACAAATTTTATGGAGTTATGAAAAATAAATATTAATATAAGATAGAAAAAATAATATAGATTAAATATGATATATCAATATGTTTTGAAACCCTTGGACAAGAACAATGGAAAATGGGTAGTGAGGAAAGTTGGAGGGGGGAAAGGTGCTCTATACTGGGGAAAAGAGGAACTAAGAAGTAGAATATATTGAAGTTAACATAAAAAATAGATAAAGAGAATAGTATATATACAGTAAATAAATTTAAAAAAATTAAATAAATAAAAGATTGAAAATTAAAAGAAAATAATTATAAAATAAAATAAATTGTATATTTAGCCCTGAAGAAGACCTGCAATGTGGGTCGAAACGTTGGCTTACCAATAAAAAGTTCTCCCTATACAAGAGAATTTTCTTGACCTCCACCCCCAGCCCATTTTCATCCTCACTGATATCACTCTTACTACTAAAGAAACTAGGAGCTTTTAACCTAAGAGTTAATTTTCACGAAACATATTGCAGATAACACCCCCTTTTCTACAGTGGAATAATCATTAACTGAGATATAACAACTAAAATACAATACATCTGTCAGTAAAATACTTAATAATAATTGTATAACAAGAAACTGTAAATAACGTATCTAAATACACCAGTAAATAAATAAATCAACTAACCCTTCTGTGTATTCAGCTTGAAGAAGTCCTAAATATGATTCCCATTTGTTGCCAATAACCTTGCCACAAGTAAAACACCTCACTGGGATAATCATCTGTAAATAAGTGGAAACTTAAGTCTGAGAATATTCATCAATTAAATGCAATTTTACGTACTTAGTAAATGTATTAATAACTTTATATAACATAAAAAAAGTTAAATAGACACTAGATTTGACTAACCGTACTCTATCTCTATTTAAAAACTATTTTTCAATGTCGCTTAAAACTTTATGTTTAAATATTATATTAAAGCTAGAAGTTGTTCCGAACAAGTATGATGGACCACAAATACTATTCCTACAACAGAATATCGCCTAATACTACTTTTGCAGAATCTAAGATTTAAAAAATAGAAATCTTTCAAAGAAATAATTATTATAATTGCAATAATTTAAAAAAAAATCAAGAGGTTAGCATTAAGGATCAAAAGCAAATAATTTGGAAATTTCAAAAATTGGAACTAACTCCACAGGTTGCCAGCTTACGTGTAAGTAGTAGTTAAAGACCCATCTAATGAAGTCAGGTTACGTCATTACAACATCATGAAGTTATACAATTTGAATTATATAAAACTGGAATGGTTACAAAAAGTTCACTTGTAAATATATCACACTATATCTAAAACTAAGCTGGGGCAATCAGAGGAATTATTACCCATAAATTGACTTTTTTACAATTTTCAGTCAAACACTTTTGTCTAACATGAGCCTCTGCCTTATTTCTCATGGAATTAGTCCAGTGCTGAATTTGAAGTTTTGGGAATAAAGAATTATATGAATAAACTAGCAAAAATGTAAATTTTAGAAATTTCAGAGTTACCCAATTTTGATCCTGAACGTTTCATATCTTAATAACTTCTCAAATTTCAACTTAATTAACTTCCATTCAAACTCCAAATAAAGCATGATTTCTGATCCATTATTATTGATATTTTATGCCCACAAAAGGATAGTTCTAACAATTCCAGTATTTAGATTAAATGAAACTAAAATTGGTATATGTTCTGCACGTTGTTTGAGATGAGTTACCACAAGCTTTAATTGCTTATTCGTTTCATTTTTAATATTTTCCAAAAATACAAGTCACCATGAGCATGAGTATGAAAATGAAAATGTAATTATGGGTAATGTGTAGATTTCGGTAATCATTTCATCAAGAAATAAAATTTCGAAGTACAGTGATATATGTTTGTTGAATCGTTCATTTTTAGATGAAATGATTACCAAAGTATACACATATACCATAATAGCATTCTCTTTTCCATACTAAACCTCATGATAACTCGTATTTTGGAAAATATTAAAAGAGAAACAAATGAAAAGTTAAAACTTTTTGAGACTCAACTCGAAGCCTCAACCTGCAGAATAATTACCCAATTGTCTAACACAACATATTGCCACCTTATTTCTCATAGTCTTCGTCTGGTTATGAACCTGAAATTCTGGAAGGGTCTCAACCCAAGCTTTAACATTTTGTTTCCTATTAATATTACTAAATAATTTTATTACTAACTGTATATAGTAACTATTGGTGACTCTGTGTGTGTGCATATATATATCACAGAACTGACTTTCACATTCTCTTTAGGTTATATCATCTCATATTATAACATATCTGAATTGTTTATTGAAACATTCAACATCTAATGAAATGATTACAGAAATATTCATAATTACACTATTTTATCATACTATATCTCATGAGTGTTTTTACTTTCAAGAATATTAAAACAAAAATGAATACTTGAAAACAATAATGAATGAGTTAAAACTTGTTGTGACTTAACCATAAGCGACAACCTGCAGAACTGATACCTTCAGAAGCATATAATTTCTTAACTAAACTAAGAAAAATTAATAAAAAGCCAATTTTTTATTTTAGGATTTATCCACTTTTGATCTTGGGAGCCTCATACATTAATAAATCTTCAAACTTTAACTTAATTAACTGCCATATTAAATTTCAGATGCATTATTATTTAGATTCCATGCTCCCAAAAAGGGCAGTTCACACAATTTCTGGATTTGGATTAAATGAAACTATAACCAATTGTGCATACTCTGAATACCACATTGCAAACAAAAGAACTTTACTAGAACTATCGATTGAAAGCTTCCAGTATTTTGATATTGAGTTCCGAAGTATAGTTCATAAGTATTGTTTAAAAGGATGAATTTCTTACCTTGTTTGACACAGAGAACGACTATGGTGAATCTGCAACCGCGGGCAGAACCTTCTAGACAAGTAACAGCAAAACCTGTTGTTTACAAGTAACCAGGTGGTCGTTATTGATCAGGCCGGACGGTGGCGCTATCTGTAGTTGCTAGGTGCCAGTCTAATCAGTGGGTGAGCGGTGCCGAGTGGGGGACTTAGCAAGATCAGTGTCTCATTGGAGGCCGATAATACAACATGGGAAGGTGTTAGTGAGGGTCGGGTGCGTGTGTATATGTGCGTGTCTGTGTGCATCCTACGACTCTATTTTACGAGCTCAGAAAAATGTCAGACAAGCCGGCACGTGGACAGAGCAAGAGGAACAAGCAAGGAGAGCAGAGTGACGGTGAAGCAGAATTATCACCGGTAGAATTTCAATCATTAAAAAATAAAATAATTTTTTTAACATATATTTATAATTATTATCATACCTTTATTGTATTTATAAGTTTTACAAACATATTCCAACCCAAAATACTCTAAAGAAAATCAATTTACTAAGTCAAAACATTTTTTTTTTTTAAATTAACACTTTTACATTTAATCGATCATTCTCCAGTATAAAATAATATTTAAAATAAGGTATCAATACCGCAGGTTGTCGCTTCGAGTTGAGTCACAAGTTGCAGCTTTTAATATTCTAGAAAATATTTCTGAGTTTCAGTATCGAAAAAAAAAAGTAATTATGGAAATTAGTATATTTCGTTAATCATTTTACCAAGAAATAAACGTTTCAACCAAAATTTCGATGAAGATGAAGATATGTTACCATACTAAAACTCAGGATTATTTTTATTTTCAATAATATTAAATGGAAACAAATGTTGAGTTAAAACTTATTATTTAACTCGGAGCGACAGCCAGCGAAACTGATACCTTTGAAAAATTTAATTTATTTGGTCGAAACTATTTTTTTTAATTAATCACTTATATATTTAAAAAATATATATATAAATACTTCAATTAGGTATGTGCTAGTTTTTCTATGTAAAAATATTTATAATCCTTTCTGACCAAATCAACATATTTATCTCAAGATCCTTACGTATTATGTCAAGCATAATATCCAAGGATAATTTGTATACATAATTTTTTTTTCATCATATTGAAATTTGACACATTTTGTTACTTTTATTTTTTAAGGAACATATCGTTATTTTAAAACTTTAAAATTTCAATAGGTGTTAGTTTTCATGAGATATTATCAGATGAAAATTTAGATTGTTAATATCAGTATTGTTATTATTACGAGAAATGTTAACAATGGAAGGGGGGTGCAGTCAATTTTACACAATATATGTATGACTTATTTTATTTGTGCCAAAGTTTTGGCCTAATTTTTAGGACGTCATCAGGGCTGAGAATAAAACAAAACCGAATAACATGTCTAATTTAAATAATATGAACAATGTTTTATTCTCAGCCATGATGATGCCTTAAAAAATTGGGCCGAAACGTGGGCACAAATAAAATAAGTTATTCTAAGTGTTTGTAATTTACAGCACCCCCTTCCCCCCCGTCATTTTCAGCATACATCCAGTAAACTATTTCCACTCCAATATTAATATTATCATCATTATAATTATTTTATTGAGTCACTAAAGCCATTATTACTTCATAATAATTATGAATTATATATTATATAAAATAATTATATGTTATATAATGTTTTATATTTTTTATTGTTTAGACTAGAAATAAGTATAGTTAAATTTTATTAATAATAAATCCGTTCAACACAAAGTAAAGTAATAATCTCTCTGGGGATCTTCTTTTATACGTTACAAATTCTTCTATCGAACCGTTTACATTAACCTATTCGACATTGACATTAAATCTCAATTATAAACTTTTTAGGCCATTATGTTTTTCTCAATTTATATTTGTCCACGCCTATAAACTGATAGTCGGCAGATTTATTATTTAAATTTTGTAAAATCTCATATTTACTTGTTGGTGAATATTAATCCAATTGAATTACGTTTTTCCCGAGAAGTTAATAATTTGCAAGCTGTATTAATTTATTTATCAATGGTAATTATATTCTTTCGTAAGATTTGGCTTGGTTATTGCTTGTTTCCTTAAAGCGAAGTATTGACCTTCACAAGTTTGAGTTTTTAAAAACATTTATATATCGTTAGATATTAAAATTGCAATTGTTCCATTTGATAGTATTATTTTGTGGTATCAACAAATCATTTAAACAACTATAAATAAATTACTTTAATTTAATTTAAATCAGATTAAGTAAATTTAAGTTAAACAAATTTGTTTAATCAAATTTTAATCTGACCCGACGGTAACTATAAAACTTAGTTGTTAGACTTATTTTTTTTGCAAATCGCAGATCATTTATGTGTAATTCTCGGAACTCAACATTGGTAATGCTTTATGTGTTATTTATGAAAACCGACCACTTCTTCTTCTAGTACAATGAGCAGTAAGTAGCTTGGTAAAGAAATGAACAATTTTTTTATTTTTATTAGACAGATACTACTTTTGATGATTTAAAGATGAATCGTTAGTCAGTTAAATTATCTATTTGGAAAAAATGGTACTTTATGCTCAGTAAAACAAGCAAATTATATCAGACAAGCAAAATCCAAATATTTCCACGAACCCCTTTCCACTGCTCCCGATCCTCAATCTTTATTTCTGCCCCTCGATTAACACATCAAAATCATCCTCCTCCGTGTTTTCACTAACGCCATCTTTCAACCCCGACAATACATATTTCTTAGACATTTCACCAGCCAACATCCCGTTCCTCCGTTCTTAAATCCCGCTCCAGTTCTATTGGCTTTGACGAGATACCCATCAAATTACTCAAATTATGCCTCATCGATATCCTACCTTTCTTATATAATTTCTTACTATAAAACTAAAAGGACAATGACTTTGACTACTATTGTGTGGTATACTGGGGGCCTTTCGAAAATGCTTGAGTGCCACTTAAAGCGAATAATGAACTGCGCTTTATGATTTGTCCTTGGTACTCCGAAGCGATCCCGGGTGTCACATCACTATGATGAGTTAAAGTGGCTCTTCCCTCCCATTCGTAGACAATATTTCCTTAGTGCTTTTCTATACCAATCAAATAACTCGCTACACTTTTTATATATCTACAGTCTCCTCCAATTCAAATCCTCTGTCCAGCACCACAAAATAAGATCCCGCCTTTCCGATCTCTTCATTCCTTCCCACAGAACCAAGGCATTCGAGCGTTCCTTCCTCGCTCGCTCCACCACTGGGTGTAACTCAATCCCACCTTTCATCCGCCATGCTTCTTCACTGCCTTCATTTAAATCCTTGCTTTTCCAATATCTCTTGACATCCCAAAAAGATGCTCTCTAAGCAGGCCAATCATCTGTGTAAATAAATTAGTATTGAATAATCGATTTCATTGCCCCTTATTGCATGCTTTCCCTTTCATTTATTTTATTTAGTAATTTCGTTATTAATTATTTTATAGATTTTGTTTATCATTATTTTGTTAATATAAATATATTTATTTTCGACAATTAGTTAAAATCCTGTTAAGTTTCGTACTTTTTATTTATTAATTTCTATATCTATGTTTATTATGTTTTTGTCACTTTTAATTACTTAATGGTTCGTATTATTAAATAGCCTTCTAGCCAGATGTGTATTATATTTATTTATTTTGTTCATGATTGTTATTCTAAAGGGACTTGGTCCCAGCATAAGGTTTGTTTTCTATTCTATTCTAAAACATCCTCAAGGCAGAATCCTTGCCCAATCCTTTATAAAGTTTATACAGCTGACATCCCAACTCATCCTAATTCGATCCTTACCACGTACGCTGATGATACATGTGCATTATCAGTCAACACCAATCCAGTTATTGCATCCCAAAGACTCCAACCCCATATCACTGATCTTGAAGAATGGTGTCAAAACTGGAGAATTAAAATAAATTCTCAAAAATCGCATCAAATCACTTTTACCTTACGTCGTAAACCAATGACTTCCTGCCCTTCAGTATCCTTTAATAATATCCCACCTATGCCTGTAGCACAGATCCGATACTTAGGGTTGCATTTTGACAAACGATTAACCTGGAATCCTCATACTAGACCGAAAAGACAAGAAACCGCTCGACGTTTCAGGCTACTTCAACACTTACCAGACAAACTCTCTAAGCTCCCAGTTACTTACAAAAGACTCATCTACATGACCATCATACGACCTATTTGGACTTACGGAGTAGAGCTTTGGGGCTCCACTAAGCCATCGAATTCCTCTCGTATCCAATCCCTACAATCCGAAATCCTTCGTAAAATCCTCAATGCTCCTTATTTTGTTAAGAATAGAGTCATCCATAATGACCTCAATGTCCTATTTGTTGCTGATTTGGCCCGAACCCGCTATCTATCCTTTCATAACAAACTTCATTTCCACTCAAACCCTCTAGTTTCAAACCTGGCTTCCTCTTTAATTCCCGATAATCCTCCGAGGCGTCTGAAAAGAAGATGACCTCGTGACCTTCTTAGTTGAACTTATGATTTGAGTACCACCAGTGGGTAGTTTCTCTACTTGTCATTTTCACACGTCATTATGTTTCGCTTAGCCTATTTACTTGATGTATTATTGTAATACAGTTGTAAATATCAATAAATAAAAAAATAAAAAATATTCTAAAACAAAACAAAATAAGAACATTATCAGTATGCTTAAATAAATCTAGAGCCCCGATGAATAAGTTGTTATCTTTTCTCCAAAATAATTTTCATGTAGTTAAGGAAGTGGAATCGAGCAATTTTTGTAGTTAATAATGGACTAAGTTAGGCATTGGTATGAAATGGAGTTATTGTTTATACTAAAACTCCATTTCTAACCAAAAACTTCCAGAATGATACGATTAAGTTTCCCTCAATACAGTTTATTCTCTCTGAACGAAATTCGATGCAACCACTTATTCACAAGGGCTTTAGAAATTTCGCCAGCAAAGGAAACCGTCAGGAAAATGGTACGTGAAAAACTTAGATGTCAGTTTTTTCCTGGCGATCGACGAGTATCGATGCTTTTTTCAGCTTGTCTCCCTTACAAAAAAAAATCCTTTAATATATTTATATGTATATAAATACAATAGTTACTTGTAGTATCATCCACTTCATCCATTTACTCACAACGTCGATTTAAAAATTTATTAGAAGGACCAAAATTTTGACCGGAATTTTTAGCTACGGCCAAACAAGATGGTTTTGTTAAAAACAGAAACTGAGTACTTTGTATGTTATAAAAAAAAAACTGTACACCTACAACCCATTAATGGTCTTGGGTTGTCAGTAACTGATTGAGTCTACACTGTTTCTAGAACATCAGTTGTGCAGCAACTACCTAATATTACACTCAACCTCCAGGTTTTTCTCCGAGGGTGTCCATTTTAAGAGGCTGTGTGATCCCCATGGAGGTATGCAAGTAGCATAGGGTTCATCCGTGGCTATAAACAAATTATATAATTAATTTATCTGTCACAGCTTGATTGGAACTCAGGCTCTTTAAAACAGCAACTCTACGCCCCACGTTTAGCAACCATTTTTGTTGGTACCATGATAATACTACAAGGATGCAAACAATTGTTACATAATTTTTCTTCTGTTAACGATCACGTTTTAAATATTTTTTAAAACATTAGATTAGCATTAGCCAACTCAAAAAATTGCGATTCTTTCTTATGACTACATATTATTTGAGAAGCAATCTCTTGTTTCTCTGCTTCTTAACGTTGGATAGAAAGGTACTTTCCTGGAGTGTTTATGTTTGAAATAGTGTGGGAAATACGAAACAATGCTTGTTTTTTTTATAACAGCTGAGTTCCAGAAAGCTAATGGCTTGCCTTCTGTTCTCGATGTGAGGGAATAGAGGAAACAACAAAAAGTCAAACAGGTGTCTTTTATAAACAGCATTATCATACTCAATTAAGATGTTATCCATCATCATTAATTTTTTTTTGCTACATCGTTATAGTAATTTGGTTTAAATTTATTTTCGTTTCCTCCTTCCTGCTGACATATATAATGTCCTAACTTGCAACTTTCATGTTCGTTTTATTTCTACTCGTTAACAAACAAAGAGGTTAATTATTTTTTTAATACTATTGATAAAAAAACAAGTTATTAAAAATGAAAAAAATGGGTTTTACTTATTTCAAGGTTTTGTCATACAAAGAAATTTGCTTTAATGACAAACCGTTTTTAGTTTAGATTTTGGGTAAAATATATCTTGTAAAGTTCTTGTTTAAATAGTTATTAATTTTAGTTATTATTTTTTTTTTTTGTATCAAAAGCGATTAATATAAATCCTAAAACTCATATTAATAATGACAGCGATGAATGATTGGAATCAAATCAGAAGAATTGAAAAGGGAGAGTTCCTTTGTTAAATTGCTTTCTCTTTATTAGTGAAAGCAACTGTGACATATGTTCACTGGCAGGTTAAAAACAAATGAATGCATTTAATATATATTTAATTTATCCATTTGTTTTTGTTATTAAGATATACAGAGTCCCTCCTGAAAGCACAATCGTTCCTAAACTCTATTTAAACCTCTGTTGGAGTTGGCAAGAAAGTAAATCCATTGGAAAATTTTATTATTTAAAATTAAATAGTTATAAATTAAAAATTAATTTTATTGAATTTAAGTGGAACATACGTTTAAATTGAGAGGGGGATAACTCAGAAGAACTCTGAATTACTTTGCCGAATGTCTCGGGTTCTAATCCCGCCATGGCAGATTAATTATTTAATCTGTTAACAGCCACAGATGGACCCTGCGGGATCTGGAAACCCTCTTGATGCTCACCTAGCATCTTTAAAGTGGGTACCCTTAATAGAGAGAAAAATCATCGTGTTTTAGCGTGATCTCGGGGAAATCTCCTCCTTGCACAACCCTTGTCCTAGAAACAGTACAAACTTTACCATGTTCTGAAGCCAAAACCCTTCATGGGTTGCCGTGGTACGGTTTTTATTATTTTTTATTATACGTTGAAGTTATAAATACTGAAGAAGGTAAGACATTATAAACTTATATATACATATACATATACATTAGCGCCATATACAGAGAATTAAAACAATAATTAGAAATTAAAATTAAAACAAGATAAATAAACGTTATAAAATGGATGTATTATACAATTGCCTTTGTAGATTTATCGTTTAAGAAGAGAAATAACTATATCTGCTCGACCACAATCACCTCCTAAAGCTGTTGATATTTTTTTGCAGTAACCCTATTCCGTTCAATCCACCAGAACGGGACACTGCTGAAAAAGGTTGGGCTATTGTTAGAGTAGTCTTGCAGTGTTGACACCTTGGAGGCATTTCTTACTAATAAGGTGAAAGTGAGTCTATCTTCAATGTCCAATCCTCAACCGGGTAAGGACCACTTCCTCTCAGCTTCTAGAAGAGTTCTAAGAATTTTGTGTCGGTTCCGTATTTCCCTGAAAGAAATCTGAAATCATGGTAGGGCCAGAAAAAGGATAATAGCAAAGCGTAACTCGGCTGCTCTTTCTTTCTAATCTTTCTCTAAAATAATTGAAAATCTCATAATATTACTTTAGGTAGCATATTCGGAAGTAACTAATATTGTCCAATGAAATTAATTCACTTGATTGACTTAATTTTGGTAAACACGATGAATAATAGAGGTTATCAGTGGTGTAGTGGTTAGCACAACCTTCTCTGCCCAAGGTCACCGGTTAGCAGCTCGGAATTCGGTCTAAGGATTTTTAAAGAAAGTAAAAAATTCTTGGTTACGCCTTTCATCGGAAGGTACGTAAATTGGGGACCCGATCTTGTTCGGTGTCAGGCTTAAGATCTTTTACCTATTTATAATTCGATACGCAAAATTTAGGACTCCTACTGTAGCATCGTCCGATTAGTCATAGCAGTAAGAGTTAATTAGAATTGTGAATTTTCGTGAAAATAGAATTGACTTTATTATAAATTTCCTTTTAAGATTTAATCAAAATTCAAACGTTTTGGCCCACATTACTGGTCTTCTTCAGGGTTGGATAGAAAAAAACAATTATTTTTTATATAAATTTGTTATTAAATATAAATAAATTTTAATTTATTTGTATCTTGTATAACCAGCCCTGAAGAAGACCTGCAATGTGGGACGAAACGTTGTTTTCAAATAAATAGTTCATCCCGAATTAAGAAATTCTTTCTTGGACCTCCATCGTCTTTAGAGCCAGAATCATACGTCACTCCAATTTTTTATTTTTTTATTCTACTTATGTCTATTTATAGCTGATTAAAATAAACGGAACCATTTTTTATGTTTTTGTTTCAAAAGTAATAGTTTGTTATTATTGATTAGACGATGAAATAGTTATATTTCTCTTTAACGGGCTTATTTTCAAAACTATTACTTGCCATTTTTATAAATAAGAAAAATATTTACGATTTTCTTTCTGCGACGCTTGTGTTAATAGTAATGAACTAATTAATAACATTAAAATTCGTTCTTGAAACAGACAAAAGAAATCAGTTATAAATATTAACAACTGAATACATTTGCCAATTGTTATACATTATTTCTATCTATTGGATAGAATAACTTGTAAAATATTAATAAGCATTCACGACTATAGATTGGCAAATATGTTTACTTTTCCTCTATGTAGACAATTGGCATAAATAAAACTAATTTTAATTTTGCTTTTGATCGAGTCTGGGACCCAGGTCTCCTTTACAAAATCCAACAATTCCTTCCTCCTACATAATTTTTAATCATTCGCTCCTTTCTACCTGGCAGAACATCTAAAGTAAGTCATAAAGGTTCCTACTCGTCCCTCTATTCCCAGTCTGCCGGTGTTCCTCAAGAGAGCATCCTCGGTCCTATCCTCTACACAGTATATACAGCTGACATTCCAACCCATCCTGACACCTTCATCTCCACGTATGCTGATGAAACATGTGTGTTATCAGTTCATAAAGACCCATATTTATTGCATCCCAATCTCTTCAATCACATTTCTCAAGCCTCGAAGGATGGTGTTGGAGTTGGAGAATTAAAATCAATTCCAACTAGTCCCATCAAATTACCTTTACCCTTCGCCGGAAACCCATGACGTCCTGTCCTACTGTACCCCTTAATAGTACTCCAGTTATCCCTGTTGAACAGATTCGCTACCTAGGACTCAACTTAGACAAACGTTTTATTTGGAACCCTCACAAAACAATGAAAAGACAAGAAACAGCTAGACGCTTCCAACTACTTCAACACCCACTAGACAAACGCTCAAAGCTTCAGATCAATTACAAAAGATTATTTATGTGACTTTTATAAGACCTATATGGACTTACGGAATTGGACTATGGTGCTCCCACCAAACCATCGAATTCCTCTCGTATTCAATCCTTGCAATCCAAAATCCTTCACAAAATCCTAAATGCTCCTTATTTTGTCACAAATAAAACCATCCATAATGACCTTAACATTCCATATGTTACCGATTTAGACCATTCCAGATACCTATTATTCCATAAAAAACCTCAGGCCCATCCAAACCCACTAGTTTCCATCCTTGCATCCAATTCCATCCCAGACAATCCTCCTCTGCGACAATATATGGCGTCTGAAGAGAAGATGGCCTCGGTACCTTTTATTATAGAAATGTTATTAGAGTGCTGCCACTGGGTAGTGCCTCTACATGTCCTTTCACGTATTTATTTATTCTAGCCCCTTGTACTAGATGTATATATTACAGTTGTACAATTCAATAAAATAATTTTTTTTAAATAAAAATAAAATTTTAATTTTATTATTTTTGAAGGAAAGACATGTTTTATTTTGATCTCTAGTAGTCAACATTTTTAATATTAATATATGTTATTTTTAAGGAGTAAAATAATTTCACACTTATTAAAAAGTTCAACTAAAGGAGATTTTAGGGTGGTGCAGTCCATTGAAGAAAATCATACTAATGAATGAAATTTATAATTTTTTTTTACCAGGATTTGTCTTCGTTTAATCATTACTTAATTCAATCATCAGCATTATTTAAAAAAAAAAAATAAAGCAATTTCTGTGGTTTTTTTTCACTTTTTTTGTTATTGATATTTCCAGCGTAGTCTGCTTTTTGGTTCATATATGCTAGAGTGTGAAAATATAATTTGCATTGAAAATTATCCTTTTGTTGTGGTTACTACATGAATAATTCAGATTCTGAGTACGCTGAATTGAATATGTGAATTTTTCGGCTCAAAAACTTTATGTTAGGTTAACAAAATGTCGATACTAAACTTTTTTAAATAAATGCTCACTTATGTGAGTTCCCCTGTGGTGTCGTGGTTAGCATAATGATCTGCTATGCTCAAGTTCGCAGGTTTAGAGCCCGGCAGGTGACCTTGTAATTTTTTAAAGGGAGTAAAAAATACTTAGTTATGCCGTCCTTCGAAAGGGAAGTAAAATGGCGGCCCTGATCCTGTGCGTTTTCAGGTTCTCGTTATAGATACCTATCCTAATTATACCTCGATAGGCAAAATGTAGGACTCCCATCGTAGCATCGTCTGACTAGCCGTAGTCGCATAAAGTGGCGTTAAGTGAATAAACAACAACCCCTCCAGTTCCTGATAAGCCTTAGTGACGTCTACTAAGCAACATTACTAAAGTGTCGTTAAACTTAACAACCATAAAATAACTTGTGTAATAAAGGTAGAAAGTATTTTAGAGGGGAAAAAAATGTTACAGAGTAAGAATTCTAAAATTATTAATACTTTTCCAAGTCATTTTAACTTTTAAATATTTTATTTGTATTTCATTCTTAATTTTATCTTATATAAATTTTTTTTTTGTTTCATCGTGCGTACTTTGTTAATTGACACATCACCAATAAAAAATACTTCAGTGGTATCTTCTGGTTTAGACCGTGTCGCTAAATTTTTCGCCAACGTTTCGCAAGACATGCTATTGACTTCTTCAGGGCAGAAAAGAGAATGATTCTTATGAGAATCATTACCAATAGTTTTATTGGTTTCAAGTTTTTAAAATCGATGTTAGATTCCCTTTTTTAAAAAGTATACCTTTCAACGCCATTGTCAAATGAAATGATTTACAGCAATCTTGATTTTTAACCCCCCCCCCCTCCCTATTAACAATGGTAATTCGATAAACTTGATTTCATGCTTATGGACTCTCACGTTAAAATACGAAATTTATTAAAATAAAAATGTTCAAAATCAAATTACAACATTTTTTTCGATTATTTACTGTTACAGATAGATTCGGGCTTAAAACACCACTAATTCTGACGTTATGTAATTATGTTTATAATAAAGATTTTTGTATTACTATATTTAATCAAGTATTTATGTAGTAAAAATTTGATTACTTTAAGTTTAATCAATTTAGCTGTTAATGATTGTGTCATCTATGTGATTTGATGTACTGTAAGATAAGCGGTGGGGTCACTGTCTCCCGTGTTCTATCTCTTATCCCATCTGTTGGTTAATTTCCGCCATAAACACTGATGGAGAGGTAAAATAATTAATTTTAAGGGGTCTAAAACTCTTGAGTACACAATTATTAATATCGCACTTGTATAATGCCCTACCATAAATTGTAGATGAAACTTATACATTTTCTAAAATTTAAATTTAAATGTTTGCAAATTTTTTTTAAATTCAAGCATATTTTAAGTCTTTATAGAACATAAAATAAGTTGTATTACAAAAAACCTTATTAAGGTTTAATATGTTAGTCTGGTCGGATAATTTATCTCCGAGATTCTGTACTCATCGAACCCAATAATGACAGAAATAGTAAGTTCATCCCAATATTAGGAATGTTTGGCGATCGCTCTAAGTTTTATTATGTATAACATAAAAAGAGAATTTTAAAACTGGTTATAAAAAAAAATTGAAACTATAAATCGTGAGAGCGTTTAATAAATATAATTACCTATACCTCAACAGCTTATGAAGGTTCTTGGGTTCATTACGTGGTAAAGACTGTATTGTTTCTTGGTGTAGAAAGGTGATTGTCCTAGATTACGCTCAACTGCCAGATTTTCCACAAATTAAAGGTGCCCACTTCGCAAAGAATGGACGACCCTTGTAAAGTAAAATTTGTAATAATTTTACAAATTAGCAAATAATATTATTTTAATAAGCTCAACAAGTAGCAGAAAACTGTTGGTTAAGTTACTTAAATTTTAAACAATTTGACAGCTAAAACTAAACTTTGTGTAAGTGAAAAAAACAAACACATAATAAACAAAGATATAAAATCTTAATGAAAAAATATTAATATAACATCATAACATGGCAAAAATAAATTTGAAGAAGTTGTATTAAAAAGCTCTGAATTCCTAATTCATCTTCCCTATCGTTGCGAGAAAACCAATTTAGATCTGTCTTGAGATTTCATAGGACCTGCCAATATCAGGAAACGATATTGCTTCTGCATTCTTAAGCCATTCTTGATTTGAGTTGCAGGAACTATTTCAATTGCTAGAAGTTTTTTGCTGCGTTCTTACTACGATTATAAGGCAAATCTTATTTCCTAATTTTCGTTTATGAAATCGACAACACATTAGAAAGGATAACCCTGCAATAATTTTCTTTATTTAATGATTAATTAATTAATAATTCTAATAATAAAATTTAGTAACTCCTATTATATAGGAATATTTGCTCTCATTGATGAATAAACCCGTAATATAAAAATATATTATACAAGATAACATACAAAGATTCAATAATTTTTATTTTTATTTGTCTTCTTGAATCCTTAGTGTAAAGAATTAAGGCGAACTTCTCTGATCTATTGCCACGAAGTTTGCTTATTGTTTGCTTATGAACAATTTCTATTTCCATACCTTTTATTAAGTGCAAGCTTAATCGAGGGTTGAAAATTATTAGGATCCAAAAAAAAAAAGTATAGGTCTGTTCCGGAAAACGCATGCAGATTACTGATTCGGTAATTATGATTACTTATATGAAATAACCGCATATGTTTGAGAAATTTAACATGTAAACTAAATATAGGTTAATGAATGCTGCTAAGGAAGTAGGGCTGGAAATAAATTCGGATAAGACTAAGTACATGGTCAGTATAATGAAAGGGCGAAATTTTGGTGAGATTGTTGTAGGAGGATATAAGTTCGAACATGTGGAGATGTTTTAGTACTTAGGTTCAATGATAACTGGAAAAACGAAATTCAAGAGGACATAAAGGCGGGAAATGCTTGTTACTATTCGGTCTCGAAACTACTAAGCTCGCATCTTTTGTCCAGAAATCTAAAAATCAGAATTTATAAAACAAGTATCGTTCAATCTCTTCTCTACGGATGTGAAACTTGGTCACTAACGCTGAAGATAAACAACGTCTTCAGGTATTCGAAAATAAGATGTTACGTAGAATATCCGATCCAAAAAAGGATGAGACCACTGGGGAATATAGGAGATTACATAAGGGGTGAATTGCGAAGGATGCATCCGTTAAATATTATTCAGTTGATAGCGTCGCGAAGATTAAGATGGGCATGTAAAGTTGCTGGGCTTAGTAACAAACGAATTCCCAAGATGTTAATAGGCGCTGTACCGATTGGGAAACGTCCGAGGCGTAGGTGGGAGGATTGCGTTAGGAATGATCTAGCGGGTTTGGGTAGTGCTCCGTGGACGGAGGTTTGTAAACATAGATTGGTGGCATCGGTATCGAGCCTTCGGGTTCGTTAAGCCTTTATTTATTTATTTATAAACTAAATATAATGAACAATTTCAATTAAGTATAGACATAAGGAGTGAAGAAGATGCCTTCAAGTTCTTATAATAATAACATTATACTCACCACAAAATTATGTGAAAAAAGGCATCCGATGAAACCAAGATTAAATGAAAGAAGAACTTCCAAGTGGTACTGTTATAACAAGGGGTGCAGGAAGGATGTGGACCTTTTGCGAGGAGCATGGTAACAAGGCAGTTCTCCTAATTTATTCCGGGTCTCAGGATTATGCAACATTGAAGTTTTGTCTCAAGGAAATAGTGATAGGCATAGAGGAAATAGTTGAATGGAAGCACAAACTCAGAGACATACTTATGTGCAAATGATGTATTAACAAAGCCTATAATGATTGGAGTAGAAGCTTTTACTCGTAGTGTTGAAATCGATGAGTCCTTCTTCTCCAAAAGGGAATATAATGTGGGGAGGATGTACCCGCAGCAATGGCTGTTCGGAGGCGTATGCAGGGAAACTAGGGAGTGATTCCTATATTCTGTCCCATGTAAAACAGCTGAAATGCTGACTTTTTGCATTAAAACTCTAATACGACCTGGTACAACGATATATTCTGATTGCTGGAAGGCTTTCGAATTTCGTTGACATAAACACAGGTGCTCAGACCAAGAGGATGGAATCACTTTGGGGTTCATTCAAACGAAGAAACAAAAAAGGATGCGGAAAGAGTTGGAATCATAGTTATACAAATTCATATGGAGGATAAGGTACGATAAATAATGTTTGTTTACTAAGATTTTAGATAGCATTGCTGATTTTTACCTACAAATTTAACTGCTATTGTTTTGTTATGAGGTCATTTATAAATATACACATGTTTTTTTATGAGTATTTTATTTAATAGTATAAATAACAGATATCTAAAAAATAATATGCTTGTGTTTTCCTAAACAGACCTATAAATAAAAGTAATTATTAAATTTACTTCTAGTTTAGGTATAATTCTGTGTGGGCTTAACTTTTCGCGGGTCACCGTTGTCCGCTTAAGTCGAGAGTTCGAAGCCCGGAAGTCATCCCTAGGATTTTATAAAGGGAATCAAAAATCCTTGGTTATGCCGTCCAAGGAAGAGACGTAATATGGGGATCCTGAGTCTGTGCGTTGTCAGGTAATTGTTGGAAATCCCTATCCTAAGTAAACATAGGTAGGCAAAAATTAAAACTCCCTCTTTAGCATTATCCGATTAGCCATAGCAGCATAAAGTTATGCTAACTGAATAAAAGAAAACTTATGCTCTAACATTTTAATTCTGTTTATATTATATTTAGACTTGCTTTCTATTTTTTGCCTCCTCATCTGGCTTAAATACGATTTTAGATGTCTCATCGTAACAAATAATAAAAATTATAATATCGTTGTCTATGAAGAAGTTACTTCACCACATTAATGGAAATTGCCCGAATCACATTTAGCGAAAGTACAGCCTTTTCATTAGGTTTCTATCATTTCGTTATGTAACTTTTTAATGGAAAGTGGGCGAAAGGCCCGTGAATCAATTTGGTCACAGCTGCCCCATCGTATCGCTTCCGCTGGGCGGGCGAGTAGCGGTACCTGGCTAAAGGTATCCTTGGCTAGGACCCAGAGACCTCGATGACTTTCCCCGGGTTGGCAAGGACACCCGAAGACCTTGGATCCTCAGCTGATCTGTCGCTGTTAGCAACCTGCCTCGTACAAGTCATCAGTCCACACCTGTCATTAACTAACAGCTGTGTCATGAGAAAGAGGTCCTTAAGATGATGTTGGAGTTGTGTTATACCTCTTAAAGGATTATGTATTACTAAATCTAACTTAAGACGTTACATCTCTTTCCTACGTTATTCCTCGTATGTAACGAATACTATGGTATGCAGAACAATTACTTATAAAAATATTAAGTTTAAAACATGAGCTGTTATATTTGCGAAAGAGGTATAAGTCATTTTGGATTAAAAAAATCGTTTATTCATTAAAATTTGTTTAATGATTATTATTTCATTATAAGATTTAATAGGTTTATAGAGTTTAAAACGTCATGTTTTGCTATATGCTAAGTCATAAACTCATTTACCCGTTTGCCCGCAAAGTAATTAAAATGGAAACGTTTAAATTTCGCGATTTTGGAAAATGGACTTATACCACTTAAAAAATAACAGTTCATGTAATTAAACATATAATATAATTTTAATTATTTAAATCTTTATTGGAATCGCCATGAACCTCTTAAATGATTATATATTACTAAAACTGACTTAAGACGTTACATCTCTTCCCTACGGCACTATATAAAGAATAGTATGCAGTACATCTGCACATATCAAATATTAATTGTAAAATATAACATTATTTAAATGTTGAAATGATGTATGCTGGTAGATAGACGAACATTAGTTAAAAATATTGAAAATGGTCGGGGGGGGGTGCAGTTAATAAATTATACTCAATTAAGTACAGCTCACTTTATTTGTCCCTACGTTTCATTCTAACTTTTAAGCCTTCGTCAGGGTGTGAATAAAGCAAAACAATAACGATATACCAAAAAGAAAGTATTGAAGTTTATATAGACAGAAAATACAGGAATAAAAAGAATAAAATACAATGGACAATTCGTTAAGTATAAAATAATTAATGAGAATTAAAAAAATAACAGGATCTTAAAAAACCGTTTGTTAGTATTGCCAACTTTATAATTGTTAATTAGTGCATTATATTTAAATAGAATTTTGTCAAGTATGATACATCAAGTTAGCAAGATGCATCCAGTCCACTATTTCCTCATCTATATATAAAAAATATTTTCCAATGTTTTATACAATATGGATATATTAAAACGGAATTGTTGTTTTAATTTTAAACTAAATTAAGCTTCGAAAGTTATTTGACACTTACTTCGTAAACATGCGTGATAAAAAAATGAGATCACTGAGACTTCGACACCTACAGAAATAACTTGAACTAGATACGGAATTAGCTATCCGTCCGATGCCCCAATACTTTGTATGACGTTTTATTTATTAACAAATATTAAGGCTGTGTTTATAAACTTTAATTAGTTTATGGAACAGAAATATTTTTATATCATACTTATATAAAAGGCATTTAATATAATGCTAATAGTATTTAAATTGACAAGCGTTTTTTAACATTCCCACACCACCAAGATTATATATTACCTTTAAAAGTCTGGTTGTTAGGAAAAACTCTATAATATATATGTATGTGTCTTATTTTGTTGTATGACACAACAACACGGTGATGATGCCAGTAATATTGTACGGGATGGAGACATGTCTCCCTATACTAGATAAATTACTTAAAATAGAGAGAATTATCCTGAAGAATATCTATAGACCCAAGAAAACACAGGAAGGCTACAGGTTAAGATTAAACTAGGAAATATACAGGGATATGAAAAACCTAGAAACCGAAATAAGAGTCAGAATCCTAAGATTCTACGGCCGCATGACGAGAATGGACAAAGGGAGACATAACAAGAAAATATTTGACCAAATCCGTAAATACAAGACCATAGGAGAGTATGTAAAACCAATGAGAAAGGAAGCAGAAAAATTAAAAATAACAGACAAAGACTGCCTAGATGGAGAACAATACGGAAAGAAATCAATAGTGGAAAATAAGGAAAAGCGGAAGAGCACTGCGTGGTCATAGGAGAGGAAGCAAAGGCACGCAGAAATTATGAGAAAATAATGAGAGAAAAGAATGAATAAAATGATAAAAGAAAAGTAGTGATCTTCGCGTGGCTTTAATAGGCCGTTTCGTGAAAAAATAAATATGTGTGTGTGTGTGTGAGTGAGTGTGTGCAGCCCCCGTGAATAAGTGGTTAAGTCGATTTTTTAACCTAAATTAGTTAATAGTACTGAGGGACGAGGAATCATGCCACCTAGTATTTCGCTTTGAATGGAGTTAAAAGATAAATAATAATTCAACTTGCAGCCCTGGTCTGTTCTGTCCACCTGAAGAAGTGATTAAGTCATATTTTCTTCAAAAGAGTTTTTATATATTATATTTTGAAAAAAAAATCAGGCATTGGCTTATGACATAACTCCATTCCAAGGCAAAAACTACGAGAATACCACGATCCCGCTTCCCTAAATACAGGTAACTAACTACCTCTAAACAAATTTCAACGTAACCACTTATTCACCGGTGATGCTGATGTATCCATTTTGTGATATCATTTGGTTGTATGAAGTAGTCTAAAAAAATATATATATAATACGTTTCACGAATTTATTTATTTAATTAATCGCTTTGTGGAATCTTAAGGGACACTAACATATACATTAAATCGCATTCTAAATTACTTAACGTAGATAAATTTGTTATAATACATGAAAAAATATCGGTTTAAAGAATTGAGGTTTTCTCTAAGTCTTAATGAATGATTTATAAAAACGTTCTCGTTTGAATGTACTAAATAATTTTTGTAATAAAACGTAAAGTTGTTAAACTATATGTTCAAAGTTATAACTGTTGAATATATTGAATGTTAAGAATTAAAAAATACAAAAAACATTTTTAGTGATCGACTCAGAATTTATCTACATTTCCAGATAATTTCTGTAAACCGATCTTTTGATTGAATTAGGTTCTGAAATTGAGCTGATTATTTATCCATAATTTTCTCTTGAATCTATATTTGTTTATTCCACCTCTACAATTAAGCGTCGTTGGCATATTATGTTACGACTGAGTTAAACCACCGAATTTTCATTATTTTTAGGATTACCGTAAAGCTTTCACATTTAGTCTTTATTTTTCTTCTTCTTGGAGATTTACTTCCATTGGTATCCCTCTTATCGCTTTTTGCCTTAAAGCAGAGCATATTTAGGAGTCTTGAAGGACGTCCTTATCAATTAAGATTACAATGGGTACAGGTTGGGTTTTTCAATGCTCAGCTAATCGTGGGAAAACCCAGAGTGCCCCGGATACGGAGGAGGGAGACGTTGACTTCTCTCCATATAGATTTTAAGTTCTTCGTCCAGAGCAATCTTCCTTAATTTCGCGGAGTTTTGGAAAATTCATGGCCCATTATCCATTCCATTCATCCCGTTGAATTGTGATTAGCTGGCGTGCCCAATCTGCTCTGGGTGCTGCCTTGATTGCTGTGGTATTTGGAGTATCTTGCTGCCGAAATAAGTTTGCAGTAGGATAGTTTTTATCGTTTCCATAGAAACATATATGTGTGAGAAAGCAATATATATATCGTCCCTCCCATTTCCAACTATCGAATGTGAAAATCGGTGCTTTTGAGGAGAATTAAAAAAAAAACAGTTTCAAGGTTCAATAAAGATTAGTTCCTATAATGTAACCAATGACATTCGTTTTACATTGTTTTTGTGACTGATAGATGCCTCTATATGAATTTTATCTCAATTATCAATCCTAAAGCTACTGCTATAAGTCGAAAACGAAAACTGTGTTTTTGCGATGGCAGGGACTATATATTTATGTTATTGCTTTATTTTTTCTTATTTATAACTTTTACATTTATAGATATCTGAAATTAATAAAAAATATAACGATAACGGTTTACTTATTTTTATCGTACATGCAACGCGGTATTGCATTTTCCCCGTTTGAGAATATTAATCGATTTGGTTTTATGCATAATTTACTCTGAATTCTGTATTTGTTTTAAAAGCAAGAAAAAAATGTATATTTACTAGAGTGTTGACTTAACTACGATATATATATATGTAGCTTGTTGTGCAATTTTAGAGCAGCCAATATGTTGGGTAAATTCTTGAATCACTAATGTCTTATTGATTTTTGATGTATGAATCGGGTAAATATTTTAGTAATGCACAGCCTGAGAAATTTTAGAAATTTCTGGGAGGTGTTTGACTTGTATCAAATTTAGTTTCATTTATATGCTTGATCACTAGTAACCAGAAAAATCATCCAGTGATTCCATATGGGCATCGTCGCTGCCGTCTCGTATTTTGTTTTTTTCTTATCTAGAACTGTGTAGTGGTTAGCATACATACCTATATGTAATTAGATACATACCTAAGATTGTGGGTTCTCAGATTGGTCTTAGGATTTTATTAAAGGGAGTTCCACACCCTTTGGAAGGGACGTAAAATGGTCGTACCGAGACTATGCGGTTCAGATACTTGTTAAAGATCCCAATCCTAATTATAACTGGATAGGAAAAACTCATGACTCACTCTGTCATAGTGGCATAAGCAATTACCAAAACCATGTTTGAAAAACCATTCAAAAAAATTATATTGATCACATATAAATACAGTGACTCATTCGACTATTTTTGAGATTGGGAGGCAAAATATCCGAAGCAACTATTAATCATGATAGTTGGAATGTTCTTAGCTATATTTGTTAACTAAACCATTTTTTTTAGTGAGATGAAACATGGAGTGACATTTTTTTGGGTTTGACGTTGCACATCTCTATAATTTTTTAAAAAAATTTGTTTGACCTAAATTAAATTTTTATGCAGGAACAATAAATAATTTAGAGTAATTTTATGTATAAAATCAATGCTTTAGAATATGTGAAGTGATTGTATTGTTTATTGAATTTGTAACTCCCTTTTGTCTTTACGAACTCTACGATTGAGTTTACTATTGAACGTCACTGAAAAGAAAAATAATTGTGCCGTAGAATAAAATCTAATTCCTACTGGCCGACGATGGTATTAATTTTTTCTAATGATCGCTCAAGAAACAATAGCCATTCGGATTGGGTGAATGACAATGCTGTCATGGAGTGTCACGATTCGACCACCCTCTGATGTATTGATGACGTTTGTCCATCATCTATGAATTAAAAAAAATTACTTCACCATAGTTCCTGGTCACTATTGTTGAGTTGGAGCTCTGTTTTCTAATGCAGATAAACAAAAAAAAAACCGTTAATACTACCATGGCTTGTATTGTTCTAAGGTCTTGGATTCAGTACATGGTAAAGACTGAACAGTTTCAAGGACAACGGTTGTGCAGGTTGGTGATTTGTCCGAGATCATGCTCAACAAGGTTTTTTCTCCATTAAAGGGCACCCACTTATTGAGGCTGAGTGAGCCTCAGGAGGGTTCTCATATCACCTCGGGTATTATCAGATTAAATAATTTATCTGCCACAGCCGAATTTGAAGCCTTAATCTTCGGCGTAGCAACTTAACTCCCTCTATGTAGAGTAGGGAATATATTGCCCGTGGTTTTGTAACTGCAATGATATCACAGAAGAATAAACAAGTCTTTTATAAAAAGTTCGCACCTGGATTACAGATATTTTTCAAATGTTCTTTTAAGAGGTAAAAATACTATTAACTCAGTTTTTTTTTTAACAACATCCATCTGGATATCAGAATCAGCTATTTTAGAATATAACTGTTAAATACGAGACCATGGTAAAAACAGAAACGTTCACGAGATTAGAGAGTACTCAGATAGAGTTATGGTTACATGCAATTTGCTTGAGGCATTGCAAATTATAGTGCAATTAGACTATCTCTTATAACTTTAAAAATCAAAAGATTGAGTGATTGGGTTCAAAGCAACACTTCACTTGCATAATTACCCACCTGTCTGTCTTTAAAATTCTCTTTTTTTTCTTCAGAGACTCCCACATACATTCTTTCTACGGTTCTCCTTGTATTTAAACAGAAATTAAATAACTTCTTCATCTTGATCTGGTGAAACAGATTATTAATGATCACTGAACATGATTGAAAAACTTTGGACAGGTTGACTAAAACAACATAATTTTAAGTGAAAGTGAAATGTATGCACTATTGCATCATGGCTTAAATTTTACATATTAGGCGTTCCAGATCAATAGCGGATAACTCCGACATTTCAAAACTGTCTTTATCATAATTTTTGCTAGTTAAATAATGCAATTCTGCCTAAACGTTTCTACACGTTTCTGCCTTATTTCTCATGGTTTTTAGTTAGGTTCTGAATCTTAAATTTCTGGGGCAAAAAGCATTGCTTGATGGGATATGATGGACCCATGGGAGGGAGTGGGGTTATTCAGGGAGTAACTTAGTGTGCAATTGTTCCGAATCCGATGTGGCCGGTAATTATTTATTCTGACAACAGTCACGGATGGACCCGGTGGGATGGAAAGACCCTCCTAGAGCTCTGCTATCTTATGTAAAGTGGGTACCCTTAATTGGGGGGAAACTTAGCGGTTGAGCGTGATCTCGGACAAATCACCTCCCTGCTCAACCGTTGTCCCTGGAACAGTACAATCTCTATCATATTCTGAATCTTAGAACCTTCATGGGGTGTAGCGGTACAGGTTTTATATATATGTACACAACATTAGAATATTAATACATATGCATGTTAATATTAATAACATATACAATACTAACAATGACCATGGAGGATAGCTAATCCCCAGGAAATATATATATGAATTGTAAAAGTATGTATGGCATTGAAAATGCTTTTTATAAGATGTATGGCTTATAACTTTTTCAAGTTATATTTGATTGTTAAAGGATGCAGAAAAAGTATGTTAAAAGATTGAAAATGACATAAATTTTGTCGAAACGTCTTAATAAAAGAAGAATATAAACGGACTGGATAAATTGTTTTTTTTCCCATTTTATAAATATCTAAGATATATAATCCAGTGTTACATCGTATTTAAAAATACGCGTGTATAGTAAAAATTGTTATACTGGCTTCATTGCCTAAACAACGATCTCAAGGAAAAGTCAGATCCTTCGATCTGAATAATATTTAATTAATAACATGGGACGCCACCCTGAAATTTACAGTTACACTTGAGATATAGTAATTCTATATCATCAATGAATAAGAGACACATGCTTCTCTTCTTCCAAAGGTTGACGTGGTTGACTAACCAGGAGTTGTTTAGTAAATAAAGATCCTTTTTCATTTAATTGATACAACTTATATTTATTTGTGCTGATCATGGTTACAAGGTAACTAATAAAACTAATTTCAATGAAAGGGGTACGCTATATGTGACTGGCTATTTCTCGAACATTGCTTCAAGTTCCCTGCCCCTGGAGTTGCCCGCTCCTTGCCAACAACCGCCTGTTCTGTATCTTCTGAGTAAAGGTGCCACCCCTAAGGGACACTTCCTGTTTTATGCCCCTCACCCTATTTATCTAGGTCACTCCTAGTGTTCCACATACAGCAACTATAATGCAGTTATTGCATCCCATACTCTTCGATCCCATATCACAAACCTTGAAAGTGGTTTCAAAACTAGAGGATTAAAATAAAGTCTCACAAAGCCCGTCAAATCACCTTTACCATTTGTCGGAAACCAATGACTGCTTGCCCTCCGGTATCCTTAAATAATATTCCACTGACTCCTGTAGAACACATCAGGTACTTAGGATTAGATCTCAAGTGTTTAACTTGGAACCCACACAGTAGACTGAGAAGACAAGAAACCGTTTCAGGCACCTTTAACACTCAAATTCATGACTATTATAAGACCTATTTGTTCTTACGAAGTAGAGCTTTGGGACTCCACTATGCGATCGAATTCCTCTCGTCTCCTATCCTTACAATCCAAAATCCATAATGCTCCTTACTTTGTAACGAATGAAGTCATCCATAATAACCTCAATGTCCCATTTGTTGCCGATTTGGCCAGAACCCGATACCAGTCTTTTCATGAAAAACTTTTTTTCCACTCAAACCTAGCTACTTCTTCATTTCCTGATAATCCTACGAGGCGTATGAAAAGATGATGGCCTCGTGACCTTTTAAGTTGAATTTGTTATTTGAGTACTATCACTGGATAGTTTCTCTATTTGGCTGGGTATATTATGTATCACTCCTGCCATTTGCTTGCTGTATTGTTGTAGTACAGTTGTAAATTTCAATGAATAAATAAATAAACAAGAAAGGGAAACAAAAGTTCTTGAAATGGATGTTTTCTCTTTGTAATAGTGGCATTAACAGAGCTTAAAGATGGATTATAAAAGTTTAGTGGTTTCCCTGCTGAAGAATGAAGATTGAATGTCTCTTTCAAAAAAGTTGATAGTGCCTTGAACGATAGTGATAGAACGTAAACCACCATTTCCATTTATGCGGTCGCACTGTTTTCTACTACTGGTTGAATTGGGCTAACCCAGCCGATGATTCCCATCGCCCCTAAGTTGGGGCAGTAGCATTCCCTGTCTCCGACCTAACCACATCCCGCAGACCACATGGTCTCTATTGCGAGGTTCATCCAACAACGTTTCTATGAAGAAACGAGTTCGATCTTTCTTTCTTTTATTTAACTATTGCACATTCCTCGTTTTGATTAAAACCACGTACAACTGCTGTAATGTTGTTCCATTCATAGTCTAAGATACATAACTTTTTATCCATAACTTTTTATCTACCTTATTTAGGGCGTAGTAACAACCAAAAGTGGAGTGAAGCAAGTGGCAAAGTAGTTTGACACTTTTTTTTTTACTAATTATTGAAATCGATACATTTATTTTCGACACCCACAGGTTATCATATTATAGATCTCACCTATGTGCATAACCTTTAACTTGGAAATAAAACAGCCCATATCATGTACATAACCTAATATCCTTCATGAACAATACTGAAACAGTTTTTTAAACCGTAAACACACTGAAAACAAGTTTCTTGAAAAAATACAAAAGGGTTTTTCAAAATGGGCAAAAATACAAAGGGGAGGTCGAAATACTACCGGCTCGTACAGCAAGTCTTGATAATCGTTCTGTTGGAGATATGTAGCTTTATATCCTGTAAATTTAATGGCGTATGTGAATATTATTGGTAGAATGTAAAAAGGTAGAGTTAAGTCGATTGTGTAATTATTATTAATTACTATTAGCTTCTAATTAAAAGAAATATTATTCTGGAGGGACGTCCAGTTGGAGAAAGAGGAAGAGGAAGGCCTAGAATGCGATGGCTGGACGATGTGGAAGCAGAACTTAGTCTCCTGGGGGCAAGAATATGGAGAAGAGCAGCGGGAGATCGTTCAAAGTGGAGGAAGATTGTCGAGGAGGCCAAGGTCCTCCATAGACCACAGCGCCATGTGATGATGATGATGATTATCATTTACATCTTTTATGAACTTACTCAAGCGATTCAGAACAAACTTTCATTACCATTGGTTTTCAAGAAAGTAACCTTTTCGCTTCTCTTTAAGATACAACATGAAGGTTGAAATTTTAAGTAACTGAGAGATATATTTCAAAAGCTTGAAGAGAACAAGAAGCCTTAAATGTTGACAGGTGTTTTTGTATTCTCCCGACTCATAGTTAGACAGATTTATACTAAACACGAGTTTTTCAAAGCCCATCCCCATTTCTTGCCAATAAGAGATTTGATTTAGTGTCGTTTCATAGAAAATCATTATTTGACATTTTCTTTAGAAAAAGATATTACAAGCTTGTTTTTAACAAAACAGATTCTAACCTGCACAATACTTTCCAAGCCATTAAAAGGTGAAAGTAATTATCGTAAACGCTTTAGGGTTTTGTAATCCTCCAGATTATCGCTTTCTATTATCAGGTCGACAGCCGCACCTCCGTACTCTGTTGTGGTTCGACAACAACCAGGAACTAATTATAGTTTTCGTCACAATGAATTAAAGCCTGATTATTTATATATAAAGTTATAATATATTATAAAGTAAAATATATTATTAGAGTCATTTTGATGGATAAATAATTTAATGGATTCGAAGATGTAGTTTTGATTAGTATTGGTAAAACTAAAACTAAATAAAAATATTTATATATTTTAGATACATGACAATTTTGTTATTTGTCTCTATATATCAAATAGACAAAAATAGTTGGAATGGCAGAATTACTTTCAGAAAGTCTTTATATCTCATTCTTCCGCTGTTGAATATTTCAAAAAAGCATCACAGGGTTCAGATGATCGTTTATCTCCTAAGCATCATATTCCATTTTGCAAAGCTTTACTTGTTATATTTAAGTATCCTAACAGGGGGAGATAATTATATTGGTAATATACTTAAAAATGCTGTTGTTATTGACAACCTAGGTTTCGGAAATAATTATTATTATTTTTAAAATTAATTATAATAATTATAGAAATTGACTTAAGTATTATTACTGATAGAGTTACACCAATACACTTAAACTGCTATTATTATTGGGAACTTGGGTTTGGGAATGAAATTATTATTTTATGATAGTTAAAATGTAATTTTAATAATTACATAGTTATTTAATGTTTTATAATTATTATTTTACTATATTATTCTATTATTAAATTAAATTAAGAATCCTTAGAGGCGGAATTCCCGTGAGACTCTAATACTAATACGCTTAAAAACACTGATATTATTGGGAACATGCTTAGGTTTCGTAATTAAATTATTTTTCACTGAAAAACTGAAACTATTCTTATAATCAGATATTATGTTTGAAATTGCTGATGTTGGACTCTTGCCAACAATTGCAGATATAATCATAATTATGTCATTGGTCTATTAACAGCAGAAATAATAAGACTTAGTGAACCTGAAGGTTCGATTCGATACCACCAATTTCTGCTTACAAATTTCAGTCTATGAATTACTACTAATACCCAAATCTGTTTTGTCATCCTCAGACATTTATCAATCGCCTTAGTGTTTATCATCTTTTCAGTAATATGTTCTTTACTAAGCCCAACAAGTTATTAACTAATAATTTGTTGGGCTTAGTTACGAATAAGCTTACTAATAAGCCAATCTCAATCTTTGCGACGCTATCTATCAATTCAATTATGTAATGATTGGGTGCATGCTCTGCTATTCTGCGTTGTTTGATTTCCTACATTCTTCGGTATGTACTAGTATTTCTACGCAATATCTTATTTTTGTATACCTTAAGAGGTTCATCCTTCAAGGTTTACTACCAGGTTGTACATCCATAAAGAACAGTTGAAAGTGTGATAGTTTTACAAATTCAAATTTTTAAATTTCTGGACAAAATATAACACGAATTCCCTGCCTTTAACCGTGTCTTGTTTGTTTGTTCATTTAACGTCACTTTTTGCTGCTCTGGCTAATCGGATGCTACGGGAGTCCTTCATTACGCCTATCAAGGTATTATTAGGATAGGGATCTTCAACGAGTACCTGACTTCACACTGGTCAGAACCCCCATTTTATAAACCTTCCGAAGGACGACATAACCAAGTATTTGATCCAAATCGCGACCTTTGTAATCTGTTATTCTGTTACCACTATACCGCAAATCATCCTAACCGCGTGTTTATTTCCTACTAAATTTCGCTTTTTCTAGTTACCATTGACCTTAACTTCATAAACTTCTCGACATGTGCTATATTTCCTTCCTACAACAATATTGCCAAAATCGCCGCCGTTTCTGTTAGTAATAATATAATTAGTATTATTCTAATTTCCTTCGAGCCCGATCGACTTCTAATTTTCTTCGATTTGACTCCAAAAAAATTCCTCCAAAAATTCCAGATTCCATCTGAGGTAAAACGCTGATTATCTGTCTGTCCGTTATTTAATAGATATTTTTTATAGTAAAAAAACGTTCAGGCTTGTTCTTTCCGCACTATCTCTCTTAGGCCTGACCTATTTTCCCATCTTCTCTCAGACAGATCACGATAGAGCAATAGAAGAGAGCCGAGAAAGATCTAGGTCCGGCAGATACATTTCAATGCATTAGAGAAGAATGAGATAGGATCCGGATGATAGGGGAGCCATCGTAACACGAACCCCATTCTCGACAAGACGTGGAGAGGTCGAGTTTCCTAGAGCAAGGTCGCCCTTCGTGACGGCACGAAGCCATCTCCCTCGGGAATCACATCTCGTCCAGAATGACAATAAAAAGAAAAGAGTCAATCGAATCAGAGACCAATTTACGAATTACCCGGGCTCGAAGTTCGATTTCCTTCCGCAATTTGCAGGTGCCTGCGATGTTCCACTGCTTAGTCATTAACATACCCGGTCGGATGCTCCCCTTGATTCTTTACGAAACTTTCTTCGGTATGGCTTCACAAACTTTAGAGGACTGTTACATTGTTCCTTAAAATATATATTTGTTTGCTTGTATATTTTACGTCACTTTATGCTGCTATGGATAATTAGACGATACTACTATGAGATTCGTAAAATTTTCTTTCTAGGTATCTAGGATAGGGATAGGGATCTTTAACGAGTACTTCACACCGCAGAGGTTCGGGAGCCTCAATTTACGTCCTTTCCGAAGGACAGCATAACCAAGGATTTCTTTGCTTCCTTTAAAAACATCTTTTTGCTCCGGTTTGTAAACCTGCATTCTTGGGCTTAGTAGGTTGTTATGCTAACCACTAGACCACATATAACTCATTTATATATCTACTGCCCCGGTAAATAAGTGGTTAAATTGAATTTTCTCTAAAATGAGTTTTTTTTTATACTTAAGGAAGCGGAATCGTTTCATCCAAAAACTACGAGGATGAAACGATTCCGCTTCCCTCAATACAATTTATTGTATGCAAAATTCGACTTAAACACTCATTCAACCGGGCTTTAGATATATTCACAATAATGTTTTTCAAATATAACTTAATTTTTATTCAAATTTGTCAATATTTTTTCATCATTTTTATTACAAAATAAATAAATTATAAAATACTCGAACTGATCTTGGCAAGGTGATTAATTATTTATACCTAGTGTGCCATTTATACTATTGTTTAAAGGACAGACGTTAAGCTACGATTTTTTTTTTAGAGATATTTCTTATCACGGACAAATAAGATAGGTATGCCTTTCTTTCCAAACGCGAAGAATATATCTGATGATATGCATGTTTCGAATCGGTAGTATTTCCACTTTATGTTTTCACCATAATTCCGTTGAAGGCCTCATTTTAATTCTACTAGTCAAAGCTTTTTACCACCTAGGGGTCTAGTTTTATGTGTGCTTGAAATTAATCTAATAAAATGAAGATAGCAAGTGTCTTATGCAAGCATTTAAAATGTTTTTTAAGGTTTTTTGCTAATTCTCATTTTTCCATATCTCAGTAAAGAACAGTAATTTTAAAAAATGTAATAAAACGTGAAGGGGAGTTCAGGATGGCGAAAAACATACAAGCAAGAGATGGCGGTATAGGCTTAACAAATCAAAAAGTTTAAATAAATACACTTATACACATTTCGTCAATTTCTTGAATGAATGAATAATATTTATTTTTATAGGCATTTGATCTTCTATTCCATTTTATTTTTTCAAATTCGGGGCTCTTTACAAATGCCTTTCTTGTACCTTAAACTGTCTAGAATTTTTTTTAAAGTACTCCGGAACGAGTTTTCACCACCCACGTAGGAAAGTGTGCTGTTAAAACGTCCTAAAGCTTTCTTTTTTTTATTGGCAGTTAAGAAGTGCATCATGTTGGCATATAGTCCACACTCATTGGCTGCCTACCAACGCCACAGTCCCACGCCCTAGATATCTAGGACAGGTATGACAATATACAACCTCGAAGGGAAACATTTGTTCTCTAAAGGGTTCTTTAGCTCCATTGTGTGTCTGTACAATCTTGTTGCAAATCATTTCCGTCCTATGACCTTATTACGCTGTTATGCCACTGTTCTACCTATATAACAGATGTGTTAATCTCAAAGGCTGTATTTAAAACCATAATAAGTTATATATCCTTTTTAGCGGATTGTATATCGCACATCGCTTCTTCAAAAGAACAATGTCATAACTCAAAAAACCTAATTTGTCAATAGGGGTATTTAGAAATTCCATGTGAGTTAAAAATTTGGTTCTTGGTAAGACGAAGGCATTCGCCATTCGCCTATATGTAATGGTGATATTGAAATTCCTATATCAAGGATCAGAAAAAAGCTTGAAACTTTTTCGATTTTAGTTTAGGTCTTTATTCCCATAAAACTTCAAGTTCGAAAATGATTCTTAAATTATTTTCTTACTAAAAAAAAAAATGTTGAAAATAAAATATCAGATGTGCCGTTCCTAAATTAAAAAGGTTCAACCAATACTACTAAAGCCAAAAATTCCAAATTTTGAGTTATTTCGTTGCTCTTTTGAAGGAGCGATATATACATCGCAACTGCCCTTATCTAGAGTGATTATATTTTTATTCTCCATTATTATTTTTTATAAAATCAATAAAGCACTCCTGGTTTGAGTTATTCCCTTGACATTTCTTTTTCACTGTTTGTTGAGCTGCATGGTTCATAGACTGTACATTCATTTACCATCTACTCAGTCACCTAGTAAAGACATGGTTTTCCCACTTACAGGTTGATTAAATGTGGTAAATGTAGTTTACACGAGTCACCATATGTGACATATCATAAGAGGAGTAAGAACCACTGCATTTCGCTGCGATAGTTTAGAGTTTAGAAATTCGGACCTTTCAGAAATGACTACACATTCCTCAGTCTATTGCCCCCTATGTAGTATATGATATCATAGACTTATTTCATATGGGGCGTTTGGAATCAAAAGTGGATTCCGAAAAGGAAAATCTCCGAAATTTCAAAAATTTTACTTTTTCACAGTTTTCACTCGTTTAGTCGAGTTATTGTATTCTCCGGAAACTTCATGTTCAGGACCAGACCAATACCATGAGAAATAAGGAGGTATAGTGCCGTTTTAATCAAAATTGCTTGGCTAAACAAATGTAAAATGTAATAAATTCAATTTTTGACATTTCTGAGTTATCCGTTTCTGTCTCAAAATCCTCATATATCTTGGATAGAAATATGACCGATATTCATATAAACTTTAATGGACTTATTTTATTTTAATGTGGAATTTTATCATAGTATGGAAACAAAATTTTAAATATTGAAGTAGAAGTCATGTAAAAGCAATTACATTAAGGTATATCTATGCCATAAAATCATAATTTATTGTTTCGGTATGGGAGTTTTTTTCAACTGTTGTCACTACTAAAAAATAATAATTAATGGGCTGATAATTCATAATTCAATATAGGTTTCTTATATTGTTTAACGATGCTTTAACGATATAATAATATGATGGGAAAGCGGAGTAGATCAGTGAGTAGAGTCCTGAATGCCATGCTGAAGGTTCCATGTTAAATTCCGACTCTGGCAGATAAATTATTTAATCTGTCAATAGCAACGGGTGGGCACTGTAGAAACTGCAGACCCTCCTTGGGCTCACCCAGCCTCTATATAGTTGGTACCCTTAATGGGGGGGGACCTAACTGTACGATATCAAAAAATAAGAATATACCAGAGATACGATATCAAAACATATTCATTTGAATCTAAATAGTAACATAAAGCATGACGTTTTATTTTATGGCTGCGGCTAATGCCCTGTCACACTATAAATAAGGCATTGACGTGTTCGTGACTCATACGGGGGTTGCTTTTGGAATACTGAATCAACCCCCGGATCGATACCAGCTGTTATTTTCTGTGATGAGTCGTCACTCGAAAAGGTTTTGTATTTATGTTATGTTTAGAAACCAGGAAATGCACTTGTACACGCATGTACCCAATGGATCAATTTCTTCTATTAACTATTTTTTATTTTAAAAATCTAAATTATAATCGCTGAAATTTATATCTTATTACTTATTTTTTTAAATTTATGAAAAAGAATTAGATGCATTTTAAGATTTATTTACAGCAAATAAATGTATATAAGAATTATTTTTAAAAGGTACATGGAAATTACTTAAAAAGAAAACTCCGAAAACAAAAAAGATATTGTATTAAGTTCAATCTCATCTGACAATAGTCCGACTTTTTTTTTCTTTAGGGCATAGTTAATTACTTTTTAAGACATACAAGACTTAATATATTTATTATTAAAAAATAAAGATATAAATTATAATCTTCTATGTTTTTTGTTGTATTAATTACTATTTTTAAATACACTTTATATCAAATTTTATAAGCTAAATTTGGATCTATTTATAACAGGTCAATAAAATTCATTAAAAACAAATACAAAAATAAAAAAGATATTCCATAATATTGTTCAATATTGTGTCAACGGTCCTATTGAGGCTTTGTTTTTCTTTAAGGAATTTAATCAGCAATATTTTTAAAAACATTTTTATAAATAGCAATCATAGTGTATTAAGGCACTAACTTTTTTTTTGTATTTGGTAAAATCTCAAATTATGAAAGGACTCTTTTTATTGGTCTATTACAAAAGGCCTTAATTATCAATATGAATTAAAATAATATCCATATATCTGGTATCTGTCACAAATTTTTTTTTTATTTTCAACCTCATTCGCATGTAACATCACCTCAACATAAGTTTTGTAAGGAATGTCATTTGACTATGACTTTGGTGTTCTTACTATTTAGTAATTTAGATCCTTTCAATTCTTTAATATAAAAGAAATGTATTCAAAAATAAATACAATTATGTATTCTTAAAGGGTTTAGTATATGATTTGTTGGTACCTTCAGCCACTGGTACAACAGTTTTATTTTTATTTTTACAGGTATATAGAGCAAATTATATTTTGATAATGACATGCCTTTTTACAATAAACCCTCCGTTAATGATTTAAACGGAAACAAACATTGGCCGTTTATGAGGTTGGTTGAAACAATAGGAGATTCCCACCACGGAACAGATATCATCAATTTTATTGTTCGAAATGAGAAGATAAAATTTCTTAGAACACCGATACTCTATGGATAATCAAAAAATATTGTCTTTCAAAAATTTTCTTCTGTTTATAAAAATCGTTTAAACCAAGCGATATATCCAAAGTGTTTTTGTATTACTTTGATGTTAATAAATTACTTACCAAGATTTTTATAATGGTGTGATTAAAAAAGAATAAAATTATGTTCTGATACTATCGAGTGTAGGACCGAAAATTCTGAATGATTTCACGACAAAGAAACAACTCCGATGTCAGAATTAAAACCTAACTGTGATTCAAAATTCTGATTTCCTTTGTATGCTTTAAGTACGAATCAGGTCAGACAAAACATAACTGAAACGGCGAATACTAAAACTTAAACAGGCCAGCGATTGTTTTTATATGACCTAGCTCATGAAGGTTTATGAAGGGACTCTAAAAGTAACTGAACCGTGTTTAGTAGCTCACATAAAACTTGAGGTGTATCGACCCACATGTAGATGCTTTGTGGTTAGCGTTGGACGTTTTAAAAATAAAAATTTAACACAGTATCTTTTTAATGTCTTCATTTCTAAAAAATAGCTTCAGGATCTCAACAAGTAAAAGGAACTGCTGTTTTATAAGCAGTTAACAATATTTATTCGTGTATATTAAATATATTTTACACTTATATTTAGAATATATGGAGCGGAGTGGCCCAGTGGTAGAGCACTGAGTTGCCATGCCGGAAATCCTGGTTCAAATCCCGCTGCGGATAGTTACCTTTATTTAGTCTGTTTGCAGCCGGAGATGGATCATATAAGATCTAGGACCCTCCTGGGGCTCACCCAGCCTCTATAAAATATTATGAAAATAGGGTACCCATAATTAGGGGGAAAATCCTGGCGGTTGAGCGCGACCTAGGACTAGTCACCTCCTTGCAGAACCGTTGTCCATGAAACAGTACAGTCTCAACCATGTACTGAACCCCCAGGGTCGTTCCCGGATCGTAGTGGTAAAGGTATTTAGACTATATTTATTTATATGTTTGTGCTTTCCTTCGGTTCTGGAGATTTAGTCAATACTCATTAAACGGTATTTTGGCAACGTATCGAGACTTTGTTGTTCTTAAATTCCTGCTGTAATAGTAAAGAAACAGGCTTTTGGTAAACTGTATTAAATCACACACTGGTCAAAATATAATATTGACACATGTATTATTTGAAGAGAATATAAGTACATAAATTTTACTTATATTATTGCAATCTATTAACGCTGTCTGTTCAATTTCGTTCAATTAATTTCTACACAAGAACTATTTCTATAGGTCACCAGAAGATCATTTAACAAGTATTGGCTGAATCTGAAGTGCTGAAGGGAAAAAATTAACAGTAAAAAAAAATGTCTACGCTTATATTTTTGTATTTAAATTATTATTAAGAACAAATTATTTTAGAAAGCAGGAAAAAAAGCATGTGCGAATTCTTTAATGTATGAACATGTCTATATAAAATTAAAATCGGACGTGACTCATTTATTTTCAAAAAATATTCAGCTATTTGAAATCACTCACGATTTGAATAGAAAGTTTTTTGAAACCTCAACCGATGTGTACTTGTTTAATTCAATCCTTCAACGTTCTTCGGTACTACTTTCTAATGGTTATTTAGTGAGATTCAAAGCGGTAAATATTTACCATTAACTTATAACTTCAAGATTTCTGTTTATTAAAGTGACAGCAG
Organism: Troilus luridus; assembly: GCA_964056705.1. NCBI lineage: Eukaryota > Metazoa > Arthropoda > Insecta > Hemiptera > Pentatomidae > Troilus > Troilus luridus. The sequence goes on from OZ057412.1 coordinate 107,629,175, forward strand.
TTAGGTTTTTGTCGCAAAAAAAACAAATTTGAAAGCTTAAAAGTGAGGAAAAAACTATTTGATCTCGAACGGCTTAACTGTTTTTCTAATCAATTTAAAATTATTTAATTGTTTATTGTTTTAAATTAATTAATTATAAGATAATGTTCAAATAAATAGAAAATAAGATTTCTCACACTGTTCACACATGATAATTCATGGGTTATTTAGTAGAAATACTTTTATTAAAAACAAATAAAGGATTTATATGTTTTTGTATTTTTTACACTAATACTTTTTTTTTTATTGCAGGTAAGTGTTCTGATGTGGATAATCGATTGATGTGTGAGTACTTTATCCATCTTTGTTTCCCAAGGTGTACCTTATTTAAGCAAGAAAAAACATGTATTTCCTTTTATACATCTTTGATTATCAAATATGCGGTATATAGTGGATTATTTGCCATAATAATTTACTTTTAAATTTTTTATTTTTCATATTAGTAAGCGAGCTTACTATATATCAGTTATTTTCATAATGGTTTTAAAACCATCTTCAGTGGTAACTATTTTTAAAGTTACATGTTGATACGATCCGATCTGTTTGTACATCCTTCGAGTAATTGCTAAAAATTTGAATCAGACATTAAAACTGAATAATGCTCGTATATTGCTTTTGTAAAGTGTTATATATTAATGTATTATCGAGAAACACTCCCAATCACCCACTCATAATATTTTCTAGTTCTCCTATTGCATGTTAAATGATAAACATTTAACTCTCAGAGAACTGGCAATTTTCCATCAACGTTTTTAAAATTAGGTTTTCATTCTCTATTTATATAAAATATATTCATGAAATTCCATATTGAATATAATTTTTGTCTTCTTTTCTTGTTGTTTATTCCTTTGAGGCTACATTATGCTGCTATGGCTAATCGGACGACGTTTTAAATAGGGGCCTTTAAAATGTCCCTGACACCGCACCGGTTCTAGATCTTCATATTATGCCTCCTTCAAAGGACGGTATGCAACAAAATCTAGCGAATTTGTTCAGAATAACAATTATTCGTGATAACAATAATTGTTACATAATTATTTGTGATAAAAATATTAATGTATTCTGAACAAAATTATATTTTTATTATGTTTTTTTTTATTCCAAACCCTGATAATGCCTTAAAAATTAGGCTGAAATGTTGGCCATTTTCAACATTGCCCAAGATACATCATTTCAAGCACTCCCTCATCAACCTGTAAAACGTTATGTTCGGTATTTCCATCACTTATGTGACGTTCTATCACTCGCTTACTCATATCTACTTAATGATTTTTGCAACTTCAGGTCCCTTACGATGATGTCTTGCAAATCATCACTCTTAACTATCAAACTTTTTACGATTATACTTTTGTATCTATTAGTGATCTGGTGTCACTTTCCTAATCAGATTACATAAGGATTTATTAGTACCTTATATACTGCTATTTATCATGTATCCTTCCACATCCATTATGAAATAACTTCATTTAACCATTTCCTTTGATTCGTAGATGGAACAGAAAAAATAAGGGATTCTGCATTGTTAATATCTATTCCTTTTAACTCCGGCTTGATGAATTAATTTTCCTTCATATTTTCCCCGCACTCGGTTGCCTCATATTGTTAGTTGCATATACAGATCTGATAAAAGATCACGCTAACTCTTTCGTGCTTCCACCGAGGCCAGTTTTATTTCATTACGTGTGTGTCCCTACTCCCATCACCGACTTGCCCCCTGGCCATCGATGCTATGGGTGGATTCGATCCGGGTGATTACTTCCTATTGAAGTCGATAGCTTCAATGGACATTAATCTTATTGTTCCAGTTGTTTGTTGTCATCAATAGTCGATTGTGTTTGCCAATTGTCCGCTGAAATCGAAGGAAATGAATATGTTTCTTGGATAATGGATTCGGTAATCGTGCAAAAGGAATTATTTGAGTATCGATACATCTAGCTACATTGTTATTGATATATTTCAGCTTAAATCATCTAACATATAAACTTCTAGGATTAAAAATATATTTGCAGATTTGGTCATAAATCATATGAAAACAAAATAACCTTAATTTGTTGATAATATATAACTTCATTTTCCAAATGGTTAAAATTAAATGGTATTAATTTTCTAATCGGTATATATATTCTCTTAATTCTATAAATTTCTAGTAAAGTTTATTTTAATGTATTTGCGTCTAGATCAAATGATCTCTTAGGTATTTTATTTATAAATTTTCAAAGCATTTACAATTCAATTCTTTAGGGAATTATGCTGTGTATAATTAGATATTATCAGACTAACTTTTACTTTTCTGACCTATTTTCTTATTTTTCGATAATTTAAATATCATTTTAATATTTTAGCCACAACACTTCTTTTTGTAAATACAATATTTATATTCTTACGGGTTTCGTTCCAGAATAAACTTGTTTTATTTCTGTTCTATTTTATTTTATTATCTCTCTGTTATAAATAAATACTTACACAGATTAAAACAGATCAAGAAATGTGAACGAAATGATATAAACCACATTAGATTAGGATGACATATTCTTATCCAAACGAAGGCTATTTATTTGAATTTCTTTACTTTAATATATTCAAAAAAAATTCATTCGTGACCAATTTTAATGTTTTACAAGTTCTTGTTAAAGTTGTATTCTTTTCTGATTCCGACAACAGTTGTAGTATAGCTAATGTTGGTGATAATTTATAAAACTTACAAAACTTTATTTTTATTTATCTTGTTACATCTTCTTGATGCGATCAGTAAGTGTCAAGGTTGAACTAAGTAACTGTGGGAGAGAAATACATAGCGTTTTGCGGTTTTTCCAAAACCTGCCAAGAATCCAACATTTTCATGATGTACAGCCTATCTCATAAAAAATCAACAAGGAGTATATTTCACCAATATATTATAATATTTATACATTTTCACAGATCATTTAAAATGAAAGTGAGGTTATAGTCATAACTTTTAATAACATGTTTTTAATAGGATCGTTTAAGTTCATGATTCAATAAATTCTTTTATGAACCGGGGAAGACCCGGGTTCGAGTCCCGGCCCTGGACATATCTTTTCTTTTCAAATAAATATATTTCTGATATTCTGATTTCCCCTCTTTCTTTTTCGGAAATAAGAGGTATTAAAAATTCTTATTTGCAACTGAGATATTGAAACAAACTATTTGTTTTGTTCACCTTGCTAATTTTTTTTTTATGTTAAAAGGATTAAAGCAGAATAATTGTAAATTATAATTACAATTTCAAGATTAATCTGCTTTAAGCATAATATTCTATGTTTATAACTTACTTATTAATGTTTTTATTAATATAAATTATTGTATCAAAACCTTCTTGCTGTGCTAAAAGTATTAATTTTGTTTCATATTGTATTTATTTTTATTTTTGTTAAATTTTACTATTTTTTTCTTAATTTTATTTTATAATTTAATATTACAAATTTAATATGTAAATTATCAATTACTCTAACACGTAAATTATCAATTTAGTCAAACAGTAAAGTATTAATCTCTTATATTGTTAACTAATACATAAATGTAATTCTATAAACTGATCTGTAACTATAAAAATCGTATGTAATGGCATGTAATATGCTTATTCAAGCATGGAGCATGTCCTAATATTAATAAACGGTCCCTCCATGGGGTTGCCATAGGGGGAAAAGAAAAAAAAACACGTTAATCTGCTTATATTTCGAATCTGAAATTTTCAAAAAGCAGTATTCAAACGAATCAATTCGTTTTAGAAAACACTGCCCCCCTCCTCCAAAAAAAGTAATTTTTATATTAAAAGGATTAAAGCAGAATAATTATATATTATACTTACAATTACAAGGTCAATCTGCTTTAATCATAATATTCTATGTTTATAACTTATTCATTAATGTTTTCAGTTATATAAATTATTGGATAAAAACTTCCTTGCTGTGCTTAAGATATTAATTTTATTTCATATTTTATTTATTTTTATTTTTGTTAAATTTTACTATTTTTTTTCTTAATTTTATTTTATAGTTTATGACTACAAATTTAACATGTAAACTATACTATACTATTGTTTTTTATGTATGTCCAATAATGCCTCTTTAACGGTTAAAGCCCTGCTTTAATTCTATTTTATTATTTTTATCATTTACAGTTTTATGAAACAACTGAAAGACAGCCTCCCGAAACATTCCAGATGTTAATTTGAAAAATAATTAAACGGTCTATATAGTATATAAAAGGAAAGGGATACCTTAGTTTGTACTGTACTAGGTCGAAGGATTCGAGTTCGATTGTGGCAGATAATTATTTAATCTGTTAACGGCCAAGGGTAGACCCTGAAGGATCTCTAAAGACCTGGAGTTGACCGAGTCTGTAAAATGGATACCCTTAACTGGGAGAAAAACCTGGTGGTTGAGCGTGATCTTGGATCATAACACCTCTGCACAACCATTGTCATAGAAATAGTACAAGCTCTGCCATCTACTGTAACCATGCCCCTTTAGGGGTTGTTGTGGAACAAATATTTTTAAATAATAGAACTATATAAAATAGAATTTTGTAAAATTTTGATAAGCTAAGGTGATAATTTATTAGTAAGAGTTACCTCCCCCATTTGGTGCATATCGGGTTTTTAAAACGAATAAACAACCAAAAAACGTTCTTAGTTTTTGTAAAAATTGCTTTAAGAAATAACACGTAGATCCGTGTGTCTCATTAAAGTCAATTAACGAATACTTAACTTATTATTGATTAATTACTAAACTTTACTTGGTTTGAAGTTTGAAAATTCTAGCCCTTGTTTCTACCTGTCTTTCCTCAGTACGTTTTTGTAATAACAGCCGTCAGCGAGCCTAAAACTATAATTGAATAAACCCAAGTATTAAAACCCCTGGATTAGAAGGATCAACCTAATATGGCTTCTTTCCGACTCCCGATGCGGAATTACGTGAATTCCGACTTTCTCTAAATTTATTTATTATTACACAAAATCCACAGCGGAGGTGATTTTTGCCATTTCACTGTAATTTTGATATTTATTACAACTACTGGAACAGTTATTGATTGAAATTATTGCTTATTGAAATAAAATTCAAAGGCTTTTACCGAATACAATATAAAATTATTTGATTTCGTGCAAATATAAACATTTTCACAGATTTTGAGATTGTCATTGTTTGATAACCAATTGTTTTACCTGATTAGTATTATCCATTGTAAAAACATTGATAAGATAAAAGATTAGACAGAAAATTTCTCTTTGGAAAATCATTAGAAAGATTATTATAGGAAGATTAAAAGACAATACTTGTGAGTCATAGAGAACGGGGCTAATTACCAAATTATTCTTTTCAGGGTATCTGTTCCGCAGGTTGTCGCTTCGAATTGAGTTTCAAGTTTTAACTGTTTATTCCTTTCATTTTAAATATTTTCCAAAAATTCAAGTTATCGTCTGGTTTGGTATGAAGAAGAGAATATAATTATGGGTAATGAGGAGGTTTTGGTAATCATTTCATTAATAAATTAAAATTTCAACTAGTGTAAATGATATATGTTTGTTGAAACGTTCATTTCTACATTAAATAATTACTAATTATCTATAATTACACCCTCTTTCTCATACTAAAGCTCATGATGAATTCTATTTTGGGAAAATAATAATATGTAAACGAATGAAAAGTTAAAACTTGTGATGAGGCAACTCGGACCGACAACCTGCGGAATAATTACCCTTTTCAGAAATACATCTAGAACTGGCTTGACTAATATTATATTTTTAACCTATTGGAATTGCGAATATATAACGAATGAAAAAATAAACGAACAAGATCTAAATTGGATTTCCTGTATTTTCATAACTAAATCGTAATATTTTGTATTATAATTGCTTTGCTAGTTAAATATGGAGAAACGTGACATGGCCATGAAGAGAAAAGAAAACTGAACACGTTTTATTTTCAACAATATATACCGAAGACGTGTCTGAGATTTTATTAGATAGTTAGGTATTACTTTCATTATTGTTAGATAATATATATTATTCTGGTAGTTAGGTACAATTTTTTTATAATGGTTCCAATTGGGCCCAAACTTCAATGAAATATTACAGTTAATTTTATTTTTATTTATTCGATCGATAATCTCTTTGTAAATGAGATTATCGACATCAAGCAGTTGAGAAAAATATATTCTAATTATTATATTATTGTTTTTCCTGAATGTATTGTAAGATTTAAGAAAATTATTCCCTTCATGTGATTAAATATAAAAGTAAAATGAGAAGCAATACTTTTGCCGTCGTGAATAGTTAAAGAATCGTTAGTTTGTAGCTAAGAAATAGAAAAACAAGGTTTTCTGTTTTCCATGTTTGAAAAAAATACCTAAATCTGTATTCCTAACAGATTTTCTATCAATGAAATGTGTTTTTTTTATTTTTGCTATGACAATAATATTTATAAAGTATATATCTAATAAAAATACATTCCAATATATTTCATTCCAATAATAAAAAAAATAAGAAAACGTCCATTAGGGCTCATTTCAATGGGCTTCTGTTCAATTGGCTTTACTCTTAGTATTATAATTAATATATTTTTCATTATAATAATAATAGCTTTTCGAAGCAGCTAGCTTTTAATAATAATAATTTAGCTTCTCTAGCTTTCAATAATAATAGCTTTTGGAAAGATTCACCGATTTAAAAAAGAAGATAACCGAAAGGAAAGCAAACAATTACTGTCCTCTAATGACATTAATTACCTTGAAGAAGAATAAAACAAAAATGACATTATTTAAATAATATAGTTAAAATAAATAGACACATAAAAAAAAAAGATTTGTTTCTATATTCCAGTCGCTAACGAGATCAATGCTGATCGAGGAGATGTTATTAATTTATTCCTCTAAAAATGTAATAAATGATATATAAACAATATATAATATATAAATATTAGAAACATCAACAAGAATTCGAATCTAACGATAATGAACTATTCGCGGCTACAATGGATTGACACCTGTCCTTGATGAATTTAAAGCTTGTGATTTGAATTTTAAATGCCATTCAAAAGTCACCGAGCACTATGTAAATTTAATTTGTAATTGAATCTGAGACAACGTGTTACACGGATCGATCGTTACAGTTTATTGAAACTCTTATTTCAACAGTTTGACATCTCCTGCAGCTTAATAAAAATTACTGCAAAAAAAAAAAGAAAAAAATTTGAATATCACTTCTATTCTTTGTAAATCACTTCTACATATTTGATTAGGAAAAGTATTTCTCTTCAGAAGATGATGATTATTTAACATAATTTATCATGATTATAAAAATAGTCCAATTATTATTATTATTATTTTAATTATTAGATTTACGCTCACGAATACTCCTAAATGATTTATTTTCGAAAGTTGTATAAGTCTATTTAGATCTAAAAGGACATGTTTATTATTTTAAATATTTTAAATGATTATTATTTCATAATAAAATGTAAACTGTTTTGTATATCGTTAATTAACACACAGGCCTGTTGATTGACCCCGATTAAAATAATTTTTAAAAAATTGTTTTTTTGTAACCATTACTCTTTATCTAACCCAATCCCAACCGAAAATAACCACGCCATCGGTACATATTGTTGAAAATAAAACGTGTTCATTTGCTCTTTTGTTTCATGGCCATGCCACGTTTCTCGATATTTATTTAGGACAACAGCAATACTATTGATCATTCGGATTATTTAGTTTGCAAAATACAGATATGATTTGAATTGTTAATATTGTTACGGGCTACTGGGTGTAAAATGGACTAAACTATTACTTAATTCAAGAATTTAATATTTATTAACAAATTAACAAGAATACAATGAGATTATTTAAAACAGTTAAATTATTAAACTAATATCAATATACAATAATAATATTCTACTAAATGTTATCTAATTTCTAAGATAATATACAAATAATATAAGATATTGTTTATACTAAGTAACTAAACTATTTATATAAATTTGTACAAATACAATAATATTACACTATAGTTTACAATTACAAATTAACACTTACAGTTCGCTAACTAAAGTCCACCGACCGTAAGACTCTTCAAATATGACAAACTGCCACACAGTTTATTACACTTATTACACGGTCACTAATTGTCACTGTTGCTCACTAAGCACTTATTACAGACTGATACTAATACTAACTAACTCACACACACTGCCACTAGTTAACGACTGCTACTCACTGGCTTATTACAGACTCGTCTTATTACTACTCTTCTTATTACTGACTGCCGCGGCCGAAAACGCTGTCCTTTTTATCTAGGCAAGGTAGGTCGTGGTGGGGCATTACTCGGAACACGGACGAGGACCACCTAGACCGATCTAGAAGGTTCTACGCCATTCTATAATCCCTTCCGCTTAATCCCATTGTTTGCCTAATCCGCTCTAGGCAGATCAGAAGCCGGTCCTACTTCCCGCTCTGACCGTAACACTGCCCCCTCCTTAAAAGTGCTCTGCCCCAGAGCATAGTCCGGAGAAATCGGGCGGTCATGAGCTTCCCTCGATGGAGACGCATTTCCTTTCCAGGGGTTGAACGTGCACACCAATATGGCGACTCCAGAGTTGGCGAATATCTGTTCAAGCATGTTCCTGACAACCTTCCACTCCAGGCCGTCATATCCACAGCCCAACTTAGGGATCGCGAGCTTGGTGACACGCAGTCTCAGAAGCTTACTCCGCAGGTCGTCGAGGCTTCGCCGCAGTGCGTCATATGTGGGCTTCTGATCAGTAGCACACTTGGTAACTAAGTAGAACAGGTGTCGTCCTTCGTGCGTATGGTGGAGTGCTTTCCCGACGCGTGGTCCTTGGCGTTCCAGTTCCTCAGTTCCAGCAAACTTCTTCCTGAAGACCGTTGCAATCCCTCGGGAAGTCCTCAGATCTTCGGCTACACAATGGGCCAGAGAATAGTCCGCGGGTAACGAGAAGATATCTCTGTATACTGCCTGAGTTACTCCACGGAAACCTTGTACCTTAGGTTGTGCAACTGATACCTTACTGGTCTCCACGTTGTTGAGGTTCCTGACTTGCTGGTCTTCTGTCGGGCCATGGTCTCCTTTGTAAGGGGCCAGTCTGTTAAAATGGACTACCCTGGGTTTTCCTTTTGGCTGCTTCCTGATCCTATAGATGACGTCATTTATCCTATCGATGATCTCAAACGGGCCATCCCAGGAGTTCTGAAGTTTAGGTGAGTAGCCTCGCCTCCTTCGAGGGTCATGTAGCCAGACCAAATCTCCAGGTTGGAAGCCACCTTTCTCTGCCCTGATGTCGTAACGCTCCTTCATTCTGTCACTGGCTCCCTGGATGTTTGCACGAACCTTCTCGTGGATATTATCCATCCGCTTCCGTAGATTCGTGACGTATTCCTCTCCGTTAACTTTCTCGTCGGGCTTGAACCCGAATTTCAGATCACATGGCAAACGAAGTTCTCGGCCGAACACCACATTTGCGGGGGTCTGCCCCGTTGCTTCATGGACTGAACTGCGGTAGGCTAACAGGAACAAGTGAAGATACTGGTCCAAGTCTCGCTGATGGTCGGAAACCACTTTAGACAAATATCGACCCATTGTCCTGTTCATGCGCTCCACCATGCCATCCGATTGAGGGTGAAGAGGTGTCGTCCTGGTCTTCCGTATTCCCAGTGCTTCACACATTTCGGAGAAGACTGCAGACTCAAAGTTTCTTCCCTGGTCAGCGTGAAGTTCCATGGGTACTCCAAACCGGCTGACGAGCTGCTTCACAAGTACGTCTGCAACCGTGACTGCCTCTTGATTCGGAAGGGCATACGCTTCCACCCACTTAGAAAAATAGTCCATGGCCACGAGAATATATCGGTTACCTTCGTCTGTCACAGGGAAAGGGCCAGCGATGTCGATCGCTATCCTCTCGAACGGTGCTCCCACGTTGTACTTCTTCATAGGGGCCCTCATTCTTCTTGTTGGTCCGTTAGAAGCCGCACAAGTCGCACAACGCCTGCACCAGTCCAACACATCGTCCTTAAGGTTTGCCCAGTAAAAGCGTTCACGAACTTTTTCCAATGTACGGTGAACTCCAAGATGGCCGCCAGTTACACCGTCATGTAGCTCTCTAAGAACTTCGGGCACTTTCTTCCTTGGAACGATGAGCTGTAGCCTACGCTGATCTCCTTCCGCGTTCTCCAATGCCCGTTTCAGCAGCCCGTTGTCCACTAAAATGGAGTTCCATTGGGCCCAGTACGTTTTTACATTCTTCGACATTGGAGCAACATCCTGCCAGGTTGGTCTTCCTTGCCCCGATATTTTCCATTCCTTTATTTGTTTTAAATCCGGGTCCTCGTCCTGTTCCTTTGAAACCTCTGCATCTTGCCAACTGTCCATGACAACTGTAGTCCTCAACACCACTGCCTGCTTCTCTTCTTGTCGAGAACAATGCTTGCAGCCTTCATCACAAGGTCTTCTTGACAGTGCATCCGCATTCCTGTGGCTCGTTCCAGAACGATGAGCAGATTCAAAGTCATACTCTTGAAGGCGCTCGATCCACCTCGCCACTTGTCCCTCTGGTGACTTGAATCGCAGCAGCCACATTAGAGCCGCGTGGTCCGTTCTCAGCAGGAACCTTCTTCCGTATAGATATTTATGGAAGTGCTCTATGGATTTTACTACTGCCAAAAGCTCTTTCCTTGTGACACAGTAGTTGCGTTCCGGAGCTGAGAGTGCTTTGCTGAAATACCCAATCACCCTTTCTTCTCCGTCTTGGAGCTGAGAGAGGACACTTCCGATGGCGATGTTGCTGGCATCTGTGTCAAGTATGAACTTGCCCTCGGGACGTGGATAGCTCAGAATAGGAGCACTACTCAATTTTCTCTTCAGCTCCTCGAAGGATGCCTGGCACTCGTGGTCCCAATGGAAAGTCCTCTTCTCCTCGGTAAGCCTGGTAAGAGGTTTTGCGATGTCAGCAAATCCTTTCACGTACCTCCGGTAATAAGTGCAGAGCCCGAGAAAACTTCTCACCTGGTGCTTATCTCGAGGTACTGGCCAGTTGGTGATCGCTGCTATCTTCTCTGGATCAACAGCAACTCCGTTGTCTGACACAATATGCCCCAGGTAGTTGACTTGCCTTCGGAAGAGATTACACTTCTTCGGGTTCAACTTTAGGTTCGCTGCACGCAGTCGTTCGAAGACCTTCTCCAGATTCTTCAGATGGTGAGCGAAGGACTTCCCCAGCACAATGATGTCGTCTAGGTACACCAGGCATACTTCCCAAGAGAGACCTCTTAACACGTTTTCCATCAACCTCTCGAATGTGGCAGGAGCATTGCAAAGCCCGAACGGCATTACTGTAAACTGCCAGAGCCCAGTGCCAATTGAAAACGCCGTCTTCTCTTTATCTTCAGGTGCCAATCCAACCTGCCAATATCCACTGCGGAGATCCAAGGTAGAGAAGAGTTTACACCCCTCTAGCGTGTCCAGCGTATCGTCAATCCTGGGAAGGGGATAGCTGTCCTTCTTGGTGACATTGTTCAGAAGACGGTAGTCTACGCAGAACCTCGTTGTGCCGTCTTTCTTCTTCACCAATACAACAGGAGACATCCAGGGGCTACTCGAAGGCTCAATGACACCGTCAGCCGCCATCTCCTTAATAATCTCCTCGGCGTCCTCCCGTTTGGCTAACGGCAGCCTCCGCGGGACCTGTCGGATGGGCTTCGCATCCCCAGTGTCAATCTTGTGCTGGACGATATCCGTTCTGCCCCGTGGTCCTGGTCCGATCTCGAAGACGTCATGCCATCGGATGATCATATTCTTCACTTCCTCGCTCTGTTCGGGCGAAAGGTCGCGACATGATTCGTCCAAAAATCCTTTAAGTTTCTCTGGGAGTCCTCGAAGCTCGGTGGGATGACGTTGCAGCTGACGAACCACTGAGGTAGCGGTGGTACACTCCCCGACTGGTGTTCCTTTCTTCAGCGTTACCGGGAAGCTGTTCAGGTTCATTAGCCGAATTGGAGTGGTAGGTCCGATCTTGATGAGAGACCTAGCAACCAGTACGCCGCGTCCAACCTCTTGTTCTTCGTGCCTTCCAGGTTCGAGTAGTGCACATTGACCCGCGGGTAGATGCCCTTCGACCGTCCCATGCGTCACGATTTGGCTCCGTGCAGGTAAAGCGGTGTCTTCTGGTAGCAGCACTCGAGCGCAGAAGTCCTTTTCCTGCCGAAGTATGACTTCCTCGTCTCCTAGCGTCATCACACCTCTCGACATATCCAGCTTGATCCCGTATGTGATCATAAAGTCCATACCCAGTATGACGTCCTCATCTATATCTGCCACGAGAGCGAGGTGCTTCAGATGTTGGCCCCCGATGTGGAAGGTGGCATCTGTCTCCCCGTAGACCTTGGCTGGCTGTCCCGTTGCAGTCTGTAATGCCCAAGTGGTCGGTATGATCTTCTCAGCTGGAAGTGTCTTCGAGTTCAAGATTGTCATGGTTGCGCCGGTATCTATTAGCAGACTTCGCAGCTGCCCGTTCACCATCCCATCAACGTAGAAACTGTTCGTTCTGCTTCCTATTGACGCAACTCTGACGGTCTTCCTGGGGCCTTTGACGTTACGGGTTGACAGTTGCCCCTTCCCATCAACCCTACTTAGTTTTCCTGTGGCTTTTCTTGCTTCTTCGATGGACACTTGCTTCTAGGGTGTCCAAGTTGGCCGCAGCTCCAACAGCGTATCTCCTTCTTACGGGTCCTGAGAGCCTCCAAAATTTTAGTTACTATGTCTTCGATGCTAGGGACCACATTAGGCTCCGCTTCTGCTGCTCTAACTTGCGCATGGCCCCGTACAGACTGCCTAACAGCCTCGAACTCCATAGCCTGGGATAATGCGTCTCCCAAAGTTTTCGGCCTGGCGAGCTTCACTGCTTGCTGTGTCTCTGGGTCCCGAAGTCCATCCAGGAATTTGTCGACAGCCAAGCTTTCGTAGACATCGTCGGTGACCGATGGGTAGGCGTTCCTCACCAGCCGGGCAATATCCGCTTCAAATTCCTGCAAAGTCTCGTTGGTCTTCTGGACCCTGCTTCTCAGCTGTGAGCGATACAGCTGGTCCATGTGGCGGTGGCCAAAACGCATCTCCAGTCTTCTTATCAGCTCCCCGTAGTTGGACCGCTCCGACATGGGTATCCCCTGCAGAACTCCCAAGGCGTCTCCACGCAAGGCCAGGCACAACGCTGAAGCTTGGGTCTCCTGTGACCACCCGTGGATCGAAGCCGCTGTCTCGAAGAGAGTCATGTAGTCCTCCCACGGCGTCTTTCCGTCGAATACTGGAATGGTGTTGTGAGCTGGTGGCGTCCCATTATTGGCGGGCAGAATAGTTTTATGAAGACTGACCTCGGGGAAACGGTCGGTGTTGTTCGTCGGTGGGTTGCTCATAAGTCCCTCTATAGCTTCCACTCTTTGCCTAAGTTTGCTTTCAATTGAATTTAATTTTTCTCCTAACCTAGATTCTACATCAGCTACTTTATTATCCACATTTTCCATTAACTTAGATTCTAATGTGCCTAACTTAGACTCTAATGTATCCATTAAATCATTTTTAACAGTGCTTAACTCATTACCTAGCTCATTTTTAACAGTGCTTAACTCATTACCTAGCTTATTTTCTACATTGCCTAATTCACTTTTAACACTGCTTAATTCATTTTTAAAAGTTGCAGACAACTTGCTCAAATCAGTTTCAAACAGAACGTCATCTGGATTTTCCCCTAACTCTACAAAAAATTGACGCAAGCGATGTTGCAGTACACTTTTATTTCCGGAAGAATCCAGATCACGTTCTTCTAATTCCCGTTTTAAATCCGCAACTTTTAAATCCATCAATTTAAGACTTTGAGAAGCCATTTTTCAAACAGTAGCCCAATTATTACAAAATGCAAGACAAAATAACAACAATTACACAAAATCCCACTTCTGACACCAATTTGTTACGGGCTACTGGGTGTAAAATGGACTAAACTATTACTTAATTCAAGAATTTAATATTTATTAACAAATTAACAAGAATACAATGAGATTATTTAAAACAGTTAAATTATTAAACTAATATCAATATACAATAATAATATTCTACTAAATGTTATCTAATTTCTAAGATAATATACAAATAATATAAGATATTGTTTATACTAAGTAACTAAACTATTTATATAAATTTGTACAAATACAATAATATTACACTATAGTTTACAATTACAAATTAACACTTACAGTTCGCTAACTAAAGTCCACCGACCGTAAGACTCTTCAAATATGACAAACTGCCACACAGTTTATTACACTTATTACACGGTCACTAATTGTCACTGTTGCTCACTAAGCACTTATTACAGACTGATACTAATACTAACTAACTCACACACACTGCCACTAGTTAACGACTGCTACTCACTGGCTTATTACAGACTCGTCTTATTACTACTCTTCTTATTACTGACTGCCGCGGCCGAAAACGCTGTCCTTTTTATCTAGGCAAGGTAGGTCGTGGTGGGGCATTACTCGGAACACGGACGAGGACCACCTAGACCGATCTAGAAGGTTCTACGCCATTCTATAATCCCTTCCGCTTAATCCCATTGTTTGCCTAATCCGCTCTAGGCAGATCAGAAGCCGGTCCTACTTCCCGCTCTGACCGTAACAATATGATTTTATATCTAGAATAGATCGGTTTTTTAAATTTTATTTATTCGTTGTACATTGTTCATATTTATCTAAAATAACAATAATGCTTCTAACACATCCAGACTATATAGTTTTAAAAATGCAGATAAAATCAGATTATAGAAAAAATATTTAAATATATACCTAATTAATATATATATTTAAATTAATACCGGGATTCGAACCCGGGTCTCCCATGTTTCCGTCGTGGTGCTCTACCACCTGACCTAACCTGGTTCGTACCTCGGTCCTTTCTCCTCACTGATCCCATTGAAAAAATACAGATTTCATTTAATTTTAGAGATTCGTTTTAGTTTGAAGATTCTTTTGACTTTGAAGAGGAATTATTTGATTAATCAAACTTTAATTTTTAAGATAAGTGAATCCTAATCAAGATTTGTTAAAACTAATTTTATATAACGAATAAATCAGTTTTTTATTTATTCATTATTCTTAAATATATCCTTGTCTGCTTGTATGTGTTTCTATTTTCTGTAAGCCTAGATAAACAAAAACAATCGGTAGCCGCCATGCTGGTTTTAGGCATTATCAGATAACTGGGCAGCCATACTAGGCGATACAGTATCAATTAGTAATAGATCTGATTCACGCAATGCAACCGGCATGTATTTCAGTGTTTTCTTTTATTCGTGTAATACTTTTTGGAAATATGGAAAGAAAACAACAGATTTCGCTGAGCTTGCAACAGTATATATTAACAAAAATATTCACTTTTTTTTCTTAATCAATAATTGTCTCTCTTTTGTCTACAGTTATTATTTCAAAATAAATAACAGGAGTATTATTTAATAAATTAATGAGTTTTAATGACTTTTAATGACATCGTTAGGGCATATTTCAAGGATCTGGAGTATACCCAATTAGAGAAATAATTAAGGAGTCTCCTGAAAATCCCACAAAGTTAAAGGATGAAGTTTTTCTTCTTTTTCTTTTTTAATGAATCAAAAGGCTTAATCCTTCATGGCTGTTCCATTAGTTTTATTTAACTTTCCCTCGTTATTATAGATATAACTTTTTTTTCTCCCAGAAATGGGGTCATCTACGTGATATAGTTAGTACTGAGATCTGATTTTTTGTTGCACATCAATTACTTTTTAAAATTATCATTACTATCCCTTGAGAGGTCATAGATATTTTCATTTTTGTTATTTCAGGCCATAAACTTTTTTTTTTTTTCTGTAATGTAGTTTTCTCGTAATTATTTTTGTTTTTTTGCCAGAAGTAAATTTAGTATACTAGATATCTCAGGTAGTTTCGATAGCATTCTCTTTTTTAGTACTTTATCCTTGTTGTCCTTAATGTTTTAATTTATTTTCTGGTCTATAGTTTATTATATTTAAATTTCAGTATTTAATTATTTATTTATATTAGCATCAATATTTATAACATTCAAGAACTCAATGATCTCAGGAATTTTTATCATTTTTAGTTGAAATGAGGAACTTTAATGGAAATCTATTACCTGAATCATTAGTACATTGAATTTACTATTCCGAATTTCAAAACCTAAATCTAGGCCAAATATATGTTATGTTTAATTGTTAATTTCAATATTAAATACAAAGTATTTTTATTAGAGGTATAACTATTATTTACTATGTAGCGGTTTTACAGAAGTTTTAACTAAATGCCTCGTATGATTCCTGGAAGTTTTGGCCTCTCCGCACGATAGTCTGCATGGAGTAACAATTTAAAATGTTATATATATCAAAGAAATCAATAAATAAATATAATAAATATATAAATAAATATAAACCATTAATAATGAATACAATCCAAAAGTAAACTAATAAACTGTTTTATATCTATTTATTTAATTACAAAATAAATTAAATCAAAATTTAGGTTGAAATAGGTCGAATAAAACAATTTTCAAACATTTTTAATAAAACAAAATGAAACACATGACATCGTCGTATTATACTAGACTACGTCCACAACAGCGGAAGAAAAAGAATAAAAAAAATGTAACTAGTAAGTTTCTGATAGGTTTACTAATTGTGAAAAAACTAATAAATAATTTTAATTGTTATTAATATTTTTTTTACTATTAATTATTACTAATTTTTAATCACATTGTTTTGCTCACGCCAACTGGACTTTCCTTTTACAACTTGTCTGTTACATAATTAAAGGATCATTTATAATTAAGAATTATGCTAAATTAATTAATTAATAATTATGTTATGTCCATTTTGTACTATGCACGATAATATCATGCTTTGAATGAATTCCCGTGGAATCCAAATGAATACCTCTGTGAAACTGATACTTTTCTATATGCGTGTAACTAATGGAGCTGTGAATAATTAGTAATGCATTAATTAGTTATGCGTGTAATGGTGAGAAGTTTATCATATGTCATTTTTTAATTTTGATGTCGATATGTCGATTTCGCCATATTTTTTTATTGAAATTTATTGAAATTTACAATTATACAATAACACTACAAATAAATATATTAAAAATTCAACTGCAAAGATCACGAGGCCTTCTTATTTTCTTGTTTAAACAATTATCAGGTTCCTTTTAAAAATTTACAGTAATTTGGTGATTAATTTACAGTCATTGTTCAATTAAATTTAGATTAGATACTTTTAACCAGTAAATAATATGTAATTTAATATATTTCATAATTTAACATTACTCATAAGTACCTACGGAAATCCTACTCAGAATGAAATAAAATAAATAGAAATGAATTCATAGAATAGATATTTTGTTCATCGTATCAGTTATACGATTTAGATTGATTAATCGTTAGATCGTGTATTTTAGTTTTTCAAACTATAATTTTATTTATTTATTTATTAATTCTTATTATTCTTTATTATTTTAATTTTGAAGGGAAAAGATTTGTCCAGGCCGGGGTTTGAACCTAGCATGGCGCTCTAACCAACTGACATAAACTGGCTCGTAACACCGGTTAGCTCCAACAAAAATATTTAAAAATTATAATTTTTTTGTTGCAATATATTTGAAACTCCCCAGTTGATTCTACAAGTTGTCATATGCTTGTCCCAAAGATTAAGCCATGTATGCCTTGTTTGTTCATTTAACGTCACTTTATGCTGCTATGGCTAATCGGACGATGCTACAGTGGGAGCTCTAAATTTTGCCTATCCAGGTTTTATTAGGATAGGGATTTTTAACGAGTACCTGACATCGTACAGGCTCGGGACCCCCGTTTAACGTCCCTTCCGAAGGACGGCGTAAATAAGGATTTTTTACTCCCTTTAAAAAATCCTAGGGCCACCTGCCGGGCTACGAACCCGCGATCTTGGGTTTAGTAGTTTGTTACGCTAACCACTAGACCACAGGTCGCCTCATGTATGCCTTAGTACACGCCTTAGTAACACTGCTGTATCTTCTCATATGAAAAGTCGCTAATCCTAAAGAGCTTGGTTAGGATAATGAGACAAACTTATTAAGAAACGATTGTCATATTTACTCCGCGGTATGAAAATTTTATGAGGAGAGTAAAATGGAATTTTAGCTAAATGTGGTGCGTTACGATCCTTTCTCGATAATATTGTATTACTTGTTTTACATAATAGATAGAAATTACAAGTTAAATTTCCGGGACTAATCGGGAAGAGATACGTGTGGTTTCTATGGTACAGTGTATTCTATTGCTTTATTCTCGAAATGCGATTATTTCTTAAAACCTCAAATTAAGGTTAGCTTTCTGGATAGGCAAAATTTAGAGCTCCCACTGTAGCATCGTCCGATTAGCCATAGCAGCATAAAGTGACGTTAAATGAACAAACAAGGTTAGCTTTGTTTGAACTAGTTAAGAAGATAAATATATAACCTCAATGTTACCTTTGAGCTTAGATGTTTTTTATGTTTTGTTATTATGAGAATAGATTTACAAATGTTTTAAATAGTCAATAAACTTTACAATAAAATATAAATATATTGAGAGAAGCTACGTTCCTTTGCGCATTTCTCACTTCGAGGTTATGTATGTGTATAACAGCAAGCTAACCGTCAATTTGTGTTGTCAAATTGTAAGATTGAAAAATATTTACAGCGAAACCAGTTTTAGTATGAAATCATTTATCGTTGGTTCTTTCAAAGATAAAGACACAGTGGATATTTGTTTATTCACTTTCCGTCACTAAGTAAAATTTTAATAGTGAAAAGTAAATTTAATTTTCACTAGGTAAAGATGAAAGTTTACACTTAGTACAATTCTTGAAAAATGAACTTAATTTAGGGCTATATTTAGACTTTATTTCTGGCAGATTACTCGGGACGAATAGATATGGTACAACTATTGATACAATGTTTTTACAATCATAACCCATGTAACTTCTGACGTACACGTATTCTTTTTTAGTTACCACAAACCTATTGTCACAGTATTTAATAATGATGATAATACTATTCACGGATTAAATACTGTTCAAAATAAGTTCAGGTAAAACAAACGAATCTTCCCAAGAATGATTTATATAAAAATATTAACAATTATTATTATGAGAAACAGTCGATGATATTATTATTATGATTGGAATGATATAAATACTATGAATAAATATTTATATATGCTTTGATTATTTTTTAAGATGGTTTCATATACCCTCTTTTAACATAATCTACACAATACTAGTTCTTAAGGAGTAAACTCCAGTCGTGCGTCGGAGCTGACACACACATTTTTTTTAAATTATAGTATTATCGGCCCTTGAGAAGTGTGCCAAGTTTCAATTTAATTAGATGTTTTGAAGTGGCCCAAAAGCGAATTTAAAGATAAACGTGCATACATATATAATAGGCGAAGCTAATAAAAACGTGTTAAATTATTAATAGTTGCCTATTTCCAGTACTTTTATAGTATATATTAATTTTAAATTTTGTTATTTATTATTGCAATTACTCAGATGTAGCTAAAAATGCTAATATTCCTCTTGACCCTCCTGATCCTTGATTGAAAGCGGGATTTCTCTTTTGAAAGAGTTTTTCTAGCGAGGCTCGGTTTCACGGGGGCACTCTCCTGATGAAAACCCCTCGATAATGAAAGATGGCTATACTTTCCCTAACCATCAGCTAGGAAACAATAGCGCTCGCTACCATAACCGCCAGCGAACATTCTGCATAGTTGTAACAGGGAAGAAGAAAGGGAAATTCAGGAGTATATATCCTTATTTTTTTTAATTAATTTGTTCATTGAAAATTACCATTGTATTATAAATATACCACAGGTAAATAGAATGAAATATATATAATGACATGGATAAAGACAAGTGGAAAAACTACCCAGTGGTAGCACTCAAATAATAAATTCAACTTAGAGAGATAAACACACATTTTATTGAAATATTACAATCTGCCACTTGTGGGCAATAAGTAATAGTGCTAAATAGGTTACAATCATTCCTAACTTAGAAGGTCAGGAGGCCATCTTCTTTTCAGACGCCTTGTAGCATTATTAGGAATTAAAGAGGTTGCCAGGTTTGAAACTAGTGGGCTTGAGTGGGAATAAAGTTTGTCATGAAAAGATTGATATCAGATTAGGACCAAATCAGCAACAAATGGGACATTAGAATTATGTTTACATTAACAAAGAAATCATTATGGATTACTTTGTTCGTAAGGAGCATTGAGGATTTTACGAAGGATTTTGGATTCTAAGGATTGAATACGAGAGGAGTTCGATGGCTTTGTAGAGCCCCAAAGCTCTACTCCGTAAGACCAGGTGGGTCTAATGGTTGTCATGTAGCGAGCCTTTTGTAATTGATTGGGAGCTTAGAGAGTTTGTCTAGTAAATGTTGAGGTACCCAGAAACAGCGAGCTGTTTCTTGCCGTTTCAATCTTGTATGAGGATTCCAAGTTAGACGTTTGTCTAGATATAGTCCTAAGTATCGGATCAGTTTTACAGGAATAAGTGTGATGTTATCAAACGATACAGGACAGGAAGTCATTGGTTTACGAAAGATATGTCCTTATACAATCAAATCATTGTTATTCAAAATATTGTTTCCCCATTTTTATACATTTTTCCCTTCGTCTTACCACACGTTCATTCCCAGACTCAAAAAAATCAGGATTTTAAATAAGGCTGGAAATGCGTTTTTGACTCGATAATCATTTTCAAATATTTTGCTCTAAAGGAATTTGTAAGAAGGAAATCTGTTATAGAATAGACTGGCGGATAACGTGGATGTAAAAGGACTTCGTAACCCAGCTCGTTTAGTTTTTTCTCTGACTTTCGTGAAACATGATGTTTGGCGTTGTCGATTTATCGAAGTCCCTTCGGATTAATCAATGTAGGTAATTTTTAGGTATTTTTATGTTGTGTTATGTCAATACCCATGCAGTACGATGTGAATCTGATGGTTTCGCCTATGGGAAGAAAGGAGAGATGAATCTTTTATGAATTAATTTTTTTTTTTTTTAATCTGTGTCACCAGCTGAAAAATTTTCAACAGGGAACTTAGATGTCTCCTAGGAGAAGGAACGGGGCCTTACAATTTACAGCCTTTATCGAGCGCGGTCGTAATGTTTCTTGCAGCTTGGTCTGCCGAGTAAAAAATTACAGGAAAATCGAGTGTTTCCATGATGATATTTGGTAGCATACTAAACAATGTTCAATTGTAGTTATAGTGAATATTATCAAAAAAGAGAGGATTAATAACAGCTCATTACAATCTGTAAACGTAAATATGGTAAAAGAAGCCCACCAATTCCTATTTGAAACGACCCAATTTTTCATAGCATCGTGTTATGAAATATTTTGTCTTCTTAAACGCCTCTCGGGAAGACTGGATGATCATGATTACCGAAAACATTTTCTTATGATTCTTACTGATTAGAGTATACCAAGTTATTTATTAATATAAGTGATGCGCTCATACTTACCGTGTAGAATCCCATATTTAATAGACCTTAAAGGACTCGCTCCAACTGTACTCGCTCCTCGCTCTGATTATCGCTAACACCAGCAGTCGAGTCCTTAACCCGTAGTAGTTCCTAATCTCATGCTTGTCGGCTCGTTTAATTTCAATAATTAATTTATTCAAGGCATGTCAAACCACAGTTTGGTATTTTGAATTATTTAATTATGTAATTAATTTTATGGGATTTCAATCAAAATTATATTAAAGTAATTTCCATTATATGCTGAAATGATTTGTTATTGTTATAAATTACTTTAAATATTACATTACCCTCAAGTTTGTACTCGTACTTTCTTAAATATATCCCACAGTCATTTTATTTTGTATTTAAGCGGTCTTAATTTTGTTTTTGTAACACTACTATAATAAGATGTTGCGTAGAATATTCGGTCCAAAAACGGAACTAGGTTTAGCAACGAACGACATTCTAAAAATTTAATAACGCTGTGTTGCCTGGAAAGTATCTGATGGGTAGACCGAGGCGTAGGTGGGAAGATAGCGTTTAGAGTGACCTCCCGGATTTGGGTCTGGGTAGTGACCCGTTTGTAAGCAGAGACTGGCGGTATCGGCATCGAACCTTCGGGTTCGCTAAGCCTTATTATTATTTTAACACTACTGTTTTGTACCTACCAGTATAAGTTATATAAAATGTTTTAAATGAACGAGCCTGCTAAATATTTTCATGTAAAAAATAACAATAAAATTGATAATATTTATTAAAATGTATTTAATTATATACATATAATATTAAATAGACAATAACTGACAAGACGCTACACATACAATTGTCACTTTTTCTGAACCACAGATCTTCATGGGACATAAGGAGTAGAACTTTGGTATTCAGCTAAACACGTTTATATAAGGCACAAACAACATAATCTGAAATTCTCAGACAAATTGAAAATACTCCTTGGTTTATTTCGAATCACACTAAACACAACAGCATGAACATTCCCATATATTCACAACAGTTAATCAACATTCCATTAGTAAACATCACAGAAGTCCTCTTTTCCATTCCATTTCCTCCTCTTGGTTACCTGGACTTTCTATAAGAGGATTTAAAAGACAATGCCCTAGAGACCTGCTCAGAACCCATTAATGAGTTATAAAAAATTGCATACACCTGCAAGTCATCTGTACTGGCTGGATGCGATACTTCATAAGTGTAAATACAATAGTGTATTGTAGTTTCGATTTTATAGAACTGGGTATCGGAAAAATATAGAAAAATAAAAAGCATAAGGCATCATCTATCTAAACCCTGTGAGGCTCATCATTGAAATGCAAAGGTGCAACAAAGAGGGAAAACGGGTCTCTTATTAATAATCGAGCTATAGAAATAAGGGCAAGTATGTACAGATACAGGGCTTAATTATGTATAATTCACTCACAGTAAGTGAGTGTAATTAGCTGTGCCAGTGCCACCCGAGAAAAGGGTTATTATTCAGAACTATCAAAAGGAAAATTTGGGGTATTTTCAATGAAAAGCCTATTGTGTTAAATAAATTAATTTTAAATAAGATGTTAGTTATATTTTACTAAGAGATGTACCAATTTTCGCGGGCCAGCTTTGCTAACTCGACAAGAAAATCAATGCTATCCAGCCACCTATCGGGTTCATTCACGTATAGAAAATGTATGCTAATTATCAGCTAATATTTATTTTAACTTTATATTTACTTTTCTATACTAGAGGGTATTTATTTATGGATATGATATTATTGATTTCAATGTACACATACGAATTCATTAACCTTCATCATGAATCTGAAGGATACTTTATTTTTTATAATAGTAAAATTTCATATCAAAGAAGCGTTACGAGTTATATTGATGATATAATATTGTATTAATTTAAAAAAAATAAATTACAAATAATAAATTAAATAGAGGAAAGAAATTGGTCCGGGTGGAGGTCAGATAAAGACCATTCCACTCGGACCATTTTCTTCTTCATATATATATGAATAAGGTCAACTAATATTATTTAAGATAAAATATGAGAAATGACATTCAACCTTTGCATGAACATATACCTCTCTAACCCAAGTCCTAGTCCCTCCTATATCAGGCCAAGTACAAGCTCTGTTGCACTGTAGTTTTGCCAGATTGTCTATATGCAGCCAATATCTTAGCAAGCAAGAAGATTGCTGAAATTGAGAAAAGGAATACACTATTGCTTTGATTTTACCACTGACATTTTCTGAAAAAGGAACTTTCTAATTTTTTTTTTAACTTAGCAGAAATTACTTTATTTACCATTGTTGCTTGCTCATTACCAGTACCCGTTTATTAGCTTCCCTGACACATAGGTAAAAGGTTACTGACGAAACTGCCCAACGAATTGGGAAAGGCAAATAGCAGGTGAAAAGGTGGCTGCTCCGTGGGGCTCTTGCATCACATCCTTTCACCCCAAATGACTACGCCATGGATCATCATGGGCCAAGATTGGATAAACAGTTTAATTTTACCCCTTCGTTTTAAAAGTTAACCAGAAATCTAAATGGTTATATATTAAGGACAGGGCATAATTGAAAAAAACAAAATTTTCGATATGTAGATATATCTGCAATTTTATAAATAAATAATTCAATATAAAAAATAAAATAAGTCAAGTGATATTAATAAACCTGAAAATATTATGCTTACAAGCATAACAGCGTGATATATACTCATTTTCAAAAAATATCGGATGTTATGAGGAAAAAGGATAATTGCACTTTATTCTTACTTGCTGTGAACGGGAGTGTAATATAAAATCGACGAATCGAATTATTTCATATTTTAAAGAAAAAAGGGTCAAATATCTTCGAAGATGTCGAAAAAGACCTATAGGAGATTTAAGGAAGAAAATGGTCCGGGTGGAGGTAAAAAAATGCTCTTAAATCGGGAGAACGGGTTATTGGAAAGCCAACATTTCGACCCACATTGCTGGTCTTCTTCAGGGCTAAATATACAAGATACATACCAATTAAACTAACATATGATAAAGAATAACAGTTCTCCCTATTTAAGGGGATTTATTTTTTGAATTTGAGGTCAGCTAATATTATTCACCATTTAGGAGATATATATTACTTTTGAAGATATCAAAGAAAGCAACCATCTCAGAACGAAACTAAATCCTCACCAGGGTTTACTTTTAACTAGCCAAGCAGACGACGGGAAAGAATTGGACGGAGGAAAGAAATGAGCAACTGGTAACGTATGAAGGAGCATTGGGCAAAGATCAAGGCTAAGAGAAGACAGTTGAAGTGGTCCTTAGTTGCCAATACGAAAAAAAAATTAATTCGAAAATAATGACAAATGAAGAAAAGGAAAGTATCAGAATATAATTTAAAACTTTTACTATGCAAATTAATTGAGTGATTAATTTAAAATCCATTGGAGTGAACAGATAATTTTTAAAAATTTTACCATCATACCATGTCTATGATACAGATATATTTTTTTTTTCTATAAAATAACTTCATAAGATTATTTGTAAACCATTTTTTTTTCAATCTCTATCAGATCAGTTTTTTATCATAAATTTTATTATCGGTTCTGAAGAAAATAATCAATAAGTGATTTCCTTTTTGATACCATGACAGTAAAGTCTTTATAGCCTAATCATCGGCGAGATCAAAGACTCAATATCGGAGTTGCGGAGCAAGTGGAAAATCCAGCTTGAAGCCAAGGACCGGGGTCTCTCTTTCATCTTGCGTAATTGTCTCTTATTGCTTTCTTCTATTGAGTATCGATTTGTTATTCAAATCGATCTGTTTGCCTAGTTTTAATGTTTAAAAAAGAAACTGTCATTAATTATGTGTATTAAATACTAAACAGATAAAATAAGAGCATTTAAAACGTGATATTAATTTTATGACAATCTATGACAAATCTACAGCACCGGTGAGTATGCGGTAAAATCGAATGTTGTCCAAATTAAGTTAATTGTTTTATTGAGGGCTAGGTTAAGCCTAGACTTGAAATGGAGTTATTGCTTGTATTATAACTCCATTTCAAGTGATACACTATGAGAATGGCAAGATTCCGCTTCTCTCAGTGCAGATGACTTATAGTGGACAAAATTCGACATAACCACTTATTAACATAGGCTAGAGAAATATTATTTTTTGATATTTACTTGTAATTACTAGCAAACCAAATGACTGAGTATATATCGAGAGTTATAACATTAGGTTCTTTAAATTTATAAAATTAAGATTATTTATTAATTATTTTTAATACATTTATATTTTACTATAATGTATAGTAAAATATGTATAATGTATACACCCCAGCATCGTATGTGATAGAATCACGTCGCACCGAATCGGATCCAATGTAGGTGTAGCATTGACAGCTTCAAGTATAACTAAATTATTACTCATTTCAGTTTATGGCTAATTAAAGGAAAATATTTAGAGCAACTACAGAAACTATTTTCTGGTATGATAAAAATCTGAATATCGAAATTTTTCTTGGTTACAATACTTGACCGCAGTAATATGGTTTTTTACCCAAAACTGATCGGATAGAGATTGTTGAAAAAGGTAGTTTGGAAATAATCTTGAAAAGTCAATTTACAGAAAAATATATTCAAAATAATTTGGTAAGATTTAGGAAGAATTATTCGTTAACTCCAATGGTTATGAAATTTATCTTTAAATTTATTAACATCAAATAAAGTTTTAAACTTTAATCTGATATTTTTCATTTCTGAATTTTTGTCATTATTTTATTTTCCTATTTTAATAACAGATATTTCTTGAATGATTTTATTTTTTATAAAAAGAGTTGCGACGTAACTGTTGTTCATTGTACGCCTACAAGAAAGTAAAAATTCTGAATAGAGGTTTGTTTTTGTTTTTATTTACACCTTCCTAACCTTCATTTGGTTAATGGAATAAAAAAATTGATAGTTTAAAGTAAAGTATCACATCAGGTTTATCAAGAATACTGAAAAATATCAAATTTTCAAAAGTAAAGTACGTAATCCGTCGATAATCAATTGATGCTAACTATAAAAAATAAATGTATACCTACAACTAGAATATTAACATCAAATTTGAAATTTGAAGTTTCTGTGGCAAATCGTTTTTGAATACTAGAGTGACGACCAAACGTGCTTACAGATTTCAGATTTGACTAGCCTTATCGGAAGTAGGCGCAATGGATTCAGGACTGCAACAATAGAGCTTTTGTGGCGATTTCCGCTAGAGGCAGAATGAACGCTAGTCAAGCATCAGCATGTCAAAGCTAGGCCAACAAAAACGTTGATTTTGATGTTCGGGAAAGGTGTGAACGCAACTTAAAACATCAAGATCAATTCTGATAATAATATCTACACCCCCGGACAATGAGTGGTCAAGTCGGATTTTGTTCAGAGAGTTAACTGCTTTCTGATAACCGGAATCTTATCATTCTCGTAGATTTTGGCTTGAAATGGAGGTGTAATAATAAACAATAACTCCTTTTCAAGCCAATGCCTTACTTAGTCTCTTATTCGTCTCTTATTCACTACGAAAATAACTCGATTCCGCTCACTTGAATACAAGAAAAAGTTTCAGTTTCAGTTTTTAAATATGATCAGTTTTAACAAAGAAGCGAAAATTGTTTCCGTGTTTATTTAATAACAGGTTTTATTTTAATTATTTTCTGTCTTTATTAGTTCAAGTAACTCAATAACTAGTCATCGCTTAAAACATTTAAGATGCTTACTTCAACCATAAATAACTGAAATAATCTGTTGTGCTTAAAAAGTAAAATCGTGCTCTCCGAGAAATATTGTTGTTAAAAAAAATGATTACTAAGAAAATTTTAGCTAAATGGTGTAATCTAATATTTATCAATTATACAATTAGTTTTCATTCACAATAACCAAAACTTGAAAGTTTAAAAGAACATTTTTTTAGCCTGAATCCTTTTTTCTTTTTTTAATCTGATCAGTATTAACAAAGATGTGAAGAAATGAGCATTGTTTTTATGTTTATTTGAAAAATAAAATAAAATTTTAAAATTAATTTTTAATTATTGTTGTCCTATTTGTTTGAATATTTAAAAAACATGTCATCGCTTGAAAAAATTAAGTTGTTTGCTTCAACCATAAATAACTGAAATAATTTATTATGCTCTAAAAAGTAAAACGGTAATAATGCCCTGCTCTCAGGGGCATTATTACCGTTAAAACATTGATTATAAAGGAAATTTTAGTTCGCAAAAAGTTTCAACTGATGTCATTCAATTTTATTATTATTTTTCATCCAACCTAACATAACTCGAACATACAAAAGTATATTTTCTCAGACTAAATATTTTTTTAATATGATCCGTATTAACAAATATGTGAAAAAGTTAACATAAACATTCATAAATAAACATTCATGTTTTTTTTTTCATTTTAAAAAATTATTTTTTTCATTATTTGTTCGGATAATTCAAAAACTAGACACATGAAACATATGAGATGGTTATCTAAAAAAAAAAATTAAGTAACTTGTGCTGTAAATATTAAAATCCTGCTCTCTGGGATAATATTACTGTTAAAACATTCATTAGAGAAGAGAAAATGGTAGTGGAGAAAAATAAAATTTTAGTTCGTTAATTGCGTAAAATTGTATCATTCGCCGTAGCCACAACTCGAACTTTAAAAGTTTTTTTTAGCCTGAATAATTTTTGTATTGATTTTTAAATATGATCGGTATTAGCTAAAATCTGTTTACAAAGCTAGGGTTGATAAAATACTACCTTTGTCGAACATATGTTAGCAAGGACAGATAAATGTTGATAAGCTATGACACATATGAGACGTTTGGTTTAAAAATCGGGTACATCCAATTTTTTTCCAAAATGTAATTTTTTAAGTAGATTTTTAATCCCAGAAATGATGTATTAAACGTGTTTCTTTAAAAACTGTCTAGCTTCTTCAAAAATCAATACAAAAAGGTTCTATGTCCTGTCAACAGTAGTTACATCTATTACATTACGAGAAAGTTTTTGATGTATGAAAAATCAGACTATGTATATATATTGTTTAATTATATCGGCTAAAGTGACTTGTTTTTAAGAATGTCTATTTTATTTATTTCCTTATTTTTTATCAACCATAAAATAACTAGATATCGATATTTTCTGATCAAAGTCAGGC
Organism: Troilus luridus; assembly: GCA_964056705.1. Lineage (NCBI taxonomy): Eukaryota > Metazoa > Arthropoda > Insecta > Hemiptera > Pentatomidae > Troilus > Troilus luridus. Next base: position 107,657,999 of record OZ057412.1, read on the forward strand.
ATATCCACCATATTTTTTTTATATTAAAAAAAGAGATCATAAAAAATTGTTAGTAATTTTTGAAGTAATTGTTAGCAAAATAACGAAAAACAATAATAACAATTTCTTGTATTTGTATTTTTTTAAATTGAACCGGTTTTGAAACCGAACGCCTCAAATTGCAAATAATGTTTGAAATCCTTTGTGACTTTTACTTATAATAACATCATAATCCTTTGTATTATAGAGTATTATACCATTGAAGGAGTATAAGTGTTGGTTATGTAAGTTGAGATTAATATGTAAGAGGATATTATGTGGAAATGGTTTTCCACTGTCATTGCTCGCTGATCCCTAGCCAAATCGGATCGGTCCTGCTTTCCCCTGCCCCCATTTCCCGAGGCTTAATCCTTTTATTTAGCGTTCTAGTTGTCCTCAACACTCTCTATTTACACAGCTGATCTCTTTTGAGGTCGAGATACCTCAAAACAAATGCTCTACCTGAGCAGATAGGCACTTTGATCGGTTGGTCGGATATGTGGTATGGGATTGAGATTCGGATCTGATCGCTGGAATAAACTACAGTGAATAAGTAGTAAATGAAATACCTTTTCAATAACATTCATTAAAATAAAGAATGATTTTGAAAGGGTATTTAACATGCTAAATAAATACGCAATAAGACAATGTATTTTTTTAATTTAAGAGATTATAAATTTAATATAATATAACAGAAAAAATAACACTTTAAAAACTAAAAAAAACGCTTTAAAAGAAAGCAGGGTACTTAAATAGGATGAGTTGGAAACAAAACTAAAAAGTAGAAAATAAATTTCAATAAGTTTAAAATAACAATAGTGATGAACAAAAATATTCATTTTATCGGGCTTAATGTTAATTATTGTGAATATTAATTTACTGAAATACGTAAAAGTAGAGTCATTATGAAAATATAAAATCATCCAACGCTTTTTTACCATAAAAAAAAATTAATTTTTTTGTTCACAACTCTATTCAAAAAAATTTTAAATATCTCTAGTGAAAATTATTTTCTAATTTTTAGTTTTTTTTTCCTATTAAAGCCTATTTTTATTTTTTTTTAACTATTATTTATTTTATACATTTTAGCTCTGTTACCTGTAAACGTGTTTTTTAGTTGTTTAAAAACTAATATTCATTTTCTCCTTTTTAGTACAGCTAGCTACAAAAGCGTGTTGTGTTTTAGTTTTTTAAAACTATTTTTTCGTCGCAAATTGTAAGAAACTCCCCAGTTAATCCTGCCAGTTGTCCTTATGGTCTGAAAGACTAAGCCATGTATGTCCTAGTACACGCTTAGTACTTGGCACACGACATTATCGCGTATTTGGATATGAAAAATCGCTAATTCTGAAGATGCTGGTCAGGATAATGAGACAAACTTATTTAATTATTTGTGAGAAAGATAAAGGTAAAGCAGATAAAGCAGATAAAGGTAATTCTACAGTAATCATGAATCTTTCCGAATATAACCTTAAAATGATTTCCCTTCTTTCTGATACTTCTACTTACAAACCTACACCCCGAGATCCTACCTCTTCTCTCCAAAAAAAATTCAACCTCCACCTAAAAAGCCTTGTTAATTCCAAATTAATTACATACCCTATTTATAGAAACCTTATTTCTTACAATTCCATAGCTCCCCGTTTTTATGGTCTTCCCAAAATCCACAAACCTAACAACCCCCTCCGGCCTATTACATCCAACATCAATTCACCATCTACAAAACTCAGCAAATTCTTACTTCCTTCCTTACAAGTCCTCAGCCGTAACAACCCATATGATATCCAAAACTCTTTTCATCTACGTGATCTATTAACATCCCTCACCATACCTGATCATTACGTTCTCACCTCCTTTGATGTAGAAAGCCTATTCACTAACATACCTTTAGATAAAGCTCTCCTCATTATAGATAACAACTGGCCACTCATAGAACCCCATACCTCTCTCAATCGCACCTCTTACCTCCAATCCTTAAACCTCTGTTGTGAATCAGGCTACCTTACCTTCCATGGCCAGTTCTTTAACCAAATTTCTGGACTTGCCATGGGAAATCCCCTCGCTCCTGACCTCTCCAATATTGTCTTAAACGATCTTCTGGATTCCATTCTACCCCAATTCCTTAACGATGTTATCTTCATTAAGAAATATGTGGACGATCTCCTCCTTATCCTAAATCCCACTATTATTCCTGAATTATTATCATCTTTTAACTCATACCATCCCCGCCTCCATTTCACAGTTGAACTTGAATCCAATAAATCATTACCATTCCTTGACCTCCGTATCATTAGAAATCCTGACCACACCTTATCCACAGATTGGTATACCAAACCCACCTATTCTGGCAGACTCCTCAATTATTACTCCCAACATCCGCACCACCAAAAAATAAACGTCGCCAAAAATATTATCCGCCGTGGCCTATCCCTCTCTGACCCATGCTTCCATAAAACTAACATCCACCGCATCCAAAATATACTTTTAAAAAACAATTTTCCTCTCCATATTATTAATAAACTCATCCAAGACTATAAAAAACCCCCCAACCCCACCTTGTCTCCACACCCTCCCTCTAACCCAGTATACAGATCCTTGCCATATATACCCTCCCTCTCAAATAATATTCAAAAATCCCTACGTTCCTCTATCCCCAACTTACGTTTAGCATTCAAATCCCATAACAAACTTTCCAAAATCTATACCCGTGTTAAAGATCCCATTCCTGTTATACAACGCTCACAAGTTGTCTACCGTATCCCTTGCTCCACTCCAAATTGCAACTCTTCCTATATCGGCGAAACTAAAAACTTACTTAAAGATCGTATTTCCCAACATAAATATTCCATTTCATCCAATAACCCAACCGCTTCCAAACTCTCTGACCATGCCCTATCTTTAAACCACATTTTCAACTTCGATAACACGTCTATCCTATCTTCCTTTCCCAACTATGAAAAACGCATTCTCTCGGAAACCATCCACATCAATTTAGATTCTTCCGCCGTCAACCTTAAGTCCGATTCACATCACCTATCCTCAATTTATTCCCAAATTTTTAATTTACTAAAAACTCCTTAATTTTCAAATCATTTTTTATAATCACATCACCTATCCTCAATTTATTCCCAATTTTTAATTTTCTAAAAACTCCTTAATTTTCAAATCATATTTTATTTCTCTCCTTTTACGGCCCGTTTCTGTATATTTTTTCTTTTCTAGTATTTTATTTCTTTACTCCCTAGTAGTAACTAGTATTTTATTTCTTTTTTTTTCTTTAACTTTATTTTTTATTTATTTTTCACAATTTTTACGCGTCCCCATATTTCCCCATATTGCCCTTTCCCTACTTTTTATATTTTTATTTTTTTTGAATTTTTTTTTGCTACTTTGACCTTTGACCGACAGAGATCGCGGCCAGCGCTTCCGTCGTTTAACGGTTTTTTCCGCGTCAGTTACTCATTGTCCCAGCAGCCATTCGTATCGGGTTCGTACTGTCTCTTATTATTTATATCTTCTCTTCATCTTTCTCCATCTCCTTCCTTCACACCTATTTCTCCCATCATCACTTTTAGCATCCATCATAGTTTTTATTAAATAGTTTTAATTAAAGAGTTCATGTTCACAGAACATCATTATTTTTTATAATATATCTCTATTCACTTACTGATATCTTATATCTCTCATGTATTGTTCCTTGTATTCTTTCATCTTTATTTATATAACTTCATACCTAATGTATACCTCTATATAATATCTGTATTCCTGGATACAATATCTGTTATATAATGTATAGTGTATACCCTTATATAACATTTATACCTTTACATAACTTCTGATACTTATATTTTTAAAAATTCTATTTATATCTCACTTCTCGGCCTGTCATACTTTAGATTCCTTTTCTTTACGTTCTATAATATATTCTTCTCGATGTATTATTAGGTATCATATTTTTAATTCATGTTCTCTCATTGCACTTATGATACTCCCCATGAGTCCATTTTCATACTATTGTTTCCTTTGCAATACATTTCTATCTTTATTATACTAAATTGTCCATACTCATTATATTCATATCTTTTTCATTTTATTTTTTTTCTGTTTAACTTCATTGCTCTCTTTGTATTTTTTTGCATTATCACCTTTCTATCCATCTACCATGTAATCATCTTTATTCATACACCTATATACATTATTATATATATATATTATGTATATATATATTCATATACCTTCATATATCCTTTCATTATATATCATTTTTTTATATCTCTACTTTTTGTTAATTTTTCTGTACCTCTATTTTATGTATTTTTACAGTCTATTCTGTTTTTTGTCTGTTTTCTCATAGCCCTGAAGATGACCTACATAGTAGGTCGAAACGTCGGCACTTAAAATAAAATAGTTTCACCTATTTTTGCGTGTTTTCTTGACTGCACCCCCAACTATCAACATCCTATTATTTAATTATTATATTGTCATCGGTCCTTGAGAAGTTTGTGGCCGAAAATCGAGTTAAAAGATTCTCTTACATACAGGGGAAGATAATATAAGCGTGTTATTAAAAAAATATTTTCATATTTTTCCTCAGATTGTGTTTTATTTTTTATTATGTGAATATAGTTTTTATATTCAGATTGTTTTGCTCCTATGTTTTATATTGTCCTTCATCCAAATAGTTCTTAACCTAGGAAAGCTGTGACGGGTGATTGATGTAATGGTATGATCAGTTACGCCTGGGAGTGTCGCAGAGTTAGTTAAACCTTGTCATCACTCACTCCATAACCGTATCTGTTCTACTGGCTGGTGGATTTCCTAGATTAAAGTAAAACTTATTGACCAGGCGGGCTTCGAATCCGCTTAGGCCTAGCTCTTCGACCGTGTTTGCCCGACCTGAAAGCTTCCCCCTTGCACAAACCCCCCGCTAATGGATTCAGCTGAGTGCTGGAGCAATTTGCGGCTTTGTAAAGAAACCTGACCGCAATGGACAAATGCAACCGATGGCCGATGTCAATTTCTTAATCTCTTACATAATTCAAGTGAAATTAAAAATTCAAATTACGAGTTACGTAAACAACAATTATTGTTATTATCCGGGTGTTAAAATGTTCAGAACCTGTTTTTGAAATGTTATAACGCGTGTTGAGGCGCCAATTTCTTAGTTTCAGTATTAAGAAAACTTAACACTCATATATACAGAATATATTATAATTTGTTAATCATTGCTTTAATTTTTAAATATTTTATATATATATATATATATATATATATATATATATATATTAAATATTTTATTTTTATATGTTTAGAGCGTTGCCAAGGTGAGACGGACGACCCTGGTTCGAATCCCGGCCGGGGGCAAATCTTTTCTCTTCAAAATAAAAATATACAGAATATATTTTAACTAGCGCAGTCCCGCAACATTCGTGAATTTAAATTATAAGTTTGATATTTTTGGCACATTTTTTGTTTACATTTACAATACTTAATTTTGAGATTTACAATTTCTGTGATTCTTTTATCGCTTAGTTCCTGGGTTCAAATCCCACTGTTGGCAAGACTTTTATTTAATCTGTTAGCAGCCAGAGATGGATATTAAGAGATCCAGCACCTTCATTGGACTCATCATGCCACTATAAAGTGGGTACCTAAAATAAGGGAGGAAATCTGGGGGTTGAGCGTGATCTAGGACAAATCACCTCCGTGCACCTCCGTTCTCCAAGAAATAGTTCAGTCTCTACCATTTACTGAACCCCAGAACCTTCACGGGTTGTAGTGGTACAGGTTTTCTCCGATAAATTTTCTATGAGATATTATCTGAGGAGTTCTTTTTAAGACATTTTTATCAATATCAGTCAATAATATATTTATATTACAAAACATCAAGCACTACACGCTTTAAATCATTAAAACCAATTGTTACGGTCAGAGCGGAAAGCAGGACCGGCTTCTGATCTGCCTAGAGCGGATTAGGCAAACAATGGGATTAAGCGGAAGGGATTATAGAATGGCGTGGAACCTTCTAGATCGGTCTAGGTGGTCCTCGTCCGTGTTCCGAGTAATGCCCCACCACGACCTACCTTGCCTATATAAAAAGGACAGCGTTTTCGGCCGCGGCAGTAGTAATAAGACGAGTTTGTAATAATCCAGTGAGTAGCAGTCGTTAACTAGTGGCAGTGTGTGTGAGTTAGTTAGTATTAGTATCAGTCTGTAATAAGTGCTTAGTGAGCAACAGTGACAATTAGTGACCGTGTAATAAGTGTAATAAACTGTGTGGCAGTTTGTCATATTTGGAGAGTCTTACGGTCGGTGGACTTTAGTTAGCGAACTGTAAGTGTTAATTTGTAATTGTAAACTATAGTGTAATATTATTGTATTTGTACAAATTTATATAAATAGTTTAGTTACTTAGTATAAACAATATCTTATATTATTTGTATATTATCTTAGAAATTAGATAACATTTAGTAGAATATTATTATTGTATATTGATATTAGTTTAATTATTTAACTGTTTTAAATAATCTCATTGTATTCTTGTTAATTTGTTAATAAATATTAGATTCTTGAATTAAGTAATAGTTTAGTCCATTTTACACCCAGTAGCCCGTAACAAATTGGTGTCAGAAGTGGGATCTTGTGTAATTGTTATTTTGTCTAGCATTTTATAATAATTGGGCTACTGTTTGAAAAATGGCTTCTCAAAGTCTTAAATTGATGGATTTAAAAGTTGCGGATTTAAAACGGGAATTAGAAGAACGTGATCTGGATTCTTCCGGAAATAAAAGTGTACTGCAACATCGCTTGCGTCAATTTTTTGTAGAGTTAGGGGAAAATCCAGAGGACGTTCTGTTTGAAACTGATTTAAGCAAGTTGTCTGCAACTTTTAAAAATGAATTAGGCAATGTAGAAAATAAGCTAGGTAATGAGTTAAGCAGTGTTAAAAATGAACTAGGCAATGTAGAAAATAAGCTAGGTAATGAATTAAGCAATGTTAAAAATGAGCTAGGTACTGTAAAAAACGATTTAATGGATACATTAGAGTCTAAGTTAGGCACATTAGAGACTAAGTTAATGGAAAATGTAGATAATAAGTTAGCTAGTGTAGATAATAAGTTAGCCGATGTAAATAATAAAGTAGCTGATATAGAATCTAGGCTAGGAGAAAAAGTGAACGAAATTAGGCTAAGAATGGAAACTCTCGAGGGACGTAAGAGCAACCCACCGACGAACGACACCGACCGTTCGTCCGAGGGCAGCCATCGTAATAGCATTCTACCCGCCTATGCTGGGGCGCCACCAACTCACAACACCATTCCAGTATTCGACGGGAAGACGCCGTGGGAAGACTACATGACTCTCTTCGAGACAGCGGCTTCGATCCACGGGTGGTCGCAGGAGACCCAAGCTTCAGCATTGTGCCTGGCCTTGCGTGGAGAAGCTTTGGGAGTGCTGCAGGGGATGCCCCTGTCGGAGCGGTCCAACTACGGGGAGCTGATGAGAAGACTGGAGATGCGTTTCGGCCACCGCCACATGGACCAGCTGTATCGCTCACAGCTGAGAAGCAGGGTCCAGAATACCAACGAGACTTTGCAGGAATTTGAAGCGGATATTGCCCGGCTGGTGAGGAACGCCTACCCATCGGTCACTGACGATGTCTACGAAAGCTTGGCCGTCGACAAATTCCTGGATGGACTTCGGGACCCAGAGACACAGCAAGCAGTGAAGCTCGCCCGCCCGAAAACTTTGGGAGACGCATTATCCCAGGCCATGGAGTTCGAGGCTGTTAGACAGTCCGTACGGGGCCATGCGCGAGTTAGAGCAGCAGAGGCGGAGCCTAATGTGGTCCCTAGCATCGAAGACATAGTAACTAAAGTTTTGGAGGCTCTCAGGACCCGTAAGAAGGAGATACGCTGTTGGAGCTGCGGCCAACTTGGACACCCTAGAAGCAAGTGTCCATCGAAGAAGCAAGAAAAGCCACAGGAAAACTAAGTAGGGTTGATGGGAAGGGGCAACTGTCAACCCGTAACGTCAAAGGCCCCAGGAAGACCATCAGAGTTGCGTCAATAGGAAGCAGAACGAACAGTTTCTACGTTGATGGGATGGTGAACGGGCAGCTGCGAAGTCTGCTAATAGATACCGGCGCAACCATGACTATCTTGAACTCGAAAGCACTTCCAGCTGAGAAGATCTTACCAACAACTTGGGCTTTACGGACTGCCACGGGACAGCCAGCCAAGGTCTACGGGGAGACAGTTGCCACCTTCATCATCGGGGGTCAACATCTGAAGCACCGCGCTCTCGTGGCAGAGATCGATGAAGATGTCATATTGGGCATGGACTTCATGATCACATACGGGATCAAACTGGATATGTCGAGAGGTGTGATGACGCTGGGAGACGAGGAAGTCATACTTCGGCAGGAGAAGGACTTCAGCGCACGAGTTCTGCTACCAGAAGACACCACTTTACCTGCACAGAGCCAAATCGTGGCACATGGGACGGTCGAAGGACATCTACCGGAGGGTCAATGTGTACTAGTTGAACCCGGAAGGCACCAAGAACAAGAGATCGGACGCGGCGTACTGGTCGCTAGGTCTCTCACCAAGGTAGGACGCACCACTCCAATTCGGCTAATGAACCTGAACAGCTTCCCGGTAACGCTGAAGAAAGGAACACCGGTCGGGGAGTGTACAACCGCTACCTCAGTGGTTCGTCAGCTGCAACGTCGTCCCACCGAGCTCCGAGGACTGCCAGAAGAACTAAAAGGATTTGTTAACGAGTCATGCCGCGACCTTTCACCTGAACAGAGCGAGGAAGTGAAGAACATGATTATCCGATGGCATGACGTCTTCGAGATCGGACCAGGACCACGGGGCAGAACGGATATCGTCCAGCACAGGATTAACACTGGGGATGCGAAGCCTATCCGACAGGTCCCGCGGAGGCTGCCGTTAGCTAAACGGGAGGACGCCGAGGAGATTATTAAGGAGATGGCAGCTGATGGTGTCATTGAGCCTTCGAGTAGCCCCTGGATGTCTCCTGTCGTGTTGGTAAAGAAGAAAGACGGAACGACAAGGTTCTGCGTAGACTACCGTCTTCTAAACAACGTCACCAAGAAGGACAGTTATCCGCTTCCCAGGATTGACGATACGCTGGACACCCTAGAGGGGTGTAAACTCTTCTCTACTTTGGATCTCCGCAGTGGATATTGGCAGGTTGGATTGGCACCTGAGGATAAAGAGAAGACGGCGTTTTCAATTGGCACTGGGCTCTGGCAGTTTACAGTAATGCCGTTCGGGCTTTGCAATGCTCCTGCCACATTCGAGAGGCTGATGGAAAACGTGTTAAGAGGTCTCTCTTGGGAAGTATGCCTGGTGTACCTAGACGACATCATTGTGCTGGGAAAGTCCTTCGCTCACCATCTGAAGAATCTGGAGAAGGTCTTCGAACGACTGCGTGCAGCGAACCTAAAGTTGAACCCAAAGAAGTGTAATCTCTTCCGAAGGCAAGTCAACTACCTGGGGCATATTGTGTCAGACAATGGAGTTGCTGTTGACCCAGAGAAGATAGCAGCGATCACCAACTGGCCAGTACCTCGAGATAAGCACCAGGTGAGAAGTTTTCTCGGGCTCTGCACCTATTACCGGAGGTACGTGAAAGGATTCGCTAACATCGCAAAACCTCTCACCAGACTTACCGAGGAGAAAAGGACTTTCCATTGGGATCACGAGTGTCAGGCATCCTTCGAGGAGCTGAAGAGCAAATTGATTAGTGCTCCTATTCTGAGCTATCCACGCCCCGAGGGCAAGTTCATACTTGACACAGATGCCAGCAACATCGCCATTGGAAGTGTCCTCTCTCAGCTCCAAGACGGAGAAGAAAGGGTGATTGGATATTTCAGCAAAGCACTCTCAGCTCCGGAACGAAACTACTGTGTCACAAGGAAAGAGCTTCTGGCAGTAGTAAAGTCCATAGAGCATTTTCATAAATACCTATACGGAAGAAGGTTCCTGCTGAGAACGGACCACGCGGCTCTAATGTGGCTGCTGCGATTCAAGTCACCTGAGGGGCAAGTGGCGAGGTGGATTGAGCGCCTTCAAGAGTATGACTTTGAATCTGCTCATCGTTCTGGAACGAGCCACAGGAATGCGGATGCACTGTCAAGAAGACCTTGTGAAGAAGGCTGCAAGCATTGTTCTCGACAAGAGGAGAAGCAGGCAGCGGTATTGAGGACTACAGTTGTCATCGACAGTTGGCAAGATGCAGAGGTGTCAAAGGAACAGGACGAGGACCCGGACTTAAAACAAATAAAGGAATGGAAAATATCGGGGCGAGGAAGACCGGCCTGGCAGGATGTTGCTCCAATGTCGAAGAATGTAAAAACGTACTGGGCCCAATGGAACTCCATTTTAGTGGACAACGGGCTGCTGAAACGGGCATTGGAGAACGCGGAAGGAGATCAGCGCAGGCTACAGCTCATCGTTCCAAGGAATAAAGTGCCCGAAGTGCTTAGGGAACTACATGACGGTGTAACTGGCGGCCATCTTGGAGTTCACCGTACATTGGAAAAAGTTCGTGAACGCTTTTACTGGGCAAACCTTAAGGACGATGTGTTGGACTGGTGCAGGCGTTGTGCGACTTGTGCGGCTTCTAACGGACCAACAAGAAGAAAGAAGGCCCCTATGAAGAAGTACAACGTGGGAGCACCGTTCGAGAGGATAGCGATTGACATCGCTGGCCCTTTCCCTGTGACAGACGAAGGCAACCGATATATTCTCGTGGCCATGGACTATTTTTCTAAGTGGGTGGAAGCGTATGCCCTTCCGAATCAAGAGGCAGTCACGGTTGCAGACGTACTTGTGAAGCAGCTCGTCAGCCGGTTTGGAGTACCCATGGAACTTCACGCTGACCAGGGAAGAAACTTTGAGTCTGCAGTCTTCTCCGGGATGTGCGAAGCACTGGGAATACGGAAAACCAGGACGACACCTCTTCACCCTCAATCGGATGGCATGGTGGAGCGCATGAACAGGACAATGGGTCGATATTTGTCTAAAGTGGTCTCCGAGCATCAGCGAGACTGGGACCAGTATCTTCACTTGTTCTTGTTTGCCTACCGGAGTTCAGTCCATGAAGCAACGGGGCAGACCCCCGCAAATGTGGTCTTCGGCCGAGAACTTCGTTTGCCTTGTGATCTGAAATTCGGGTTCAAGCCAGACGAGGAAGTTAACGGAGAGGAATACGTCACGAATCTACGGAAGCGGATGGATAATATCCACGAAAAGGTTCGTGCAAACATCCAGGGAGCCAGTGACAGAATGAAGGAGCGTTACGACATCAGGGCAGAGAAAGGTGGATTCCAACCTGGAGATTTGGTCTGGCTACATGATCCTCGAAGAAGGCGAGGCTACTCACCTAAACTTCAGAACTCCTGGGATGGCCCGTTTGAGATCATCAATAGGATAAACGACGTCATCTATAGGATCAGAAAGCAGCCAAAAGGAAAACCCAGGGTAGTCCATTTTAATAGACTGGCCCCATACAAAGGAGACCATGGCCCGACAAAAGACCAGCAAGTCAGGTACCTCAACAACGTGGAGGCCAGTAAGGTATCAGTTGCACAACCTAAGGTACAAGGTTCCCGTGGAGTAACTCAGGCAGTATACAGAGATATCTTCTCGTTACCCGCGGACTATTCTCTGGCCCATTGTGTAGCCGAAGATCTGAGGACTTCCCGAGGGATTGCAACCGTCTTCAGGAAGAAGTTTGCTGGAACTGAGGAACTGGAACGCCAAGGACCACGCGTCGGGAAAGCACTCCACCATACGCACGAAGGACGACACCTGTTCTACTTAGTTACCAAGTGTGCTACTGATCAGAAGCCCACATATGACGCACTGCGGCGAAGCCTCGACGACCTGCGGAGTAAGCTTCTGAGACTGCGTGTCACCAAGCTCGCGATCCCTAAGTTGGGCTGTGGATATGACGGCCTGGAGTGGAAGGTTGTCAGGAACATGCTTGAACAGATATTCGCCAACTCTGGAGTCGCCATATTGGTGTGCACGTTCAACCCCTGGAAAGGAAATGCGTCTACATCGAGGGAAGCTCATGACCGCCCGATTTCTCCGGACTATGCTCTGGGGCAGAGCACTTTTAAGGAGGGGGCAGTGTTACGGTCAGAGCGGAAAGCAGGACCGGCTTCTGATCTGCCTAGAGCGGATTAGGCAAACAATGGGATTAAGCGGAAGGGATTATAGAATGGCGTGGAACCTTCTAGATCGGTCTAGGTGGTCCTCGTCCGTGTTACGAGTAATGCCCCACCACGACCTACCTTGCCTATATAAAAAGGACAGCGTTTTCGGCCGCGGCAGTAGTAATAAGACGAGTCTGTAATAATCCAGTGAGTAGCAGTCGTTAACTAGTGGCAGTGTGTGTGAGTTAGTTAGTATTAGTATCAGTCTGTAATAAGTGCTTAGTGAGCAACAGTGACAATTAGTGACCGTGTAATAAGTGTAATAAACTGTGTGGCAGTTTGTCATATTTGGAGAGTCTTACGGTCGGTGGACTTTAGTTAGCGAACTGTAAGTGTTAATTTGTAATTGTAAACTATAGTGTAATATTATTGTATTTGTACAAATTTATATAAATAGTTTAGTTACTTAGTATAAACAATATCTTATATTATTTGTATATTATCTTAGAAATTAGATAACATTTAGTAGAATATTATTATTGTATATTGATATTAGTTTAATTATTTAACTGTTTTAAATAATCTCATTGTATTCTTGTTAATTTGTTAATAAATATTAGATTCTTGAATTAAGTAATAGTTTAGTCCATTTTACACCCAGTAGCCCGTAACACAATTTTTTGTTCATCACTCTGTTCTTATTTTGGACTTATTGAAAATTATTATTATTATTTACTACTTTTTAGTTATGTTTCCAACTGACGCTTTAGTTTTCCGGGTTTTTCCGGTTTATGTTAAACCATTATTACTATTTCTGTTTCAAAATCTTGATTAGTAATTCATTAAAAGTCACTTTATGCTGCTGTGGTTTTTCATTCCTTTCCCTTTTAATATTTTCCAAAAATACAAACTGTCATGAGCTTTAGAATGGAATAGAGAATTATTATGGGAAATGTGAATACTTGTGTAGCCATTTGATTTAGAAATGGACGTTTCAACAAACAATATATCTTCTTTACTTCGAAATGTTTGTTGAAACTTTTATTTCTTGTTGAAATGATTACCGAAATCTACTTATTACACATAATTACATTCTCTTTTTCATACTAAAGCACACGATTACTTGTATTTTTGGAAAATATTAAAAATGGAATGATTAAATAGTTAAAACTTATTGCGGCAACCTGCGGAACAGATACCAAATATTTTATGGTGAGACAGACAGGACACTCACTGGATCTATTTCCCCCTCCATCTGACTCCGTTTTGATCCAAAGCAATCGATACAGTTACTGGATGAGGTATCAGGAGAGTATACTGAAATAGGAGCTATGTGCAAGCTGTCTAGTATTGCTGGTTAGTATATCTCCTCTGTACCGGGCACATCTGCTCTCTACCACCATTGTGTACAGCGACAGTTGGTCCTTTCGTGCAACGGCTGTCGGATACCTTAGCAAATACCTGGTTTTTCTGTGATCTGGTTACCGCAGCCAGGGTGTCGTGCGACGTTTTGTGGTCGGAATGTTAATTGAGGAGAAACACGGCTTATGGGGAGTTTAGGATTCGAAACGTTTTGTTGTACAGAAAATTACTATGTAGAAGAATATCCACGTATGTCACAATATGTTTTTGGAAAGAAAAACAAACAAAACAACATCATTGATTTACTCCTAATTATGTAATTACTCGTAAATGCTCTGTGACTAGTTCCTCTATTTCTAATGGAAAAATGCAACTACTCTAACTATTTATGGTATGAACTGTTCTTTATGGGTGCCCAAAAAAAATCGAAATATTGTTATTATATATTTTAAAAAAATTAAAAATGTCAATAATCATTTTAAAAAGTTGATTGTTACCACAGACATCAGAATATTCCCGAATTTCTTATTAAGGGTTCGGAAAGCATTAAATAAGGAAAGACATCATCACAGTCGTATATAATTTACAAACAAGGTTAAATAAACATTCTGGATCGATTTATTCGTGATCATGAGCAATTCTCTGTGACTTGCTCCTATCATTCCAATGGAAAAAGGCATATAATATCTAGCTGGCGATAGGCTGCTAATAAACTTGAAATTGGTAATTTAAAAAGCCAAAAAAAAAGTATTATCAGCCTCCATTAAAGTAAAATGCATAGGGTCTGCTGAATATTTTTCACTACACGCTTTTAATAATATGAGACGTAATAATATACTTATAAATAATAGTAATAATAATTTTATTTAGGAAGTAATTTTTAACAGTTATTCTTTAAACCATTCCTCATGTCTTGCAAAAAAAGATATATATGACTATTATTAAAAGTTTTTAATTATTTATTAACATCTTTGAAACATCAAAGGCATTAATAATGAACTTTGAACCCAGTAGACTCATAATTGATGTATAATAACAGCATTTTACAAAGTTAATTTTTTTAATTGAGGTTATTTATTTATAATATATATATATATATATATATATATATGATATTTAAGCATTAGTATTTATTTACAATATTACATTTTTCTCATTGATGTCATATACATCTTTTTAAAACCATTATTTTCGGAAGATTCATTGTAAGTAACCAAACTATGCTTAATCTAAAATGATGTTTATCTTAGGTACCTAAAGACAACGCATCCATCTTAGAGTAAATCGCTCGAGAATCAACCATCTGTTTCTGGCAAACTTTCAGAACAATATCCATTACCTAATCCACCTCCTGAGAGTAAAAATCTCTCAAACGAAACTATTAGCAGTCCATATAATTTTTAGTTATTTAGGAGGTTCTATGTTGTTTTATAAATATTTTATATTCATCAATTGCTTTTATTATATTTGTATTTTCGTATCTATGATCTGGTAGAATTGCTATCCTTTTGTTTAGAATCTTTATATATAAAAGAGTTCGTCCTGACTGAAAAGACCATCGCAGACCCAAAACAGCATAAGCTAGAGACTTGAAATTTGGACAGTAGGTACTTTTAGAAGGCCAACGCACACAAAGATAGGATTTTTGAAAATTCGTCCCCTAAGAGGGTGAAAAGGGTGACAAACTTTTGTAACAGAAAAAAAAACGTTATTTGTAAAGCGAGCCCCATGAAATTTTAGATTTAGCTTCTACATTAAAAACAAAGAAACAAGTGTTTTTATATTTTTGGAAAATCTACCCCCAAAAGAGCAAAATACGGGAAATGATAACATGTTAAGTTAGAGTTGTGAAAA
This sequence comes from Troilus luridus, assembly GCA_964056705.1. NCBI lineage: Eukaryota > Metazoa > Arthropoda > Insecta > Hemiptera > Pentatomidae > Troilus > Troilus luridus. The sequence goes on from OZ057412.1 coordinate 107,673,429, forward strand.
TTAGTAAACTGGCTTTACATTTTAACAGAATAATAATTGTATTCAATGTTTTGCAAAATCAACCCCTAGATATTACAGTTTTGGATATTACTTGGTGTATTTTAATACTTATCGATAGTTTTGTAATTATGCCATTTAATATTTAATAGGTCAATTTATTAATATCTGTGAAGAAAGGGATAATCATTGGTAGGCTGGCTGAATTAATAAAGGCTTTAAGTCATTGCTTGTAATTTGGAGTTCATTCGTACAATTCAAAATTCACTCTCCGTTTAAACTCAGCATAAATTTCGATTTAAATTCAGCGCAGGCGAAGTCGCGGGCAAAAGCTAGTTATTTATATATATTGAAACACCGCTCTATTATATAAACAAGTTTTTAGTGATATAATATTTTATTGACGTTCCTCAGTATCGGATAGAGTAACTAATTTTTGTTTTGTCTTTTGTCGTGCTCGATCGGTTAAGCTATAAATATTTTTTAAAATTGAGAAATCATAAAGCCACTGTTCCTTTAAGGCGGTACAAAAAATAGATTAGTGTTTTTGAATTCAAATGGGAAAAAATGGAATGCCTAGGTTTAAAAAATAAAAGAAGCTACTTATTATTCCAATGTTTCGATTTTAGAACTGTTAGATCAGTATATAGATAAGATAATAAGATTAAGTAATTTCTCATATAAACTGAATTAGTTTTTTTTAGTATCTAAAAAACACCCCTGAAATAAAATAAACAAAATTCAAAACAATAAACAACTCAGTATTTAAAAATAATAATAAGAGGGTTTTCATATTTTAATGTGAGTGGTTGAACGGAAATAGAAGGTTCCGGGTATTAATCCGGATTACCGGATGAGGCTGATAATCCATTTAATTTGTTATCAGCGAGGGATGGATCCTATGGGATCTAGAAATCCTCCTGGGGCTTACCCAGCCTCTGTAAAGTTGGATCCTCGGGGAGAAATTCTGGCGGTTGATGGCGATCTAGAACAAGTAAACTCCCCGCAGAACCGTTGAAACAGTACATAAACACATAGAATATATTCATATTTTAAGACTCACTAGGAGGAAGGTAGTTAAAATAAATTTTAAACTGTACTTATATTTCTAGAATAATGTTGGAGTATTTTTTTCTACTACGATTTATAAAACCTGTTGGTCCATGGTGATCTGGGACAAATCACCTCCCTACACAACCGTTGTCTTGGAGATAGTGCATAAAGAACCCAAGACCCTCTATGGATTGTAGTGGTGCAGAAAATAGGATGTATTCATAATTAAAAGACTCACTAGAGGGGTGGAGTTAAAGAAGTACTAAACTGTACGAATATTTCTAGAATATTACCGGTATGTACCTCCATTAAAACTTTAAGTACCTAACTATGTTTTTTACAATTAAATGAACAACTATAAGATTTGCAAAATGGAGTTGGTCCGTGTTTTGGCAAAAAGGGTGGACCCCCTAGATTACATTTATCTCTTTAATTTTCATTATAATTTTAATTGCTCGTCTGTAAATTATAAATGTCAGTACATTTTGTTAAGTTTAGAGCTCAACTCCAGTTTTAGGAGCTCATACAAATGTAGGTATATGAATGTAAAGCATAGAAGATCGGATATTTCCGTTAAGGAAAGGAGCGTGCATGTTCCCCCTAGAAGCATTATAGATTTCGCGTAGTCGGGTTTTTTGACGACCAGACACTGCCGATGACGAGACAGGCCTACAAAGGAAGGAGATCCTACTATGTTGGACAACAATGGATAAGGATCAACCGTGCCTCTGGATTTCACTTTTATTTGTCCATCAGCCAGTCAGTTCTGCCCCCACTGGCTTCATATTGCGCGCAACAACTATTGTGCAACTCAGCAGCGCACAGGTCTCCAGGGCGCCTCTTTGTTGCACTTTTTCAATTCTTTCACTGCAATCGGTCTCGCCAAAACCATATTGTTATGATTTTCGGCATGCTTAACAACCATTCACTTTTCTCTATCGTTTGCTGAGTTAATTGATAAATATTGGGTATTTTTTTAATTCAAAGCGGAATTAGTGAGCATCTGTTGTTTACTATGTTTATTTTCACAGATTGTAATGAACGGTTATTAATCTTCACTTTTCTGATAATATTTACTATGAATACATTTGAACCAACAGTTCGCCATCAAATATCACAGAAACATGTGATCTTCTTGTAATTTTTTTTAATGGGTTTAAACTCGAACACTCGGCAGCCCAAGCTGCAAGAATCATTACTACCACTTTCGAATAAGGTTGTTGTAACGAACGGACCATTCGCCGCTGGTTAGTTAAATTTAGTGGGTCGAAATATTCAATCTAAACATGAATGTATTAAATAAACACTCATTTCTTTCCGAAAAAAGGTTATTATCCAGGAGGAATTCGTTATTTCATTGAACAACAGGATAACATAAAGATTGCAGTTGAATTCCAAAATTAAAAAAAAAATTGCTTATTAATTTTTTTTAATTGTGTTTTTTATCAAGTGGTAGATTACTTTCTGCCCATTCATCTTTTCATGTGTAATTTATTGTGTTAAAATATATGTTCTTCAGCTATCTATTTTATAAATTATTACACCTTCTTATTATTTTATGTGTATACTATTAAAAAAATGTCATTGGTGTATATATATATATATATATATATATATATATATATGTATATACATAGTAAATGTGTAATATGTATTATGTGTATATATTTAATATAAATAAACATATGTAATACAACAGAACATATTCTGTTCGGAGTTGACCATTTGACCTCTCTCAACTACTTAGTGGGGATCAATAATGGCATGGAAACCCTGCCATCTGTATTAGCGTATTGTATCATAGATAAAATATAATAAATAAAATAAATTTATTATCACGATATTGTAAAAACACACAAAAAAATATATTAATAAAGACTTATTTTATTATACATTATATTGCATCCTCTCTCGTCAAATATTAAAGATTTATATCAGGTACTGAGGCTGATCCAAAGTTGTATCGTGACCGGATTCGAATGTTTTACTTGATTTGACCAAGCTCGAATAATTTTCGAAATAAATAAAATCATCTTCCTAAACGATTAATATGTTTTGTTTATGGAAGTAAAAGGAATAATTCAGCAAATCAACCTCTTCTCCATGAAACATATTCATTCCGCTTTGAAAACAAACTTCAGAACGAAAGTTATGTTAACCGTCCAAAATCAGAAGCGGATAACTCCAAAATAAATAAAAAATCGACATTTTCACATATTTTGCCAGTTTAGTTAATCAATGCATGTTCTCGAAACTTCGGTTTCAGGCTCGGAATAAAACAATGAGAAACAAGGCGGCAACGTGTCATGTTAGAAACAACTGTTGGGCCTTACTAGTGAAAAATTTAATGTTTGGAAATTTTAATTATCCGCTTTGATACTGAACGCTTCGTATGAATTTATATAGTTTGTTTGTTTGTTCATTTAACGTCACTTTATGCTGCTGTGGCTAATCGGACGATGCTACAACAAGCTCTGGGAGAAGTGGGAGCTCTAAATTTTGCCTACCCAGGTTTAATTAGGATAGGGATTTTTAACGAGTACCTGACATCGTACAGGCTCGGGACCCCGTTTAACGTCCCTTCCGAAGGACGGCGTAACTAAGGATTTTTTTCTCCCTTAAAAAAATCCTAGGGTCACCTGCTGGACTACAAACCCGCGATCTAATTTATATACTTTGTTCCCACTAATTTATATTTTTTTTAAACTAGAAACGATAACATGTGATTCTTCTTTCGTTTTGTAAGGTTATGCTCGTGTATCTTTATTACTAAATCTAAAAGTAAATACCGAAATCTAATTTGCATCGTATTCATATAACCATGTCAGCGCCAACTGAAATTTCAAAGGGTGACGATTGTAACTCACTTGATCCTGAAAGCCCTTCCACCAGTGACTACGAAAAGTCCGTTTCTTATTTGGTTAATAATGCAAAGGGAAAAATGACCATGCTATCTTTGGTTCCTACGAACCCTTATCCCACGGATCACTCTATTCACGAAATGAAAGAAATCGTTAAAGAACTCATGTGCCATCCCAAAGGTATTTTCTTGTTTGATGCCGAACCTCGAGCAGTAGGGCTTAAGCTTGCTGCTGTAGATCTAATGAACACTTTTAAAAACAGGAAGAAAATGTACGCAGTCTTTTTGGATGCGATAGAGCCGACTCACATTTCGGGAGTGATACTTTCTGAAGAAATAATCAAATACAGCCAAGACCGTTCTGTCACTCTCCTAGACGGCCTGTCCTCGAAGAGTGTACTCTTCGGGGTTCGTGTGGACAAAGGTGTCGGACCACTTTCTGGAAATTTCAGAGACGAGTGCAGGACTGATGGACTAGACAGATTATTTGAAAGACTCTCCGCTTGCAAACATGTGGGATGCAAGTTCGCCAAATGGCGGAGTGTGTTTAGAGTCAGCGAAACCACTCCTTCTCGTTTGTGTTTATCTGTGAACTGTTCCGCCATAGGCAAGTTCGCTGCCATTACACAAAGCCTCAACATGGTATCAATCATCGAAATCGAACTGATCAGTTGCAAGACGGTTTTAATAGACCTATCGGCGAAAGTATTAGAGAAGGTTCTCGTTGCTGTTGTCAAGACTTTATCTGACTTCAACGTATCCATCGAGACTGTTATAATCCAGACTTCTATCCCACATTGCACCACAGGATGCCGGAGCGGAAAGATCACGACGAAAGGTCTGTCCCAAATAATGCTGAATTGCCTGAAGAAGTCCTTGCCGACCGCTACTGGAGGAGTCACCATCATCTCTGGCGGGATGAGCGAGGACTTGGCCAGTGTTACTTTCTCCACCCTGATGCACATTAAGGACAAGTTCTCACCCTGGCCCATGACATATGCCTTCGGTAAGGCTCTGACCCACTCGGCCATCCGGGTCTGGAACCGAGAGGCCTGCGGGGTCGCCCAAGAGCAGTTTCGCAGGAGAGTGGCGGCCAATGCTTTGGCCAAGACGGGGCTCTACAAGTCCGGTGCCACCGTGACTGTTGCCATGCACGATGATCTTCCAATGGGTGAATTGGTCCACTAAAACTATTGTTGCTATTTTATTTGTTGTTGTTTTTTTTCGTTGTTTACTTCAATGTATAAATATGTCGGTAATTAAATAGTGAGGATTCCGTCCATGTATTTTTATATGCTATTTCTTGAAACGTCCTAGATAAAAGATATTCTTATTATTTGGATAAACCAAAGCTATCCTATCTCTGAGTTATCTGGGGAGTATCGGAGCGTACAACTGAATTACAGCATGAGAGCCACCAACCACAGTTACACATTAGACTGATTATGCTGTCAATTTTTTCAGACAAGTCGGATAGTGGGAGGATATCGTCTTTGAAGCATTAATGGATGTGCTTATTAATGTAAATAGCAAACACTTTAGGGTACAATGAGGTCCCTGTGGAACACCATAGTGTGTATTAACCGCATACAGCAATCTTGATTTCTGTAATACAAATATATCTTCTGCCTCAGCGAATGAATGGTTAAGTCGAATAAGTTAACTCCCTCCCAAGAGCAGTTATTATTCCTCATTAAACAGGAAGAGAGAAATTATTTTTTCAAATAATTTATAAGTGTATTCTTTAGTTTCGTAAAATATATCTGCAGCCCCAATGAATAAATAGTTAGTTAGAATTTTGTCCAAAAAGAGTTTCTTGTACTTAGGTAAGCTGATACGCGTTATTTTATAGTGAATAAGGGGCGAAGTCATTGACTTGAAATTGAGTTCCTGCTTATATTATATCTGTATTTCAAGCCAATTACTACAAAATAAAACGATTCTGTTCCCCTCAGTAGAGTTAACTCTCTCTGAACAAATTAGACTTAACCACTTATTCACTGTGCAGGTATATATTTTGTGATTAGTCAAGCTAAATTCCCATTTAGTTTATGTTTTTAATTTAATTTTAATTTCATCCGAATACACTTCGACAAACTTAAGAAATTTATCTTGACTGAAAATTGAAAAGGAAAATACAGACTCAGTTAAGTGGGTTTCTACTTCTTTGCCTATTACTAAACATTTTTTACTGACGGTAAAATTTATGACTTAGATATTAGATTTAGAATTTTAATTTTTCAAAATAATTTTAAAAATGGTAGAAAATTCTTCAATAATAACTATGAATATATTTACGTTTAAGTTATTATATGTAAATTTAAGTCGTAGCTAAATGAATGAAATATAGCTTGGAGATAGATTTCATTCATTTCATTATAGATTTCAGTCCGTACGACTTTTCTTTTCTTTTATTTAGTTTCAGAATTATCCTTCAATATAAACAACTCGCTCTGGACACAATCCGACTTAACCACTTTTGGCTAAAGATATATCACCTTTGGCTAAAGATATATCGATTATCCAATACACTATTAATGTTTTCATTATTTCTCGGGATGTAGATTAATTAAAAACAAATCTGTTTTAATTAAAAGCTAAAAAACAAATAGAGAGATGAGTAGATGTTAAAACAAATTCCACTTGTATGTGGTTTCTATTTTAAGGAGAAGAAGAAAACATAGAGAGTATTATTATTTTTCAATTACCACGGATAATGTTTACAGAATAAAAACTTCAATAGTTTATATAATTTCCAAGCTCGACAATGGGGAGTGAATTGCTTACTCGGCCTGTCCTACTTTTGTGTTACCTTGCTCCTTAGGATCATTCTCAATACCTCAGGTTTCTCTTTTCTTCTCTATTTCTGCAGAGAAATTTCCACACGCTCAAATGGAAAACTAATTGCCTCAACCGAGATTTTTCTCATGACCAAGTTGCATTAGGTTCGTTACTATGAATGGAGTAAACATCAAAGTGTAGTTATCTCGCGCCTACTTAACCTGGTTTCTTTTCATATTTTTGAACTTAAAGGGAAAACGGGTTTACCTTCTGCGATAATTTCATTGTTCAAAACGAATCTTCTGTTCAATGGTTCTATTTGTTTGTGGTAAACGAAGATACAGTTTAATTAAGGTAGATAACTAAGTTCATCTGGCCCACTTCAAAAAATATTAATATGTGTTTACGATAATAATAATTTTTAAAGAATAGACCACAGCAACCCGTGAAAGGTCTGGGGTTTAGTACATGGTAGGGACTGTACTGTTTCTTGAACAACGGTTGTGCAGCGAAGTTTCCACCTTCGCCAGATTTTCCACCTTTATTTGCTTGCCCACTATCTAGAGGCTGGGCGAGTTCCAGGAAGGTTCTAGATCCCAAAGGGTCCGGTTCCGGTAGCTAGAAGATTAAAATAAATTTAATACACTGAAGCCGTAAAAAACAATGAAGGGTGGTGGAAAAATCTTTCGTTTAAGTGACTCTGATGTTAATACTAAATAAAATAAAAACCAATGTCTCAAGGGAAACTTATTAACATGAAAACTAGTTATAAAATATTTTTATTTGAAAAGAAAAGATATATTTCCAGTCCAGGACCGGTACTCGAACCCGGGTCTTCGATAACAGTAATTCAACTATCTTCCGTCATTTCAACTATCTTTTCTTTTCAAATAAAAATATTTAAAAATTAATAAAATCAATAACTAATAAAATAAAATAAATTATATTCTATTATATATATCATATTTATAATAATTATAATTACGTAAGTCAACAAGATCCAAATTAAATAAATGTTCAAAGAACATTCTTCCCCTCGTATACATTGCAAATTGCGAGAACGCGCGGACATGGGATCAGTGAAAAGAAAGGATATGACCATGACCGGGGACCGAGCCTGATGGAGCCAGGAAAGCTCGATTGGTAGAGTTCCAGACTAGCGATCTGGGTTGCCCGGCTTCGAGTCCCGGTCCTGGACATATCTTTTCTTTTCAAATAAAAATATTTAAAAATTAATAAAATCGATAACTATTAAAATAAAATAAATTACTTATAAAATAATTTAATATTATTTAAAGTAAGTTTAGGTGATCAGTAGAAGTTTCCAACTAGTCATTTTTATCATTTTACTGATATATTTATTTTTACTGGGTATTTTTTTCGTATTCATTCGTTTCACGTCATTTCAACTGCCTTTTTCTTGTGACATTGGCCCGCACTCCCTCATTCGTCGCCGGTGCTGCTCCCTTCTTTCTTGTTCTTATTTTTACTGCTATTTTTATTTTTACTGACATTATATACTCTTATGTATGTACATGTCTATATATAAAATATAACTATTTTCTATTATACCAATAATGCAAGCTAGTTATTTTCTTACCCAGGATCACCGGACTATTGAAGCAATATAACAATTCTGTACCAACGTTGTGTTCTATCCTTGACTCTAGATTGTGGTAATGCGTAACTATTTTATTAGGGCAGTCTTGAAATATGTGTTTCAAAATATTTACTATTCCTATATTTATTGCAACACAATAGAATTCCACAGTCGGCAAACTTCTATAAATTTTAAATAAATAAACATGCCATATGATCTCTGTGTGGAACGACATTTACGACAGAGCAAAATTACATGGACCTGTACACGAAGTAGTCATGCATCTTAAGCTCGGAGAGTGCTTTGAAGTTAACTTTCCCTCTTCTATACATTAACTACGAGTATATATAATAAATATTTTTATGTATTTTGGTTCTAATTCAATCAAATATAGGTTTCCACACACAACCAGTAATTTAACCGCAGAATGTTAAGCAGCCCTATATAATATTATGCAACGTCAAGAAAAAAATTTCCTTATCTTCACGGACTCTCTATCTGCAATAACGGCTTTCGATTATATATATACGAAAGACAACGTAATTAAAAAAGCCCAAGATTATTCAACGATGATCAAAAGCGTGGACAAGGAGTTAGTATTTGTGTGGATACCATCTCATGTAGGAGTCAAAGACAATGAAGGAGCAGACCAAGCAGCCAAGAAAGCAGCATCATCATTAGCCGTAACAAATGTTTTTACCATATCAAACATTTCGCAATATCTAAAACGCCAAGCACTCATGGCGTGGATAGAGCTGTGGGAGGCAACTGAGGAAGCTAATGAATTGAAAAGTATTAAAGCAGAAATAAAACCATGTAAAAGTTCTTGCCGCAGCAACAGAAGAGAAGAAGTAGTCATCACAAGACTAAGGATAGGCCATACGCGTCCGACGCACGAATATCTGATTGAGAGAGATGCGCCACCAAAGTGCGGAAGTTGCAGAGTGCAATTAACTATTTACATAATTAACAATTAACTATCACCCACATCTTAGATGACTGCCCCCTGTATGAAGTATATTTTCATGGGTTGGGAATTTATAGAAAAACCCCGACTATCCTGGGTGATAACACCACAAATGTGGATTAAATACTTACATTTCTTAAACATAATAATATGTTTAATTAGATATAACAATTATATGTAAAATAAAATAAATATTAAACGAAAAGAAGTAATGACCATAGATGTTGTGCGTCTATAAACAATAAAACCTAACCTAACCTCATTACTTAAAAATAAATATCCCTGTGTAATTTGATTTTTTATTCAATGCTTGGTCAAGTTTAAACAACGTATTCTATTTGTTGGTGTGTTATATGATTAGGGTTGGCTGGTGAAAGCTGTTACTTCGAAAAGAAATTGCTCCCTCCATGAATTTACCTTCGCTAGTATTTAGCGATTTACCCGTGTAAATAGCGAGATGTAAAAAACTATATTTATAACATTTACATAGCACTCTCTGACTCATGTAAAATTATCACCACGTGAGGTCACCTAACTGTCCATATAATTTTAATCTCATTTGCATTATCCTGTAACCTGTTTACATCCTCTGCTTGAAGGACGCCTCTTAGTGTTTTCCCTTCTTTTTTTGTTGTCAATCGCAGTGGAATAGTAGAGGTATAGTTGCTGATTGTTTGTAACAGCATTAAGGATTTGGGATTGTAATGATTGGATACGAGAGGAATTTTATGTCTTAGTGAGCCCCAAAGTTCTGCTCCCGAAGTCCAAATTGGTTACTTGTTACCAACATAGACAAGCATAAGGAATCTCACCATTAGGACTATTTATAAAGGAAGAAGATCCTTGAGGGACCAAAGCAAAGGAAGAAGGTCATCAAGAAGGATTACATAGAAGAGCGAATGAACGATGCGTGACGGACGGTATCGAGACACCTTAAGTCAATTCTTCCTCACGGTCCATTGCAAAGTGGGTCTTGCATTATTTGGTCTGTCAGATTCTGAATGCACACGAGAGCTCCGGGGATATTACAAGCTCGTGGAAAGGATATTGACTCCCTGATTTCTGTAAAAAGCTGGTTGAATATCGATCCCCTATGCACCTGTGGGGTACCGGAAACCACCGGCTATATCTTTCTTCCATGTCCTGCGGGTGTAAGCTGTTGAGAGGTACAGGACTAAATTCAGCCATAATATGAAAAAAAAATATTACATACTCATACTCGAAAATTCTAATTTAGTTTTACGTTTCAGGCAAAACGTAACCAAATAGGTGCTATATCTTTTTGACTGGCAGTTTTTCTCTGTATCGTAAAATCTTTCCCCTTTCTCTTAGGTCATACGTGGTTTTCAGCAGCAAAGGTGTATTACGTGGGGATAGACGTAGGCCACTGTCGCCGATAAATGGGCTATTTACTTCTGATTAACCCTTTTTTGTGTATCATTTTTACTAAGTCCGATAAATAAATTTATTTATATATACTGTAATGAGTGAGAAATAAATACAATAAACCATAAGGTTAGTGAAAAATTATTCTGCGTTATTTATTTAGGGGAGTGGGAAAGCTCAGTGGGTAGAGCGCTCAGTTACTATGCTGAAGGTTCTGGATTCTAATCCAGCAGTGGCAGATTACTTATTTAATCTGTTAATAGTCGTGTGTAAACCATGTGGTATCTAACGACCTTTCTAGGCCTAACTCAGCCTCTATAAACTGGGTACCCTTAATTCCAATTAATTTTCCTCCAGGAAAATCCAGGAAAGTCTAGCGGTTGAGCGTGATCTTGGAGAAATCACCTCCTTGAAAAACCATTGTCCTAGAAATAGTACGGTCTCTACCATGTACTGAATCCAAGACCCTTCATGGGTTGTAGCTGTTGTTGTTTTTTTAATACTTAGGAAATGGAAATGAAAACAAAAATCAACAATTGATCCTTAAATGCAAAAGTAAGTTGCGTTTAGTTCACTGACTTACTTATCTTCCTATATCGATAGGGAAACAATTTCTGGTATTATTTAAGAATTTTCTATAACAAATGCTTAGTTTAATTAATTCTTAATTCTGATTAAGAAAAAACAATTACTGAACAACATTCGGTTTACTGGCAACATTTGAAAAACGTGAATGAAGAAAAGCATGCCTGGGTTTTCCGCTTCTTGTCCGCACGTGATCTAGTTGACTCTCCCTGAACCTTCGCTTTCCTAGTGGCATTTCCTATACATTTCACCAGTGAGTCTGTTTGGTTTATTATCTGAATAGCATCAAAATTTGTCGTATTATATTTCCCAAAATGAATACCATTACGGAATAATATGATATATAAAAAATAATGGGTACGATTAGTAAAGACGGTTCTTTATACCACCTTTACCATTTGCCAGATGATTAAAAAGTACTTTTGAGTTTCAAGTGAAGAAAGTGAAGTTATATAAAATTGTTAAATATTAAAGGTTCTCACCTGTTCGAACCTTTAAATATCTGGGAGCACACCTTGATGAGAATGGAGTCATGGACAATGAAATCCGGGAGAGGGTCAACTCAGCTGGTAAATTATTCCATGCACTAAATAAAAGGTTCCTGAATAAAAGAGAAGTATCCAAGGACACAAAGTTGAGGGTATATAAATCTACCTTTCTCCCCATATTAACATACTCCTCGGAATCTTGGGCGTTGACAACCAAACATAAAAGTAGGATCCAGGCTTCAGAAATAAGATTCTATAGGAAGATAGAGGGGAAAACAAGACGAGACCGAATTCGCAACTCGATCATTAGATCATGCCAGTTTTAAGAAAGTACAAGTTTTAAGAATGGCAAGTAGCAGGCTGGCCAAGATGACCTACGAGGCTAAGGTTGAAAGAAGAAGGTCCAGAGGAAGATCCCAACGTACCTGGGAAGATTGTATTAAGGGAAACTTCGCAAAGAGAAGACTGCAATGGAATAGAAGGAGAGAAATGGTAGAGGATCGTACGGTGTGGTCCGGGCTATACAGAAAGAAACCTCACACTCCAGAGCGGTAGAGAGGAACGATGATGATGTTAAATATTAAATTTCAAAAGAATTCGTATGCAGATTAAATAATTTATCTGTCAAAGCCAGGATCTTTAGCTCAGCATCTCAATGCTATACATCGATTTTTATTATGCCCAATGAATATTTTATTATATATTAGAATCCAAATGGAATAATGCAAAGTCTTATGGTTCAAAGTTCTGGAGTAAAATAAACCCTTACCAGTCGACGTTTGGCCTATTCAGGCATTATCAAGACACAAAAAGTGTTAGATTTATCAGATCTCGAAGAAGAAAGTGCAATTCATCCCACAATCAACAGCCCAAACAGGCTCATAACCTGAGACAATACCTCCACACTAAGACGTTCAACATACCTGAACATAACATAACTGAAAGGAAGGTAATCTGTAACGTTATAACGAAAGGTAATAACGTTGAGATTACCTACCCGTGATCCTTAATATTCTGTTTGCTTAATTTATTATTACTATCTAACTTTTTCAGTTTTTATTCTTTTATTACAATATTTCTGATTAAAATGGGTAAATAATGATAAATAGTTTGCATTTCATGGAATTCAATTTTTATTTAAAGATTACAGACAATGGACAGTTAACTGTAATATTAATTTAAAGTATAAAGAGGAAAGAGTTGTAAAGGTGAAACTTAATGAAAATATCTGAGTACTGAGAAAACCTTGACATTAATCTATCGTTTTCTTATTTTCTGTCTTACGAACTAAGCTTAGCTTAGAAATTCAAACCAGGTCGTCTGACAATGAGTTGCAGATCCTGAGAAAGTTCACGTTTTTACCCTACACTTGAAGTGAGTCCAAAAAGAACTTTCTTCTATTTGAGTCGATCCTATTAGCTGATTCCTTAATCAACATGCTTACAAAAAAAATAAGACATATTAGCAACTAAAATATTAGAATAGAAAAGTAATGTAACGATAAACATCAAATTTTAACACGTTTTTATCAGCTTAGTAAGTATGTATGTAACGGAATCTGTGAACTCGATTTTCGAACACTTCAAAATATCAAATTAAATCAAAACTTAGGACACATATTCTAGGTCCGTTCAAAACACAATAATTTAGTTTTATGTATGCCTGCCTCATTAACTTGAATTGGATCTTCAGGATTAGCAAATCTTTCATATCCAAAGATACAGCAGTGCCTTGTGATATGTACTAAGGCATATACATGCTATAATATTTGAGACAAGAATATGCCTGGATCAACTGGGGAGTTTCGTTAAGTTTCTATATCGTTATATTCGTTTATTTTGCAACGAAAAAAATAAATAAATAATCATAGGTAAAAAACAAACAAACACGGTTTTGCAGTTAGCCGAACTAAAAAGTAGAAAACGAATAAGAGGTTTTAAAAACCTAAATAACACTCCTTTATAGCCAGCCAAAATAAATAATAATTTAAACAATTATAAACCAAGCTTTAATTTAATATGAGAGTGAGGTGCTTGATTAGGAAAATAGAGTCATTAGGAAAATATCTCACAGAAGACTCCTCGCTTTTTACGATCAAATGAGTTGTTTGTTCATCACTCTCTTCATATTCTTAACTTATCGAAAATCATTTTCTAATTTCAGTTTTGTTTCTTACTACATCGTGGTTTTTAAACTATTACTATTTGTTTTTAGATAAGTAAGTCATATTTGGTTCGGAAACAATTCCACGCTTTAATTAATCCTTTTTTCTTTTTTTTTTTTTATGTTCAGCCAGCTTTCTCTCCTATAAACCTTCAGCGGCCGTTGTTTTGCTTTGTCAAATCTTCTTCCACAACTCTGCAGACGATAAATAACGATAAAAAGAAAAATACAAATTTATAAAATTAAAAAACATTTATGAAAAGAATAAAAAAGGAAATGTGATTTTCTGAAACATTCTAATAAAATGTATTTTAAATATTTCTAAAATGTGTCAATATTTATAGATATTTACTTATAGATGGGTCAGCCACTGCCTAATATAAATACCTGGCAACCATCGTAAAAACCTGACGTCTAAATAAGGACAACGTCCTTGCCTCGGTGAAAAAGAAGAAACTGGGAGTGTGTCAAGGAATCACCGAAATCTAGAATACACCTGAAGGCTAGATCTGTCAATGTGTCTCGTTGCTTTATAAAGGATATATCAGAGGCCAATCCTAACTAGCATAAAGTAATTTATTTACATTATTATAGCGGTGATCATGTGTATTATTGTATTAAATCCAGCTTTTAAAAACAAAAAAAAAAGGCTCAGTATTAAAAGCAATTAATCATCCCATTTCAGGTTTGATCTTCATACATGTAACGAGTACTCATCTTTAACTTAGAGGGCGTTTCCTCTTATGTAGGATACGATTCCGATATAAGTACATAAATAAATAAAAAATATTGTATATTACATATAAGTAGTAATAAATGAAAAATCTACTATATATACCTATTCTCTTACGTTATTTTTTTATTTTTAACTATACATGCTTGTGAGTGTGAATAGATATAAAATTTAAATTAATTTATGAGTATTTTTTATATTACTTATATACAGGGTCTCAAAAGAAAGTTTATATTTGTTTAGGTTTCTGCATGAACGCAACGAATCGGAAGGGTGTGGGGGGTATGTCAATCGGTAGCCTGGCTCTTGGGATTCAGTCGCTATGGATCGTTTCTTGGGTGCGGAACGTGCGTTGTGAGAGTCAAGTTTTACAAAAACAGTGATGTTTTTTGTAGGGATGCAGCTTTAAGTGTTCCTGCAAAATGCGATGTAAGGATGATCTATGCACATTTAAAGCACTTGCGCGTTTTCGAATTGAGAACTTCGGATCGTTAAGCAAAAAACCGATTAACACTATCCACCGATTGTTGATGACCTTGGCCGGCCTGATTTAGGTTTTTCCAATGTTGAACCAGTCTCTTCAAACTTTTCGACCCATTTTTTAATCAGAGGAATGCATCATTTAAGTGGCGAAAACCACGAATGCTGCAGAATCTTCTATGCGCTACAGTCGCCCAATCACCGTTTTTGTAAAACTCTCGCACGCACAACGCACGGTCCGCAACCGAGAAACGATCCATAGCGACTGAATTCCCAAGAGCCAGGCTACCGAATGGCATACCCCCTTCAGATTTGTTGCGTTCAAGCAGAAACCTAAACAAATATAAACTTTCTTTTGAGACAACCTGTATTGACATATAAGTTGAATAAATTAAATTGGGGGAGAGACGTTACTGTTGAACGTTTTTTCGACCGAGCTAATTCCATGTACAATTGTTGCCATAGAAAAAGAACAGTCTCTATCATGTACTAAACTCAAGGTCCTTCATGTTTTGTAGTTACACAGTTTTTTTTTTAAATGCAAACCATATTGTATTAATTTATAGTGAAAAATATTTAAAATCCAATATTTAAGCTAAATTAAATTTTAGGCAAATTTCAATTCAATATTTTCAGTTCGTGTGAAAAAACTTAACTCCTGCGGAATAAGGAATACTAGCTAAGAATCATAATAATAATAAATAACAATATTTAAAAATTAATATTTAGCTGTTGTATTTATGCTTTTCTTTTGACCTTGCCCTCGATTTATACAAATCGAAACCGAACAAAAGGCAGTTCTGTTGGACTCTCCCAGAGTCAGAAAATTCTTAAATCAGTAATGTATTTTACATTCCCTTCAATTTTAATCCCGGGAATTATATATATTTGCTTCCAGAGGAATCAGATAGAAAAAATATGTAAATAGTATTATAATAAATATTTGTATGAGTTTTTATCATCTGCACCGAGTTTTCCACAATCATTGGATAAAACTATTTCATCATTTATATACCATTAGTAGTAGTAATAAATAATTAACGCTAAAATATATATTACTGGTTTAATAAATTATATTTTAAATATAATTCCAACTATAATAAAATTTTAATTTAATATCATATTTTACAATCCTATTTTTTACTATAATCAATTAATATATGGCTTTAGGTTTATTGTATATTTATTAACTGTTGTATTTATGTTTATTGTGTTATTGTACATTGCGATTCAATGAATGGTATTTGTGTTTTTAGTTCCTTATATTAATATTTGAGTTTGTTCCATAGCATGTAATTATATAGAAAAATGTAATAGGTCGAGACAATTTGAAAGTTTAGTTCAATTACCTATAGCATAGTTGCAACACTGCAATTTCAATTGAAAGCAATCCATGGTTGTTCTATTTATTGGTTACATAAGATCGTTACGTTACTAAAACTTCAATGGTGTCTCATTTAGAAGGTTTTTGAATTTAAAAGAATATCTGGAATATATTTGGATAAAATTTAATAAGAATTAATCGTAATACATATCCATTTAAAATAACATTTACATTTATGCAAAATTAAGTTGACCGGTTTCTTAATGTGGTACATTCAAAAATATTTTTAACCAACTTAACTTTTGAAAAATAATAAAACCTGTATCACTACAACCCGTGAACGGATCTTGGGCTCAGTACATGGTAGAGACAGTACTGTTGCATGGATAACGGATCTGCAAGGAGGTGACGTGTTCTAGGTCACGCTCAACCGCCAGATTTTTCCCCCTTATATTGGGTACCCTATTTTTATAATATTTTATAGAGGCTGGATGAGCCCCAGGAGGGTCCTAGATCCCGTATGATCCATCTCCGGCTGCAAACAGACAAAATAAAAGTCTTGCCCGCAGCGGGGTTTCAACCAAGATTTCCGGTATGGCAACTCAGTGCTCTACCACTAAACTACTCCGCTCCTGTTTGAAAAGTATTTTTGAATTTAAAATATTTTTTTAAACAAAAATGATATTATTTTTTCAAAGACATTTTATTTATCTGGATACCCAATTTTGTTTTACAATTGTCCAATGAAACTAGGGGTAACACGCCTTTTGTTCCCTTAAATTTACATTGAATGTGAACTAAATACGATGGATGAAAAAAGAAAATTTATAATTTGTAAAAATAAAATACTGTCTTAATCTAATTAGTTTTTACGAAACATTTTTAAATGCTCTGCATTTTTTATCGCATTTTATTTTAATCAAATCAAATAAATCTCCCGTGGGATACCTTTTTTAGAAACTTTCTAAATATTTCCAAACCTTCTTAAAAAAGGAGCTATAATTTATCCTTTCTCTCCATCTCTCCTTTTTAAAATCACTTTTAGTTCTTTCTGGGCATTATATCAATTGAGTTAATGATGAAAAAAAATGGAAACCTAAAGATTTAGGGAGAAACAATATTGATTGATAGGCACCAAACCTGCTACATTATATATATATATGGAAAAAAAAAGATATTAGCATTCCAAATCAGGTGACATTCAACACCAAATCATCATCTTACCAGATTTCCCCCAAGATTCGGTTTAAATTAATATCAAATCATGACGAAACCTTTCTCCTCGATAGACCTACTGTCTTTTTAATTTCATCAGTGTTTCTGGTCATGTTCAATTTAAATTGTTTAACTTCAATATCACTTAATAAATTAGATTCTTTTTAGTATAATTGAATATAGCATAATTTTTTCTATTACAAAATGAATGCGATTCCTCTAATGATTACTAAATCTATGTATGTAATTGGTTTATAAATGTATGTAAATTAAAGAACGATGGAATCTTAGATAGCACGAATTATCAATTAAATTTTTAGATTTTGTTTTGTTGTGTGGTAATTAAATCTATTTAAATCTACATAAAATATAGTACTACCCATGTTTCTGTTTTGTCATTTTCTTTTTAAACTACGTAGAAATAGAAGTATGGAACAACCCCGTAATTAAAATTATGGTAATATAAATTGACGTTTCGGGTACCCTAACTTAAAAAAAAAACATAAATAAAAATTACTGAACTTAATTTGAATAAGGAAATTGATTAGATCATCAATGTTAAAGTCTTTTAATTTTTGTTTGAAGAAACATTTAAGTAACTACTATGCACTGTTCCATTTATAATATATAATACTATAATTAATTATTTTTTAAATTTAAAATTGAACTTTATGCAAATAAAATAAAATTTCAACAAATTAAACTCAGGAATAACTGGGTTTTTATTATTTATCAAACTTAAGGATCAGCTTCAATCTGCTAATAGTAACTGAAAACTTTAATATATGCGCAGTGCGCCCGAAATTCAGATATAAAATAACCGAAAATCTTATTTTAAATTATTTACTAATAATTTTATAATTATTTTATAATTAATAATGTGTGTTTGAGCAACCTCGAATTAGTTATTGGACCTTTCGATGAGAGCTCCGAAATGGATAAGGAAAATAAATTTCTGATTCAATTATACCAGATCGCATGTCATTTTGAATGTAACCTTTTATTAAACTAATAATATAAATCAATTTTCATAAATTAAATAACTAATAATTTTGAGAATGAAAAACAATTAATTAAATTAAAGAACAATTTAAACGCTTTTATAATGAGAAATTAAGTTACTAATATTAACTAAATTATCAACAACTAATTAATAACAAAAAGAAAACAAATATTATTTAATCTTACGATAGTAAATTTAACTCTATTAAATTACAAATAAAATCTATTACAAAATAATGAATGTTTATGCGGTTTTCTGATTGCAATGATATAATAATGAAAACTCTTATCTGTCTGTCGAAGTAGTTTCAGTAGATGGTAGATTCTCGGCAGGGCGAGCTGGATGTTGAGACGACAGAGGATTTTCGTCGGCAGGGCGAGCGAAGATGGTGAAACAATAGAGGTTGAGATGATCGACTGGGTCAATTCGAATTGGTCGAATCTATGACGAAGTTTAAACTAATTACACCTGCAGGTGGGCAGCAAATTAGTATCTTCTTCAAATTCACACAAAACAATTTTGGGCTCCTATAGAGCATACGATGTGTACGTCAAGAGGCTCGTGGCAACACTGTCTTAAAATTCACAAAAACAACTTTGGGCTCCTAGAGAGCATACGATGTGCACGGCTAAGGGCTCGCGACAACACTGACTTAAAATTCACAAAACAACTTTGGGCTCCTAGAGAGCATACGATGTGCACGGCTAAGGGCTCGCGTCAACACTGACTCGCTCAGTCTAGCCGGAGCGAACAAAAGCCGATCGACTCTCTTTTGTTTTTCTCTCTTCACTTTTATAACATATGTTTTCAAACTTATTACAAATATTACACTTATATCTAAACAAAATAAAATTACCTTTTAAATTAAATTATTCTAAACAATTACGAAATAAACGTTTAAATTATTATTAAATAAAAATGTGATAAATAAGAAAAGATAATGTTCTTTCTTTTAAGAAAAAATGATATAATTGTTTCTGATTAAAACTGTTAATACTTTATAAGGTTACTACTTCATCTGGCCTTAACAATGTGTACAATATGTTTATAACATGTGAATTTTAATTATATATTATTTTGTTATGGAGAGGTTGGGTAATATAACAAATATTTAAAAATTAGTTAGATAAATTAAAAATAATTAAAATTGTTAAGACTTAGTAATTTGTATAATATGTGAATTCAAAATGTTTAATTTCAAATTAACTCTCCCTGTTGTGTCTTTAATATTTAATATTTTCCATTTACTCTTAGTCAATATCACTTTGGTTTAAAATAATTGTATAATATATTCATATTGAAAATAATTTTGTTTTCTGATTTAATTTTTAATTTTTATTAATTTTTAATTTTTAAGTCGCTCATCTTTAAATTTAGGTTCAATATTACTATATATTCATGTAAATGCAACCTTAACTCGACCCGTTATCGTCTCGACTCTTCTTTGACGTCAAGAGATTCAGTCAAAAGTAAATACTATTGACGTGTTTGACCGACAACAGTTTATTCACAGCCAACAAGTAACACTTAATGTGAATTTGGGGAGATATAAATAAATGCTTGTACTTTTTCAGTATGATCATTTTCATCTGTAGTATGATTCATTATGATAACTTCTAATAAAACCACAAACAAGTCTAGCGATGAATAAATTCAAATGATATTAAGAAAGGACTTAGGGGAGAAAGTTCGTAAAACAAGGAAAGGAAAAAGTACAGCTCTGAAACTCATAAGAATTATTTTTGTGAT
Source organism: Troilus luridus (assembly GCA_964056705.1). Classification (NCBI taxonomy): domain Eukaryota; kingdom Metazoa; phylum Arthropoda; class Insecta; order Hemiptera; family Pentatomidae; genus Troilus; species Troilus luridus. Next base: position 107,693,813 of record OZ057412.1, read on the forward strand.
GTCTGAATAACATGTTATGACCTCCCAACATTTTTTTTTTTTATGTTGATAAGATCAACTATATATCAACCAAAAAAAAAACTCCCGTTTGCCGACAACTGCAAATTCGACAATTCAGCAAATTCAGCAAACTTATATAATAAAATTTAAAAAAAATTAAGTAAATTAAAGCCACTTATTTCTTTAATGTGTAACACTTCAGTGATTAGATAGTTTAAATTTACTTATCAACTTTCAATTAATTAGGGATTTTGTTTAATTTTTGTATCACTTCAAACCACGTATCTCTTTTTTTTTTTTTAATATTGATATTAACTATTAGCTATTTGTGTATTGATTATAGTATTGTGGTTCACGTAGTGTAAACTATAGCATAGAGCGGGGTAGCTTTATGGTTAGAGCGTTGAATTGTTATGCTGATGGTTCCGGGTTCGAATTCACCTGTGATAGCTAAATTATTTAATCTGTTAACAGCTTTGGCTGGGTACTGTGACGACTCTTCTGGATCTCAACCAGCCTCTATTAAGTGAGAACCCTTAATTAGGGAAAACATGCGGTTTAGAGTGATCTCGGACAAATCATCTCACTGGCACTAGCGTTGTCCTAGGACTCAACGATTTTCTGAACGCAATATCCTTCATGTGTCATATTAGGACAGGTTCTTTCTTTTATTGAAACTATGAATTTGGACTAAATCGTCTTAAACAAGTTAGCCTAAATGTTTTTCCATTTACGTTTGATTTTTTAATTGCTGTGATTTTACATGTGGGGAATTAAGGTAAAATCGTTTGTTTTATATTAAACTATATATTTTTATATGAGTTCACTTTAATTGGTGAAGAAATCAGGATTCCAATATCTTTTATTATATTTACTCGAGACTATACCACAACATAGTTAGAACATAGATTTTTATAATAATTAAGTTTCATTCTTAAATAAAACACTACTATATAATAAAAACACTAATATAAATAAGGTAGAGATGAAGGTATTGACGAAATGACAATAACTGAACTATCAGGTCTCTGGGTCATCTTTGTAATTTATTGTTCCATCACCATCATCTCTTCCCGGTATACTCATTCACTAATAACACAGAAACCTGGTCTGAGCGCCTAATTGTAGAGTACACAAGGATGATTTCGAGGTTTCTCGTGTAACTCGCGACCTTCAGATCTCTTCTTCGTCTGTCGATTCATCATCGATGGTAAAATTCCTTGTAGATATGTTATTGATATATTTAGTTCACCTCTAAAACTAAGCCTAAAAAATAAAGGTTTAGTTATGCTTAAATCAGGCTACACAGACAGAAAGCTCCACATCTCATTTCAACAGGCCACAATAATAACCTGACAGCGGCGCACATTGATAAAGAAAGTACTTTTTCGGTAATTATTCCGCAGGTTGTCGCTTCGAGTTGAGGGACAAGTTTAACTTTTCATTAGTGCCCCTATACTTTGAAATGCTAGTTGAAACATTTACTTCTTGATGGAATGATGACAGAAAACTACTCATTATCCATAATTACACCCTCTTTTCCATTTTAGAGCTCATGAAAACTTGTATTTTTGGAAAATATTAAAAATGAAACTAATAAACAGTTTAAACTTGTTCTAACACAATCGAATCGACAACCTGCGGAACTGATACCAAACTCTCTTTCCGCATCGTTTCGAAGCATGAATGTGCTCATAATAGTGGCCAAACAATTTAAAAAAACTGGTAATTAGTTAAGTGTTTCTAATTTTGATTAAATTGTCATGGATAGCTGTGGTTTTATGTTCGGGCTGAGATGAGATTTAATTCAATTCTCCAAAAGCCTGTTTTTGATTTTACTGTTAGAGCATGAATAAATTAACAATAAAGTCTCGAAACTTCGCCAAAAGATATTGTTTTTATATTTATCGAATGAAACTAAGAAAAACTATTTTTAAAATGATTATTAATGTTTAAATAACTCTTTAATAATTGTAACGAAAACGTTAGTAAATCTTGCAGGCACATCGTCCAATTTACATGTTTAGTCGTTAGCATCTCACGAAAATAAAAAGGTTCAATACATATTAGTTGAAACTGTATTACAGTATCATTCGTAGAATCGCGTATTACTCCTAAGCCTTTTCAATGCTTCAATTTTTTCAAAACCAAAAAACGTAATAAGAATCAAAGTTCCATTCAGCTTTCTGTATGAGTGTTCCGGTTTTGTCTGTATTATTACTTTTATCATTATAATTCTGTATATTAGATTAGCAACTTTTTTTTTCATTGCACTTGTCAAAAGTATGTTACCCATTCTCATGAGTATTAAAAATAATATATTTTTTTAATTTGTATATCATTAATTTTAGGGAACGTTTATTTAAGTTGTTATGCTAAGGTTCCGGATTGAAATTCGTCAGTGGAAATTCTGCAGGTCCTCCTGGGGCTCACCTAGCTTCCATGTAGTGGGTATCCTTAAATGGGGGGGAAACCTAGCGGTTTTGTGTCGTAAGCTCATCTGAGTTAATATCCAATACTTAAGGACCTTGCATTATCTTGTCGCCCAGTTTAGATCTGATATTGATAGCAGCCCTTCACACATAGCAGGTAAGACACATGTTCCAATTCCGGCCTATATAAATTGAATTTTATTTCATCACTACCCACGCAAAATACATTATACCATTCCTTTTCCCGAAATATAGACCAAGATATCAGGTGTCAACAGGCTGAAGGATGGACCATCTACTTCGTCCTAGATCAAGACCATTTGAACTAATAAAAAAAATAATAAATCCGGATTCTGAAACCTAATAATCCAAAAGATTTGAATACTCGAATGTGGGTTGGTAGATAATAAAATCAAGATTATTTAAATATTCGGGTTTAACCGATCTAGTTTTCTCCTCTGATATATCTACTGCTTAAGAACTGGCATCACAAATGTTTCATCCTTTACTGCAAATCCCCAATTAATTGCTGCGTAAGTTACTGTTTACCCTTTTCAATTCTTATCTAATTAATTATATTTCAATTTTTAAATACTTCGGAAATTTGGCCAATATATTCCTTTTAGTAAAAAACATTCAAACGGTTCAATCGTAAACTTTCAGTTTCAGTGGGTTTTTTTGTGAAAATATATGAATTTATTGATTTTGACATTTATCTCATATTTTGCTAAATTCAGTTCTGTAGAAATTTAACAACGAAACCTTTCAAAGAAAACGATTTTTGTTTTCCAAAAATCTTCATTCGCCCATTTTCCGTTAATTTCACTATTGTAGAATACTACCAACAATAACTACAAGTCTCTTTAATTGAAAGTCCATAATTGGGCATAATTCAAAGTTTTTATTTTATATATATAATTAATAAAACGTGGCCGTAAACGTTAAAGGATAAAAACCGCTTAAGGTATTTGAAAACAAGGCATTTTGTCGGCAAAATATTCTGGCCGAAAAAGAGTAATATTCATAAGAGTACACCTCGCACGGAATTGCGGACCAGGTTAATATAATTGAAGTGATTGCGTCGCGTAAATTGAGATGAGATTGTAAAGTTGTTGGGCTTAGTAACAAACGAATTCCTTAAAAGTTAATAAGCCCAGTGCTGGCTTGTAAACTTCTTAGGGATTGACATATATCTGTAGGTGGATTGCGTTTAGTATAATCTGGAGGGTTTGGGTTTTGATAGGGTTTCGAGGATGGAAGTATTTTGACATTGTTGGTGTCGGTATCAAGCCTTAGAGTTGGCTGAGCCATATTATAATGATTGTTATTATCTCAAGTTGTAAAACCGATTATAATTTTCCGAAGCTAATTTTTTAATGGCCATCGCTCTCTATTTTCTATTAAAAAAATAAACAAAAAAATGAGGAAAAACACTTTTAGGATTTCGAATTTTTCATTCTATGTTGGTTATATACAAAATTTATTAACATTTACATGATAAACTAATTAGACAAAACATTCCCTTTCTGTCAACAGCCGCCTTGTTTTCCTTGAGCGACATTCCAACCTATCATTAAGGCCGAGGATTACCCGCAGTTTTCCAACGCCGCTGAAGAGAAGATGAGAAAGTGTTGCGCTAATGCGATAGTGTGACCTTTTGTTGCAACCCAAAGGAATCCCGCGGACCTTGCCAATGGTATGCCTAACTCCCCTATCTTCTACATCTTCCTAGGGCGATTGCCGAGTCATCGACCCACGAAATGCTCTCATATGAATATTAATAATCACCCTGAGAACGACTTCTTTACCGAGGTTGGAACTAATTGCGATGGAAATCGTGACATTTATTGCCCGCAACATTCCCCATATGGAAGTATTTAGTTGATGAAGTCCCTTCACGAATTGTCGGAATCTCTTGATTAACAAGTCCCATTTGTTTTTGATTTGGCCCAAGCCCGGCAACAAACCTTTTCGTGACAAGTTATAACATAATAAATAATCATTCTTCCAATAATATGTACGAGTTAGAGTTGAATTAACCATCCAGCCATACACCTATTACTAATTACACTAGTGAGCGAAAATTGAAACTATTTCTGTTAGAGAGGAAATTCGTTGACTGTAAGTACTAATAGAGGATGGAAATAGTTGGGGGTGCAGTCAAAAATGTACACAATAAATAAGTGGGAACTTATTTTTTATTTGTGCCGACGTTTCGATCTACTTTGTAGGTCATCTTCAGGGCCAATAGGAGTGGCTACTCAGTGCAAAATGTAACTGGTGAAACTATTTCTATTTATCTATTTAACTATCCGTCCAAGACTTTTACAAATCTCGCATTTCGAATCTGGTAGTTCTGAATTGTCGATACTTTATTTTGGTTTTACTTATAACTAAAACCGAGATCAGTAAACTTTGTCGACAATAGGGAGCTCATTAAAGTTGTTCAAGAAAATACTTAACATTTCATTTTCGTTTTTGTTCGGTTTTCATTCTTTCGTTAATCATCCACACCACTAAAAACAATATAAATAACGTTTTAAAATTTGTGGAAACTTTTTATCGGTCTGTAAATCTGGCAGATCTTGATATTTCGAACATCTATCAAGACAGCTTTCATTTTCAATTAATGTTGCATTAATTTTAATAAATAAATGATTTAATCTACGAAATCTGAATATAACAAAAGGCCTGCAATTGATGGACTAAATGGTAGTACATGGACCAAGCCCATTACCACTGGCCATTTTGAACCTGAAGGTTCTCTGAAACTACCAAGGTCTTCCGTAGTTACGATTCTTCTGAGAAAAAATTATTCATGAAATCTAAAACATTCTTTATTTTATTCTTCTCTCCCTATTGCTTAATCTCACAATATTTCTCGATGACCTGCTAAGTAAAAGCTACAAACAATTTGTTTACCATTACAACCAATGAAGGATAATTTATGATAAAGGTTTGAATATCTGCTCTAGTTTGAATATTTTCAAAAGTTTCGGAAATCCATCTCATCTCTGGGATTTTCATAATTTTTACTTTTTTTTTAGTCGATACTAATTTAATAAAACTGAAAGTTAAGACATTTATAAACCATCATGCATATTCTCAGTATTTATAAAATAAATAGATTTCATAGTAATGAATGGTATGTGATTAATATGGGAAAGAGGATAGATGAATTATTTTGTACATGTCCTTAGTATGTATATTACTGCAGGCAACTCAAGATTAACTACTCCACATAGATCTAGGGCATTTTCATCTCCCGTTCCTAGATATGTGTAGAGTTTGTAGAACGGACTTGATGTTCATAAACGTAGCCATAATTTTTTTTTCCTGTCATTTGTTGAAAAGAAACTTCATTTCACTGAACTCTTTGTTGGCATTATGTCTGGTAGTAAAAGCATTAAAACAAGCAGATATTATGTATAAAAAAAATAACAGTTATAGTAAATGTAGGTTTATTATCCATAGTCATGTATTGCTGGTCATAAATTATCTCTTTCACCTCATAATGCCACTATGAATGTAGAGTCTAGATAGAATAATGGCTCTAGAATAGATTTAAATATCTGTAAATTAATGACTTAGGAGAGTAATTGTTGTTTGAGTATAGTTTATGTTACAGTGATAGTTGCATATGTTTGATGAATAAGTAAACCATTTTTTTACGATTTAATAAAAATATTAACATTTCATTATTGTTTACCTAATAAATTATTAGTATGTTTATTTTTTTAACTGATTTTATAAATTCTATTACTATTTGTGAATATATTTTAATAAAATTTCAAAATTATGGAAACTTTGTATAAACATAATGCTAATGTTATGGTAATTATTAAATTTTCTAGCATTCTATTCCCAAAAATTTATTTTTTAATTCAAAATTTATAACCTCATTTTATTTTATTTGTAGATAGCTCATTTATGGTACGTACGTTTATGTACTATAGATCAAAAAAAAAAATATTTCTTAGTAGTGTACAATTAAAACTTATAATTGTATATTCTGTTGTAATTCTAATTACTTCTTAATAAAAGTGAAGGATGAGAAAAATATTATAGGTTGTGGGCAAAACAAAATTATGATTGTAGAAAAAAATATATTTCAACTTTCCTGTTTCTGTCATTCAAAAACTGTTTAACTACAATTTAATATGATCAATAGTTATTTTAACCTATTAAACTAGTATGTTATATTAGTTAAATAGCACAGAATAAAATACATAAGAAATATAAATACATAATTAATCTCAGCCATCCTTTTTAAATATCTCTCTTAAAAATTTATCCTGTGGCCATATTCAGTATCACATTGAGATATTGATATTATTAGGTCTTTTTATTTAAGTGTCATCTTGACATCCAATATTCCTATTTTTTTTAATTTGCCTTTAATGAGTACTTTATATTTTTCTGAATTACATATGTTTTCTCTTAGTTGTTAATCTTCGTAAATAACCATAAAGCGCTACTATAATAATTACTATCTCAACAAAGCACTCGATAACTAGAAAAATAAAATAAATTAGTAAAAAAAGTTTTCTGAAGGAGGAGTAAGACAAACTACAATTACCTATTACTCATTACTTGCAGATATGGTCTTGAGCTAGTCTTTGCATTTCAAACAGCTATGATTCATAATGTGAACGATGATTATAGAATAATAAAAACTGTCTGCAATTTCCTTTTGTCTGGAATTCTTCCTCAGAGGTTTTTTTTTATGATTACGTGTTATGTTGTGTATAATATCACCTTGATTTCTTCCATTGAATCCTGACTTGTTTTTCAATTGTTTCTCTTATCGAACATTGTGTTATAAATATTCTCGATGTATAGGCTGCTACGAAGTATCGAATGCAGTTATTAATATTTTACCATAACGCTCTGAGTAACGTTTTATGATGTTTTAAAATAGGTTTTTTTTTCTCATCAACCAGTACCTCAACAACCCGTGAAGGGTCTAGGGTTCAGGGCACGGTAGAGACTTTACTGTTTCTTGGACAACGGTTGTGCAAGGAGGTGGTTCGTCCTAGATCACGCCCAAATTATTTAAGGTACACACTTTATAGAGGCTGGTTGAGCCCTACGAGGGTCCTAGATCATATAGGATCCATCTCCTGCCGCTAAAAATTCCTTGCATTCACTTATCTTTTATCAACGTAATAGAAAACCCTGCCCAGGTCGTTAAAAGCAATGCGGATGATAAAGATATTTTGTTTTTGCTAAATTTCGTTAAATATTTAAATTATCAGTAAAAATGTCTCTTTGATATTTAAAACGAATGACTGAGATTAATTATATTTTATCATATTGTTTATTATCTTATATAATCTATTATATTATATAGTGAATTTTATATTATGCCTACCCAATATATTACAGCATTACACTAATTATAGAGCTTAGTAACTTCACTTTTTGTAGGTTTTGTTTTAAAATTAACTAAAGTAACTAAATAACTTGATTGGTGATCGCGAAAGAATATTATTTATTCTTTGGAGAGTATTTAGGATTATTTTTATCATTTAATTAAGAAATTTTCCCAATTAATTGATTAATAAAAAAAAACAAATAAACAATATAGATTTGTGATTTTTTTTAAATAGGAGAGTGATATATAAAAAACACATAAGGAAAACACCTAGTAAATTTATTTTATTATCTTCTGATTGTTTTATAACTTATTGAAATTTATATTGTTTTAAGTAGTACTTTAGCATTAAATTATTTTTTTATTGAAAAATAGAAATTATAGAAGGAACCTTGCTCTTAATCGTAGTTGTATAGATACTTTAAAAAATGAATGTTTTTATTTCTCAATTCCTATTGTAGTGCAAAAGAAACTAATATTTTAAGTTTTGAATGTCAAATTTTGAAACTTTATTATACTAATGTTTAACCCCAACTAATGATGAATTTCTTTGTTTCAGGTAAGAAAACATTAAGAAATATGTAAAGAGGAGTAAACTCGTAAGTTCTTAATATATATCATTTAAATTAGTTTTATCAGCACGTATGATTATTTTTTTTTAACTTCAAACTAAAAACTCTATAGTTAATTTCCTAAAATTTATTTCTGTCTGGTTTTTCCAGTGTTAACACCATTCTTCTGTTTTTCGCGGCACAATTCGGGTATTACTACTCGAAATCCGTTATCCAGCCATTATTGAATCAGTTGTTATAGTTCTTTTGATGTTATATTGTTTTTTCATTTATATTTCAGCTTCTCTAAATATAGTGATTCCAAGAATTCTTCTTTCTCTTCCTCCCATTGTGCCTTTCAGCGTGGAGGAGCCTCCAACCATCTTGTCCACACATCTCGGTCTCTCTCCAATTTCTTCAGCTGGGCCAGGGTCTTGCCTCTTTTCTGACCTAGTCCTTTTTCTTTTTCTTTAACTCTCTTTCCAAGACTAAGCTTATAAATTTATTGTATTGTTTTAATATATATATACGCGGGTGTTCAAGGAATTCAATTATTTAATCACTTATTTTATACAGTTAACTCATTATATACTTACATGAGCTCCAGGAGGGGACGGTACAATCTTACACATAGTTCAATGGATACATTGTAGCAGGCGTGCTAGGATCTATAAGGTGAAATATGTTTACTATTATTGAATGTTTTACCCGAAACATTCGAGTTTTACCAATTCTGTTAGAAAATTATGAGGTGGCATCCATAGCAAAGAATACAACTGAGTTTTATTTATGGATCTATTTCAATTAAGGAAGTTATATGATTTAACTCATAATTTCAACCAGTCTTAATGAAATAAATAAATTTAACAACTTTAAATATTAAAACTAGTCCCTGAGGATATAGAGAGAATACTGAATGACGTAATAAAACAAAGTAATACAGTTTATTACAATTTGTGCGTGCATTTGTGTGGGGGGGGGGGGGTTGTGTTTGCGTGTGTATTTTTATTGCTCCCGACTTTTATTGGAGGAGAGAGAAAAACAAGATGCGGCAAAATTAAACTCGCCCCTTGGCAAAGACCCTAGTGGTCGGCCCTTTTTATTGTCTATTATTGGCCCCTAGCTGCCTACAAGTACTTCTTTAGCAAGTCAAAACAAAACCATATTACGTTGTTTGAAAGAGTCCAACTCAGTATGTATATTAGAGATAATATATAATGTCCTTTATAAGAAAATATCCAGATACAAAACTATTAAAAAATGTGTTTCTATGTATATACTTACTTAGCCGTGTCTTGTCGATATTTATTATGAATTTGTAGTCTACCTCTTCCTTGTTCAGAATAATACAGTTGCCTGAACAAACCTGAAGGCCACTAGAGTTTTCCAGGATGTGGTCTAAATGATGGTTTTTTTACCCCGACTAGACAATTGTGATCGGGGTTTTATGTAACACAAGGCCACCTGTAGAACAGTCTTCTATAGGCGGCTGATACGCTTTTTGTCAGGTAGCAATTCCTTTAGTAATGCAACTGTTGGGTATACGAAGCATACTGCATGAGGAATTCCTGCTATATGATTATTGAAGTTGGTAATGTAGCATTTGCAGAATTTATTAATGTAATCGCCTTTTGATGTATAGCGATTGTGATCCAAACACTGAAAAAAACTCCGCAAATATCTGCAGCCTTGTGAATAAAAGTTTAAGTAGGATTTTTCCAAAATTAGTTACTTGTACTGAGGGAAGAGGGATCGAGTCATTCTATCAATTTTTGGGTTCAAATGAAGTTATCATTTCGACTATACTAATGCAAAATATCGAAAGTGAAGAACACCACTTTTCAGGAAAGTGAAAAAAACTGTTTCAAAGTTCATTCTAAATCAGAGTGTATCGTCATAGGTATTTTACCTACGTATATCATTATGCGTGGTTTCGTTTCTTATAGATGACTCTATATGGACTATAAAATTATCAATCCTGTAAGCAATCGACCACGAAAAAGATTTTTTTTTAAACTTCGATATTGTGCATTTGTAACGGCAATATTATCAATAACTCCACTTAATGCCTGACTTGCCACTGATGCCCTAATAGCATGATTCTTATTCCTTCTGACGATTAACTGTTGTTGACAAAATTAGACATAATCACTAATTATTAAAATACTCCTTTCCATCAATTTGTTTGTTTTTTTACCAACTTAAGGATAGTAAAGTTTTCCTAAGGTAGTAGGCAGTTTTTAATAGCTGTCAAGCATATTTCCACACTTAGGTAATATTAATTATGAATAATAAATTTAATAAATTCAACGTACGAACATAATAAAAACGTATTGAAAAAAATTATATGGATCCTGAACGACTGATAAAACAAACGTGTATCAGGACACCAGGAGGAGACTAAAAAGAACGTGGTTGAGGGGTTTGTTATTATAAGAACATTAAGTACTCTTTTAAATTGCCAGTATTTTGTATCCATTCATCAAAGGTTTCTTCGGGCTTAGACCGTGCTCTAAAATGAATTTGATGCCACGGTCGTAATCTTAAGAAACCTTTGGTGAGTGGATTTTTAGGAATATTAAATAATGAAGTGGAGATAAAGGAGCGATACCCAAAGTTACTGTTCTTCTTCATGTCTCTCAGGTCATTTTATTTTTATTTTACCAAAAATCAATCTGATGATTGTCAACTTGTTGTACTTGACATGTGCCTAGAAATATATAAAGAGAACATTTTTTTTGTCAAGTTCACAAAGCACATTTTGAGACCAAATCGGATTAAAACCAATACACATAAAAAGATATTATCCACAAATTATTCAACATTGTGGTTCACCATCGAAACAGTATAACCGCCTCTTATTACGTAGATATTATAGTACTGCTAAACCACATAGGTATACTGTATAGAAATGCGGGATTCTACTAAAACCACAAACATCCCTGTAATACGGTCCTTCTGTACAAAGTATTCCGTAAAATAACGGAAATACATGACTAAATCTGGCGGCATAACTATCTTGATGTTCTCTGCTCACTAGATAGCCACTTCACATTATCATTATTTACCACAAATCTAGAATGAAGAAAAAGAGGAACGAACCTAAGTACGAGCCGTAGCGGTAGAAAAACACTCAACAAAGTTTAACATGATATATTTCAGCTTTTACTCTGTTGGAGGTTAGAATTTTTTTCTTGCTTCACATGAATTGATTTGAAATTATTTACTTATGTATTAAATTTATTTAAAAGCCTCTGTATACTGATTTTAAGAAAACCCTTTTTTTTCGTGGTAAATAAAATTTTAGGGGGATTTATGAAATGCCCTTAGGCACATTATTACATTATAGGCCATGGAAGAACGATGAGTTCTGTAATTCCATAAAAGGGTGTGCTCATCATAACTATTCATTGTGACGAAGACATCCTTAGATCTGCTTGCGACCCTATGATTAAGTATGCGTGTAAAATTGTCTTGGCACTAAAATATCAAGTACGTCCTAGTTGAAAGAACGGAAAGACCAACTTGGATTTGACATGAATTATTTATTCGACACTAATTCTTAAATTGTCGCTCCTACGCAACATCTCCTGGAGCATCCTACCTTCGAAATGATTTAGCAAATTTCGATTAAAACCGTTAGAATATTTATAATGGCTGTCTTATAAGCAATAATATTATTTTTTTAACATTAAATTAATTTATAATGTTATCGCATTTTGTATAAACAAGCATTATGTCGTATCCCGAAAATATATAGTCCACAATGGATGTATCCATGACAACCACTGAAAATACCCGGGTAGAAGTTTCCAGCTGTTAGATTTTTCTTCAGTTACATGTTTATGTTTAAAGTATCTACTTGCCTTTTTATTTCATAATACATTACTGACAAAAACAGTAAAGCATACGATATATTAAAGGTTTAGTGGTAAAATACCCAAAGGTAATGTTTTTCTAAAAATCAGATGTCACCCAAATATACAGCACACTTTTCCCTGTTAATAACGCCCTAATAGAGTTTGGCAAATTGGTGAAGTTTTATTTATTTTTTAATATTCTATTTGGATGTTTTTACCACTGGCAGGGAAAATTGGGCTGTGAATTTGGATTTAGTTTTCATTAAAATGTGAACTTATTCTAAAAATGTTGGATAAAATAAAATCTATACACATACTTTTATTGCAATATAGATTATATACCTTGTCAGCTTAAAGATTATATAATGACATAGAGATATGAAACAGCAACACTTGCTCAAATATCAATATATACTGGAAAAATCGAGATAAACAAGGCTTTATGGAGAAGACATTAAGTAAGTTTCATTAAAATATTTCGTGCTCTTTTAGCGTTACAGTCAAATTAATAATAGCTTTGTCTGCAGTTGCGCAGCTGCTATAGAGCACAGAACGAACAAAATAAAGAAAGTGACAAAATATACCCACTCTAGAACTAATTGCAGGAAATTCAGAAACAAAAAGACAGAGGTTTAACTGCCATAAATAATTGAAGAATATGAGATAAGTTTTATGGTTTCCTACGCGACAATACCGATCCAATGGTATGTAAATTTTGTCTTCAATAACGTCTACAGTACCCGCCCATTATGACTAAAAGTGCTTACCTTTGAATAAATAGATTTAAAAAAACTTAAATTGGGTAAAAAGGTAATTTATTTAAGAAATATAAAGAGAATGGAGTTTAAATACAATTGGTTTTAAGACTACACGCATGCGTGATACAAGACCCACTTTTTTATATGTGGAAGTTTTTTGAATAGATCCTAAACCTTCATCATTGTTATTAAGCGAATAATTTTGCATTGTTACTACACACAGTTGTTTTCCCATCCTTGGAGATAGTCATTTGTGACCGTGATATTTTTCCCATTGCGTAACTAAGGAAGTTAAACGTTTTACTTTTGCATTGAAAAACTAATTTACATTCCGTTTCGTAATTGAATATTTAATTCTTTTAACAATTTATTAGGCTTGGATTAATATAATTTCGAAGGATACTGTCGATAATTATTCTTATAAAATGAAGCGTTACGAATGTTTTTTATTGATTCCAAATCAACATTTTATATTAAAATGTAACAGTAAATTCCGTTCCATGTCGTAATATCATAGTCAGTAATTTGATAATATGATAAGGTCCTGCTGTATTAGTTTGCACAGAGTCAATCGAATTAAATGTCTCTAAAACGATCATTCCTAAGACAAATGTGAACAAAAATGAATAGGTATTTTTTCACAATGATCTATAAATATATAAATAAGTACATACAGAATTTCAGATTATCGAAACTCACTTAAAAATAGGAAAATCCCAAATAATCACCAAGTTTTTATAAGAAAACATTTATTTTGTTGTGTAGTAGGCAAGTAAAAAGAGACAAAAAGTTAGTAAAGGCAAGTACGATTTTTGATTTATCAAGATTAATTAAGTTTTAGGCACAAAAAAAGATACTTTTCACGCCAGCTAAGTCTGTAATAGCTTCAAATATATTATTAAGTATTAAATAGTAGTTGTTGAAGAAAATCATATCCTAGAGGTAATACTCGTCAAACTTATTTTCTAAAAATTATTTTGCGGCAGTCTAGATCCCCTTATAACTTTACTGCGTAGTAAGTAAGGATTATTGGACTTTCGGATAATCGACACACACACACATATATATAAGCGTACATAAAAAAAGCTCTTGTAAGAGCTCCCGTATATCTTAACATCGTTTGTTCTATCTTTTTATTCCCGCAATAGTTAGTTGGAAACTAAATATACTTGTACATTTAATTTTTTTTCAACTTTGTAACCGTATACGAGCTATTATTGCATTAGTTCGTAACAAGACATGTATAGTATATGTAATTCTATACTAGATTATGAAAGGGTTCCGCAGGCCGCAAACTACATTTAAGATCATGCTCTTATTTTGGTTACAGTTTTTATTTCCATTACGTATTCATGTTATGCAAAGCTATAAAAGCTTCCTGTAAATAGACCTATGTATATGAGCGAATGCTTACGTAATAACTGCGCTCTCTACCTACAGTCATAGTATACTTATATCCGCTTCGGGGAATCCGAAATGATTTCCCTAAATAAGCAATTTCCAAAATGTTTATCCAAAACACACTTTTGATTCGGTGCCAAACAGCTACGTACATATAATTACACATTTTTGTTCATTATGTTAAGATGTTTCAGAAAGATTTTGGTTTACTGGCACCTATTACTAGGAGGCAAGGTAGATCAGTGGTGGAGTCCTAAATTTTCGTGTCGAAAGACCCAGGTACAAATAGGGCTGTGGCAAATAATTAATATAATCTGTTAACAGGATGGACCTGATTGGATCTTGAGACCCTCCTGGGGCTCATACAGTCTCTATATATAGTTACCCTTAATTATGGTGAAAACCTGGTGGGTGATGCAGGGCAGCATAGCAAAAAGTTTAGTGATTCATAGGTTTGAACGAACGAGCGTTAGTTGAAAGGCAGGGCAGAACAGTTCAGTGCATGTGTGAACCTGCTTCGCGCAGTGTTTGTGACACAGATTACTGCGAATGTGTTTTTGTTAAAATTTATAATATTTCATATCATTTTGTTTCAATATTATTTGCAAAACACATAATATTGTCATCATATAATTCATAATATCACTATAGAAGAGAAATTAAATTAAGCGGTTCGTCCTCATAAAATATTATACGACACTATCCATGCTGATTATATTAAATCAAAATTAAAAAATGATTTATGGGACAAAATTGCTGATGATCTTGAATTAAAGAACTTAAGTGAAGTTCGTTTAGTTCGTCCATTTGTACGTTCGGCGACCGATTATGTACAAAGATGACAAGAAACTGCGTTTCAATGTGAGGTCATATGCTTAGCACAGCTTTTTAAATGCTCTAATCTGCCCTGCCTAACCTACACTATCCTGCATTGAACTTCGTCTCAATGTGTGCCTGGCGCAATCACCTCCCTGCACAACCGTTGTCCTAGAAACAGTACACGTTAAGACCCTTCATTAGTTGTAGTGTTACAGTTTGGCACCACTCCTTGTTCTATGTATTGTCTATGGTTTTGTGAAGTTGTCTAATAAATTTAAATAGGTTTTGAATAAAACAAAGTCTATCACTAGGTCCCACCATGAAATAATTTTTAACAGAACCCGATGTTAGATCTGCAATTACTACTAACACTTTATTTATTGCAATACTATTTACTATTACGACTACTCCTACTACAATTACTAAAACTAAGACTATTGCTAGCGCTTACTCACTCAGGCATTGAGGCCTTATTTAATTGTTGTTATATGAAATCGGAGCTATGTTTACCCAATTATCTTAGCCTGTTTGTTTGAAAATATCGGCACCTATTCCGCAAGTTGTCACTTCGAGGTTGAGTTACATTTTTAACTTTATATTCGTTTTAATATCTAATATTTTCCAAAAATTAAGTTGTCGTTAGCTTTAGTATGGTAAAGAGAATATAATTATGGGTAATGAGTAGACTTCGGTAATCATTTCATGGAGAAATAAAAGTTTCAACTCATATTGCGAAGTATAGATGATGTATTATAATGCAAATGGAAAAAACCACAAGCAGATCCTTATGTTTCAAATCTGGTGTAAAATACAAACACTTATACAAACAGTCGACGTTTCGCCCATTCAGGCATTATCAAGACACAATAAAAAGTAAGTTCAATCACATCTCCAAACAGAAGTGCAATACATCCCAACGAATAATTTCAATGAACATTCTTCCTCGTGTATGCATCGCAAAATTGCGAGAACACTGGGTATATGGGATCGGTGAAGAGAACAGATTTGTCCTAGGTAGGGAGCGACCCCGGTGGCTCAAATGGTTAGAGCGTTGCCACAAGGCGGAGATCCGGGTTCGAATCCCGGCTGGGGGCAAATCGTTTCTCTTCAGAATAAAAATATTTAAAAATTAAAACAAAGATTAAAAAATTAAAAAAAATATTGTTCGTTGTATCAATTCTTACTTTTAAAAGAAATCTGTTTATACAATTCGATCCTCTTTCGAATTTCATGGTAACGGATTTACACAGCTTTATAACTGTTCGAATAATCAATAACAAGCAGACAGTTTTTCTTGATTGATTTAACGTACATTTTCATGTTTGTTCCTTCGAATCAGGACGATTTGACGGAGGAGGAATGATGGCAGCAATTAGACGAGACAAACGACATAATCCATCGAAATGAGGGCAGCGGGTCGAATCGGGTTTAGAGGGATGTCAAGCTAATAGCTTTCCTATATCGGCTCAATAACAAAACCCATTGTTTATTCTTCATCGACACCCAATGCTCCTTTGAAATAGGAATTCTCTGAAAAGAGTGACAACCCTCATCGTATTCCATTTTTTTTTTCTTTGGGAAGCTAGAGATTAATAGGACAATTTTTTCATTGTCAAACCCACCCACAAGAGGGTATATAAAAAAAGTTATAGACAGTTTTTGTATTATGCTAAAACCGGGCAATTCGGGTGTTCAATCACTTTCGAGTTTAAAGAACGGTCAAATAACTCTAATCCACCCGAATAAAATAATTGTTTTTCATTATATGTATATCCTCGACATTGAGAAGCCATTTGAAAGCGCCTGGCACAAGATTCTAATCTGGAAAAAATATCTTGCCTGCCACTTTTTAATTATTCAATATTTATCCCATGACAGATTCTTTTGCACTTCCATTGATCCTTTTATGCCCTCCTTCTTTCCTAAATACAAGGGTGTACCGCAAGGCATTATCTAAAGCCCTATCCTCTATTCCCTTTTTACCTCTGAAATTCCGGAGCACCAATGCATTGCCATCTAAACCTTCGCTTACGATAAAGGCATTCATTCATCTAGAAGAGATCCTACATATCCTCTATAGCTCTCCAAAATCATCTATTTGATTTATAAGAGTGATTCCACAAATGGAAAAGTAAACGCTACAAAATCGAACCACGTTAGCTTCATTTAACACAAAACTTTTTAACAACCCTGTAAAAAGTATGTACTTTATCTCGGACTACTCTTTGACGAAAGTCTTACATGAAACATGCAAAAGACACATCTTCTGTACTACAGGTCTTCAATGACTTACCAAATAACTGACTAGTCAACATTTCTATATTAAGACCTATTTGGACATATAGGACACAGCATTGGGGTTCAGAAAAAGGCCCTTTTACACAAGATACAAACAACAAAACCCAAAATTTTAAGAATAATTGTAAACGCTCCTTCGAATCACTCAATGCACAACGACGAGAACGTTCCCACCGTAAAATCATATATTCACACAAATACACAACATTACACTCGTCAACATATCCCCAATACCCTCATGTTATTTCTTTTTCCTCTCCTTTGTTACCTGGACTTCCTATGGGACTAAATAGACCTGCTCGGAAACCATTATCAGTCTTCAGTCATCAAAAAATTCATATTCCGGCAATGGCTCCTCAGGGCTCTACCATTGAGCCACTCCTTTCCCTATTTATTGTAATTATTAGAATAATTAGCCCCAACTGCCTTTGAACTTTATCCTAAAAGCTATTTTAGAGAGAGATGATACCTGCCGAGGAAGTGAGATAGTGGGAGTGTGTTCCGCTCGTGGCCGGAAGCTACACACATTCCGCGTCGAGAGAGGAAATGAACCTATGCGAATATATCTTGTAATATAAGCGCCTCAGAGTACCTGCAATATTATCTTAAATATGTTAGTGAAAAATTATTTCGAGTTATAACAAAAAATTTTAACTTATATTTTGTTTAGTATTTAATATTCTCGAAAATAAAAATAATCCGGAGTTTCAGCATAAAAAAAGATTGTAATTATGGGAAGTTTGTATATTTCGTTAATCTAGTATAGAATGTATATGTATAGAAGAAGTGTATAGATGATTATATATCCTAAACAGTATGTGATTCGGTTTTTTAATCAATATACAGTCAATGATAAAATTATTTTTATTTTTGAGAATATTAAACAGGAAACGAATAAATGTTAAAACTTGTGACTTAACTCGAAGCGACAACCTGAGGACTGATATCCAAATCTTAATTATTTCTAAATATTTAAATATAAATAGGGTAACAATAAGAAAGTGTTATGAAACACGAATTTACATATACTGACTAAACTTAAATCAAGCAGCAGCTCAATGAGTGTTCTCCTGGATGTGCAACATATCTTTCTTAAGCCATAAAAATTAATAGCATGATCAGCATATCAGGAATATTTATTTAATAGCAGTTTTGGAAATAAGTAATTTAGAAAATAAAGATAAGTTATAAAATATAACTTTTATTTTATATAAATGTAAATTGGGAAGGGAATATCTCTTGGTAGCCTTTAGGGGTAGTTTGTATAGCGCTGAGTTCGTGAACTGTTGGTCCCAAAATAGAATCCGACCAGGGTTGATAAATTATTTACTCAGCAATTTATGGGCCCTATGGGATCTCTCCTGGGGACCATCGAGCCTCTGTAATTTGGGTACACTGAATTGGATAAAAACGTTCCTGCAAAATCTTAAGCTCACAAACAGTACGCCCTCTACTGAACCCTTCGTGCGTTAAAATCATACGCTCATTTTTAATATAAATTTTGGCAAAGTTAACAATGTACCTTTTATTTTTATGAAGTTCCTTCTTTTAATTCTGTTTTCAAAAATTCATTTACGATAAAATCTATTAATATTTTACAGGCTATGAATTAAATCAAAAAAACTACAAGCCACCTTTATAGGAATGATTGTACCTATCTGTCAAGTTCCTCTTCCGTACATCCCCCCTGAAAATATTACTATCTTTATTTTGGGTATATATATCATTCACAAAGATATTTTTTTAAAACCGATAAACATCATTGAAAGGGGGAATTTTAACAAGTTACAGATATACACCAATGCCGAATGAACAAATATAAGTAGAAAATATCATTAAAAAAGCGTATAGAAAGATTCTTTTAGTTTTATTGGGTTGTCACACATGAAATGTCCGATTTTTTAAATCTTAATCTTTACAGAGGATTAAAGCGTTGCCTGTTGATTCCTAGCAAAATATTTACTATCTATAATAAGCACTTGTTAATCCTCTATTTGCAAACTGTGTTTGTTTTTTTCCCAAGTAGGCATACAGATTTTAGTATAATTTTAATCATTTAATGGAAACACGCGATTTCCGAACGAATTTTTATTATGAGTACAAACTCGGTCATTCCACTCCCCAGGCAGTAAGAAATATTAATCATGCGTTTGGTGAAGGAAGTACTAATGAAAGAACCATCTGCTGGTGTACAAAATTTTCCTCAGGAGATCCGGCATTAGAAAATCTGTCCCGTGGACGGCCTCAAACATCAATAGAGGACGAAGATCTTAAGAATGCTGTTGAAGAAGACCCTCATAAAACAGTCAGAGAATATGCGTCAGAGCTAGGCACAAGTCGTACGATAGTTTCCAGGCATTTAAAATTGATCGGAAAGGCAAAAAAGCTCGATTCCTGGGTCCCACACGAGCTCCTTCATGATAACGCTCGACCTCATGTTTCAATACAGACAGTGAATAAATTAAAGGAGTTGGGCTATGAAGTCTTACCACACCCCCCATATTACCCTGATCTATCTCCTACAGACTTCCACTTTTTTCGGAGTTTGGACAACTTTTTGAGAGGAAAATTGTTTACCAATGATTTAGACATTAAAAATGCATTTTCTGAATTCCTTTCATCCCGTGACTCAACGTTTTTCAAATCTGAGATAGAAAACTTGGTAAGCCGTTGCCAGAAGTGTATCGAAAATGATGGTAAAAACTTTAAATAAAAAATGTGTTAGATTTTTTCTATTCTACCTCTTGTGCTACACTTTAACTAGTAAATCGTTTATCTTTAGTCTCTTAGTAACAATATCAAATACCTCAGCTTTTTACAGAAGAAATTAAAAATATTGAATTTCTTTGAACAATACAGGAACTTTCATTATTCACTTTTATTTATAAATGTTGAAAGCATCAGTATTTACCAACTCATGTTGAGTTTACAACTTTTTCACTGAAAGTACACATATACAAAAAAAAGGTGTTTATGTAAAATAACGCAAGAAGGCAAACATTATAAGCAAAAATAAGGAGAGGAGGCCGTCGATGGAAACAATGGATTATGAATGGAGAGAATCCGAAGAGAATGGTGCCAGGAGTTGAAGAAGTGAGGCGTGAAACTTGCGAGACAAGAGGAAGATTGCAAGACATGTCAAGGTCCGTGTCCTCAGCCTGGCCGCTCTCTGAAGCAACTAATATGAAATAAGAAGAAAAAAAGGGAAGGTTACTCAACTGGGGTTTTCGAAATGGCATCCAAAGTTTCAACAACGAGGTGAAATCTGCATTTCCTGCACGGGTTTAGAGCAGACGGTTGGGGTTGTGTCATACTTGTGTTATCTGAGAAGACATCTTTCATACATTATAAGATAGTCTGGCTATGAAACGCTTATTACGGAACTTGTATATAACAATTAAATAAAACCAAAAAATAGTTTAGAAATTAATCGGAAGGGTACGAATGTAGAAAAATCAGTTGGAAATATAGACCGAAAATGTAGATCGATCTGTTAATTAATTCTTGAAATTTTTATGTTTCCCTTTTCTATGAATTTTTAATATTCTTTAAATGAGCTGTTATTTACAGAGGAAACGAACGTGTGGGAATATGCCATGCAATATAAGCGCCTCAAAGCATCCGTAATATTATCTTATATGTTAGTGGAAAAGTATTTTTATTTTAAGTCACAAAAAGTTTTAACTTTTCATTCGTTTAGTTATTAATATTATCGAAAATAAAAATTATCCTGATTTTTAGTACGATAAGAAAGAGGGTAATTCTGGGAAGTAGGTATATTTCGCTAATTATTTCATTTGATGTATAGATGATGATATAACCTAAACAGTAAGTGTAAGTTGGTTCTTTAATTTATATACAATCAATAATAAAATTATATCTATCATAGAGAATATTAAAAAGTTAAAACTTGCGACTCAACTCGAAGCGACAATCTGTGGAACTGATACCCGATTTCTAGTTATTTCAATAATCTAAACATAAATAGGGCAACAATAAGAAAGCATTATGAAACACGAAATTGCTTATACTGACTAAACTTAAATCAAGCAACAGCTCAATGAAAATATTGTACAAATATAAAAAAAATTATACGAGCTCCATTTGTTTCACGTTCCCGATATCTAAAGGTTTCAATTTGAATTACGTTAAAAGTATGGACAAATGGACAAATGTTTTTATCACTCACACCTTTCAAATTTTATTATGAAATAATAATCATTTATATTATTTAGCTATTTTTATAGATCTAAATGGACTTGTATCAATTTCAAAAATAATAGCTCAAATTACTAAAAAATGGATCGAAGTATAAAATCATAAATATTTCTATTATTCCTATAGGATAATTAGGATCAAAATAACTGTAAATACCACAGATATGGCAAAATCCTTGAGTGTCAAGGAAGGACGAATTTTATCAATGGCGTCCCAGTTTGTAAAGGACTGAATAATCTAATAAAAAAATACAAAAAATTCAACACATGTAATCGGTTTTTGAAGATAATGATTGATTTCGTTTAAGTTTATTTAATTTTTTGATTTCTATTTAAGAACTAATGTTTTGTGTTGATGAAATCTGCAGTAGTTTTTATCCTTTGTTATAATTCAGATTGTTTCTAAAATTTCATTAGTTTATTTTCACCATTTCAGCAATGTTTTAAAACATGGTTATGGCTTGTATTTTAAGTGATTATTCAACAATAAAGCAACAATTAGCAAAAATAAATTGATTTAATCAAAATAAAAACACATTAAAACTTATTTGCTTTCACCTATGATCGCATTAGGTTGGTGATTTATTCTTATTTCTCGAAAAAATAAATCCACGTACAGTACTGCTCACTTGTTATAATAAAATTTAAATTTTTTTTCATTTAACGTCACTTTGTGTTACTATTTCTAATCGGACGATCCTACAGCGGGTATCCTAATTTTTGCCCACCCAGGTATAATTAGGATCTTTAACGAGCCACAGACACCACACTGCCTCGAGGCTGCCATTTTACCTCCCCTCCGAAGGACTGCATAACCAAGGATTTTTACTCCCTTAAAAATATCCTTAGGGCATAGGATAGCTGTGAGCCCACGACCTAGAGGATAGAAGGTTGTTAAACTAAGCGTTATACATGTCACATATGATCCAACTCCATTTGTAAAAAAAATTATTTAAAGTTGAATCTTATTACAACTTAACCTTAATCTTATATTTTTGATCAATAACAATCAATCAAAAGGGATACGAGACTTAAATTAAAAACACTTGCACGGAAACAATACACCAGCCAGGTCTGAAAGAATGAAGAAGTTTTGGGAACAGAAGAGGTCGACACAAAGCTAATATTTTCATTAGCTCCTATTCATATTCACATGCTCCAATGTGGACGTGAACTAAAAAAAAAATCAATATTATTTCAATATCAGTATAAATTTGTTATTAGAAATTTATTTGGTCAATAATATTTCAAATGTGTTAATTTTGAAAGTAAATATCTAGCAATAATATAAAATGTCATTAAGTCTCACTGTCAAGAGTTTGGAATAAGTAAGCATGAAAATCACCATCAGCTGAAGTAAAAGCCATCCATTTTAAAAGATATTGGTTAATATAATTTTTATCCTTATTAAATTTGAGCATCACTCCACTTAGATTTCTTAATTCTAGAATTTAAATAAACCTTTTGAGATATAAGGTCTCTATTTTAAACAAATAAGATTTAATGTGTTGGATAAATTTTCTATTTCGATTGGACTGGTTTATTTTTGTTATTTTTTTTAAAGTATTAGTTAAAATATGAACCCTATGTATGATAACGATATATTTTTATTAATTTTCGGGATAGGATATGTTTCTTCATATCCCGCCCTCTACATGCACCACCGTCAGTAAGGACTACATTCTTCAGCTAGATATGAAGTAAGAAATTAAAAAGGAGGTGTTACCGTTAGTACCGGGGAAACCCTGACCATATGTTGAGCACAGGAACTGGTTCGTATCAAGAACCGAGATATTTTTATACGAAGAAGCAGGTAGATGCTATCAATTTTCAATTTATGTTAATATTTAATGTAATTAACCTTGAATTTTAAATTAATCACTCCTTGTATCAATAAGTCCTTGTAAGGCAAATCGGATAAAGATCAATAATTATCAAATAAAAGGATAAATTAACATTAAATCAAGTTCTAATAAAGGTATTTTTGAAATGACTTGTTGTTTTTTGTCAACAGTTTATTTTAAATATGTCATTTGACTTTACGTTTACGTATGGAGAGGATGGTTGCTTGGTGCTAGAACGCTGATGCTATGCTGAGGATCTAAAGTTTGAATCCGGCTATGTCTGATAAATTATTTAATCTGTTAACAGTGATATACCTGATAAAACCCTCGTTAGGCTCACCCAGCCCCTATAAAGTCTACCCAAGGCCCTTCATGATTAGTAGGGTAAAGATGAGCTTATGAATCATAAAACCCCTCATAAATTGAAATATACATACATACATAGATATATGCATATATATTAGATCATTTTTGGGTTTTTCTGCGTATCATTAATTCTTTTATATATTGTGTGGTATGGTATTGAATAAAATATTCCGCAAACAACATTATTCATATATATATATATATATATATATATATATATATATATATATATATTAAGATCTAATCATTGATGTACTATCTTATATTTTTCTTATACCAGCTCTTATATTTTTACAAGATCAGAATTGAATTGAAATCCTGGATCCTACTATTGTTATTGGATCCAGATATTATCTTATTGTAATAATATAATTTATGTTATTAATGTAATAATAAATCTTTTCAAAGTCCTATTATTCCCCTTTCACTAATCTCCTGGTTTTCCCTATTGAGGGAGACTAGAGCGCCTGGCATCTAGGCGAAATCTACTTAATTTACATGGAATCTAGATGAGCCTCCTTGCGCTATATCATTGTATATCTAGGAGTGGATCTAGACACCTCTTAATCCGCCTTCGTTAAGCGGTTAAATTCAGTTTAGGGCGCCACAAAACAAAATATAAAAAACAATTATTTCTCTATTAAATAAAAAAAGTGTTTAGTGAAGTAATATTTTATCGGTTTATATATATTTTTAAAAATTAGTAAATCACACAGCTACTGTCCAAGACTTTTTTAAGCCCCGACACAAAATATTGTACGATTTTTTTAATTTAAATGAAAAAAATAGAATACATCAATTTAAAAAAAAAAAAAAACTACATCTTATTCCAGTGTTTCGATTTTAGGAGTGATATTTCAATAAAGGGAATGTAGTGAAATAAGTTTAAGACATATTTCTTATAAACTATATACTCTGTTTTAGCTCCCGCGAGACAGTTGGGACCTCTTGATGAGAGCCCCGAAATATGTATAGGATAATGATAAAATAAAGTTTCTGGTTCAATTACACCAGATCTTATGTCATATGTAACAAACCTTTTATTAAATTAAAACTAATACTCATTATGTACATTAAATAAAATAGTAAAACAAAACTTTGATATTAAAACTAATTAAATTAAATTAAAATTTAATCGTTTCTATAAAGAAAATAAATTATTTAGACTGAAGTCACAATGAACAAAAGAGAGAAATAAAACAAAAATTACAAGTTAATTTATACAAGTTAATGTTTGAAAATAAAACTACTAATAAATGTATGTTGACTATCATAAATCTGGCTAGCCAGTCGAAATATTTTAAACAAAAGAATAAAAACTGTCATATCTGTCGTCGTTGGCTGGGCGATCGATGATGTGTAGACGTCCGTGGAGTTTCATCGACGAGGCGATTAAAAATGTCTCGGAAACGTCACAGGTCCTCCTCGGCGGAGCGATCAAGGATTTCTAAACGATGAACTTTCCTTGACGGGGCGAGCCAAAAGTCCAGGAATTTTCCTCGACGGGGCAAGAGAAAATGTTCATACAATTCCTCACCCCGACATGGCGAGCGAGGATTCGAAAACAAAATACCAGGTCGATTCGAAATGGTCCAATCGACTGGGAGACCAATACTGTACTGTCTGATTCCCAACTGCATTAGCGTAGCGAATTAGCCTATAGTCCACAATAACAATTGCACTTGTTTAAAAAGTACACTGCCTGGGTTGATACAGAAGAAATAAACAATAATTACAGCAGCCGATCGAATCCACCATCGCCGTGTCTTTTTTTTTTTGTTAACTTATTATTATAAAATAAAACTATTTCCTATTGACCACTACAACAAATTATTTTAAACAATTACGAACAAAATAACAACAAACAAATAATTAAAATGCAAAATAAATATATTTATAATTATATTTACAAAAAGTGAAAACTAAAATAAAAGAAAAATGTTCCTTTCTTTTACAAAATGTTTATTGTATTATTTATGATTAAAATAATAATCTTTTACGGTTACATCACCCGGCCTCAACATTCTCTCTGGACCAAATAAAACTCTACAGTTGATTTTTTCCCATTGATTAAACCTTTAATTTTTTTATTACAATTATTAACGATGTACTATGAAAACTTTGTATGATATAAATGAACTCAAATGGGAGAATATTTCGTTTTTAGAGAGATTTTACCATCATGCAACCAAGGGAAATAAAAGTTTTTTTAAAATAATTTATTTATCTAAAGACCCTCTTGCCTCCTCCTTGACTTTGACCAGGCTATTTGAATAACGATTACGAAGAAAGCAAAAAAAAAGAATAGTAACCAAAAAAAACTTCATTGTCAAGGAGGTGTCATACTCTGACGAGCAGTAACAGCTGTTAGGATTGATTCAGTTATACCTTTCTTTCTCTTCGACTCGACGAAGACGTCATTCTTTATGTTCCTTTTTTTATAAAGATCAATGGAAGTTCACAAGTTATAAGTTATATGTGAGCTAGTCTGGGAAATATTGGTGTTTGGGATATTTGCAGTACTATAGAATTTTCTTAACTTTCTTGTTTTGAGGAATCTTTGGGCCATTAGAATGTCCAGAAACAAAGTCGTATATCGAATTATAATCATGTCCCCTGTCCTTTTTTATAAACCACCTCATTAGGTTGTTTTTGTTTTGATTTATTTGCAAAGGTACGGAACTGTAGATTACGTAATGGAAATAAAGGCGAGGCATGTGTGAGTTGACGACGCCTCTACTTTCACCGAAGAGAGTGCAGCCACTCCTATCACCTGTCACATTTCCTCCTTGCTTGTGTCACCTGCGATCCTTCCGACTCAGCAACCTTCTCTCAGCTGGCTGTTGTGCAACCATCCTCTCTGTAGGGAATTTATAGTTCATTCCGTGTTATATATTCCATGGAAAATTTTAAACTCACATTTATAATAGTTTCGTATACCTGGATATGATATTGCTATCATAGATTCTACCTCAAGGCTTCGAAGAGTTGTGGTAATATATATTACATCATATCGTCGATACAAATGCAACGTATATAAAGTTAAAATCGCCAATTTTTTGTTGAGTGAAAAACATATTTCAAGGTTCATTCAAAGCTACCGAAAAACTTATTTTATGAGTTAGATGTGATATATGTGACACTATTTTGAATTACCCTAGGATGGATATGGGAAAACAAATATAGTTGTAGAAAAGGAAATACAACAATTTAATGTTTTAAATATTTTACAAAGTTCGATTTAGTTTCTATTTTAATAGTTCAATAGAATGCGAGATTATGTCCATAATTCCAATTCAAAAAACGGAGCAAGCGATCGAATATCTAACAAAGATAATGAGAAAACACTAATAATAAATGGGAATGAATATGAAAATATTAAGTCCAAAATATGGATGAATGCCTTCGAAGACCTAATAAAAAAATTTAAAATTAAAGTCAATCGGAATGTACACGCCTAATTTAAAATTCAATATGAAATTTGGTATTAACGTTAAAGTTCTTGAGCTCAAATTATAAATGAATATTAAACCTGTACCACAACAACCCATGAAGAGTATTGGGTTTAGTGAATGATTCTTTAATGCTACTAGGTTGGACAAACTTTGTGCAGGCAGGTAATTTGTCCGAGATCATGCTCAATGTGACTGTTAACAATAGTTAATAATAATAGCGATTCAACGCACTTAGCACAGAGCTACCCAGCTCCAGTCACCTACCTTGAAATAAGGTTTAGTTGAGGATTTAATGTCACTCCTCACTTAGACTATCTAGGTAATACGAGTAAGGTGGCTCAGGCCTTGATCAATCTTGGTCGCTTGTGGGGTCCTTTTTGGGGTAACAGATTCCCAAGCACAATCAACATATTTAAAGGAATGATTCAAGGCATTCTGCGGTATGCATCCCCTGCGTGGGTAAAAAATCTTTCATGTCGCCAGAAAGGCAGGTTGGCGACGATTCAGCGGACGACTCTTCTGCGAGTCACAAGAGCGTATAGGAGTGTATATCATGAGGCGGTGCACGTATTAGCAGGACCTGTTTCTATCGACCTACTCCTGCGTGAAGATTTGTACAAATTTAACCTTAAAAAGGAGAGCTCAGCAGGTCTACTGTACAACATCCATACAAAAATAGCCGTTAACACGAGAAAATGGAATGGGATAATACGAGAAGACGCCATTGATGAGTGGGATCGGCGGTGGGTGACAACCACAAAAGGTGCTACGTTTAGGAAATACTTCCCCACAGTCCGGTCACGACTAGCTGCAAAATGGATTCTCCCGGACTACTGGATTTCGCAATTCCTCACAGGGCAAGGTGGTTTTCGGGCCAAAATCCTGGTTCAAATCCCGCTGCTGGTGTGAATTCTATTTAGTCTGTTAGCGGTCGGAGATGGATCATATGGCATCATGGACCATCCTGGGGCTCACTCAGCCTCTATAAAGTGGGTACCCAGAATAGTAAAGGAGGAAAAATCTGGCAGTTGAGCCTGATCTAGGACAAATCATCTCCCTGCACAACCATTGTCCATGAAACAGTAAAGTTTCTACCATGTACTGAATCCCAGACGCTTTCACGGGTTGTAGTTGTAGAGTTTTTTATTTTATTAGAATGCAAAGAGTAGTCTAATTACACAACTACCATGCTTTAAAAGGGAAAATTTATATTTTCCAATTAAAAGAACATAGAAACGAATAGATCCTAGAGAACGATTATGTACCCAGTTTTCAGAAATTGGGCATGTCTTATTAAAATGAAAAAACATTCTCTAATTTCCTCATACAACTAAAGTCGAAGTTGGAGTTGATATTAAACTAAAATTTCTCCCACTGAGCATTCAAATTCCAAGGATCAGACTTCTCTTTGATACCATTGCTTGGGCAGTGAAGCCAATATATCAGTATTAAAAAAGAAAGATTTTCTCCCTGTGCACAAAGTTTTATTGTTTTAGTTTTTTTTTAATTCTGAATTTTACATTTTATCGCAATAAATTGTCGTAGATTTCCATACTCAAATATACATTCATTTTATGAGAAAAAAAACTTGGTTCCAAATCTATCCTAAGGTGTAATGATAGTAAGTTCTAAATTTTAGTGAATATTGTTTTACTCATTTTCTTCTATTTTTTCTCTAAATGTTTTAGTTTCCTGCAGTGAATCTTTGAGTTATAGCTACCTGATGAATTACAAATCTGCTCGGAGTACGGAGCACCGTTGGTGGAGGGCCACTGATCGATATAGAGAGAACTAAGAGTAATGGGAGTCTGCTCCAACCACTCCGAATATTTTTGATCTGCCTTTTTATTTATTTATTTTCTTACAGTTTAACCAGAATGTAAATTAAATAATAATTTAAATTACTTATCTAAGTTACAAAACCCTTTAATTGTAGTGTCAGATGGAAAAAATTATCCCTCGTTAAGAAGTAGATAAATAAATAAGTCCGGAACATATTTGTCATCCTTTTGAATTTATGATATTTTCATATTTATACTAGCTATTCACTTTTTATTTTCTTAATGTGTTCATTATAACTAGTTTTAATTAAATAATAAAAAAAAACCTGTGCTGTTACGACCCACGATGGTTTTAGTACATGGTAGGTACTATACTGTTAAGTAGTATATTCTTGGACAACGGATGTGGATGGAGGTGATTTGCCCGGTATCACGCTCAACCTCCAGGTTTTCCCTATAATTTTGGGTACCCACTTTATAGAGCCTGGGTGAGCTTAAGAAGGGTCACTGGTTCCCAAAGGATCCACCCCCCCCCCTCCCCCCTCCCCGGGTGTTAACAGATTTAATAAATTATAAAACGGGACCTTCAGCATAGCAATTCAGCACTCTTTCTCTGAGCCACCTCGTTCTCAATAAAATAATAATTTGATTATTATTATTTTTTGGCCGTAGTCATTCAACTACTATTCTACTAATCAAACTGTTCTATTCTCTATCGTGTTTTCCAAGTGTGGAGAATCATATAGGATGTGCTTGAATATTAGAAAAATACCTAGGAAAGATAAGGTCAATGCAGAAAATATTGGTCTGATTTCAGAAATCTGCTTGATGATAGATATCTTCGAAACAGTGATACTCTAACCTGAGAAACTGAAGCTATTACCGAGTGTGTGATCCCCGATTGTGTAGAATTTTTTTAGGATTCCATTTTCCGAAAAAAAAATGTGTTGATGGAAGGATAGATACAGGATCTAACAATGAATGAATGGACCTTTCTAAGATGTGGGAATGGGGCGTTGTCGCTGTCAGGAGAATTGATAGTTGTTGAAAGAGGAAACGATTATTCTTTGGAAAGTATGGTATTGCTACTAGAGAGTTTATTTTTAAAATCCTAAAAGATTAAGTTAAAAGAAGAGTTCCAAGTTATTTTGCTTATGATGATTCCCTGAAGTAATGGAGATTGTAATTCTATTCTATATTAATATCACCAAAATCTAAGCAAAATATTTATTCTCCCTACGGTAACGGAATTTATAGAGCGCAGGCATATAAAATTCTCACTGAACTACACAACCAATCAGCTTTTCAAAACAGTCACTCCAGTCTCAGCCCCAATAAGATGGCAGCAAGTGTTGGAAGGAACACTTATGCCATAGGCATAAGTATGTGCAAGAATTAATTTAAGGAAGGAAGCCGAAATTAAGTGTGCCCCGGCACTTAAAGAAAAAAAAATCAAAATCCTACCCATCCACCAAAGAAAAAAAACAAGTTTAGGAAACTTGTGTTTTTTCAGCCATTCCAACCGTTCAGCTTGGGGATCACCTGTGGTGTAGCGGTAAACCTTATATGCCATTAAAAATCCTTGGTTATACCGTCCTACGGAATGGGTGTAAAATGGGATCCCGAACTCCCGTTCAAGAACTGTATCCTCATTATACCTCGATCGGCAAAATTTAGGACTCCCACTATATCAAGATTCGATTAGGATTAGCAGCATAAAGTGATGCTTAATGAATAAACAAACAAAATGTTCAATGGAATTTATCTCTGATTCAAATAAATTGAAAATATTATCCCGGCCCTGGACATATATTTTCTTTTCAAATAAAAATATTTAAAAATTAATAAAATCAATAACTAATATAATAAAATAAATTATAATAATATATACTGTAGTAAGTCTACAACATCCAAATTAAATAAATGTTCAAAGAACATTCTTCCCCTAGTATACATCGCAAATTGCAAGAACGCGGGGACATGGGATCAGTGAAAAGAAAGGATATGAACATGACCGGGGAGCGAACCTGATAGACCCAGGAGAGCTCAATTGGCAGAGTTCCAGTCTAGCGATCTGGGCGACCCCGGATCAAGTCCCGGTCCTGGAGATATCTTTTCTTTTCAAATAAAAATATTTAAAAATTAATAAAATCAATAACTAATAAAATAAAATAAATTATTGAAAATATTATCATATTATATTACTCATAAAAGTAAAATTTATCACGCTTTTGATACCGGAGTCACAGGCGGAAGCTCTCACTACTCGTAATAGGTTTTGAACCAATAAGCCCAAGGCTACGAGATATTGCATATTGCAGATAAAAAGTAAATTCAACAAAATTTTCTTTATGGTCCTAAGGTGATATTAAACTAAAGTATAAGTCTAAAGATGAATTTTACTATTAAAGCTCCTAGAAAGGAGCTACTGAATGAATGTCTTCCTGGGATGTCAAGATAGTCGTATCTCCGGCATTTCAATCCTCAAGTTGAAATGAAAGGACCTTGCATTGCGAAGTGCTATGGTTCTATTTAGTTTAGTCTGAGACTGGAATTGAAAACTTCTTGTTGATTTTGTCTCAACGAAAGAACTTGTTGAAAGTGGTTCGTATTTCAAAGAAATATAAGTTTCTTTTCCACCATTTGATTCTTTGAAATTCTCAGCTGATTGGTTTTCTAGGACGGCGATTTCTGCACCTTTAATCGTGAATGATGTACAATAATATGTAACTTCATGTTATATACGTTATATGTTGAATAATGTTAGTTGACCTTATCTATATAAGGAAGAAAGTGGTCCTGGTGGAAGACAATAAAAAATTAACCTCCTGCTGTGTCTACCCTTCAGTCTAGTGTCAAGCCCCATCAGACTAGCCCTGAAAATGCCCTACAATTTGGGCCGAAACGTCGGCTGTCCAATTAACAGTTCTCCCTATTTAAGAGAATTGTTTTTTACCTCCACCCCGACAATATCCTTCCTCATATTATTATATGTTTCTAAAATTTAGGATTGCTTACATTTCAGTAATATTGGCTGTATTCACTGTCGATTTTGATTGAATAGCATATTGGTTAAGTACCAAATTTAGTATTCAATGAAAACTTACAAGGTATAATTAATACCATAAAATTAAATTAAGAGTAAAATATTCTTGAATCCTTCTTGATCTACTAGGCAGAAACTGATAATATTGACATAATTTCGCTCATTTTTTGCAACCAATGCAAGTTTGGTGTACATTTACTATCAGACACATCCACATTCGATTTCTACCGAACACTTACAACAAATTTGATTTAGAATTCGATGTGTAATTTCTTACGGGACTGTATTAGGTGTCACTATAAATTTTCCCAATGTAGAAGTAACAACAACCAGACGCCCAGCTCATTTTTGGAAATACTTTCCAGGTGTATATTCGACCTGGAATATGCAGGTCGATGTGACCTAAAATCCTTCCGTGGCGCCCGAACTATCAATATAATTCCGGTCTTGAGCTTGTTTGTTATGATATGCGACCCAAATATGCAGGGGACACGCAATCTATGAAGTCGAGCCAAAAATAGTGTCCCCCAACCCCTCGCATTCCCAATGGAGTAGACGAGAATGTTGAACAAGAGCCCACTTTCGAGTTATTCTAATCAACTTCCTTTCCAATTCATTTATTTACTATACATTTAATTTTAATTATAGTTAGATTTACTGATATAATTTATACACACTTGTTAAATTCAATTTGTCCTTTTTTTTTCGAAACGCATATTTTATATTTCATCGCAGTAATTATAAAACCTGTACCACTACAACCCGTGAACGGGTCTAGGGTTCAGTCTATTGTAAAGACTATACTGTTTCATGGACAACGGTTGTGCAGGGAGGTGATTAATTTCACTATGTTTCAAAATTTTCTATTGAAATCTGTAACAGGTTATTGTGTACTGATTCTAAAAAAACTCGTACATATTTCAACTATTTTAATGATGGGCCTAATCTGTGATCGGTAGTCATTATGAATCGAAAAAGCGGTTAGAAATGGTGAAATCCTTAGTCATTTCTGGTGTTACTTCTGTGTTATTTCTGGTGTTTTGGAGAAACATCGAATGTGGATGATTAAATTTAAAGCCTTTTCTTATTTTAACTATTCTGTTAGCATATAATTGAAATAACGCCAGGAAAAATAAATTAAAAATGAAGTGTAGTTACTAAAATAAAATAATAATTGAAAATTAGTTATTCCACCTCGAGATGTGATGATGCTTCATTACATTTTTCAACAGCATTATCTCTTAGCTATTCTTTTCCAACATTAAATGGAGGTAGCCCCTCTTTTTAACAGCTGTTATTTTAATGTCAGTTAATAAATCTTAAAAGAGTAAACAAAAATTCGCTGATAAGAGGCTCCTGCCCTAAACGTGATCAAAATTAGACGGTTGAACGTGATCTAGGACAGAACACAACTCTGCTCAGCTGTTGTCCTAGAAACAGTACAGTCTCTGCTATGTTTTGAACACAAAAGCTTCCATAGATGGTAGTGATGCAGGTTTAATACTATTTGTTTGCTACCTCTCATTACTCTTAGTCCAGGATCCATGGTCCATTTTTTCACTTGATTCGTATCAAGCTGAATCTTCGTGAATAGCTTCATTTCGATGAGACGCCAAACAATTTCCTGTGCGAAAATTCTCTATTGTGGTAGCTAACAGAGGGAGCATGGATAAAATATGTCGATTTGATGATTCTCAAAAATTTATAACTAACTGGGTTTTTTGTTGTTAAATCTCAAGACAATTATCTAAATTATTTGAAAAAATATTTTTCCTACAAAATGTATGGTTTGATCAAAGAATCCCTCCCTTCCAATATATATCGATAACGAAGTCATAAAAGAAGAAGTTAAAAAAAAAAACACAACCGAGAATTTTCGCACAGGAAATTGTTGGGCGTCTCATCGAAATGAAGCTATTCACAAAGATTCAGCTTGATACTAATCAAGTGCAAAAATGGACCATGGATCCTGGACTATCTGGCATTAACATAATTTACAATTTGAATTAAAGAATAAGTACTTTCTTTATATGGTTATTTTCGAATTTAATCTTGGATTTTAAATTATTTGTGCTCATTCCGTTGGTTGGGAAAGTTTGTTTAGAATTTAAACGTTGGAATACAAAAGAAAATTTATTAACTTTCAACTATAATTATGAACCCCGATGAATATAACTAATACTTATAATTATTAAAAAAAGTATTTACTTAAGAGCAAGACAAGAATCTCCACTCATCTTTGTTTTTATGCTTACCTGGATATGGAGCTGTTCGCGTCTGAGGAAAGCGTAAAAAAGTGAAAGCATTAAAACAGAGAATAGAATCGATTTCTCGGAACCGATTTAAAAAAATCTTTTCCTTGCATACCCAGCAGGTTTTTGCGCATAGTAAATAAATAACCTAAGCATTGTTAATATTTTACTAATAACTAATAATTAGTATTAGAAAAAGTTACAGATTTCTACATCTCTGAACCCGACCACTGATTAGCAATAATTTTTTAATACGCTTCTATTAGCTTCTGGTGAGTCTTTTACTCCATTATTTTTACGATAAAATTAAGTTTATTGTTCACCAGTCTATTTTTGTTTTAAACTTATTGAGCATGATTGTCTATTCTTAGTCTGCTATTATATTGAAGCCTGGTTTTAGTTTTTAAACTATTATTTATTTATTATGGTTAACTATTATTCATTATTTATTTTAAACAAATATTTATTTAAGAGTTAGGGAAAAAATCGCAACTAAAAAGCATTAAATGTCTTAACAAAGTTGATTTGTTTTTTAGTTTATAGATTTAAGGTTTTTTGGTTGGGATTTTTTTATTATCATCAGTTTTTGTTATCATTTTTAAAGAAAAAAGAGTTATTCGCCGAAATAGTAACCTCCACAAGGCATCAAATGATTAAAATCGTTTTTTTTATTGGTTAATTATTTTTTGAAAGCTATGGAATTGAACAATAAAAATAGATTTTAACCCCACCTCAAACTTTTGCTATTCACGTTCTAAGACAAGTAGAATTTGGGTTCTAATACAAAATTTGTCTGTCCGCCGCCGCACGCTATACTCTTTAAAACGCTGTAACTGTTTTGTTTTTTTGCCCCCGATTACAATTATTTATGTCTTTACTTTATGGTATAGATATATCCATTAATGAACCCATATTTGCTCGGACATAGGTCGAGGTTTTTCTTGCGAAAGGTTTATTTATGAGTAATATATTGAATAGTAAATTGTTAACAAAAGAACAGACCTCTGGAAAAGAATCCAATTAAGACTAGGGCATAGAAAATATAATTTGAGTAATCATCCTAAATGATTACTCTGGCATCCCAAAATAAAATAGAATGCCCAAAATATATCTAAGAGTAGAAAGATAGCAATATACATATATAATGTTTAAGAACTATGTTCTATAGTAAATTAAAACCCACAATTTGATTCACAAAGTAGATACAAAAAAATAATATACCAGTTTTAATTAGTATCTTATAGTAATAAATAACATAAGGTAGCATGAGGTAGTGAATATTTTCGTGAATACTGAATAGCTGATGCTTCTAACTAGGGATGGGTAAGGTTGTATCAACCTGGCCGTATCTGATACTTGTATCAATTGATACAAAAGTATCAAGTACATTTCGACTGTATCTGATACTTGTATCAACTACTTTTTAGTATCAGATTGATACAACCTTACCCATCCCTACTTATGATTCAGCAGTTGAAGTTGGGACTTGGAGGTGGTCGGATTTTTACCTCTGGTTAGTGTGTTGCTCCATTTTGAAGTCAGGGATGTCCATTGTTCGTTTTTTACTTTTCTATTATTCTCTGTCTGTCCTGCTGACGTCTGAATAGGCGAAATATTGACGGGTAATTTTGTTGTTTTAGTTTGGAGACTTAAGGCTTTTTGGTTAGAATGTTTCCACTAATATCTTATGTTTATTATGTCCCTTTTGATCTTTTGCTCTTTAATATTAATTTTAGAAATTATTTGGAATAACGCTTTATCAATATTAACGATTTTTTTTTAAATCGGTAATTTGTTACCTAAAAACTAATCTATTCTCAAAAAACTTATCTCTGTTATAATAGATAAATACTATGTAATCAATTAAATAAAACTACTTACTCATTAATACAATAAAAATAAGCTTTCAGTGATCTCGAAATAAATTCTGAAACTTGTTATAAATAAACAACTTACGGGGTTTCAGCAATTTTGAAGGGATATTGGAAAAAAAATAGCGACTTCTGGTTGGCCTTAATCGAGCGAGAAGGGAGTTGTGCAAGGATACCCCACAACATTACCGAGAACTAATTTCAGCCGTTGACATTTGAGAGGAGCATATAAGGCTCAGGGGATATTTACTGTCCCTCGAATAATGGTGATAACCCCGGTCTAATGGGGGAATGCAGCGAGTTTGTCGTCTCTTTAATGTCCTGTGGCATTACGGTAGCAATGGGCATTGCAATGGGGCGCAACTAAGTGCTTCAAGTACTGGGCTTAACTTGAAAGAGCATACTTTACTTAGATTGCCACTATTTGCATAAAACTATGGATCAGTGGCATCTTTAATGCAAAACCATACAACTTTTTTTTGGTATCATAATTTAGCGAAATCGACCATTAGATCCCTTGTAGGCTTATGGTGTTAATCCAACAAATCACTTTATGGAGCGGCCTTATAACAAGGTCTCAACCTGTTATAAGAGATTATACAACTCCTGAATGGATCGATTTCATTTTTTTCTTTATTTATACATAATAAACCAGTAAAACTTTTTTGTCGTTATATATAGTGGTGTGTGAGGGTTATATCCACTAAAAAAAAGGTACAGATGTAGACATAGATGTAGATAGTACATAGTCCCTAAGCACGGATATACACGTAAGTTCTGGTTATAGTAGGATCTAATTATATGTGGTATATTGTAAGCTTTATTAATTAATTTTATTACTTAATTACTTATTACTAATTTATTTTATTTTAATAAATTGTATTGAGTTATCCCTTTCTTTCTCCTCGGTGCAGAGATCATCCTCTTTATTCCGTCCTCTAGCCTTAGAAGCTCTCGAGTTATAAGGTAAAGGGAACTGCACGAAAGCAATCTGCACCTCTGTATTTGGATATTTTATATAACAGAACCTGAAGTTGCTTGACTAATCTAGCAAAAAAGTAAATGTTTCAAGTTTAGGAGTTATGCTGTTTTGTTCCTGAACCCCTCATGTATACACTATATTTCAATACACAATTTCAACACTTTGTTATTAGTATAATAGGTTTCTACTTTCTACTCCTATTCAATATTCTATATACCTATATAGAACTTTAACTAGCCACGCATTTCGACCAGGCTACACACAATCATGGACTACAATTTTTGTCACAAGCAGAAAGTTCTGGAAATCCTTTGGAATTTCACGTGGAGAAGCTGCTGATGGATGCATATCTCCCTCATGCCTAAAGCCTAGTCCACACCATGAGACATTTGCTTCCCTTTAGACGAAACAAACGTTAGTCCGTCTAGAGAGACGGGGTCTAAGCAACGGTTCGGCAACGGCCTAAGAGCAGCCAGATTAGTCTCGTCTAGCGTCCACACTACTATCTGAGTTTCTAGACCAATCTTCGTCAATACACCATGGAGAGCATTGCTTTGTGCGGAATGAGTTCTTGCTTAGTGCTTATTATGAATGAAAACACGCACAATCAACGAATATATGATATTTTTCAAATTTTAGTAAATAAATAACAAATGCGATCAATGAAGGAAATTGTGAAAATCAAAAACTATCTTCTTTAAAACTTGTGTTTTTATGAAGAATGTATTTCTGCAGTTTACCTGCGTTTTTGAAAAAAATATATAAAACAAATCACAATACAAGTTTATTTGTATTGTATGTAGAACGTTTTATTTTGTTTTGTTTTTTAATACAGCTTTTTTTTCGGCTATGATGACATAAATGAAGATAGCTCGCTGAAATAAAATAAAATGTGCAAGATATAGAAAAATGAAATCTGGCATATAAAAATCTAAATTCAGTAATAGTTTAAATAAAGTGCAAATTTATTTTATATGCTAATTTAAATTACCAATGAATTACAACTTTTATATTAAATAATTAAAAATAAAATATTTAAAAAATGACTTGAATGGACGCGTTTATTCGTATTAGATACAAACACTTTTTTTTAAACCTAATTATTTACTGTGGTAATTTTCGGTCAAGAGTGTGGTGGAGTTGGATCGAAAGAAGAGGAAATAAAAGTTTATTCTCAAGGAACTCAGAAAACATTACAAATTTACATTTTAAAAACGACAAGCTGTCGAATTATATTTGGGTCGAAAGATGAAGGCAATATTGAAATCGGCAAGGATGGATCAAAGAAAATTAAACGAAAATTTCCACTGCATATCTGACAGATACGCCTATCGTAATGTTAAATTAATTAAAACTAATAATTTCAATAATATTATAATTAACACAATTAAATTATTATAATCATTTTAACTATATATATAATAATTATGATCTATAATTAAAATAGTTATAATTAAAATGTATAATCGCAATTTGTAATGACAATAAAAATGTTGAACACAGCTCAGACTGGGCCGTTCCTCGTCTCGTTGCATGAAGTCTCCCACTCCGATCGGAAGACCTTAGACCAGCGATTTTTGGCTCAGCAGCGGCTCCGCAACCGCCTACCACCACGTCTCTGAGACCTGGTCTAAGCAACGGTCTAGTAGTGTTGACATAGGTTCACACATTCCAACTATTTACAGTCCAATTTTACAGTTAGTTTTATACGACATTTTGTAAGCTATAACAGTATGGATTAGAAATAATAAAAATTGAGAATATAATTTTTTTTTTTATCATTTTCGAATTTTATTTGAATTAAAAATTACAAATATATATGCTGAAATGCCTAAGTCCGAGTTACATGGACCTTCTTTTATCTTATTATTTTATGAAAGGAGTGTTATTTAATTTTTTCGTTAAATATTACGTCACTTAAACTGTAACTCGTTATGGACCTTAATTTTCTTTACCAATTAATGTGCTTTAATAAATGGAGAAAATAAAGCTAGAAATTTTGGTAGAATATATTCGTTATAATTCAGTTTATAAACCCCATAAACCATATTCAATGAAAGGAAACTTCAACATATGGCATTCCAGCTGCAGTCCAAGAAGGGAATGGCTCTATTTAAATAAGAGAAATGGGATTCCCACTTTCCCCGGGGCCCACGATGCAACGACATAACCGAAAATTGCTTCCAAGAAGTCATAATGGATCTCTCATAAATTTGGTTTCGAAATCCCACAATTTTTTATGAAATACCGTACTTTTTAACAAAAAAAATAATCAATCATTGCAACAAAAAAATAGTGAGTAAGTAAATAAACAATAACAAAAGTGAAAAACCGGAGTTAAAATAAATCTAGAAGATAATTATTTGAAAAATGATTTAATTACCAAATATAACGAATGTCATGTTATTGATATAAAAAGAAAATGAAGCTATGATAGAGTTATATATTAAGTTGTTAAAAAATAATCGAATGTGGAGAAGAAAGAATGTACAGATAGAAAGAATAGGGAGGGAATAAATTATATTTTGTTTTATTATTAATTATAATTTATATCTTTGTAATTACAACATTTCTCATACACTAGCCTTTATTACCTTCTAGATTCATTTTCACTCTTTTTATTTCTGTTAAATTTTCACTTTTGTTTATTGTATTTATATATTTTCTTTGGTACTTCACGTTTTATATTTACAGCCTCGGTGAATAAGTAGTCAAGTCGGATTTAATCGGAGAGCTCTTTAACTGCTTTCAGGTAACCGGGATTGTACCATTCTCGTATATTTTGGCTTGAAATGGAGTTGCAAAGTAAACAATAACTCCTTCCCGTGCCAATGCCTTACTTAGCCCCCAATTAACTACGAAAATAACTCAATTCCGCTTGCTTAAGTACAAGAAACTCATTTTGGAGAAACGTAGACTAAACCACTTGTTCACCGGGGCTGTAGATATAGTCATTCGGGTTTGTCTCAATCCTGGTGGCCCAAAAACTAGGCCGAAACGTTAGCATAAATAAAATAAGTTAAACTTATTTTCAGTAAGTTTTATTAACAATGACACATGAACGCAATGAAACTAATTAATCGTTGTAAATTAAATAAATCATTTTTTTCACAAGGACAATAATTGTGATATAACAAGAGTAAAATAATATCTATAAAATAATAATACATCGTAAAATTACTTGAGAAATGATTTAATGACAAAATATAATGAATGTCATTCAGTGATGAAAGACAAAATGAGTTTGAATTAGGTTACAATTAAAAAGAATATAATGCTATGATCGAGTTACATATTAATTAATTCTTAAAATCGTAAGTAGTATATAGATAGAGAGAATGGAGGAAAACTATTATATTTAGTGGTATCATTAATTATAATCATTGTTTTATTTTTTAAATAATGATATTTATTTATTTTTATGAAATCGTGATACCTCAGAAATCATGAAACAATCAAGTTTCAAGATTACAATGAGTAACAAAAAATTAAAATCTATGTTATTTGTCGCCGGACATTTTGAACCTAATGTCATCTGTAGAACTACTTAGTATACTCGTACGACATCGCCGCTTATCTATGCAAGGAGTGCATAACTTCGTATCTTTCTTATCAGTATTTAAATAGACGGCTTATATTACCTTCTACTTCTGCTACTCTAATTATAAATGCTAATTTATAAGTTCAAACTTATAAATTAGCAGTTCCATTTTAAATAATTTTCTCTGCACCTGAAGTCAAATTAAACCAGAACAACTTTTTGCAATCTTCATTTTATCATTAAAACTGGTTTGGTGACACAAGTTATTTTCAGAGTGTTACATAACTTGTTTCGCTTTGCACAGTGCCTCTACAAAATTCTGTAATAAATCTGCCACATAATTTTAGACATTAAAAATCATAAATAAGGTTTTTTTTTGTCTTCATTACATAAATCAATTTCTCTGTGGTCTATCCTATGATATTTGTATGTATTCTCGATTGTTAAAATATTTTTCATGTTATTTTCGAGTCTGGTAATGCCTAACTTTACAAAAACTCTGTATATAATTCTTGAATAGTTATTTATTGACCACATTAATATGGAAAAGAAAATGGTACGGGTAAATAATAAAATAAATAAATAATTCCTTAAATAGTGATAAACTATTTATTAGAATGCGACGTTTCGAACAACAGGGGTTGCAGGTTTTTTAGGGCTGATTAGTAAAGAAAAAAATTTACTTTATCAATAGGCCACCACTAAATACTAATCAATACTAAGTTTTACTATCTTCACACATTTTTTTTAAATTAATAATAATTATAATGTTTTGGATGATATTCGGATTAAAGTTTAAAATGAAATTACCAAAACTACATCAATATCTGATGATGAAATTACCGTAGTGTTAAGGCGTACACAAATAATTTTAAAAGATTGACTAACTCGGTGACTGGAATTTTGTTGAACTTATAGATTTTCCAGTATATCACAGTAAATATTTAAATAGGTACTGTAATAGTATACTAGTATACTATAATAGTAGGTGTAGTAAAGACCTCCTGGCTCAAGTTCTTGTAAGGTGTGGGTCCGAATACTACCAGCAAAGCTGAAAATTTCAGTTTTTGTTGTTTATTTCAACAAATCAATCGCGTTGTTATTATTTGGTTTTAAGAGCAGAAAACGTTTGATGGTTGTAACTGTAATCATAATTTGAAAAAATCGATTTATTATTTAAGGGCTATATGGATAAGTTTAATTTGTTTTTAAATCACACTCTTCCTATATCCGTTTTTCTCATTGAGGATACCTCACATTTTAAAAGATTCTGATCTTAGAAACCTTTAATTTCATGCTTCTGGAGTACATACAGGGTTAATTTGTTGGCGACTTTTTGGTAAAACATGTGGACGATTCTCCCGATAAATTATTTCCAAAATGAAATTTATTGCATCTCTTTGTTTCTTTGTGAGATGAAACAAAGTTTTAAAACTAAAAAAAAAATAACAAGGATAATAAGAATAATAAAGAATAAGATTGGCTTAATGGATTTTATTAAGCCAAACAATACGTCGTTAGTGGAATCGATGGTGTAATTGGTAGTCAGTTACCTAGAATATTTTTGAATGCTTGATTCCTAATGAACAAAAATATTTATTCACAGATAAAACTCAAATTCATTGCTTAAAAGAAAAATTATAAGAAATTTGTCATCCTTAAATAATTTTCTTTGGCCTAAGGAACACAATGTACATTT
The DNA here is from genome assembly GCA_964056705.1 of Troilus luridus. NCBI lineage: Eukaryota > Metazoa > Arthropoda > Insecta > Hemiptera > Pentatomidae > Troilus > Troilus luridus. The sequence continues at coordinate 107,736,363 of OZ057412.1, forward strand.
TAAAAATTCATATGAAGCTTAAATTAAAATACCATCCAAAATATTAATTATTCCAATACAATTTATTTTTTCCTTCCGATTTTATTTAAGCAACCAACAGCTTACTATTCAATTCAAATAATACCAATTGTAGCTAATATATATAGTAAATTTCAACGAGATTCTAAAACTTAAGAAAGATCTTATAGCGATTGAGATATATTATATTAGAGATATATTATTACTAATTATTACACTTCCACAGATATAAGCAACTTTGCGAGTCACCCGCAAATTAGATAATTAAATATTTTTTGTTATTAAATGACCTAGTGACACCTTCCTTTCATTAGTGTTACCACGGCACTGATTTCTTAGTTATTTGGGCTTTGAATTTAACATTATGTTTCCTATAAATGGCCACTTTAATTGTATTTTCATCTCTCTTTGTTAGGGATATTACCTACACTGTATAAGCAAGAAGGTATAGGTATATAACCCACTTCTTATATTCTTACAGAACGTAATAATTTAACTTAAGACCACAAAACTGAGTATTAGTAGTCGAAAAGTATTTGATTTGTTTAATAGTCAAATACTTATTAACTATTTGATGTTTCGACTTATCGATAACATTTAACATATAACATTTTAGTGGATTAATATTACTGTAAATAAATATTATATTAAATTAAATAAAAATATATTTTTTTATTAATTTCGGGGTAGAAGGGAGTATTCTTGGTATTCTGTTATAGTCTCTCCCGTGTTTTCAAAGCATACCGTTTGTTTATCTTTATAATTATATAGTTTAATGAAACTTTGTTGCTCTTTTAGTAAAACTTCAACAATCGATGATGTATAGCAGTTGAATATATCAATAACATTAGCATATTTCAAAAGCAGTGTTCAATAGAATATTGTATTCTCCCTATTAGATATTCCCTGTTACCAAGCTCCTTGCTTTGCGTTAGCTCTGCAGAATGGTCTCTAAATTAATACTAACCTATTCAACACAAGTATTATATTTCCTGATGTCTTAATCCACCTCAGTATCAGTTTTTTTTGTTTGTTTTTTTGGAATGTCCAGGTATTTCATAATTTGTAATACGTATGCACGAACAATGCAGTCATCGGCTGCCTTCAAGTCTATGAACAGATATGGTGATTTCTACCTTCAAGTAGTAGTACTCTTAATGTTAAATGAATTTTAAAGCATTTTTATTGAATAGGGAGTGGGATAGCGCAGTTTACAGATTGCTGAGATGTTATGCTGAAGATTCCAGGTTCTAATCCGGCTGTGGTAGATATTTATTTAAACGGTCAATGGGATGGGCCCAGTGGGATCAACAGACCCACCTGGGGCCCACCCAGCCTCTATAAAATTTTGTAACCCTCACTACCCTGCACAACGGTTGTCCTTCAAACAGTTCAGCCTCTACCATGTACTAAACCTAAGATGATGGGTTTTAGTGGTGCAGGGTTTTTTTTTTTTTTATTGAACAAGAACCATTATGTTCCTTGGTACATCAAAAAAAATGATTATGATTAAAATAATGAAAATTAATAATTCAGTTTTAATATTAATTTACAAGATGGCCCCGTGATATTCAAAGTTGAATTTGTTTTTTGAGTATTACCACTGAGTAGTTTTTCTACTTGCCTTTATTCATGTAATTATGTATTATTCATTATATTTACTTGTTGCATTGCTGTAATAGATTTCAATACATTTTTTTTAAATATATTAATTTGCCGAATTCGTATGGTTATTAATATTATTGACTTTGATATTGATGTATTATTATTATTGAATATTAATATTTGTTTTATTGTCTGTTTTAGGTAAGTTTTGCTGATATTAATGCACTTAAATATCTCCTATCATCAAGCATGAATGTGAAGAGGTAAGCTATCTGGTTGACCTTATTTCTAAGCCAGGATACCAACACTTATCAAATTAAAAGCATTAAAACTAGTTTTACATAATTACTAATTACTAAAAACGATGCTAAAATGACAGAATACACCTAGTCATTACTATTTCTCTAGACTAATCTATTTCTAATAGCATTGCTATTTCTTCACACTATCTTATATAGACCTCCTTGGTGCTCCTGGGGGTTAGGAATTTTTTAACGACTTAGTAGTTTCTCGTTCCTAAAAGTTCTCGCCAATCGTTCCCATCAGTACGGCCGAGGTCTTTAGCGAGAACGATCTTGAGATAATATGGAAAATGAGGTTTTTAAATAAAATATCTTCTTTTTAATCTGTACTATCATAGGTGCTTCATTAAAATTATTTTAATTATCCTGCCAAAAGTTAATTGCGAAATATGAAAAGGTCTGCTACACCATGCATTGCTTTCAACCAGTTTAAAGTTACCTCTCTACCCTTGAGACATAAGTGGTTATGCTCCTTTCACTTATAGGCCAATGGGCCGACTTTATAAAGTTAAAAACTTTAATGTCTGTGTCGAAAAAAGATAATAGATAAACAACAAAGTATGTTAAAAAAAAAAAAGATTAATTGTTAAATTATTATTCACAATTTATGAATAAAATATTTAAGGAGATTGATACAAATTTGTACGTACACTCACTACTATTTGAACGTTGAGATATATCGTAATGTTTCTATTTATGTTTAATTATCGGTCACAAGAAAAACATTTTGTTAGCTGAATGACATTTTGTGATACCATTGTTTACAAACCAAATAAAAATGAAAAATAAAATCCAAAAAAAGTTCACAATGATAATATACAATATTATTTTTGTGAATTCATAGTATGTGAAAGCAGAATAATAATACTACAATCAATTCATATCTCAGTTTCTGATAGTAAAGTCGAAAAAGTCTTAAGTTTAATCTATCTTATACATACCATATCATTTATACCATTTTTTGCAATAAATTTTTGTATGCAGTTATAATGTTATTAATTTATGCACATTTGTTAATACAATTTTTAAAAATTACTGCATATATAAAATTTTTATATAATAATTCAAACTCAAGTGAATAGAATTTCTCGGAGTTAATTTAAATGAAATAGTATACACAAACACATACATAAACAAATGTAAATAACTCATTTGTTAATTTCAATTAATTTATGAATTTGATGATGTTTTTATATCATCTTGAATTACTCTTTAAAATCAGTTTAGATTATTTATTTCCACTGATCATTAACAAGATGGTTATTGTAAACCTGCGAGCCATTTTGTTATAGGTATCTTTATAGCATTTTATAGGTATTCGCTCAGGTGATCAAATCACCATAATACTTTATTAACAAGAACAATTTTCCCGTAATGCATTGTACCACATTACGTCTTTTCTTTATATTATATTATAGGGGGGGGACTTATTTTTCCAGCCCGGGAGATTCATCATATTTTTACAAAATATGTTTATTATATAATGGCCAAAGTAGTGAAAACCAATGCATTGAAAAAATACATTATATGTGCATACATATTTTAAAAAACTGTCGAAATTCTTAAATCGAATATGATAAGATCATTATAATGGTTGCAATGTGAGTTTACTATCTTTATTATTACATTTTATTATAATAAAATGTGTTTGCTCATAACAATAATGGAAAAAAAATCTGAATCTAACATAGAGAAACATAATTTTATATGCGGCCCACGGAGTTGTGATCCATTTCCAGAGTTTGAGAGTTTCCTGAGGGTTGTCAGCTTTATTATGACATTTTTATTTATTACTTGAACTTTCTTGTTCCACTTTGATCTGCATCGACTTCTACACTAATCATCCTCAAAGATCCCTCTGCCAAGCTTAGAGAATCCCTACAGTGTCTGGAGGCACGTGGCCAGGGCAGGTGAGAGAGCAGATGCATCCAACGGACTTCGGCATCTGCTGTCTTTGATAGTGGCAGTTGTGTCTTCGGCGATTTCTGGACCCTTCCTTCGATCTTTTCTTTCAAAGCTTTAAAGGTTCTGTCAAAGGATGGAGGTAATTTCAAGCGTTCGGAGCAGATGGTAGCCTTCTCGGATGTTGTTCAAGAGAGTTAACTTCTCGAAAATTGATTACGAAAAAAGAATATTACCTTTTTTGACTAGTGTATGGTTAAAAAAGTAGAGAGGAAGTATATACAATTAAATAAAAAAACCTGTACCACTACAACCTATGCAGGGTGTTTGGTTTAGTACGAGGACTGTACAGTTTCTAGGACAAAAGTTGTACTGGGAAGTGGTTTGTCTTATTCATCATGTTCAACTGCCATATTTCCCCCTTGTTTCGGGTACTCACTTTAAGAGGCAAGGTGACCCCCAGGAGGGTCTTAGATCCCTAAGATCTGTCTCCGGCCTCTAGCAGATTAAATATAAGTCTGCCAGCGAGTGAGATTTGAACCCAGGACCTTCGTCACGGCAACTACCATGAGCCACTCCGATCACGGAGTAAAAATATAATTGTTAAAAAGTCTTTCTAAAGATTAATCTGCTTTATCGTTTCAACAAAATTAAAGAGCTCTGTGTATTTAAGGTGAGAAACGCGTCTATTGTAGTACGGAAGAGAATTGGATTCAGCTAATTATATAAATTGCATTCTGAAGTGTATTTCCATTTGGTTCTGTGATATTTTCTTTAAAAAAAAAAAAAAAAAATGATGATGAAAAGAATGATATATATTTATTGTGATATAGAACAGATATATAATGTGTTTACAACAAACTTTTCTTAGATGTACTAACTAAGTGACTTTTTGGCTAACATTATAATATTCTAGATCTAACTTAGTGAATACTCCATCTCTAATCTCTCCTACCTTACTTCCCAATGTTAGATCTGATATATACATACATATTATAGAAGAGGGGATGTCAAGGAAGTTAGATTGCTGACACACGGACGGATATTGCGGACAATACGGAAGATATTTCATAACTTAGAGGTTTAGGAGCCCACAATTCTACAAAATAACCTTAAGTCATCAATCCAATCTAATAAATGACTGGACAGTGTTTTATAGTGGAAGATCTAATTTTTTTCTATCCAGGTATAATTAGGATAAGAATCTTAAATGAGTACCTGACACCGCCATTTTACGTCAACTTTAAAGCACGGTATATTCAACGATTCTTTACTCCCTTCAAAAAATCCTAGCTTAAGCCGTCCTAGGAGACGTACAATGGCGGTCCCGTGCCTGTGCAGTGTCAGGTACTCGTTAAAGATCCCCATATTAATCGTACCTGCATAGGGAAAATTGGAGACCCCACTGTAGCACGGGCCGATCTTAAAAAATTCTAAGCCATTCTGCCGCGATGCAAGCCCGGAACTTTTGGCTTAGAAAATACTTGTTGAGCAAGTCGACTATAAATCCCAAGAATCATCACTTAGAGACATCGGATAGCGATCCTTGTAATTATTCCTAATTTATACCGATACATCCACCCCCGTTCCGCCTGCAATCCTCCCAAACAGCCCAGTTAGCTCTAATCTGTCCTCCGAGGGTTCTTGGAGCCCTGCCTACGTGCAGGTTACTACCGGATACGGATGACGTTCGCTAAGATTACTTTCAACTTCCGTTACACTTTTCGTAATTATTATTTTCCCGTATAAGTGGTGTAATGGGAGGGAGAAAAATCACAAACCAGTTTTCGTGTCTCGAAGGAGACAAGGAAGTAGTGTCTGGTTTTTTTCTTCTGATCCGTTCCCACATCTACTTATATCCACATACTTACCGGTTTCAATTATCAATCAGACTAAAAAATTATATAGTTCATAACTACTTTTCCGCCGTTTCTAATAATTTTCTGCTTAGATGGTTACCACAAAACTCCTTAATTTACACAGAACAGTTGTTCGTTAATCATGATCAGAAGTGGTTATATAAACAAAAACATTACCGCCTTTGTGGTTGAGCCATACATTTAATTTTTGGAAGAACGTGGATGAGGGATGTGCTATCATAACAATATTTAATCAAGCCGGGAAATGTAACGTTAGTTACTTTTTTCTTTTTCGTGCCCCTCTTGGCATTTAATTATAATTTTACTCACAAATAATCTGTTGATTATCAATTCGTTGTACTTAACATGTATGGATAAATATATGAAGAGAAAAAAAAAATCTGGCTAGTGTTTTGACTAAATTACTGAATGTCGACTTCATAGAAATTTCACTCGATATGAAGAATGCTCATATGGCATTTCTAGTTGATATGTATTACAAATGTTAGTATTACAAATTTTAATTGTATTGTTTCCATTCTAGAAGATTTACTAAGGCAATGTTTCGTTAAAATTTTATGAGTAATAGTTTTGTGAGTCGTCTATAAAAGCTCTTAAAATTAACAAAAATGTATTCCTTTTCAAAATTTAAAAAAAAATATGGAACTAAATAACTCTTCCTGTTTTAGTAACGACTTCTTTCTTTTTTTTAATTATTGGTTATTGTTGACTTTACTAATGAAGTCTTTTCTAAGAGAAGTTTCACGTCTTTTTTTATTTAATATGAAAAGTCATTCTACAATAGTTCAAGTTAATATTATTTATGTTAGTACTGCAAATGCCAATGAGACAATTAAGTGGTTATAATTTTATATACGTAACTCAATGAGTCATCTTTAAAGCTATTTAAGAAAATGTAATTTCTTTTTATAATTAATTTTCCTTAACTTCCTCGTTTAAGTTACAATTCCGTTTGTTGTTTTTTAAAATTATTCTATTTATTTGTAACCTTAAGTCATTGAAAAAAAAATTCATTGTCTGCTTGGAATGAAGTAATGTTTTTATATCTAGTTCCCATAATCTAGATTGTGATTTGATTTTAAACTTTATTTATGCAATAAATTAATTTTTTACTCATGATTAAGTATAAGATTTTTTCTCACAAAATTGTTCAGATTATGTCTGTTCAACATTCAGTTTTATTTTCAACCAGACGATTTTTAAAGGGTTCTATGTAGAATTTGCTGAACTCCTCAAATAGTTAATGCCGAATTTTTTATCAATATCGTGAGTAAATCGCTCTTTCCACATAACCCTTAACCTCTGGGGTAAAACAGTTAAACTTTATCTTACAAATAATGCCAAAATGATTAGGCCGAATTGTTTAATATAAATATAGCATAGACTACAATTAACTAAGCTTTATCTCTTAACTCATTCATGCTAAAATAATTTTTTTAAATCTAAAGCATTGAAAATATATGCGTTAAAAACCTGTACCACTACAACCCGTGAAGGGGTCTGGGGTTCAGTACATGGTAGAGACTGTACTGCTTCATGGACAACGGTTCTGCAAGGAGGTGACTTGTCTTAGATCAGGCTCAACCGCCATATTTTTCTCCCTTATTTTGGATTGTACTCCACTTTTATCATATTTTATAGAGGCTGGGTGGCCCCAGGAGGGTCCTAGATCCTATATAATCCATATCCCGCTGCAAATAGACTAAATAAAAGTCATGGCCTGCAGCGGGATTTGAACCAGGATTTCCGGCATGGCAACTCAGTGCTCTACCACTGAGCCACTCCGCTCTCCACATAAAACAATAAGTATGTATAAATAATTTTTAGTATTTATATATTTTTAAAAATATTAATAGTAAAGTCTTAATTTATTCTGCGACTAATCCCTTTAGAATAATTTTATAATAAATATAATATACACTATATAGACTTAGGGTAGCATACAATTATAATTTAATCAATAAGTGTAAATGAAAGTAAATTATGAGTTAGCTCCCAATAAAAAATTATAAAAACGAAAAAATATATAAAGGAGATAACAACAATTATAAAGACCAAAAATAATTAATATTTAATTTACATATACCAATATTTAATATCTTCAATTTATCTACGTTATTGATAAGATAGATCTCGCTTTGCGATTTTAAATGTTATATCGAAGCCGACACGCCTAAACATAACACAGCGACTCATGGAAATTCCGCTTGTCCATCTTGGCTCAAGCCCAATACTAGACTCTCAATCTTATTGTTAAAACAATATATGTACTTATACATTCATATTATATATATTTATAATACATATATAACTCTATTTTTATATATAAAGATATATGTATATACACACACACACATATATACATACAATCAATCATATGAACTAAAGGACTTTCTATTTTTTTTCCTTTTATATTCCGTTACTACTGTAATATACCTGCGCTATTGTAATGTTGAGGAGATGGATTGCAAAATAAATAGTCGAAGAACGTGTCAGCCATATTGAGAACGAAATAAATGGCCAATCCCTTAACAGAAATTTCTGAGGCTAACAATGATGGAGGATTTGCATTGCGGCCTTACCAAGACCAAGCAATGAATAGAGCGTAATTGCCGACTTCCACAATGTAAGGGTTATTCCGTTAGTTTTACCATGTTCCTTCCTTTCTGTTTTCATACTATCGATTCGTACCTGAATCGATTTCTATGCCAAAATCTTTAAATATATATTAAGATGGCAATAATTATTTAATATATAACTAAAATATTAACGAAAATTAAGTTTTTAAATACGATGAGTAGTTGCAGAAGTTATGAAAAGTGTTAATTGAGGCCCAAACATGGTGAGGGTATTAGTAAAAAAAATCATTTTTTTCATGGAAAATATACTAAATTAATTATACCAGGATAGAAAGAGGAGTAAGTCAAAACTGGAAAATTACCTTTTCATGGCACACCACCTTGTCTACGGCAACGCCTCAATTCTTCTTCTTATTATTTTTTTTCTATTTAATATTTTTTCTATTTCGAAAACAGTTTTTGATGATTTTACATTGAAAAAATTTCTAAGTTACCTATATTCTAACTGTCTAAGTTACCTAAGAACCCAAATATTATCGACGAATTTTTCAACATTAAGATTTTATGCCTAATTAAATTCAGCTGTTTTTGGTATGGAAAATATAGTTTATTCATAAATTAAACTCGTTTTAAAATTAATTTGACCATAAATTACTGCGTTGTTACAATTAGTTGAATATTCTTTGTTTCAAAAAAAATTGGGACGAAGAAAACTTTTTATTTAACCAATAATTTCTAATCTTCTAATATTAACCGGAAAAAGAAACCATTTGGCAGAAGAAGTAACCCCATCCTATAAATTAAGAAATCTCGTCAACTCTAATCCTGATTAAAGATAAAAATAGTAATTTCGCTTATGATAAATACGTCTTCATTAGATTAGTAATTATGGGTTATCATTCCATTACTATATTTACCAGTAATCGTTGAGAGAATCTACATTCGGTAAACAAATTAAGGAAACAATAGTCAACAATGCTGGGAACGGAATTACTTCTTGCGTGCGTGATTCCATTTTTTTAGCGTCTGTTATGATCCTTGTAATTTTTTACAGGAACAAGGAGATGTAACAATATTAAGGAATATCTATTTCTTGTATGAGTAATCAATTTTACCATAGCAACCTTCTATGTCGAAGGTCGCAGTTTCATAATAATAAGGGTTTATGACGTTCTTCGGAAGGGACGTAAAATACCGGTGCCGTAACGATAATAACGAGCTTGTATCGTGTCAGATCCCTATTTTAACTATATCTGGAGGGGCAAAAAAGAGACTCCCACTGTCGCATCGTTCGATTAGTCATAGTAGCATAACTGACGTTAAATGAGCCAACAAACAGCAATGAATCACTCAACACTATCACATAACTGAATTATTAGTAATATAATATATTTGAATAATATACTTGTGATATAGTATATTTCAGAGGTGGCTAATGGACTTCATAAATTTTGAGAAAATGTTCCCTATACAGTTGTGGTACAACTTCATACCGTACAAGGCTACTTCATACCGTAAAGACGAGAGTAAACTGGTATTACTTGTAAATATAGAAGTTTGTTCGTATATTTTCATCGATTAAATGCACTTCTTGAATATTTTTGTCTCAACAAACTCCGGCAGGAACGTCAGAAATTGGTTACACCAAACTGCATTACAAACAATCTGTGATGGGATTTGAATACCTGAAGATTTTAATGAGTTATATAGGAGGATAAGTATTATAAATAGATAAAAAGGCTTAGCGAACCCGAAGGCTTGATGCCGACCACTAATCTCCGCTTACAAACTTCTGTCCATGGGCAACCACCCAAACCAAAATCCGTCAGATCACTCTTAACGCAATCCTCCCATCTACGCCACGGTCTACCTCCCAGACGCATTCCAGTCGGTACAGCGCTTATATATAGCAGCCTAAAGTATATAGGTATAGCAGCCTCCGATTAGCCACAGCAACATAAAGTGTCGTTAAAACAATAAACAAACAATTCGGCTATATTAATCAAGCGTAGAACTTATTTAAGATGATATTTTTTTTTAATGTTACTCCCTATATTATTTTATTTTTTTAATGGACCCCTTCGAATGAGTCAAATTTCATACATGCAAAGCGATGACTATTATAGGTGGAGGTTGTTCAGTTGGTGAAAGTTGGTATTTCGGTAGCTAAGGGAACGGGCCACGTAATCATTAAAAAATAGATATGACCTGAACCCAACAACTTTCATATGAGAACTTGCATATGTGTTATATGTATTAACGTTAATAGTTTCACACTATATTGTCAATTCTGAAAAGTCAAATCAGAATTAAACTAAATATTTTTCTTACAATTAAGTAATTTACAAATATTCCTTTATTGAGCAACAGCCAGTTTAAAGTAAACTTTTTTTGGTTTAATTAGTGAATCAGTCAATAACACAGGTCTCCACAAAAACTTTTTTTTTTTAATGTTTTGATTTAGTCAACTAATCTTTATGTTGTTTTTTTTAATTTAAAAAATGGCATTGGTTTTTTTTTTCTATCACGTAAGCCTTGCCTACAAAATAAAGTTGAAGTTTTTGGAAAAAGTATAAAAAACGGAAAATTTTGGATTTTTTTTTATTATTTTAACATGATGTTAATGCAAAAAACAACAACGATACCTAGCTAAAATGGTCATAAAAGTGATGCACGTGTGTTATAAAGTTATTATTAGTCTTAGTAAAAACGTTTTCTTTTTCCATCAAAGCTTCTTTTGGTACTTTTTCGGCTGTGTTCTTGTGAATTTTCCCTTTTTAACATTCAACAGTAGTCTGCTATCATGTTGACATTCCATCGAACTTGGTATCTGCGTTCCATTTCTTTTATTTCATATGGGAACGTTCTCCTTGTTCCTAACTTACAGCCCCAAGATTTTCTGGAAAGTAGTCCTGATGTGAGTGAAGGAAATGAACTTTGACACTCATGTTGCAGCCCAACATTTTGTAGTTTTTTAACAATTCAGGAAAAAAGGTTTGTAGTTTGGGTCTTTTTTGTTTCCAAGAAAACCTGTTACAACAAGTTTAAATGAATTCCAGGTATTTTTTCTTCCATTTCCATTTTAGTGACAAAGCTTTCATCTTCTAAATGTTTTCTGATGTCAGGCCCAACAAAGACTCCCTCTTTCAGCTTAGCATCGGATATACTAGGAAACTGTTCACGAAGTTACTTGAAACACTCTCCTTCTTTGGGCAATGCTTTCGCAAACCGTTTCATTAGCCCTAATTTGATATGAAGTGGTGGAAGTAAGATATTTTTAGGATACACTAAACTGTGTCTTTTAACATTTTTAACTCTAGGAATAAGAGCCTTTCTGATTGGCCACGTCTGCTTGACATAGTGTTGTTTCCTGTCAAGGCTATCCCATTCAGAGAGGAAACATGGAAACTTTGTGTAACCACTTTGTTGACCTAGTAACATGCAAATAACTTTCAAATCCCCACAAATGGTCCATTTATGGTCAGAGTAGCCGAGCTTATTGAGAACAAATTCAAAATTTTCGAGAAAGTCACTGACTGCAATCAAGGCCACTAAATTCCTCACGACGTCTAGAAGACAATAGGATTGGGGAGGGAGGAGACCCCTGAAAATAAGAGATTTTCAAGTGAAATTTGTGACTTATCTAAGGGTGATGGATTTTTTACTATTTTTTCCGCAACCAGCTCAAAAAATACTGTTAAACCCATCATAAAATGTATTTTTAGGGAACAGGGATGATTTGAAATTGAAGGCGAGTTCTGGTTTTGAAATTCTTGGTTGCATTTCGATTAACCTTCTTAAAGTTCGTTAAAACTTGTCAAAATGTCAAATTGGAATGGGGCGTTCCAAGGCTGCCTGGTCCAGGGTTCCACTTCAACAGGACTCTCCCAAAGCGATAAGTAACAGGGAACGACATTGAGCACAAGGTCAATGTGTAACACTCTCAGTGCAAGGGTAAAGTTGCCATATCAGGGATATTACCTAGAAACATTAGTATTTTTAAAAAGACCAATCCGGGAAGGGGCGATATTCTAGTCAGGATCTTACAATTCACTTTATTATTTATTTGTTTGTAATAATGAAAAATGAAAAGAATCTCTCCAGATAGCTCCTGCAACTAGCGTCCTATTTATCTAAATCCCACCAAAATATGATCTTCGTCATTTCCTAGATTTCGGTTATATCTTATTCGGCTTCTGAAACCAAATCTATGTCTTAGTTTTCAAACTCGTTATCCTAATTCATCTTACAATTATAAGCAAAGATAAGTCTTTTATATTGTTTTTTTAATTTACCATTCAAATCTTGAAGCCTTTTTACTATTGATGTTTTCTGTTTTTTTAAGCCCCAAAAGGAAATTTTTTTTTATTATTGACTAATCAACTGTTTACTTTAATTTGATATGATTTATTTTTTATTTTTTACAGATAGTATTTATCTTTCCACATATCTTGTTACCCTCTTAACTTATACATCCAATATAATGCTTGATAACGTGTTCCGGCCAAATCGGTAACAAATACGAATTCAAACTCATTATGGACGACTTTGTAACAAAGTAATGTTCAGTGAGCATTTTACGAAGGATTTTTGATTATAAGTATTGGATACAAGAGAAATTCGATGGCTAAGTGGAGCTCCAAAGCTCTATCTACCCCGTAAGTCCAAACGGGTCTTATAATAGTCATAACATTTTGTAATTAATTGTTAGCTTAGAGCGTTTGTCTAGTAAATGTTGAAGTAGCCCTTAACGGCGGTGAGTAAAGTTAAATGTTAAATTAATTGCCTTTTCACTGTCTAAATGATTATCTCAGATTTTAATGGATTATTGTAAATTTTCAAGTTACAACTTATTGGATATTTATGAATGTTTAGCATTTATGCAATCCTTTATTTTATTATTTATTTTTTTATGTACAATCTATCCTGATTTCATAAACACAGTTTTACATTTCAGTTATGGATTTGTTATTTCGATCTAACGTATATTTTTTGTTATACGTTGTTAGCCTCCCTGATATAAAAATACATTTTGAACAAGCTAGGACAGCGTTAAATAGACAGCTACTGCACGACAGAGATTGTTTATAATGCAAAGTTGTATGTACTAAGCCCCTGCTCACGAAGTGAGGTGCTAGCAAGTTCACGATCTTGCTAACTGAGCAAAGGCAACTTGAACTTGACGTTAGACTTGATTATAACAGTGTTCCAACCTCCAATGTTATGCTTGCGAGTAATTTAATTTACAACTCCTTGATGGAATTCGAAAGTTTTAAATAAGCTCAGGGTGTAGAACGTAAGTTGGTGTGAGGAAGATCCCGGATTTAACTAGATTTTTAGTGAAGGGGCTTTGCCTAGATCACACTCAATCGCCGGATTTCCCACCCTTATTTTGGGTACTCACTTTTTAGAGGCTGGGTGAACTATAGGATCCAACTTCAGCTACTGGCAGATTAAATTTAGCCAGCTAGCGGGATTTGAACTCAAGACTTCATTTAGAGACCGAATTGCTCCGGTCCCTATATATAATTATATCAGCTCTAAAATATCGTAAGATAGGAATGAAGATAAAAGATAGAAGAGAGGAGATGGTATGACATAGTATGGATAGTTAAGAGTAAAGTTAAGTTATAATAATGTAACTCGTAGATAATAGTCAATCTAGTTAATTCATATCAAAAAGTCTCTTTGTAGAATCATGTTATTTTTTTCCGTTTGGGAGCAGAGTGGCTCCATGGTCGAGCGCTGAGTTGCCGTCCTGAAGGTTCTTGGTTCGAAGCCCGCTCGTTGATTGATTTTAATTTAAACTGTTAGCGGTCGGAAACGGATCCCATGGGATCTAGGACCCTCCTCGGGCTCACCCAGCCTCTATAAAATTGATATAAGAAATAAGGTGTGAAACTAGTGATTGGGCGTGATCTAAGAAAAACACCTCCCTGCTCAACAGAAGAAACTGACAGTCTCTTCCATGTACTGAACCCAAGAGCCTCCGTGGGTTGTAGTACAGGTTTTTTTTTGTCGTTCCCTTTCTGAATAAATATAATTCTTTCTTACAAGTATACGGTTTGTTAACTGTAAATATTATACAAAACATATTATAATATGATATGTAACTCCTGCTAACAATTTTGGTATATCTCTAATCAGCATCAGTAATAGAACAAGGCCCGTTTGGCTTATTTTTTCTGTCATAGAGAGAAACACTTTCCATGAAGAGCTACTGTCACGGTGTGCGCTAAGTCGCCGTGTAATGTCGTGTGCCTGTGGGCGTAACTCCTCAAGAGCCTGTTATCAATAGTTCTGGCTGGATTTTCTATTTCTCCCTTTTAGCTACTCCAACCCGTGACCGTCATAGTTTACAATTCTCAACAGTAACTATTGTAATTGTATATTGCTTAGAATAGAATAGAATAGAATAGAAAACAAACTTTATTCTGGGACCAAGTCCCTTTAGAATAACAATAAAGAACAAGTAAAATAAACATAATATTCATCTGGCCAGGAGGCACATAATGATACAAATCATGAAGAAATCATGAGTGACAAAACATAATAGAAATAGAGAAAGAAAAAAAAAAGAAAATAAAATAAATAACTGATTAAAAAGTAATAGACTTTACAGGAATTTAACCAATTTTCTAGAAAAATAAAAATAAAAATAAAACATATATATATAAAGGTTTGATATTAACAAAATAATAATAAATAACATTAATATAATAGTTAATAACGGAATTGCTAAATAAAGCAAATAAATTGCATAGCATGCAATAAAGTATTTACAAAGTTTGTATCTTCTTTGTTGTTGGAAAAATAAACAAACATGTAGGTAACGAGATCGAGTATTCGACACACATTAATTCAAGGGGAAGATTGGCCTGCCTGGAGAGCATTTTTTTGGGATGCCAAGAGATGATGGAAAAGCAGGGATTTAAATGAGGCCAGTGAAGATGAATGGCGGATGAAAGGAGGGATTGAGTTCCACACAGTGGTGGAACGGGCGAGGAAGGAACGGTCGAATGCCTTAGTTCTATGGGATGGAATGTAGAGATCGGAGAGGCGGGATCTTGTTTGATGGTGTTGGACAGTGGATTTAAATTGAAGGAGACTATAGATATATGAATTGTGTTGCGAGTTAATGGATTGGTATAGAAAAACACTAAGGAAATAATGTCTACGAATGGGTGGGAAGAGCCACTTTAACTCATCATAATGATGTGACACCCGGGAACGCCTCGGAGTACCAAGGACAAATCTTAAAGCGCAGTTCATAATTCTTTTTAAGCGATCCTCTAGCAATTTCGAGAGGCCCCCGTATACCACACAACAGTAGTCAAAGTAATTTCTTATATCGTTACTTCCGTCAATCTCGCTTTTCCTTCATTACTAATTATGGTCCTTCATTACTAAGTTAACAAACAATGACGAGTAAAATGAACTTTCATACTACAATCGCATGTACATTGTATGTGGGGATTGTTTGAAATTAATAAAATACTTGCGAACATTAACTGTGTTATTATTCAATATTTTCATATGAGGCCTGCAGGATCAAAAGCCAATAACTCCGAAATTTCCGAAAAATGGATAGCTCCAACTTTCGAAAATTGATGCTAGTCCTCTAAGGTAAATTTTATGCTCTCAAAACTTCAGATTCATAACCGGTCTAAAACCAGGAGAAATAAGGTGGCAACGCGTCGTGTTAGACAAAATTTCTTAGTTGCGAAAAAGTACAGTTCCTTCATTCTTTCCGAATGTTGCCATCTTCTCTCCTCCGTCTATTCTCCATACCAATCCCTCCACAAGCGAACCCTGATATTTTTTAGTCCGCTCCTAATTCTCTCTCTCTGTTCATGCAGTCATCAACAGTAACTCCAGGTCTTTCGTCTACTTATAGGTCATTATAGCATAACCACTCTGGCTTTCCAGATTATATATTTTGTCAGATATTCGCTTATACTACTTTTGGGATCCGACCTGACCAATTGCTCGTAGAAACTTAGTCGTATTTTCCTTTTAGTTGTTTCATACTTTATGAAAATGAAAATTTTGGAATATTTATAGCTCGTATTCTAAATCTTTAGATTAGGAATGGATGGATGTATTAATTTATATTAAAAAATCATATATAAATTTTATTTTATTATTAGCGGTAATTGATTTATTATATTGAGAACTGTAGCATCCTATTACACTCAAAGGAGATTGCTGAACTAAGTATGAATTAAGCATGATCTCTCTTTTCCATATTGTTTTTATTAAACGCGATTCATTTAACAATATTACTTTTTGTATTCTTATTATTATATCTCTTGTAATATATTCGTATTGGGAACAATACAATATTGCCGAGTGGAGGCGGAAGCAGACTGGAGACACAAGAGGCTCCGGGAAGCCAAAGTATTGATCTGTTGTGCCCTGCCAGCCCACTGCCCTGGATAATGGTCTTAGCTCGCCTGTGAGACTTCGTTTAGGTCCAATTAGCAAGTCCTCTCTTCTAAGCCTGCTTCATTATCTAACTTTAGCTTCATTACGAAGCACCATCGAAATAAGTCCCGAGAAAACGAATACTTTATTTATAGGAACGATATACACCATGTTGCTTTACCTTATGTCGGACAGTTCCTAATAGGAAAATACATGGATAAATAATTTAAATTGAAACACTTAAAAAGTGTGTTATTTCTTCCTGCCACAGATAAATTTTACTGTAATAAGTTTTATGCGGGGGTCTGTTAAAGAGATACGAATTATTAAAATTATAAATGTAATAAATCTAGAGAATAAAATTTATGAAAGTTCCCGTTTCTATTGTTTAGAAATGGTTATCAAATAAATGGGGAGCGGAGTAGCTATAATTGTATAGCACTTGGTTGCTATGCCGAAGATTCCGGCTTCAAATCCTGTTGTGGCAGATTTAGTAATTAATAATCTGTTAACGTGGTTAGAACCTGTGGAATCTACAGTCCCTCCTCGTGCTCTCCCGCCCTATATTACGTGGGTACCCAAAATAGTGCTAACGATCTGGCGGTTGAGTATGATCTATGATCAATCAATAAATCCCCTCCTAGCACATCCGTTGTCCAAGGTACAATACAGCCTTTACCACATACTGAAAGCAAAACCCTTTACGGGTTGTGGTGGTACAGGTGTTTTTTTTTTCAATAGCAGTCCTAAATCTAGCCTAAAATAAGATCAGATAAGAAATAAATGTCTTTATTATCTTTCGTCAAGAAATAGATAGAGTAGCTCAGTGGTAGATTGATTGATTAATTATTTAACCTGCTAACAGCCAAGGATGGATCCTTTTTTGGGAAATGGAGACCCTAACTGGGCTCAACCAGCGTGTATAAATTGGGTACCCTAAATTGGGGAAAACCTGCCGATTGAACATGTTTTCGAGCAATTTACCTCAATCACCTAGAATTAGTACATGAACTGAACTCTAGACCCTTCATGGATATTGGTGTGAGTGGTAAAGGGACTGTTTCTTTTCTTCTTTTAAAATACATATAACTTAAACAATTTTTCTCTTTTAGTCTGTTGAGCAAAAAAATCACTTTTACAGTAACAATTATGATAATAACTAATTATTTTCTAACCATCTGAAGGTTTTAACCTGTTAATACATAATTCCATCTAATACAAGCCAAAAGGATTATGAAAATTTGAAGATACAGCAAAATTCATCTAAAGATCTACCTGCTAAGATTTTTTTTTCAACAAGTATTACGAGAGAATTCCCGAGATTGTTTTACATAAGAATATTAAAAAACTTCGATTTAATTGCAAATAAAACATACAAGTACGTGAACTTGAAGAGCCTCACATAATTTTGTGAGTTAAAAAATTAGTTATTTATACAATTTTTTCTCAAAAAACAAGGAGATGGCATGATCGTACCCGCTGTTGCACAGTTTACATTTTTTTAACATGCAAAATCCAGCTTTAATTATAACATATTGCAGCATTCTCTGGTTAATTAATATTAATAATCTTTAACAACATATCAATGACTGATTAATCTTCCCAGTAAAGCCATTCTTTGGTTGAGTGGTCCCATGAGGTCTACGTCAAACCTCTGTCCCAATTTTAACTAGATCACCGACCGATTTCCCGTCAAGTGAAAATTTCGTATGTCAAGCCAGGCATTGCTAATACACTTGACTTCCTAATACGCTCAATATTCAGAAGAGTAAAATTGGGTGTTACCCTCTTTTATAAGTTTACCCCTTATTTATTAACACATTTGGGTTTTTTCTTTCTTGGTGGATAAAACCTATTTATCCTGTATATTGTTGTTTTATTTTAAAAACTAATAATAATAATAGAAATCGGAGTAGCTCAGTTTGTAGAGTCCTGAGTTGCTATGCTGAAGGATCCAGGTTGAAATCGACCCGATAAATTTAATCTGTTAACAGCCATGGATGGACCCTAGTGCTAACCCAGCCTATACAAATTGTATATAAAATTGAGGGTAAAACTTTGGGTTCGAGCGTGATCTCGGACAAATCTACAATTTATTTTTACAAACAGAACATTCTCTATCATGAACTGAAACCAAGAGCATTAATTAGTTATACTGATACAGGTTTTTTTTTTTAATTGACCAATGCTTTATTTTTCATACTGACTACTCAACACCCTAAATTCTACGTTATACTCTCTCTATCTCATATACCTTTATTTTTAATGTCTTCATACGTATACACATATCAATGAAGGGATGTTATGGAACTTTACATTACTGACTAGAAGGAATCAATGTCGCAAATTCCAGGTTTACTGGTCTATGTAAATTATTAGCATAGTTTCTTTGGTCATGGTGTTCACCCAGCCCCTATAAAGTGAATACCCTTAAACCAAACCTGGAGTTAGGTTGCTCTCAGTGAAACCATCTCTTTTAGAAACCTTATCTCTCCACAACCCTTGCTATACAAAGTCCATTCCCTATTTTTTTTCTTAAATCTAATTTATTAAGATTCTAGGTTTGTTTACATTATTAAGGTTACTATTTTTGGAAGACCATAAAGATGCTCCTGGGGCTCACCCAGCCTCTAAAGTGGGGTATAGACCCTATAAATTATCTTAGACCTTAGGTCGTAGTTGTACATCTTTTTATTATAAAATAATAAAGATTTTTCAGGTAGACGCTATTCATCCTCATAATTAAAATATTCTTCCTATTATCGGTTTCTTTATAAGTAGATTAAAGTGGAATACATATAGAAGACAGTATTTACAACAGATTACATATTTTTCATGATAAGCACATACATACTTATCAAGATAAGTAAGCTCATCTTAGGAAGTAGCTGTTGCTAAAATCTATTTAAAAGTTTGAACATGCCGCTACAGTATATTCTGTAAATAGCTTACACTCCCCAGAAAGGGATTGGTCACGTGCTGTAGGGAAGGCGGAATTGTGCACTTAAATATACATTGCAATCTGGTTTCTCCTCCAGAGTTTAAATTTAGTAGTAAATTGTTTTTATCCACAATTGTTTTTTATTACTGCTATTCGTGATGCATATTTATTATTCGTAAACATAGACCTAAAATGCATTAATAGCAATTGCTGTATTCTAATTGTAAGTCTGGTATTTAAGTTAAGATTTTTTGAAACTATAAAACATTAAAAAGATTTTATTATTATTGTATGTGTTATATTTGCACCCATTCAGCCAACTTAACCTCAACGATTACTTTTATACTCGGTTTGCTGGAATAAGAGAAATTTGATAACTGGTCAATGGTTTCGGAGTAGTTGGCTATGGTCTTTTTAATCTTCTTATAAGAAATCGAGGTAACATACAGTGGAAGGAGAAAGAACAAGAGGATTTTGATGATGTTGACGAGTTAAAAGTTGTGTATTTTCTATGAATATACGATTTTACACCAGTAATATTCATGTCGTCGTGTATAATATGATTCATAATAAACCAAGGAGTAATTACGGTGTTTCTTAAAATTTTGGACTGTGCTGTTTGTAGTATTTTTAAACTGACGTAGGTCAAAAACCTACATTTTTGGAAAAGTGGGAAAAACGAGTGAGCTTGCAAAAGCATTAAGACTCTAAGGGAAATACAAGTCCCTTCTGGCAGACAAACTCAGAAGCTAGGTAGGTGCAGTTTTGATGAGTGATGAAGAGATATTTACCCATTTCTTTCATGGTCATAGCTCATGATCGAAAAACAGCGATTTTTTAGTTTTGTCACTTTAGAAATGCAAGTGCGATATGTTGGAAATATTTTGATATGTCTTATTGTAGTATTGTAGATTAGTCGTTTCTTTATGAAGTCAAGTGAAGATCTTTCCAG
This sequence comes from Troilus luridus, assembly GCA_964056705.1. NCBI lineage: Eukaryota > Metazoa > Arthropoda > Insecta > Hemiptera > Pentatomidae > Troilus > Troilus luridus. The sequence goes on from OZ057412.1 coordinate 107,756,969, forward strand.
AAAATATGCTAGTTGTTCTCAGTATGTAATCGGTATTTCTAGGATTTTCATGACAATAAACTCTTTTGTCATACACACACACAGTCTGCGATCAGACTAGCAAAATCCAAATATTTCCAAGAAGCCCTTTCCACTGCTCCCGATCATAAATCTAAATGACAACTCCTCCGAAAACGCCTTTTCTGCCTCTCGTTATGAAATGAACTCGTATTTTTTGTATGTTTCTAATAACACATCACAATCCTCCGTCTTTTCACTCAAGGCATCTTTCAACCCCTACAATTTTTATTTCTTAGACATTTCACCTACCGATATTATTTCCTCCGTTCTTAAATCCCGCTCCAGTTCTACTGGCTTTGACGAGATACCCGTCAAACTACTCAAACGATTCCTACCATTGATATCCTACCTGCCCTGTTTTTCATATATAATATACAAAACGCAGTATTCCCGACTTCTTGGAAAAATGCCCCAGTCCAAAATAAAACCTCTACCCCAGTATCTCCCAAAGATTACCGGCCAATCTCCATACTTTCCAACCTTTCCAAACCTCTCGAAAGAACAGTCTAGTCTCAAATATCAAATTTTCTCGAACAGTCCAAACTCCTTGATCCGCTTCAATCAGGCTTTCGTCCTGTTTTCTCCACTCAATCTGCCCTTACCAAAATCATTACTGGCATACATAAAGTAATGGACAACAAACAACTGACCGTGCTAATCCTACTAAACTTTTCTAAAGCTTTCGATTACTTGGACCATTCTATCCTTTTTGCCAAACTAAAGTCATTGTCCTATTCCAACAGCTCTATTCTATGGTTCCAATCCTTCCTCTCTGACAGGTCCCAATTGGTTTTCATGCTCAACCAACCCCTTTCCTCTTTCCTCACTTTATCCTCAGGTGTGGCACAGGGCTCAAGCATCTTTCCTCTCATTTTCAACTGCTACATCAACGATCTTCCTAAATCTGTTCACCACTGTTCCTACCACCTATATGCTGACGACTTCCAAATCTATTTATCCTTTCCTTCTTCTGAGCTATCATTTGCGTTCACTAGTATTCAGCAAGATCTAGATAGGATAAAGCTGAACAAACGGGAATTGAACGCAATGAAAACCCAGGCATTACCCAGGTTCTAGGTTCCAACTCCATCCTTACACCTATCCCTACCATCCCAACATTAATCCTAAACGACCACCCTATCAGTTTTAACTCCTCTGTCAAAAACCTAGGCATTACTATTGACCAAAACCTTTCCTGGAAACCCTATGTCACCCAACTATCCCTTCGGTCAATTAGTTCCCTGAAATTATTCCATCGATGTTGACATCTCCTTACACAATCTACCCGGAAGCTTCTCGTATCATCCCTCATCTTCCCCCACTTTGACTACTATAGTGTGGTAAACGGGGGCCTTTCATAAATGCTTGAGAGCCGCTTAAAACGAATAATGAACTGCGCTTTATGATTTGTCCTTGGTACTCCGAAGCGATCCCGGGTGTCACATCACTGTGATGAGTTAAAGTGGCTCTTCCCTCCCATTCGTAGACAATATTTCCTTAGTGCTTTTCTATACCAATCCATTAACTCGCGACACCCTTCATATATCTACAGTCTCCTCCAATTCAAATCCTCTGTCCAGCACCACAAAATAAGATCCCGGCTTTCCGATATCTTCATTCCTTCCTATAGAACCAAGGCATTCGAGCGTTCCTTCCTCGCTCGCTCCACTATCGTGTGGAACTCCATCCCTCCTTTCATCCGCCATGCTTATTCACTGGCTTCATTTAAATCCCTGCATTTCTTAAATCTCTTGACATCGCAAAAAGACGCTCTCTAGGCACGTCAGTCAATCTTCCGCTTGAATAAATTAGTATTGAATACTCTATCTCGTAACCTACGTGTTTTGTTTATTTTCTCAAAGAAGATATAGACTATGTAAATACTTTGTTGCATGCTATCTCATTAATTTATTTTATTTAGTAATTAACTATTTTATTAATTTTGTTTATAATTATTTCGTTAATATTAATATTTATTTTCGTCAATTAGTTACAATCCTGTCGTTTCGTACTTTTTTTTTCACTTCTATTTCTATTTTTATTATCTTTTTGTCACTTTTGATTACTTCATGATTCGTATTATTGTGTACCCTTCTGACCAGATGTTAATTTTTTTGTTCATGATTGTTATTCTAAAAGGACTTGGTTCTAGAATAAAGTTTGTTTTATATTCTATTCTATCACACTAAGCTTTATTCACTTTTATCGTGATCACAGGCGATGCTCCATTTGCCAAAAATATCATATTATTTTTTTTTATCATTTTTTTACTTGGACTACGAAGTAATTATTTTTCTTTATAATTCCTAGTTATTCCAGTAATTCTAGACCTTTTTCTTTTCCCTGTGCTATCATCATCATTTGTTTCTGAGAGAGTTGCCTAATCACTCTGAGACAAAGGATGTACATCTAAGATATCACTGGATATCGTTCATTATTCATTGACGGATTGCTGAAACAATAATTCTGTTTGCAGAATAATTTGCTGTTGTTATATTTTTTAATATATTCTTTTACTTAGTTTTATTAAATATAAGCAATATAAGTAGCTAAAAAGTGAGACATAAAATTTGGAAACTCAAAACATCAAAGGCTAGAATCTTTAAAATACTAGAAAATAGCAAACCAATCAACGTTTGGCCATTTCAGGGTTCGTAAGGACACAAACCCAAAAAAGAATTCAAATCAATGAAGAAGAAATGCTCCAAATCTCGCAAAACTTTTGGTAGAACGTCTTGGAATGAGATTGCTTGCTCTGATAGATGCTTCTGGACTTTTGATATAAGAAATAATTTTGGAGTTTTACAATTATACTATAATTCAACTACTTCAAATAATATTTATACACAGCTCATATTATATGTGTGAACTCATGTGCAGTGTATGTGTCCAAACCCAGGTTGGATGGGGATTTTCCATTTAATTTCCTGTCGCATGTCTGATTCTGCCGAAACTCGTTTAACAATTCCCACATTAATCTAGATAGATATGTAATTAAGTATTTATGCTTAATTAGATATCAACACTTGATTTTGTTCTCTGCGTTATTCTTTCTTGATATTATGTAAGAAGGACTAAACGAATTTCGATGTTAAATGCTTACAGCGGGTCAATGAATATAAAAATTGAAATTCAATCAAGTGAGCTCCCAGGGTCCAGAAAATAAATATTAACAAATATCTAACCAAAAATACTGTCCATATAAACTAGGCATTCTGCTACTTATCACACTCATATCAAGGATTGATGAATGCATCACGGACATACATGCATTCCACGGACATACACTGATGAAAAGCAGTCGGGCCTACTTGTTTTGATTTCTTGATTGAAAAAAGACTTTACAGAGATTTTCTTGAAAAAAAGGCATTTGTGTGTGAAAAAAGATGTTTAGGCTCGTTCCACTATGTTCACATCAAACATAGTTTTCTACAAATATAACCTTCATATAACACTACAACCCATGAAAGGGTCTTGTGTTCAGTACATGGGGGAGACTGTATTGTTACTCGGTTATGCATGGCGGTGATTTGTCGGAGATCACTCTCAACCCGTCAGGTTTTGTCCCAATTAAGGGATAACCTATACCCACTGTATAGAGGTTGGGTGAGTCCCAGAAGGATCCATCCGTGGCTATCAATAGATACAATATATTATCTGCCACTGCCGGATTTGAACCCGGAATCTTCAGTCTAGCAACTCAACAATCTACACACAGCTACACCGTCCCGTTTCTAATAGAAATAGCAATGAAGAAGGAATTTCCAATATTGCTAAATCAATAATAATAAAAAAAAGTGTTATAATACCCTTTAGTTGCACGGTACCAACATATTATTTATTTATAATACAATTCTCGAATATTGCATTCCGTACTAACAGCCAAAGGAAAACCGTTAAAACAGAAATATTCAATATTGCTATGAAAATTAAAATTAAATAAAAAAGGAAATAATTCCATTTTTTTTCAAGGTGCATATAACAAAATTATTTTTCTTATATAATCTCATGAACTGTATTAGTATATTTCAATGCAATGAAGCATACATTAAGATAAACATGTAAGATAGTGCTGGTCGACCAATGAAGTATTATGAGTGATGTTTTCTTCTGTTTGTATTATATTTAATGTTAACAATTTTATATGATACTGTTCAAGCTTTAAACTTTTGTTGAACAAGATTTGACAATATAGATATAGTGACAATATAGTGTTCAAAACAAGTCATTACAGAGCTATTTTTAGAAACACTTGCACCGCTTCTCCATCTACTCAGATCAATAGATGTTCTTGGGGAGGTTGTATTGGGTTAGCTGAAAGAGTACAGTCGCGTCTTGTCACAGCTGCTACAATATTGCCTCAGTAAGTGCACGCAAATGACTTTTATTTAAAATAAATAATACAAGATTTAAAAACTAACATAAGAATAACTTGCAATGGGCACAAGTTTATAAGTTTATCCCAGAATTTTGGACAAATAATAACCAATGTAACTAGCGTGGTGCTCTGCCAACTGAGCTATCCTGATAGTGACGTGGGCGACCCGGGTTCGAGTCCCGGCCCTGGACATATCTTTTCTTTTCAAATAAAAATATTTAAAAATTATAACAATTAATAAAAAATAAATTATAATAATAACCAATGTAGTTGATTTAAATACTTTAGAATAGAATTGGAAAAAAAACCTGTATGCAGGAACAATTTCCTCTAAGAATAATAAGGTTGGTTTATAAAAAATAAGATATCTACTATTTCTAGTCAGAGACATACTTGTTAAAATTAACAAATAATAAACAAATAAATAATAATAAAAAAATTATCATCTCTTAACCCCATTATAAGCCCTGAAGAAGGCCTGCTAAGTGGGTCGAAACGTTGGCTTTAAAATATATAGTTCTCCTTATTAAAGAGAATTTTTTATAATCTCCACCCGGACCATTTACTTCCTCGAATAAATGGGAAGCAATATAAGAACAATAAAAAAAAGAAAAATAATTCGAGTGAATTACCAATAAACCAATACAAATAACGAAGGAGAAGAAAATTACATTAAACAAAAAGTTCTTTGAACGAGTATAAAAAATCATTGCAATGTAAATTATTATTTACGCTTCACCAAGAAAATTTTATAGCACTGAACCTTAATGAGAAATAAAATTAAATAAAGTTTATATTCGACTTTCTTAATTATAAGTAAATCAAATCATAAAAATAAATAAAAGAACCTAATATAATTTACAATAAAATATATTTACCATTTATCTTTACATATTGTTACTTTATACTTTAAAGAATGTATTTTTTATATTTCTGAAGCCAACTTTTTTTATAAGAATAAATATTTAACAAAATTAATAATTAAATATTTTTTCTCTGGGATTTTTGTTGGTCTGACAATTTCTACAAATATAATTTATTTAAATTTAACAACTTTCTGTTTAAATTTGGTAACGAACAATTCTTAATAGATTAGGGCGATTCCATTACATTGCTCTTTCCGGGTTTCTATCGTTTTTTTAAATATTTAATATTCGCTTTACAAAACTAATTTTTACGAGAATCGGACTTATTTGGAAATCGACTTTGTTTTCGAACAAGCTTTGGTTTCACAATGGACAAACTATTAAAAACTCATTATTTGTCAGCTACTAATAATAGAAATAAATTATTATAAGCTGACAAACAATGGGGTTTTAATAGCTTTGAGTATCGGTCTGTGAAAGTAAATATTTTTAGTGTCAAAATAAAAGAATTACCGTGATTAAGAAACGCTAAATAGTTATGCTTTATACGCTTTCAATTTTATTGTTTTTTCTTTAGCTGTAGGTATAGAAAATTGCTTTTCTCTCATTTTTATTTGTATTAATATATATTGTATAATTTTTAAGTCAACATTTGTCTGATCTCTTAACCAAGCCAATTTTCTTGATCGTTGGACGCTTTCCAATGTGTTTGCTCACCCGTCTAGTCTTGCTTCCTTGAACTGTCCTAGTATTGAAGCTATTTTGTACTAGCCTCATAACTCAAAATTTCACGAACCAGTACGTACGTAGATTCTAAAAATCGAATAAAACAAATTGGGAAAAAAAAAACAGGGTTGGGTTCGGGTCGAGGTTAAATAAATAAAACCTCCACCCGGACCTATCATTATTTAAGGAGTTATTATTATTTTATTTTTTTTGTATCTCTACCTTTATGATTATTTTCTTCTCAAGAACTCCATTTGTCTTCAAGGTTGAGATTTCAGTTATTCAACTACCATATTATTATGTTTTTTATTGTTAATCCTTCCAAGCATATTGAAAGGTCTTAACAACTATAGATTTTTCAATTTGTAAATATATTAATTTAAAAAATTAGTTTTATTTTCTTTAGTTTCAATTATTATATAACTTGTGTTTTTGTTTGTTGTGTCTTCCTCGTAGGATATTTAGGCTCTAATACCATAAATCTTCTAGTAGCTGAATAAATATCCAGTACTAAACTGGGCTCCGAAACGCACTTATACTTTCCTCCCCCAACAAGACTTACCTTGAACATCGTGATTCTCCAAATGAGGTTGTGATTAATAGCCACTAAGGTTAGGTGATTTCTCTAACCTGTTTGTTCGGCTGGAACCGGTCCTCGCGGGAAGAAAGTGAAAAGGTTTCGCTTTCATTAACCTTCTGCTTCGGCACGCACTTCTTTAGAGCTATCGTCCTACCGTATCCATTGCGGAGCGAAGTCTAGAGCTATGGCTGGTAACTAGGCCATCCACGTGCTTTGTTACGCTGTTAACTTATACATACAACGTAATAATTAGTATGTTAGCCACTTGTGTATTAGCAGGTCTTCAGGGACTATTACGAGTCATTGGTCATTATCTGAACACTGATAATTCTGATACTGACAACACCTACCGTCTTATTCATATTAATGGAAATTGAAATATACAAAATATAATAATATACAATTTTTATCATTCTCCAAATCCATTTGGTGACATTTTTCAGATAGTTTCATCTTTGGAATTATTCCGAACTTCTGCAAGGATTTCACAGCTTTATTTTTTAAGATGGTTATTCCCAAAGTGCTATTTTGTTTATTTTAAATAGCCAATAGCGAAAGGAATAAGACAAAAGCACAAAATTAAATTTAATTGACTTTAAACTAAATTATCTAGCCAAAAACACTAAAAATCAGAAAAAAAATAAAATGCACACATACATATAACTCAAATGAGACTTATAATAATACAGCAAGTAAATAGAATGAATGATACATAATGGCATGAGATAAAGGCAAGTGGAGAAACTACTAACTGGTAGTGGTCAAAAAACAAATTCAACTGAAATGTTCTCGAGGCCATCTTTTTTTTTAGTCTCTTTGGAGGATTATCCAGAATTGAAGAGGTAGCCACTCTATTTGAAGCTAACAAAATTGTTTGAAACTAGTGGGTTTGAGTGGGAATAAAGTTTGCAATGAAAGGATTGATATCGGGTTCGGGCCGAATCAGAAACAAATGGGACATTAACCTATATTTTTATTTTGTCCATCACTGCACCTGGAAACATGGGAGACAATATTCAGATAAGATATGCCCGTGCAAATTCTTTTACTAATTTTGGGCGCTCTTCTTATAAATAAGAATAATAGTAAACTTTTTAAGCAATTTGGGAACTTCTCATTTGTCGCATCTATATAATAAAAATGAATCGCCATTTTCTTGCTAACCGCAAAACTCGAGAACGGCTCGACCAAATCGGCTAATTTTTTTTTCTTATTTTTTCTAAGGCACAAAGAAGGCTCTTACGGAGAGAAAACTCGTAAAAGTGACGAGGGAAACCTTCGGTGGCCGAAGAACGTTGAAATTTTCGCATTTATTTCATTTTTCGGCCTGTATCTCTTAATCGAGGCGTTTTAGGGGAAAAACATAAATATCAATTTTTAAAGAAGATGGAATTTTCTGATACAAGGCCAAATGTATCATAAAGCCAGTTTGCTGTTGCTGGTGACAGTTGGTGACCATAAATTCCTGCAAATGGAATAAATGGGCAATACACCAGAAGAAATTGATCTGCGTTGTGCAAATAACAGTTCAGTGAGGAGTTCTATTGTACAACAATTACAAACTTTGTTTTCTTTTGCCATCTGGTAGTCATAAAATTGTAATCAGAGCTGATAAAACTCCTGTTGGAAAACATACGAGATAAAAATAAGTTTCAATGCACCAACAATCCATGAAGTTGCCATCCAAACGGTTGGAGATCATTTGGAAGCACTTTCTTGTAGGACAGAACAACGTCTGCCGGGACAGCTAGTTTATTATAAAATGAGTCGTTCTAGTTAACTAGTAAGAACATATAAAAAAAATCTATTTTTAAAATTTCAGAGTTAACTTCTTTTGATCCTGAACGCTTCATATTATGTGAGTATATCATTATCATATGTGTTTTAGGTGTAGAGGAATCCGTTATTCCAATCTTAAGCTGAAATACTGTTAAATTGGGAAATATAAATAACAATTACACCGAGCTCAAAGAGATAGGATTGAGTGTCCATAATTTAAGTATATGCACGTCTTTAACATAAATTATACCAGTCCTTTAAATTTTTATTTTTGATATTCCGGCTAAAATGAGAAAGTTAATTTTGCGTGTTTGTTAAGGGCAGGTTTAATTTATGTGCGCTACCACTTTCTTCTCGAAAGTAAGTTCCAGAGATGTGATGAATTATAAAAAGGTTGACCCACTTGTGTTTGTTAATATTATGTCTTATAAATGGTTATGTTCGTTCCGTATAACGCAATGCGGCTCGCGAAGTGTTGATGTCGCCCTAGATAAGCTCTCTCGAGCTAAATTTATGCTATGCTGTATTTATGGATTGTACCTTTATAAACTGTTAGTATCCACTTTCTAGCTGCAAGTAGTGATGGAGTGGTAGTTTATCCCATCTTCACTTAAGTAAAAAAAATATATAAATAAATAAAGTTTCTCAACTGAATTCAAATGCTTTCACTACGCCTATTAATCTATTACAAAAAAATATCATGTCTAAGTACAAAATTCACATTTCATCCAAAAGAAAGTATCAGTAAGTATTTAGATGACATATCCTTCATCTTAAAAATCGTAAATTTTTTATGACTTATTATTATTATTATTTATTATGAAATATAATATATATTATTATAAAATATATTGATGGCATATCCTTCATTTTAAAAATCGTAAAATTTTATTATGATGTATTAATTTTTTTTATCTCATCATTTTTCCATCATATCTCATCATGTTCTATTAATTTTTATTGTCAATTTATCAAATTGACGCAAATGGAACGACAAGCGTAAGTCACGGAAGTAGTAATGATAATATAATAATAATAATAATATTTGGCATTTCAGCCCATTTAAAAAGAACTGCAGGCAATACATTTCTGTAAGGAGTGAAAACGCTTTATATAATTTATGAAAAAAAAAATATATATATTAGAAATACATAAGAAAAGCTGAATGAAATGTAACGAATAACACTATCATAAAATGTATTTTAATAATGCGAAAAATATGAAGAGAAATTAATCTGTTTTTACTTGCTGTAAATTATTTGCTTATTTGTATTTATTATTTTAAGTGTTCGGAACCTTAGGCTTCATGATAATAAATGAATGACTCGGATATTTTTTTTTAGTCCAATGCGATAAATTATGAACGGATCAATCAAGAAGTCGCCTATAGTGTAGTAGTCGGCATAACAACCTTCTGTGTCTACGAAGGTCGCGAGCTCACAGCTCGGCAGATGGCCTCCAAATTTTTTGAAGGGAATAAAAAAGATTGGTATGCCGGCATTCGGAGGGAACGTAAAATGGCGGTTCTGCAGGGTTACCTCATTATCAATCCCTATCTTAGTTATACCTGGATAAGCGAAATTTAGGTGTCTCAATAGATAAATAAACAATGAATCACTCAATACTATCGAATGACTAAATTATTTGTAAATTGGATTATAATATATTTGAGATGCCTGATGGACTTGTTATAAGAAAATGTTCTCCATGTAGTTGCGGTTTCAATACAAGTATAACTTTATATTGTGAAGATAAAACATAACTAATATTACAGCCAAATTTAGAGGTTTGTATAAATTCTCCTCAATTAAATGCTTCTGTTGTCTCCTTTTTTTTTTTTTTAGTTTATAAGGACTCCAACAGGCAGTTAGGTTCACCATACCGCATTGCAAACTATCTGTGGCTCAAATTAAATCAAACAGTCCACGGAAAACGCCCGAAGATTCGAATGAGTAATATAGAAGGATAACTATTAAGCCTAGAGAAATAGATTCTAAAAAGTGTTTGCGATTAAATATTGTCCGATGATATCCATATCGAATCTCAGGGGAAAATATTTTGGTTTGTACTATGTGATTTATCTCTGGAAAGCTATATCTGAACCTTCATTGCGATATTAAAATATTGCATAACTATTCACCCGTCTTGCTTCTCTATAGACAACGTTCGTTTTGTTTATATGTCACATTGTGTAAGAGTGACTCATTTTAATATCGGTTAAGAATCTACCAATCTTGTGTCAAGTTCTATCGTTAGCCATCCTGACAATCTTAACAATTTCTTCAATATTCGACCTCTGATGGACTACTTTAGATCCACCTCCTACAACTTAAGACCCAACCGGAACTTGTTTATTTTGGCATGGATTCAACAAACGGAACTGCAGTTAGCTCTTGGCACATGAACAGCAGCCCACTTCCACTGTAAACCATTATGTCCGGAATGGTACAAAAAGGAACAGTTCGTGAGTTGAAATAAGATGTTTGTTAGGAAATATCCATTTGGTGCAACGGCGTATAATATCTACAATAGTGAATAAGTAGTTTAGTCGAATTTTCTCCAAAACGAGATTCTTGTACTTGGGGAAGTGGAATCGTGTCATTTACGCAATGGATAAGGAGCTAAGTCAGGCATTCGCTTGAAATGGAGTTTTTTCTTAGAATACAACTCCATTTTAAGCCCAAAACTGGGAGAATGACACGATTCTGCTTCCTCAATACAATCTACTCACTCCCGAAAAAATTCGACTTAACCACTTAATCACAGGCAGATATTTTGATAGAAAAATAAATACAGCTTTTTTTTTTGTTATTAATCGATAACAATATTAAAGATTTTTATCTATTTTGTTATGAGTATTAGAAAACAGCCTTTGCAAAGCGATAAGTTAAAAATATTGAATAAGTTCAAACTAGATTGTTTAATAATTGTAACCAAATAAGAATGTTAATAGTGCTTACCCAAACTAACATAAAAATGCCAAAACAAGTTAATGGGTAAATTTATAAATAATACAGATTCACAGCGCTTAATAATCGACATTAAATGATGTACAAAATCAATAATAGATAAAATCCTTGTTGAGAACTAGCAGACCCGCACGTGTGATATTACAGTCACGAAGGCTTGACATGTGATATGTATGCTTGATGTTTAGATTAGTATTGTCCTATATATTCAACGGATAGTATTCAAGCAAAGCATCTCAAATATACACCTATTTTTTTATTATTATTTTCCTGCATCTCAGAGTTTGGTGAGTTATAATATATAAAAGTCATTCTAATTTATATATAATGAATTTGGCCATCTATGGACCGCACATAACTCAAGACTTACGGTGCCTTGTTTTCTTCTTCTCTTCCCAGTACTTCTTCATTTTCTATCCAACTGCTGGTCTCTGATAATCTGTCCACATTCTCTTCGGTCGAGGCTTAGGCTTGTCTTCTTCTTAGGTTATGTTTTCTGTCAGTAGCCTAAAGCGGTTCTTGTCACATATTATTTATTTGGCATCTTCCTTCACTGGTTCCATTCATCCTACTGTTTTCTTAAGTTTGTTCACGTAATTAAAAATCTTCTTTGTAATCCTTGTTTCTTACATTCTTTTTTAATTGCCCATTCAGTTTTAGCCTTCTCTTCTTCATTGTACCTGTGATTTTTTCTATGTTTTTATACTAATCTTCATTTCTCCATTTAATCCATATATTTTCATTTTTTTTCTCTCGCCTTAAAATTTTTCTGAGTATTTTTCTCTCTTTTTTTTCTAGTTCCCTTAGTTCGCCTTTCTTCCTCAGTTTTAAGCATTCTGCTCCATTTGTTATATAATTTTACAATATGATACGGAGGTTCAAAGCCTTTTAATAAACAACTTTACGGATATAGCATTCAGACCATTCATAGAAATATAGTTCCGGGAAAGTATAGTTTTTTGCATTAAGAGTGACCTATTGCGTCCTCAGTTACTTTCACGAATTCATTACTACGCCATTATTAGGGTACGGCTAAATCATTTTAAATTATTACTGACCTCGTTATCAGGAATTATGGTTACTAAAAAAAAGAAATCAAAGAAAAATAGTCATTTGCGGCACTAAAAACACCCTAATTTTCTGCTCCATTAGTACTAGTAAATAATAATGTATATTTATATTTGCGTGTATATATATATATAGTTTTCCAGTCAGTGAAATTTTTTACTTTTTCGTGGCGTTATATTTTAGCGGAGTGGCTTAGTGGTAGGGCACTGAGTTGCTGTGCCGAAAATCCTGGTTCAAATCCCGCTGCAGGCCATGACTTTTATTTAGTCTTTTTGCAGCGGGAGATGGATCATATAGGATCTAGGACCCTCCTGGGAACCACCCAGCCTCTTATAAAATATTATAAAAAATAGGGTACCCAAAATAAGGGGGGAAATCTGGCGGTTGAGCGTGACCTAGGAAAAGTCACCTCCTTGTAGAACCGGTGTCCATGAAACAGTACAGTCTCTACCATGTACTGAATCCTAGACCCGTTCACAGGTTGTAGTGGTACAGGTTTTTTTTTTTATGAAAATCAGAGAAAAAATTATGGGGCTTTTCCAAAACATTTTTTGGGTAATTATTTATTATTACTAATTACTTATCTATCTATATAAGTTATTGTATTTAATAAACTTTTTTTCAAATTTTCTTAATTGCTCATTTCCAAATAACTATTCGTTCACTGGTTTTCGGACATCAATTTTAGTATTACGAAGGAATTTTTTAATCAAATTTATATTTAGGGATAAAAACGTATACCAATACAACCCAAGGAGGTTATTGGGGTCAGAACATCGAAGGGACTATAGTGTTCCCAAGACAATGATTGTGAGAGATGATTTGCTCAAGATCACGCTCAACCCTGGTTTTCCCAGGCTGGATACTTATATAGAGGCTCGGTGAGACCGAAAAGGGTCTCTAATTCCTGCGGGTAATAAAAGGCTCATTATAAATATAGTGTATATATTTTAGTTTTAGTCTTAGATGTATATGCAGTAAAATTTTAGTTGTAAATAAACGGAGAGGAGGAAAATAAAGAAAAAAAGTGGGTTTTCGTATCTCACGAAATTGATTCACGGCTGATAACAGAGTAAATAAATTATATCCCAAAGCCGGTCTCGATTTCACTCTTTTTATCTCTAGGTATAAATTTTATTTTTAATATTGCTATTATTATTATTGGAGAGCGAGGTAGATCAGTGTTTAGAGATCTGAGCTGCTGCGATGAAGACCCGGGTTCGAGTTCCATTGCAACATTTATATTATTTAATCTCTTGACTACCTAGAAGGACTCTATAGGATCTGCAGACCCGCCTAGGCCTTTCATGGTATCATGGTACAGTTTTTATTTTTTATTTTGAGTGTATGTAACAACGGACAATTGCCCGGTTACAATTATGGACCGCACAGAGTTATTAATTCCGAAATGGGATAGTTAAAGCTCCACGGTCCGGCGGCTGCAGGTAACGGTTGTACTCCACTCTAATGTTAATCTTCACTTACATAGCGGCTCGGGCTCTTGTTGCATACTTAACTCCCTGCATGACACGTCCTAGTTTCTCCTTCCGTGGTTTTCTTGTTCGGGTCTTAGGCTAGTCTCTGCAAATACCTTGTGGTATGTCTCTTTAGTTATTAGTGCTTCTTAGGAATCAAATCAAATATCTAAGAATGATGATAATTGTCTCAATGTTGCTATTTTTAGCTTAGTTCTTACTTTGAGTACAAAGTTTGCATAGTAATGCAAGAGAAAACCTGTGTACTGCTACAATCCATGAACGGGGTTAGGTTCAGTATATGGTGGAGAATTTACTGTTTCAAAGGGAATGGTTGTCCAAGGAAGTGATTTGTCCAGGATCACGCTTAAACCCAGGATTTTCCCCTTAATTAAGAGCCTCAATTGTTTGTTTATGCTTTAGACTGTTATGGCTAATCAGATGATGCTACTGCCGGAGCTCCAGGATTAATTAGGATAGGGATTTTTAACGAGTACCCTGGCATTGTATAGGCTCAGTACACCCGTTTCTTGTCACTTCCAAAGTCCATTTTTCGTATTCGCGATATCTAAAGATATACATTAGAATTACTTTTAAAATAAGGAGAAACGGGCAAAGTGACGTTTTAAAAACTGGGTTAAAAATGGGTTAAATTTTATCATGAAATAGTAGTCATTAAAATTATTTAAAAGAATAAACGATTTTTTTTTAATATATATTACACGGGGGAAGAATGTTCATTGAACATTACTTTAATTGGGATCTTGTTGACTTACGTCAATGTTATATTTTTAATTTATTTTTATTTATTGTTCTAATCTATATATACATCGCAAAAATTTCGAGAAGACGGGGGATATGGGATCGGTGAAGAGAAAGGATTCTCTATGGCTGTGAGCCCTGGTAGCTCAGTGGTTTAGAGCACTGCACTAGAGATGCAGACGACCTGGATTCGAATCCCGGCCAGATCAAATCTTTTCTCTTCAAAATAAAAATATTTAAAAATAATCACCATCAAAAGAACAATAAATAAAAAAAATGTTTTTAATCAAAATGAACTTACACACTCAATAATCACAGCTCAAATAACAACTAATAGACAATTTCAAACATACCTTCATTTGAACTAAACATAATGTGTTATATCTGACAAATAAAGATCTTTATCCAATTTGCCTTACAAGGAATGATTGATACAAGGAGTGGTTAGTTTAGAATTCAATTTTAATTACATTAAATATTAACATAAACTGAAATTTGATAGCATCTACCTGCTTCTTCGGATAAAAATATCTCGGTTCTTGATACGAACCAGTTCCTGTGCTCAACATATGGTCAGGGTTTCCCTGGTACTAACGGTAACACCTCCTTTTTAATTTCTTACTTCATATCTAGCTAAAGAATAGAGTTCTTACTGACAGTGGTTATGAAGAGAGAGGTAGCAAGGAACATATCCTACCTCGAAATTAATTGTAGGGTTTGCAGATCCCACATGGTGTATATGTGACTGTTAAAACATTAAAAAATCATCTGCCACAGCCGTATCCAGGATCTACTGCACAGGAATGTAGCATTCCGCACACTGTTATCCTGCTTCCTATGCAGGAGAAAATTTTTATTTTTAAAACATGACTTCTGAAATCAATGCTAAACATTCATACGAATATCCTTTAAGAGGTTTATTTTTATTTCGGTTAATGAACGATACCTAGAACTTAGAATAGGATTTCTCCCTTCTCGACTTTCACAAAAAGAAGTGATAAGCTGAGGTTGGAGTAGCCGATTACAGTGTTTTATGTTTGTCATGAAGACGGGGAAGTGGAATCCGAAAAAAGAAAGAAAATGACATGCCACTGATGACCCTAATGGCCCACGAAGAGAGGCAACGTGAGTGAAAGATTGACCTTGTCCGTTATTTGAGAAAACACCGGATGAAACTTATCCATCTCTTTTCTGGTGTTTATTTTAGTACTATGGTAAACTTTGTTGAAAATAATATTTCAATAAGTTGGAAAATGATAAGTCCGAAAATGGCTCATGCCTCTCCTGCGTAGGCAATGGTTAGGCATGAGCTCATATTAAGATGGTGTGCATTAGCTGAAATTCCAGTATATATTTTATTGAAGAATAAATTTCGCAAACTATCATTAAAGCGAATGAACTACTTGGTATCAAGTTATAATTATATTTATATTCCACTTTACAAATTATCTCTACATCTGTTAACTATAAAAAACTAAAGGTTTTTATTTAAACTAACCAAATATACTTACTATGTAACAATTCTGCAAAAAAAGTAACTTATAGAAACTGCAACATTGAAACTAGATCCATTATAACACTTTTTAAAATTCAAGACAAAATTAATACTCACTGAGATACATTGATATCAAATCGACTGATTGGGCCTACGAAGACATTCATCAAAGTGGATGAAGCTTACAGAAAAGGGATATATATCAATAAATTTCAAATTTTATTGAGAATTATCATTATTTCATAGAGTGTACCATGGTATGATCTTAACTTTCAGGTAAAAAAAATTAAAAATGATGGATACTATATCTACAGCCCCGGTGAATGAGTTGTTAAGTTGAACTTTCTTCAAAACGAGTTTTTTGTACTTAATGAAGCGGAATTATGTTATTGTCGTAGTGAATAAGTCGCTAAGTCAGGCATTGGCCTAAAATAAAGTTATTGATTATATTACAACTATATTTCAAGCCAAAAGTTAGGAGAATGACACGATTATGTTTCTTTGAGTACAGTTAATTCTCTGAACAAATTCGACTTGACCACTTATTCACTTCGCAGACATAGACTTGGTGTCAGTCAAGTTATATTTCAATTTAGTTTATCCAGTCATTGCTTGATGTGTTGTTTTGTTTTTCTTATTTCACCCGAACACTCCTAGACCAACTCGAGAATTTTATATTGACTGAAAATTGAAATGGCATTCGCTTTGGTAGTTATATTTTTTTTTATTCATGAATACTATACGGATCTGTTTATGATGGGATAATTTATGACTTAATTATTTTTAGACATTGAACTTCATAGAATTTGACTTCAACAAAATAATCTTTTATACAAAGTAGAAAATCCCTCCATTATTTCTATACTTATATTTACAAGTTGCTCTAAATTAATAAAATTTAACTCAAACTGTATTTTTTGTCTTCTTTTTTCATAATTAACCTTCTACTTATCGATATCAGGACGTTTTTATTTAATTTAACATATTTTACACCATTTATCACATTTTGAGTCAGCCGCTCGATTTCTACTTCTGATTCCTATCACATTAGATCATCATCATTTCTTGCAATGATTTACTGCCAAGTTTTTGGTTTATGCTATGAACCACAATACATCACATTAACAAACAATTTAAAAAAACATTATTCCTATGAGACCTCTGTCAGTCAATTTGCCTGTATGTTGTTTGCTCCTGTACTTTAGTGTCACTCCTGAACGTTTGTTTAAGGTTTTTCAGGGACTAATAGTCTGATCGCCTCATCTTGATTTGAAAATACTAACAAAAAAACTTTTCTTTGATGTGTAGTGTGAGTGATTTTATGGAAAATGATAGTAATTATTTTGATATTGAATATATCTGTTTAGGGGCATTTGGACATGAGAGCTCAAGCACATAGTTGGAATCAGCTATCTGAGAGTGGGATCGTCGTGGTATGGATTTTTAAGATTACACAATTTTTATTTTCCCAAAAAAACGGTTCTGACTCGTCTTTTTAGTAGATTTAGACCCTTTCTTGAGCATTGGCACTTATAAGCATGGTACACTGAAAAACATTCCTGTACAATTTAGAATATTTATAGAAAGGTATCAATAAATGTATTTCAATAAAATCCTTTTAAAAGAATTTGAATAATTATAATAAACGTCTTTTTAGCTGAGAGTTGTTTGCATGGTTGATCCCGTCCACTCTTGAGTTGCACGCGTCAGAGGTGAAGTGAGGTATTTGAACTTTTTTTTCATTTCGAAACACAGGAAGTCAGTAATTATTCTTAGAGGTCAAATCCATAAACTGTAGAAGATTGCAGCTCTGAAGAATTTAAAAGAGGTGTGTGAGTAATTTTATAAACTGATTTATTTGTATATAACAGACACAAATCAAACAAAAAATATTGCCTGTTATTTGCATACAATAAACATTCATATTTATGTAAATGTTTCGGGCGACATGAACGTTCCTCGAGAACATATTCAACTACCACCTTCTTATAAATCCTTCGGAACTGGAATAAAATCTAGCATGATTTTTTATTTTATTCAAAACATGACTTCTCTTATTTGCGTATAGTCGAATCTTTGTCAAGTTCAATATTTTTAACTTCATGGTTGAAACCTCAAATGTTTTTCATGACTGACGTTGACTTGCAAAAACCAAACTACTTCTTGGGCAGATTCCACATTTCGCGCACTGATATTCCTTAATTGAGACTAGGGGCGATGTCGAACAAATCAAATAATTTCTGATAAATTTTGCATTTGAATTTTTTCTTAGAAATTGAAAATAAAAACCTGTACCACTACAACCCGTGAACGGATCTGGGTTTCAGTACATGGTAGAGAGAGAAAATGGTACTATTTCAAGGACAAGGCAGGGAGGTGATCTGTCCTAGATCACGATCAACAGCTAGATTTTCCTCCCTTATTTTGGGTACCCACTTTTAGAGGGTGGGTGAACCCCAGGAGGACACTAGATCCCATATGATCCATCTCCGACTGCTAACAGACTAAATAAATAATAATAATAAATAAATGGTCTTGTCAGCAGCGGGATTTGAAACAGGATTTTTGGCATGGCAACTCAGTTCTCTACCACTAAGCCAGTCCGCGTCCCTTACAAATGGAAAAGGTTGAATAAAAAGATGAAATTCTATTTCATATCACCTTTTTAATCAGAACTGTAATAATCAGGTAGAAGGCAGCGGTTGAATCGTACTGTAAGTAGACACACATAATATATTGTAAAATAAAATAAATTTGATATTAGATGAAAATATTGTTAATTAGTATTTAATTCCATTTGAGCAATTTTTATGCTTATTGTTTACTATAAAGAATATAGTGAAGAGAAGATTTAAGTGGTACAGACTTAAACACTCCATAATATAATATGTTGTGCTTTAAAATTATTGTAAATAAAATGGATAAAAATAACGAATATGAATAATAGTTGATTATGTATAGTTTAAAAGGATAAATAAGTAAAACATGTTGAAGATAGGATAGGACTCCAAAATATAGATGGAACTGTTTATGACCATGAAGCAGAGCATTAATAAAAGTATTAGTATTACCACTCAAAGTATTTTATTATTTTAATTCAGCTACCGATCCATAATTTTGTACACAGGTGGATTTAATGGGTGTCCAAATTTTAATAAAATATGATTTTCATACTCAACAACATAAGTTTTGTAATGTACTCATTACTTTTAAATTGACCATAAACAAATAAATTTAATTCAAATAGCAAAGCATTAAAGTATATTTGACGGTGACAAATGATAATTTGCCTTTTTATCAAATCCTCCCTGGAAAAATCTGGACGAAGAAAACGCAGTAGTTCCTGATAATTTCGGTTTTTTTTCACACCGTCGACAGTTGAGCATGCTTTATTGTCATTACGAATTATAAACAACCTTTTGTTTCCTTGTTTTCTCAATAATAATGAAAACTCTCAAGTTTATAAGGAAGGTATCAGGTCTGTTGTGACGCAAGTTGCGTCACCCAACACATGGTACGTAATAATAGTGCAGGTTGAGAAGAGGACTTGTTGCCTCATTAGAGTGTACTTTATTGGCACCTTGGTTAATCGGTTAACATCAACAAAGCTGGGTATGAAATTTTTTCCATATTTTCTTGCCTCTAGAAGTAGTTCTTTTCAGCGACTACCGGTACATACTGATCCGTTTCAAAGAATAACCTTAATTCTTGACCCTTTGACCGATATTCGTAAAACCACCCTCATTTTCTCAAGCTACCAGTTCTTTTTCTTTGACTAAAAGTAATAGCATTTTCTTAGATTATATGGAGTTAGATCTGAATCAGAAATTGAGATCACGATGATCCACAGTACCATTAATTGAATAAACAAACAAGAAATTGAGATTAATCTTTTATTGACAATAGCAGTCGGGATTAACCATGTGTTGTATTGTAAGCCTAAAGTATCTTTCTAAAGTTATTATTCAGGCCTTCTTAGCGAATACTAAAAGCGAAAATAATACCGCTTATAACGGCCAGTACAGTAAAACAACACTTTTTTAAAGGTTCTGATACATAATCTCTAAGGTCATAACTTTCAGTAACTAGAATCCAAGTTAGCAGAAATATAATTTTTCAAAATCGGATATGGATGGATTGAATAATTATAGAAATAGTAGTCAAATATTTCCTTCACGTAATTATTAGATTTACTTTATGACTTGAAGAAGATTTACTAATTTCCATTTGTATTTTAATAATATAGAAAATAAATTGTACCGACTCAGCCCATACAATTCAAGACTCCAAGGAGTTTATTTCTCCAATTAAGGAATTGTATTTTGTTGAACAGCTTTTACGAAATAAAATTACTATAAAACTTTGCACCGATATCTCTTTTTTGATGTCAATATAACGGGAGTTCGTCA
The DNA here is from genome assembly GCA_964056705.1 of Troilus luridus. Taxonomy (NCBI): domain Eukaryota; kingdom Metazoa; phylum Arthropoda; class Insecta; order Hemiptera; family Pentatomidae; genus Troilus; species Troilus luridus. The sequence goes on from OZ057412.1 coordinate 107,777,536, forward strand.
GCATTTCCAACCGATCCTATTCGAATCCAATTCCACATTTTCCGGAGTAAATATTCATCAGAAAGGTATCCCTATCGAAACCATCTATAGTCAATGGCAGATCTCGGAAATTTCTGATATAGAGATGGCGCACGCGTGTACCAGTTCCCGCTTTCCAATCCACCTACGCCCTCTGAATAACTCCGAAAATATTTTTAAAACTTTATTAAAATACATCGAATGTATCGAAATCCATTAAAAATAAACGGTTTCCAAGAAAATTTATAATCTACTGATACAATTGAATATAAATTTTCATTTCTTTACCAGATTAGGAATTAATATATAGTATTTGAAATTGTTGTGGCTCAGTGGTAGAGCACTGAGTTGCCATGCCGGGAATCCTAGTTCAAATCCTGCTGCAGGCCATGACTTGTATTTAGTCTGTTTGCAGCGGGAGATGGGTCATCTAGGATCTAGGACCCTCCTGGGGCCCACCCAGCCTCTATGAAATATTATAAAAATAGGGTACCCAAAATAAGGGGGAGGGTAAATCTGGCGGTTGAGCGTTACCCAGGACGTCAGCTCCTTGCAGAACCGTTGTCCATGAAACAGTACAGTCTCTACCATGTACTGAACCCCAGACCCGTTCACGGGTTGTAGTGGTACAGGTTTTTTTATTTGAAATTGGTTGCTGAATTACTAGTTCCTTACCCTCTGAGCAATGAAAGAAGTATAAGAAGTTCAATCTGCTGATTGCCAATTTGTATTAGTCAGGTTTCGAAGCAAATATTTTATTGTAGTTATTTATTTATTTATTATATTATATTATTATAGTTATTTATCGAAATTTACAAATGTCTTATAATAATACAACAAGTAAACAGAATGAATGATGCATTAAGGCATGATATAAAGGCAAGTAGATAAACAACCCACTGGTAGTATTCAAATAAGAGAATTAACTTAGATTGTCAGGAGGCCATCTTATCTTCGGAAACCTCCCAAAAGGATCTTTGGTAATTGAAGAAGTAGCTAGGTTTGAAATTAGTGGGTTAGAGTGGGAATAAAGTTTGTCATGAAAGGACTGATATCGGGTTCGGACCAAATCAGGAAGAAATGGATATTAAGGTCATTACGGATGGCTTTATTTTATGAGGATTTTTAACCATAGGAAATTTGAGACAGGAAGGATCTCGAGTTCCGCTATATCGATACGTACCGATTTGATATATCGTGAATATCAATGACTGTCACGCATCTATGGTTTTAGCAATGCGGGTGAGCAGCTTCCGCACTGCACCATTTAGGGACGAGTGCCACCATGATCTGAATGTGAGGCACGGACGGAAGTCCCGGATCGGAAGGAAGGGGGACAGCACAGAGGATGGATTCGGATATTGAATAAGATCTAACGGGCTTATGACCATCTAGGGGCGTCTAGGGGAGTCATCGATCTTAAGTAGCAGCGGGTGGATGGATTGATGTGACTGCTTGGACCGGTCCAGGAATATTTATTATATGTCAGATCGGTCTTATCAACTGTGACGAAGGAAAGGGAGATCTTGGAAGAAGGTTATGGAGGTATTCTGAGAAATCGCAAAAAAAACAATGGAGTGAAGGTTCTTCGGTTCAATATATGGTAGAGACTAAAGTGTATTTAGGATAATGGTTGTGCAAGGAGCCTATTTGTCCGAGATCAAGCTCAACCGGTATGTTTCTTCCCCCAATATAGGAATCCACTATATTCGGGCTGGGTGAGCCTCAGGAATGTCTATAGATAATCACAGGGAGTCCATCCGTGGACAGATTATATATATTATCTCCGTCCGGAGTTATGATATATCTTCTGATATATATGTTATATATCAGACGGATTTGCACCCGGAACCTTTACCAATCGTAAGAATAAAGATTGGAGGAAATATGCATTTAGTATGATTGAAAAAAAAAATTTAAGTTTATTTATTTATTTTTTAAAAGCAAAACAAAGAACAAAGCAAAAAATCATTATTATTATTCTATTTTATTCTTCTATGAAAAGTTCAAGGAAACAACCTTAAACTTTGTTATCAGCATCTTAAGCCGCTTATACACTTGAGCATTCGCCCCGAATGAGCATTCGTTCGCCCTGTTTTGCTCAGATGAGTACAAGGCTAGCAGAACGGATCCGCACTGCTCAGCCCGAGCCGAGAGTTGTCGGTACTTTAAAGTGAGCAAGCATTCGTTTCGTGCTCGGTGAGTACGGGAAAAACTGGAGAAGCCCCGAATGGCCGAACAACCATCACTTCTCTACTCTGAACTCCCCCCTTTTAAGCCGCCTATATATACTTGAGTAGTGAATTGGATCTACGCACGTGATATCCTAGTGAAGTTTTTTAAGTTTTCTTCTGTTTCGTGCCCAATAGTTTTTACTTTGGGCATTCCTTTCCCTGCAGAGTTTCTTCTGCCACCATCGCTTTTTCTGTTGTTGTTTTTTTATGGTCACCTGTATTTAAATATAGGAGAAACTGGCAACTAGAAGTTTTCTGTTCACCATGGTTGACAGGGGTTCAGGGCAGACTCGATTCCGTGTTCTGGGTTCGGGCCTCTACCTCCTCGGCTCAGTGCTCATGTAGTGGGTGGACGTGCGGGGGAATGCTTCCCCCTCCCGGAGGACCGTATGCTCATTCGGGGCGAATGCTCAAGTGTATACGCGGCTTTAGAAACTTGTATGTAAACATTTTCAGAACTTCTTCCAAACTTGATAACAATATACCTTTCAGGGGAATCCCTTCCATTATATTAAGTAAGGATGTTCATAAACGATCTCCAGGACGAAAAAGAAACATAATAGGAAATTTACTCATGTTAACTGTAAGTGGGGTAGCCAGAGGTAGAGCGCTGAGTTGATGTGCTGAGGATCCCGGGTTCAAATCCGGCTGTGACAGATAAATTATATAATCTGTTACGAACTGGGATCTGTAGTCGCTCCTGGGGCTCAACCAACCACTATAAAGTGAGTGCCCTTAATTGGAGAAAAATCCTTGCGGTTGAGTGTAATCTCCGACAAGTCACCTCCCTGCACAGCCCTTGTCTTTGAAACAGTACAGTCTCTAAGACGTACCCAAGACCCTTCATTGGTTCAAGTTGTACAGATTTTTTTTTTAATTTAGTGTGTGTTGATATTGTTTTTAATAATACATAGTATTCAATTTATTGTGATAGTGGACAGATAAGTCCAAGGTTAAGTGGGGGATTTGGCTCTCCCAGCTTAACGTTAAGAACGGCTTAACTAATTTTATGCTTCATAAACTTTGTTGTAAAAAGAAAGTAATTTCTATGAGCTATTTTTACCGTTAGTCATTATTATTATCGATCGCACGGTAATACACAAACGGCGTTCATAGTTTTAAATGAATGTTCAACAATCTCTTCATCTCTATCGGCGACTCTGCAAGACCCGTCCCAATTAGCAGGATATCGTAAACCAGGATTTCTCTCCCATGTTTATACAAACATAGCTGTCCTCGAGAACCGCTTGGTGAAAATGGCCCACAAAGACACAAGAGTAGAATTAATTCTGCTGTACGCCGACTCTCGGGTCACGTCCCAGTGCTCCCAGGGCTCCTCAACCGGGGCACTTTCTTCTTACATAATTCATTCGGCGGCTGGCCAGTTCACCAGTTCGTACCTAATCCGGCTCATCAGCGCCTGTCAAGAGATAGTCCGCGGTAGCGATCCTATCTCAGGATCGGTGTTCATGGCCTTCGTGACTCCTGGCTTCTTTTAGTCCGTCATCTCCCGGGTTTATTGAATTGCTTCATCAGCTTACTGGAGGTGATTAAGATCGGCTATAAACTATAATGCTGCTCCTCTCCATGATTATCAAGAGGAATGCTGAGTAGATCCATTTGTTTGGATTGATATCTTTAGTAACTCAGGAGACTTGAATTGCCAGATGAAAAATGTATGTACTCCTATTGTGCATTGGAATGAAATTTTCATGGCGTTGCGTTATTGGCTTAAATGCCCAAATATTGATCTCAGAGAAAATTCAGATAACATGATTAAAATAATACTTAAATAATAAAATGGGATGCCTCCCTGAGATAATTATACTTGAGATATAGTAATTCCATATAATTAATGAATAAGAGACATATCCCTCTCTTCTCCAATGGTTGACGTGGTTGACTGACCAGGAGTCGTTTAGTAAATAAAAATGCTATTTCGTCTAATTTAATAACATTATATTTATTGTGTGCTGATTGAAACTACTTACAAAGAAAGAAAAGGAGACCGTACCCTTATACGTGACAGTCTGCACGTTGAGTTGCCCGCTTCTTGCCTACGACCGCCGTCCTGTCTCTTAATAGTAAAGGTAGGTACCGATCCTTAGGGACATTTAAACTACCTGCTCGATCCCCCGTACCCTATTTATTTAAGTACTCCTAATGTTCCTGATAATGTCACATATAACAGCGTTTACAAAGGTATCCTACGAACCAGATTTTCTATCGACTATTCTATCGACGGCAAAGACTTAGAGCGGGGTATTCTTTATACAATTTGTTGGGGAGCGAGATAGCTCAGTATGTAGAGTGCTTAGTTGCTATACTGAAAGTTCCTAGTTCAAATCCGGCTGTGCGAGATAAATTATTTAATCTTATAACAGAATAACAGTAACTAGGAGTAACAGTGGCTGCACCCTTGACGGAACAATTTGCGCTCCCACCCCATTCCATGCCCTTTAATATACATAATTATACTCTTAATTGGGTAAAACTTGGCGGTTGAGTGTGATCTCAGAGAATTAACCACCCAGCCTATTCTTAGCCAAAGTACAATCTCTCCCATGTACTGAACCCTTTGCGGCATAGAAAAAAGAGGGAAATTTCATTGGCACGATTTAAAAAAAACTATTGATATCATTAAAAGGAAAGGATAAGAGCTATTCAAAGAAGCAAATAGAAAAGGAGTGCAGAAGTGTAGGGAATCTTCTGACATAATAACACTTTTTACCAGGGAAAACCTTTATATATTATAACAGTTACATTCGTACCGCCTTTTTTATGAATTAAGATGATGACGTCAAACTCCCAACCTTAGGGAAGGTCGTTACGTCATAAACATTCTGAAATTAATCCTGAAGCAAACTACCCATTCCTGCCTCCAGTATTAAGCTCTGTAGCGTTTCCCCGTCAGCTTTTTCTACCCTACTCTTTTCTATAGCCGGCACTAATTCTTATTCTCTTAAAAAGTCTTCATAAACCGTTATTCGACTTAGGATTTCTTTTACTAATTATTTTCATAATTACCGTTCTTATATGATTCTGGAATAACCAGAATACCATTTCCCATTGTCAGTAAAACACCAGGGATTTTGCTAATTGGTTTTGCTTGTGTTTCCTTTGAGATGTATCATTAGGGACCCCTATCCTAGTTAGAAAGACATTTCGTTCTCTAAATGAATTGGAGTTCCCTGTTACAAGAAAACTTCTAGAAGCAGGGAAACCCCTACTTTTTTTGTAAACGGGATGTGTCAAAACGTCAGCATTAAATTTTTTTAAATCCGCAATAATTATTGATTCCTTGAGATAGTATTATTTCTAGATAAAAATATGAAAAAGTTCCAAATTGTTAAAAATAATATTTACTTGTACTATTTTCATCAGAATTCATTAGTATTAGGAAAACATTTATATTTTAAATAATTAAAATGATTTATGATATTCGAAAAATAATTAACGAAGAATATCCTACTCTCCACGTCAAAATTTGATTTATTTTATCTTGATTACATGATTTTTTGTCTGCTAAAAAAACAGATGAACTATATGGTCCGGTAAAACGATCACTATACCGCTCATTTTAATGATACCTAAAAATGACTTTAAAAATCTTTTGAAATCTCTACAATTAAAATTAAAATCTATATCGTAACCAAATAAATCAGTAATTGAGCTATGGGAAACACTATACACTATTTTTACCATTGACAACGAATTAAAAGATGAGCATGTTTTTTTTAGATAATTTCTTTACTTTTTTTTCTTCAAACGTTGGCGATATGTTTTCGTCTTGTATATTCAAGAGATAATCGATGAACTCAAGATTAACCAAAAAAAAAATTCAAGTTCCGATTCCAAATAGAACCAAAAACCGATTCCAAAAAATTTCATTCTGTTGTTTTGTTGTCAATTTTTGTTTGTGAGTAATAAGTAGTGAGCTAAAAAACTATTTAAAGTAACAATTTTCCATTTCTATAATAATCTTAATGAAGACGAAATCCGGCAATAATAATAAACCAAATCAAAAAATCATACGAGCCTATTTCTGTTAAGCAATAATATAAAGTGCTTTCACAGAAAGTTCTCATTAGGTTTCAATGACCATTCGCTAAAATTGAAGGTTGGTCACTGAATTGAAGCCTTGCTTCATTGCTCTAGCTGAAAATGCAACTAATCAGTACAACGGCATCACTGTTCCGGTAAACTACTGTTATCCATGTATTCTCGGAAATGACCATGTGCTAGTAGTGACCATGTGTTTAATGTATCTCTCTTTAAATAATATGTTATGTGCTCTTCCTTGTAAATATTGTTTTTCAGGTATAATACATGGCATTGCCTAGCGCCCCTTTATATTATACCCAAGCATTAGCTCCTTCTGTTTAATGATGGTGCTCATAGGATGCTACAACCTGTCTGGTATTCTAAAACCGTATCATCTCGCTCTCCTTCCTGTTTTCAGTACTGAAAATTGTTTTTTCTATTTTTATTATTTATTTGTATTCTTATTATTATTTGTTATATTTTTGATGTATTAATTAAATATAAAAAAGATGTGCGTATAACCCAGATTCTGTTTATGTTTATAGTTTTTACCCTACTTTTTAGATGGTATGAGTATGAGCAAATCTGCCATTATCTCAAAATATAAAAATAATATTTAGAAAAAATCGAATATAATGTAACAGTCACAAAAATATAATAACTAAAAAGTAAACTATAATAACTTTACAGCCGCCTGGCTACCTCCTGGTGAGGTAGTGAGGACAATTATTTTTATTTTGAAGAGAAAAGATTTGTCCTGGCCGGGATTCGATCCCGGGTCTTCCGCAACTCTAGCGCGGTACTCTACCAACTAAGCTACCAGGCTCGTAACCAGACCAGACAAATCCATTTTCTTCACCGATCCTATATCCCCAGAACTTGCAATTTTTATATGGGGAAGAATGTTCATTGAACATTACTTTAATTAGGATCTGGTTGATGTAGGTACGTCAATTTTTTTTTATTGTGATTATTTAAATATTTTTATTTTGAAGAGAAAAGGTTTGTCCTGGCCGGGATTCGAACCCGGGTCTTCCGCAACTCTAGCGCGGTACTCTATCAACTAAGCTACCAGGCTCGTAACCAATCTTCAAAATAAAAATATTTAAATAATCACAATAAAATAAATATATTGGACAATTCATTCGTGGCTATACTGCGAGGAACCGGTGAGTTACCCAAGTATGGTTTTGTTCTCGTGTGTCAATTTGCTAGCCAACTTTATCAATAATTTTATTTTGTTTTATCGAACAGTTTTTATTTTATTTTATTTCATTTCATTAAGTATTTATTTATATTTATTTCTGTTACAAGTGTCAATTTGTATTTCCTTTACTCAAAATATTAGTACACCCATAGTTCTCAATTTTTTTACTTATTACAACCCGTTCCCCTAACTAATGTCTTTAACGAATTTAGCATATGATTATCAAGGGTGAATTATTGGGCTGTAACATATAAAATAATGTCAGTGAAGGTGTAAATTTAAATTATTAGCAAACGAATTATTAAACAATACTTTTATTAATCAAAATAGGATCCTTCACTTTCAATACACTTCTCCCAACGTGAAACCAGCATTTCTATCCCCGCTCTGTATAAATCCTTAGGTGTCAAGGAAGAAGCGAAGTCTTGGAAGGCAGATTTCACGGCATTTTCGTTGTCAAAAAATTTTTTCTTATAAAATTATCCAAACCACGGAAAAAGTCAAAATCAGTTGGAGAATGTGTTTCGCAACAGAAGTGAGGAGCACGTTTCCAGTCGGGTGAGCTGCTGGGCTTCGGTTAATCCAAGTGGTACCCATATTTCCAGCTTTTTTGTCTTACCAAGCTCCTTAAGGTGCCTGGAAACAGTCATGGCACTTGCTCCAAGTTGTGAACCTAATTCACGAGTGGTTTGGGAAGGGCCCGCTTCGGCCAGCTCTTTCAACTTTTCGTTGTCCAACTTAGTCTTCGGTCTCCCACGTTCTCTGTTGGTAAGGTCTTAATTCCCAGACCGTAATTTTTCAAACCAACGGAAGATTGTTCTTTCGCTCACTGTATCTTCACCCTAAACAATATTAATGGTTTGGAACGCCTCCATGACGCTATGGCCAAGTTTAAATTCGTAGAGAAAAATTATACAAATTTCCGCGGAAGACATAATTTTATTCTTATTTATTTTTAAAATGTTGCTTCACTTTCAAAAGGAAAAGTACGACTGATTATGAAAAAGGGTTAAATGATCTTTCAAACGGTGTACATAACATAATTGTTTGTGTACAAATAATCTAATCCCTAATGAAAAGAAAACTGTAAATAAACGAAACTGACTTTTCATCCGTTACGACCTAATATTAACGTTCCGGACTAATTCTTTCACATGTCTCCTCTTTTTATGGAGAATTTCCAACGTTCCAATCATTGAAAGGTTGATGGTAAACTTTAAAGATCGATTAGAATGTCTGAAGAAGATCTATTTGTTCAGGATAATAAAAGAGAAATGCAATAGGCATTCTACATCCAGGAATACAGCAGATATTGACGAAACAATCCTAGGATGATGGCATCTGTGGACATGAGAGGACAAGGACTATTCCAGTAGCAACTTAATCTAGTATTCAAGTACCTGCTTAGTCTAGTATGGAAAAGAAAATGAAAAAAACTCGAGGTATCATGTCTGGGAAGTATCTCTAATTGGTATGCAGAGTTGAAGTGGCTATACCCAGCGTCCCGAAGACGATCTTTCCAAGTTAGATGATCCTTAATTGATTCACTCCTTGTTTCTCTATTCATTCTGAAATATCTTCTACTAGCCCTTATACTTATATAGCTCTTAGCACTACTTCTTTTTAAAAAAAAAACCTTTATCAATTCCACCACCTCCTTCTGAAATTCCTTAACTACCCCCAATCGTGGAACCGCCTCACTCAATAAATTTAAAAAAGAATTATTAATCCAAGCCTTTGATCATTGATCTTCCGCGAACAAGTATTTGTTTGAACTTTCTATTTTCAACATTTTACAAACAATGTAGCAACCCAAACAGCTACTGTAATATTTAATTTTTCACATACCCAGGAGACTAGGTTTATCAGATTAAAAATTATATTTCATTTAATTTTATATTAACTGTTCTCTGGATATATTTCAGTAATTCTTCAGAAATTTTAATAAATATGGTGACATGTTTCCGACTAGTCCTAGTAAAGATTATTCTACGATTCTTGAGAGAAGGCTAAGAAGAAGGATCTAGTCAGTCCTTGAAGCGAACAGTATTTGCATCAAGGCCAAATAAAAGTATTGAGTATCATTAAGTGCGGAAAATCGTTGAAAAAGTTCCATATTTTCTTGACCTTGCTAAAGAATTAGGCATTAAGCGTGCTTGGTGACTCGGGGTAAAAGACGAGCAAGGATTTATTTCAGAGCTTTATATGAATCAGAGGGCGATCATTATAAAGTGCAGATGAGCATTAAACATAACCCAGGTAAGCAAGGAGCATCGGGTCTATCATTTTAAGTCTCCAAGAGCGCACAATTAATAATATACAAGAAATCATTTCTTCCTATAAAATCTTGGTCCTCGCTTCTAAAGATGTAAACCAACCCCAGACTTTGCAAATGCACATCTAAAATATTAAAGGGTGATACGAGACAAGATAAAATAAAGAACTAATCTTAATAACGTACATTAGTAGAGAAGCTTATTGAGGATGATAGATACAGGAAGTTCTAGGGTCGAAGATACAAGAAGAACGCGTGGTATGAGCAATGGAAGACAGAAGACTGGCGAGAAAACCGAAGAGGATGTGGGAATGGAGCCAATGAGGTCTGCATGAAGAAGAAGGGAAGAGATCTACAATAGTTCAGGAAAACTAAAATTCTAAAATTGGATCAACCTCTCCAAGCGAGCCCCTCGCATTTTCTTGCGATAGATAATGTTAATAATAATAGTTCTTTTTATTTCTTTAACGGAGATTTTGTTTTTATTTATACTATCTACAATACTAGCAATATCGAAGATTCTGATAATGATATCCTTTGATGTTTCTAAATTAAGTTATATACTTCTAGTTATTCTGCCTATCAACTGGAATATATAATAGTCACTGTTAGTATATATGAATTTGTAGTCGTTTTATTATTAAATCATTGATACAGAGGTAAATTTAGGTGATAAGCGGATAGCTTCTAAATTTCAAAATTGACTTCTTCCCATTTTAGTCTTGTCAAGAAATTTTTGGTCCCGAAAACCCAGGCCAGACCTGGACTAAAACCATCATAATAAGCGGCAAAGTGTCGTGTTAGGCTACACCTACATTGGATCCGATTCGGTGCGACGTGGTTCTATCACATACGATGCTGGGGTGTATACATTATACATATTTTACTATACATTATAGTAAAATATAAATGTATTAAAAATAATTAATAAATAATCTTAATTTTATAAATTTAAAGAACCAAATGTTATAACTCTCGATATATTTCAGTCATCTGGTTTTCCAGCGACGTCTCATCGTATCACACCGGATCCAATGTAGGTGTAGCCTTAGGCGAAATTGCTTGACCAAACTAGCGGAAAATGTGAAAAAGTCAAATTTTTAAATTTGGAGATAACCGCTTTTGAACATGAACGTCTCCACTGATAAAGGTTTTCTATATTCTTTATTTTTTTATAATAATGTAGGTTGTGTATAGTATGCTGAGTAAGATTAAATTGAGAATTCTTCCGAAAATATACTATCGCTGATTCCTTATTTATTTTTAACCTTACATTATATATACTTACATTTTCTTTCTCTGCTAATTTGGATGTTCACACTTCCAGTCACATATTTTTGTATTTACTTATTTATTTTTTTAATAGTTATCATAGTTTGTTTAGTTTATATTTTTTCTTTCATTATCTTATTTATTTTTTCGTTGTTAATTTGTTTTAAAAAATTTGTATGTATATGTATGGGTGTGTGTGTATGTATATAAATATATATATATATAACTGTCAATTATTTCTCTGTCTATAATTATTCTTATCTTATTTCTATTTTCCTTTATAGCTTCTTCTTTTTTAAGAAATAGTTTTCTTTAAATATTGTTTTAGGAGTTAATTCATATATTTTTTTTAAATTTATTCCTCATCTATTAATTTCAATTGTAACTAATTAATGTAATCTCATATATTTTACTCTAAGAAATTTTAGTTTTTACATTATTCCTGTATTGTTATTCTAAAGGGACTTGTCGCAGAATAAATAAAGTCTTTATTATTATTATTATTATATATATAAAATGATTATTGATATAAACTGTTTTAGGACCCTATATTATATATATTAAATAGGGTCTGTATTTCCTTGTATTTGCAAATTATGTCCTTGTATTTATTCTCTGTATTTGCCCTAGACTGTCCTTATTTGATATATATCTTCTTATAGATGTAGACTGAGCGTTGATTAAATAAAATCGGCTGGCACAGAAATAAAAAAATTGTTTTGGTTACTCAAATTTATAATAGTGAATTAAATTAGTAAAAAGCTTATTCAATTTCTTATAATAGCCTCAGTTATTTCTATAATTTCAATGTTCATATAATTTTTTTTTACACTTACAATAAGTAGTTTTCTGCGTTTCCCTAACCATTCTCTTATCACAAGAGATTCACCCATGAGTTTAACTCTGGAGAGGTATATGATAGAAGAAGGCACGTAACATGAAATTTATTTAGTTCTTTCGAAGATAAAATCAAACTAGACATTTGTTTACCCCTCCCCCGCTTTTGAGTTAGCTTAGAGTAAGCATGAAATCGATTTTTTACTAAAGACAATTTTATTTATTATGTTATTTATCATTTTTTTAATATAAGTTTTTTATTTACAGTCGCAGATATTGGAGAGAGTGAAGCCCGACCGTGTGACCGTGACCAAGCCAGAAGAAGACCGGCGGCGGAGGACCATCATCGTCGAGAAGAACAGCGCCGGGTCCTACGGGTTCACCTTGCAGGTCAATATCTAAATATATATATATGTATATGTCTATGTGTGTTTATGTGAGTGTGTGTGTGTTTCTTGATGGGAGAATGTTGTATCTAAGATAACAATTGCAAAAGAAAGAGTTTCTTCTTACTTGCAGACTAAGTGCTTTTATATATATATATTAAAAACAGTATATTTTGCTAATCTATGATATTTTAAAATATGTTAATATATTGCTTGAAGCGATATAGCATGTAACATTAACAGGATTATTGTCAAATGTAACATACATTAGTTTTATTTATTCCTGATTATAAATTTTTGAGAAAGAGAGAGAAAGTGAAAGATAATGAAATGCAGACTGATACTTGTAGTTGTAGGTTAGTTGGTACTAAGAGACCGAGAACCAAAAAAAATGGTTACTATCAGAAAACAACAATATTTATAGCAACTTTATAAAGTCTGTAGTATATATATTTTTTAATAGTAATAAATGTTTATTGAGAAATTATACAAATGCCATTTAGCACATTTTGTATTGTGCACTTCTTTTGAAAACCTCCCCCAACTGAGTTGTATAAAAATTAAAACAAAATAAATTAGCTTGATGATTACTGATGCTTGCAAATATAATCAATAAAAATCATAATGTCAAAATTTTAGAATAATTTTTTCACATGTCATTCCTACACGATTAATTCTTTGGGAAAGATTAATATTAAATTACGGAGCATTATATTCTGCATCTAATGAGAGAACTACAATATAACGATCTAGTAAAGTAATGTGCTCAATAACTATTAAACAAAAAAAATCTTAGATCTCTTCATTCAGTTAGTACGTATGTTTGTGTGACAATAACACCTAATAACTAAATAAATTCAATTAATTTGATCGGAATTTTCTTTTAATGATCAATTGTACGTCTAATCGATATGCAATTATTAACTGATGGTATAATTATATTCATAATATCAAAAGTGGGTAACTTCCACAATCCTAGTTTCGTCAAGCTGTTATGTCTGACACGACCCTTGACCGCTTTATTGCTCATTATTTTAATCCGGTTCTTCACCTGAAGTATCGGGGCCATAAGCATTGATAAACTAAACTACCGAAAAATATATATAAGTAAATATTAGAAATTTAGAGTTATCCGCTTTTGATCGTTAAGACTCAATTTTTTTATAAACCTGTGTGGGTGGCAATTAATATGAATGTATTTATATTTTGAACCTTATTTTGGTGTAAGTCGGCTCCTAAACTTGGATACAAATTATTTCCAACTTTGATGGAGCTGGTTTATTAAGTGAGATCTTTCCAAAAATCGGCATCAACACACTCACATTAATAGCAATGTCAAGAATAACACCATGTACAATCTCTTTGCGCTTTCCTTGGCCAAGTGACTGAAGGACTTAAACCTGATTCGGATGTTCACCTTACGAGAGCTACTTCTAATCCAATATGTTTCTTGAGGACGGGAACGAGGTCACCACCAATGCAAGGACTTGCTAAGGTGATTGAGCGAAGCAAAGTTCCATCTCTCCTCTGACACATAGAGGTGATCTATAGCAGGGGTTTAATGCCGCCATAATTAATGATAGGAGTGACTTTAAGTATTGCGAAGATTAATGTGTTTAGAAGAGATGGATTGAAGTCTGAAGTAGAGACGAGAAATTAACCATTTTTAAATCAATCTTGCGAATATTTTTTCTATTCCTAGTGGACTCTGCAAATACAAGGGTTCATCAAAATATTTGGATTTAAATTATGAAAAAATCATGAGATATGAATGCCAAATTACAGAAAGGCAAATTTTGATATTTTTAAAACTTTAAATTTGTCTCAAGAAATTAGTTCAACACTATAATTATTGCCTTGGTTTTCTGCACATTCAACTTGAATTTATTATCTATGGCCCACTAACTTATTCGATTCAAATCATCTTGGAGTTTTTCCGTGGCTAGTAACAGATCGGAAGGGGAAAATGACGATTTATTTAACGATTTGTATTATTATTTCATTATTTCAATTGATACACAGTTCAGGATATATAGCTATGATTGCCAAACTATTCTATAGTTTATATATTTCAGTCGTACTTTCCCTTTCAATGAGCTCGCAATAGCACGCGACCTTAATGGAAAATTGATGTTTGATATTCTTGTCATAAAAAACGATTCCTGATTACCTCCAGCTATCTCTTTCCTCTTCCTTACCTCATTGCTCAGTTTACTGAAGGATCATCGTTGTCTCTACCCTTCTCAACGCTATTAGATAATTTTTGCTAGGATTTTGTCTAAACTCTTGATGCTTTATGAGAGTTTATTTACATAATTTGTTGTAAATGTAGTGCTTGAATTAAATTTTCTTATATAATATATTATACAATCTAATATTATAAAATGTTCTCAGAGGTACAGAAGGCGAACCCTCGGAGGAATTATGTATGGCTAACCGCAAACACTTCCTTACACGCCGCCAACTGGGCCTTGGACCTTTCATGGCAATGTTTAATATTTATTACATCTTCTTCAAAAAATTTTAATCCGCTTCAAGTCCGTTTTTCATCAAATAATTGATATAATAATAATTTATAAACCCTCTGAATTCATCAAAAATATTGATTTCTGATTGTGTTTAATGTTTTCTCCAGAAACAAATGTATTTAAAATTTCTATAAATACAAATGAGTCCTTCGAAAAGTTACGTTTTATAATCTTATTAGCTCTACTAGCGGTGAAGAAAAAGTATTGTAACTGCAAGGAGACTGCAAAAACAAATATTTAGGCATTATAAATAATTATTACGTATAGCAAGTTCCTACCTGTTCCACTACAACTCTTGAACAGAGCCTTCAACGAGGGTTTATTACGTGGTAAAGACTGTAATGTTTCTAGAACAAGGGTTATACAGGGAAGTGATTTGTTCGAGAATTAATTTTAACCACTTATAGAGACTGGGTGAGCCCTAGGAGGGTCCTCAGATACCAGATATTCCATCCCCGGCTCTTAACAGATTAAATAAATTATCTGTATGGCAACTCAGCACTCTACCACTGAGCTACCACGCTCCCTAATAACTTACATAAGTTGGCAAGTTTTTTCTATGTACCTTTTCTCTCTCCTCCACAAAAATAATTATACTTTACCCCACTTTTTTTTTAAATTCACTACTGAACTTGATATTCAAATCATAATTTCGCTCAGCATAAATGAATAAGCAATTTTATTTTTATTTTGGTTTCTCTAAAATGTTTTCTTCATTCGTTCATACACTGCCCTGACACATAAAATGTGCCAATTCAACTCTGTGGAGCAGTGGAGTGCTGGAGTGCCCTGCTCCACAGAGTTGAATTGACACATTTTACGCCTACTTTAAGATTATGTAAAAAGAATACACAAAGTGTTGTTCCACTCATAAACCCTCCGTGAAGTCTCCTCGAATTCAATTTGCGAATTAGTGATACCTGTATGCTCTCAGTTTCTTCCCACAATTCGTCGTTTAATTTCCTCCTAACAAACTGCAATCTTCAACACATCAACTGCTGGAGTATTGTACTCAGTAGGGATGGGTAGATACTGGATTTTCCTGTATCTGATACAAGTGATACTGATGCTTTTCTGTATCTCATACTTTTACTTGATACTTTTGTAGTTGAATACAGATATCCCGACTCTTACTCTTATAATACGCTACATAGAAGCCTTTCTTGGGGCATCAGTTTTTGTTGTCATTTTTAAACGAAAAAGAGTTATTCGCCGAAATAGTAACCTGTACAAGGCATCAAATGATTAAATCATGTTTTTTTTATTTGTTGAAAGCTATGAAACAATAAAAAATAGATTTTAACCCTACCTCAAACTTTTGCTTCACGTTTCAAGACACATAGAATTTGGGTTGTAATACAAAATTTGTCTGTCCGCTGCCGCACGCTATACTCTTTAAAACGCTATAGCTGTTTTGTTTTTTTGCACCCGCATTCAATCATTTATATCAATTGCCTTTACTTTATGGTATAGATATATCCATTAATGAACCCATATTTTCCCGGACATAGGTCGAGGTTTTTTTTGCGGAAGTTGCTCGTGAAAAATCATATATTAGGAGGCGATATCGGAAAATGTTATTTCAACCACCCTTTACTATTAACTAATTTCATAGTTTATTTTCGTTTCTACTTATGTGATAAGTGACTAATTACAGATTATATTGATAATAAGTGAAAACTTGTTCACTATTATTTTTACTTATTTATTAATAGGGGGAGTTTCGGCGAAATTGGTCTTTCGCCGGTAATCAAATCAGGGGAGCTTAAATCAGTGGTTGACTATTGCTTATTATTTATTTATTTATTATTAAGAGGACCGTAATTAATATTAGATAATATATTTTTTTAATCCGTGAGACGATGTAATTTTATTGTAGGGATGGGTAAGGTTGTATCAATCTGACCGTATCTGATACTTGTATCAACTGATATAAAGTATCATGTACATTTCGACTGTATCTGATACTTGTATCAACTACTTTTTAGTATCAAATAATAAGTATCAGATTGATACAACCTTACTCATCCCTAGTTCTTAGAACTCGTATCAGAACTGATAGTCCAACCAAGAATACATTGGATAGCATCAGTGAAGCTATAATATCTTTCCAACTGAAGCTCATCGGTCCTGAGAACTTTTCGGCAAAGGAATCATTCCCTACTAACAATTGGCTTCAGGCAATAAATTTGTCGATTTTTATTTTTATGATCGCATCCCCAGACCCTTTACCTTGAGTTGGTACCTGAGCATACAAACAGATACAAGTGCTTATTATGATCCCATGTAGGAATTGTATGCCATTTACGCCATCACAATCATAAGGCAGATACGCAGAGACAGTATGAAAGAAACTCTCCACCACCTAATAAAGCACACCACGCAAACCTCCCTGGTGTCTTGTCTCCAAGCCGTAACAATTTTGGTTTATCATTGTTGCACCTCTGAGCCACTTCTTATTGTTATATTGTGTAGCTTAGCCCTGGTAAAGGTCTACAATTGAGACCAAAACGTCGGCACACACACAAATAATATTATAATTATCTTTTTTATTTATAAAATATTGATTGCCTAGCAAAGAAATGCCACCTTCTCTTTCGATTAGTTCAGGAGTTCTACGAGACCACCAACTTAGGTTATAACAGGGTATTATAATATAATTTTATGACTAAAAAAAAAGGAAACAAACGAACCTTGGTACATCATTACCCTAGGTAATTGAAAACATTAAATTAAAACCTAAAAACAAATATCTGCTGCAGAATACATTCAATTACCACTTTACTTGCAAACAAATTTATAGTTTCTACTGAGTAGAATGGTCCATAGAAACCATTATTGCTTTGTTAAGTATTATGTTTGTTTTTCTTGTTAGCATTGATATCCTTATCCTTTTCATGTCTTATCTCTAAGGTAATACATATTCTTCAAATTAAAAGCTTGTTTAAATAAAAATTTCTGTATAATATTAATATAATTTTAACGAAAGTTTGATGTTAATACGCATTCTGCTTGAACGTTATCTCTAAGTTTTTATCTTATTCATGCTCACAAGAAAAAAAAGTGCAAGGTAGAGCAGTAGAGTTTTCTCCGCAATTAAATATAACCACGTTATATAGGCGGGGTGAGCCCCGAGAGGGTCCTCAGATCCCATAGTGTCTAGCCTCGGCTGTTAACATATTAAACAATATATCTACCATAGCCGGTTTTGAACCCGGAACATTCGCCATAACAACCCTACCCTTTGAGTACCCTCCCACAAGCTCTTATAAAGTAGATTAAAAGCCACATAAGGAAGTGGCCTGCTAGGTCATGAAAAAAGACTCCATCTTATTCGGTTATTATGCTAAGGTGTGAACCACCGTGACGGATTCTGCCTCATTAATAATATTTAGGGGCCACTGCCCCCGGGTACAGTTCTTTTCTATGTGTTCGGCAAAACGTTCATGTGTCTGTCTAACAGTTTGGTTAGAAAATATACAATTATTGTTTTGTATAATTCACTTAAACCCTGTTCTTTCTCAACTAATTGTCTCCATAACTGATCACGTTATTGAACAAATCGTCTCAAAACAATAGCCGTCTATATTATTCAAGTAATGGAGTAAAAAGTATTTCAACTAGTTCATCGTAATCATTATTCATACTTGAATATAATTGAAAGTCTGGTGTAAGTTAATGGACTCAGTAAATACTTTTTTACAAGTCGAATTATCGACCTGCAGCGGTAGGACTATGAAATATATAAAAATATGTCCAACATCTTGATTACTTATCTTTATTAGCTGAATCTTTATTACTGATAGTCCAATTTCAGTTATTTTTTTATAGACATTTTTTTTATTTATTGAAAGTTTCCAACCAAACTATATGCCAGTATTTCTCTCCTGGCCTTCCTGTCCAGTACAACTTCTTCATTCAGACACCTTCTGAACTGAGATTCATGGTCACCCTCTTCTTCTTCTTCTGCCTTCAGGACAACAGTGTAGGTTCGTTTTTGGTATTCTTTTATCTTTCATCCTCTTTAGGTGTCCAAATTACTCTAATCGCTTGATGGCAATTTTGAGCATCCTTTACCTATTGAATTATTTTATTGGACATCTTATCACGCCTAGATATTCCGGTCGCCCTTCTCCAGATGTCCATCTTAACTACTAGTAGTTTTTCTTTACTCTCCTTTCCTAACTTCCGTGTTTCACGCCCTTGTTGCATTATAGGTATTTCTATGCCTTTCTTTAACATTAATTAATAATGTGTAGGCAATTTAATAGCTTTTCCAATAACCTAATCTGTACAAAATATGTATACTTTTCCAGTTATCCACAAATAAAATATCATTTCCACCATAACTTCTCCCTTATTTTTCCCAGGGACGTGGTTTATGCAGTCAAAGGGATTCGAAGAAAACACTTCAGGCAAGTTTCATTAAAATCTTTTAGCCATTTTAAATTATCTTTTCACAGAAATAAAGTATTTTTTATTCCGTATTTTTTTAGTGTCATTCGCTTTATTGATGCTAAATATTATAATTGTTAAATTTTAAATGAACTTCACTGGACATGTTTATCCTTATCGAGAAATTTCTGGCTATATGAATGGTTTGTAAGATTCAACAGGAAAATTGGATACCATCTCTTATGAATAATTACGATGGATTATCTCCAAACCTTGTTACCTTATATTACACAATAAAAGCATCAACTTAGCTTTAAAATGATCTCCAGTATGTCCATATCATCCTTCTAACTTCTTCAGAAGCTCAATTTTAGGTTGCATCTCTATAACTTATTAGACAGTTCTTCTAAAAGTTCCTACCCTCTTTGGATATTGGCGATTATAACGGCCCATCTTATTTTACTGACCGCTCTACGAAATGAGTCTATCGATGTTAATCCTGTCCACTGCCTGAGTGTTTTCAACCTGAAGTGACGCCGGCGACCTGAACCTCTCTTTCCTTCAATCTTGCCCTGTATGATTTACTGCAGCAGACGGTACTTTTCATTACTTTTCAATATGCCAATTTATATCTATTGATGCTGTCCAATATCTCGAGGGGCTTATGTATTCTTTGAAGTATGCTTTCGTTTCTGGCATGGTTAAGCCATGAAATTCTGTACATACGCCGATACACACCTCATCTCAAATGCTCATCCGTAAGACATGCCTCTGATCCGTATGATAACACTGGGACCAAGTACTCAGAGTACTCATTCTGATTCGAGTCTGCAAGTTCAAATTAGACTATTACAGAGTATAAATGTTATGGACATTTTGCCTGCATTTTTGGTACCTGAATTTTGTGGTAGTATATGTCTAAAATCTTGCCTCAATCTTATGCAAAAACAATAAGTGTGGTTTCCGATTCGTACCTTAATATTTTATTTTTATTAAACATTAAATTTACGGTTTTGATTGTAATTAGTATAATGAAAGTCTTGGTTCTAATGTTTTACAAATATATTCATGGCAGACAGCTTTTATCTAACTCCCAGTCTTGTTGTAGGGTATTCGTACTGTGCAGAATAATCTAATAGAAGTTTTAACTGAGTTGAAACATTTCATTTCTCTCTGCCGACGGCTAGGAAGTTTAAGTTTCCAAGACATGATTTAGTAGCTGTTTAAAAGAACATCATACCCCTACATCTTTAATATGTTGGTTAGATTTCTAGCTACAAGATGTTTTAGCCAAACAATGGGTTTCTTGTTGGGCGAGCCTAAGCTCGACTCACCCATGGCTGGTTACACAAGTGCCGTGTGAACTTATCCACTGTAGCAAAGAGCGTATCATTGCCTTCACTTGCGTAAACGGCCACTTCCTACGAGAAACTGCCGGAAATGTTATAGTAAACCTTTCCAGCTCTGAACAGTTTGCCAAGTCATTTTGGTTATATCTGGTTGGTTATCCTTATATTTCTATATTTCAGATACAGAGAGAAACGACCAAATAAAAAGTAATAATAATAGATTTAAATCAAGCCAGGCTGGAATGTAGGTGCTATACTTATTCGAAATATACCTCACGTCGAAGTCAAACCGTTAAGACAGCTTTTATCCAAGGACGATTTACAGTCAAAAGCCGAGTCACAGTCACACCGAAGTGCCACGAACTAGATTTTCTGACAGATTCCAAAAAAAACATGTTTATTGTTTTGTTATTTTCCACAAAACTTCTTTTTTATTCAAAATAAATTGTAGGTTTGGGTGTAAAAGTAACCGACTGCAATATTTGAGGAGGTTTGTGTTTTTTCTATCTATTTCTATATCAAATTTACTCTTAGTGTACAAAATTGTGGTATCATCAATAATTTATTAATTTCATTTACTCATTGTACTATTTAAAGATATTTTTAAAAATAGTTTCTTTTCTTCGGAATTTTTATTATTTGTTAGGTACTTGATGACAGTCATAATCCAACGATGATTGAAATAACAATAAAGAAATAATTGATTCCAAAGTATAGTCATTTTGATCATCACTACGCTCCTACCGTCTGATTTATCTTCGGTCTGAAACCAAGTGTGTTTTTAGGATTTTATCAGACGGAAAAAGCGTCCATAACAAGTTTCGACTAACTCCGTTAATTTCTTGTTTCATGAAAATGTGTTTCAATTGAAATTTTAAACAGGTTTAATCCGCCATTTTTCTCTTAACTTTATTTTAAAAACAACTTTGAGAAATAATATGTTGGTTTTAATTTATATAACACACTGAAAAGATCTGAGTTCTTGAATAATAACAACTTTCCTTATTGCATTATATCCCAATGTGCCCTAACGATTTAAATTTACTTTTGAAAAATATAAAATAACCAGTTCTATGTTCAATTATTTTCGCTTGTAGGCTCTACCTTTAAAATACGTACCATATTACAAAATCCATTTTTTTTTTAATTAAAAATGTTGAGGTCAAAATATAGTAAACAATTTATTAGTGACTACTATATGCAACCTCTTTTTTTTCGTTAATGGCCTTCGGAAAATTACATCTAGTCCTTCATTGGTATACCACACCGAAGAGATGGGATTTAGTCCTTGAATAATAAAAACTTTACTTGCAAAATAATATCCCACGACTCACTGAGTTGTCAAGATTGTGAATAGTATAATACTACAAAAATCAAAGAAATAAATCCATTATGTTATTACTAAAGTAGAAATTCATAAAATCAAATTCAATTTTTATTATAAAGATTTTGACTATATTTTGATTGAAATTTTTAATTCTGAAAAATCAAAAATGGATCGAGTTATATTTTTTCCAGTGCTGAAACCCTTAAAAATATTTTGGGCTCGTGATAAATGAATGAATTATAGAATATTTTCTTATTAACACCTTCGTATATCTATATCGACTTGTGTATGTGGCGGAATAATCGTTTTGGCGACTCTTGACCTAGGATTTTAACGAAGTGTCAGCTGTTTTCCTCGAGATCGGATGAGTCAGCAATAAAGAGGCTATTATTTAATTTTGCGATTGTCCTTAGTCCTGGGTTTATTGATTTATCAACAAAATTCTATTCTGGGAAGGATTCCGGTCATCTTTCAGCAGAAACCTTCATATTTTCCGGTGTATAGCTCTTCTATTGGTTCGATTCATATGAAATGTCTCTTTTCAAATGAGTTCATTTTGTAAAACAACTTTAGGAAATCAAAATATTTACCCTCATTTTCTATACTTTTTCCCGGACGTGTTATCAAATTTTCCATCCCAGAAATGAAATATTCATTGGTTTGTAATGAACTGAAGTCTGAAAATGCGCTTTTGTCCAAATTTCTGATCAGATAGAAATCTTTTGGAGATAAGTTTGGGGAGACTTAGTTACCTAGGTCGTTTAGTTTCTTCATTCTCTTATGTTGTCTTGTAAGAGTATGGGGTCTCTTCCGATTAATCAAAGCAGGTCGTTTTTCTGGTAAGTTTTTTATTGCATTATGCCAATATCCCTGAAGTACGATGTGGATGTGATGGGTAGAAAGGAGAAATGAATTATTCCTGCCATTGGCAACCACATAGAAACCAACAATTTTGTTGGATCCAAATTTCTCAAACCATCGGTGAATGGTCTGTTCGTTACAATAAAGCCGGCGCACATTGAGACGCAGTTCAACGCAGGGCAGTGTAGGTTAGGGCATATTAGAGCAGTTAAAATGCTGCACTACTCACATGACCGCACATTGAAAAGCAGCTTCTTGTCATATTTGTATATATTCTGTCCTCGAACGTGCAAATGGATGAACTAAACGAACTTGACCTAAGTTCCGAGTCTGATTCAGACGAACAAATGGATCAACTTTTACTTTTGTATTCACTATCAAAACAAAATAAATGTGCATGGAAAAGGGCGTCTATGAAGAGAAGAAAAAGTCACGGTGAATTTGTTCTGACATCGGAATTTTCCGACAAACAGTTCACCAATTACTTACGTTTAAATCGAAACCAATTTAATGCAGTCCTCAGTCTTGTCAATGATAAAATTTATTCAGGAGGATGTAATGCTCAAATTTTAATTTGAAGAATTATTTTTTCTTCCATAGTGATATTATGAATAATATGATGACAATATTATGTGATCTGCAAATAATATTGAAACAAACTGATATGAAATATAATAAATTTTAACAGACACATTGGCAGTAATCTGTGTCACAAACACTGCGTGAAGCAGGTTCACACATGCACTGAACTGTTCTGCCCTGCCCTTCCTTTCAACTAACGCTCGTTCGTTCAAACCTATGTATCACAAAACTTTTTGCTACTAACTTTTTGCCCTGCCTAACCTACCCTCCATTGGACTGCGTCTCAATGTACGCCCGGCCTAACACTCCCCGAACGCGTTCCAAGTTTAAACTTATAAAAAAAAATTACACAAAAGTCGCGTGTTCCCATGGTCCATACCATATTTCCATTACATTTCCATTTCCATATTTGATGTCATACTAAACAATGTTCGTTCAATTGTAGTGATAGTAAATATTATAAAAAAAAAAAAGAGAGAGAGCGAGGATCCTATAAACATAAACATAGTAAACAACAGAAGTTCTCTAATTCCACATTGAACTTATGAAGTAATAAAAACGAACCTTTCATACGAAACGACCCAATAAAATCAGCAACACTTATATTAATCTATCGTTAAAAATAATTACGATTTTCTTACAGGATCAGCTAAATTATACAGTGTGTATGCAGAACTGAATTGCGTCTCAGCTCTTGAAGATTCCACTTATTCAGCATAGGTAACATGATGCGTTGATGTGATAGTCTGTTGTTAACTGCAAGAGACCCTTTCTGTTATTATATGTCTAGTATAGCACGAATTTATTTGCTGACTGTTCTAGAATGAATTTGGGCGCACCGATTGAGGTCTTATTACAATTAGTGCAACTTTATGTATTACTGAATTCTAACGTTGGTGAAACTGTAAAAATGGGAAGGGAAGAACGATCATCATACCGTGGCCGAAACAGAGTTCTTTTATCTCTTACGATTAATATTTTTTAAATTCACATACACATCGATCGAGAATCGATAACACGGCTGACCTTTTGAGTTGGGTCTAATAAAATGAAATGTAATGTTAAAACATTTAAAACCTGTACTAAATATAGAAAGCTAAAAGTTATTAGGAAAATTGAATACACCGTTCTAAGAACTACTGGCAAATCTTTTGATTAAGGTGAGTAATCTGCAACTTTCCAAGGACTAAAGGAAACAAATGCTAAATGTTTTTAATGGTCGAACATTAGTGTAGAAAGCATTTTAATTCATAAATGTTATTATATATATGTATATAATTGTATTTTGATTATAAACAAAACTATAATTTTAAATTTATTAATTAACCTCATAGTATATTATTTCGAGGTATTGTTTCTCTTTTTAATTAACAAAACGTTTTTTGATCCCTTACCATCATATATTAAAATGGAAAACAATAATTACACAAATACAGGAAACACAAACCAAAATAGCAGTGTGAGACTATTAGAAAAGTATGTAAAATCAACATGTCATACAAAATATGTTCTTAATTTTAGACATTTTGTAAGCATGGACTATACATTACTTAGTAATAGACTTATATGAATTAAAAACTGTTCAAAGATGACTTAATCCATCATAATTCCACAATACCCCAGTTTTCAACAAAATGAATAAACTATATATTAACCTCATCAGTAGCGAATTGAAATAATTACAATTAAAACAGACAAAAACTATTCAAAAAAATTTTTTTGTTTGTTAACTGTAAATTGTTAATTGGTTAAGCATTCAAATTTAAAGAATGTCATTTTTTCAGTCTTACACTTTTTACTTTTTTTTTTTTTTACTCCCACATAAATAAAAACTATTTTTAGATGAATGTGTAGAATTATTGATAACAGGATTTGTTGTATTTTTTTCAGAGTTATGGAATTCATTATAAGAAAGAGCAGGAAATAGAAATGATAACATACGTAGATTATGTAGAATACGATGGCCCAGCATATCGAGCAGGGATGAGAGAAGGTATTTATTTTAATTTTACATTTTAATCATGCTAGAAATTATTATTTAATTGTATCATTTATTTATCATTATCAGATATTTTAATAAGATGATGATTCAAACATTAATGTAAATAGTTATGGAATAAATAAATCAAGGTGTATTCAAATAATGTATTTCTCCAAAATTCACCAACTTTTTTTTTTTAGTAATAAATTCTATTCAAACATTACAATTGTAATTTCATCTTCACCATCATAATATTTGATTCTTCAACTAAAAATAAAAATCAAGTGTATAAATTTCAATCACTCACTCACTCACAGTCCTACTGTCCTGCTTTTAACCACTTGCTATGTTCCACGTGATTTGTGCCTCTCCTCCACACTTTTTCTAACTAGGCTACCATTCCACATCTTCCATCCATCTCAATCGTGGCCTCCCATGTTTCTCCTTCCTCCTGGATTCTCTTCGGAACAGAGTTTAACCACCCAAGCCTTCTCTGCCATTTGATTGTGACGAGATCAGGCTTCGCTACCAATTCCATCAGTTCTGCCAGTTACTTCTTATTCTGAATTGCTCGTCTTCTTGATGACCATACATACATTGTTCTTTATATTCTTCATTCCCTTATTGTGAGGGAACTTTTGTTAGGACCCATGTCTCCTTTCAATATGTTACAATGAGGTGCATGATTTTCTCATATATTATTATTTTAATCTTCTGAGAGAAATTCCTTATACGGTGTATAAATTTACTACTACAAAACCATGAAATTAATAAAACGATAATATATAAAAACAAATTGCAATGGAGAAGAATAGGTTCTGGGTAGTGGTCAAAAAATAATTCCTTAAATAATGATAAACTATTTATTAGAAATCGATGTTGCAATTCTTCTTCAGGGCTGAATAGACAAGATGCAAATATATATTTTAAACTGAAATAATTTGAATACAAAGAAAAAATATATATTTAACAAAATGTTTCAAACGTCTGGCTAAAACTTTCTTTTAGTGTTGATGCAAAGTTGTGACCATTTTAGTCTAAATACTTAATAAATCTCTGCAAACTTGCTTAGCATGACAGACCAAGAAAATTAATTACTGAAAAGATTGCGAAGGCAGTCTAAAGCTTGAAAACTAGATAGTTAATTAATCTTAGGAGTAATTAAAGTAAGGGAACTAAAATATAACTTAAATTACATCTCAAGGAAAAATGTAATTTGGATCTGATTCCTTGAGAGAAGGATAAAGTATTATGCCAAATATAGTATTTTGTCATGGAAGATACTCAGCTAATGGAGGATCTGAAAGAATTATTTTGGAGAGCAGATATTGACTGAAAATACCCTACTTTATAAAAAAATAATAATTAATTTAAGAAATGTTTACTATTGGACTGTTCTTAATAGGATATATTTTTTAAATGTAAGTTATATTAGAAAGAATTAATTTAATAATTATGAAATTTTCAGGTGACGTCATTCTTTCAATAAACGGTCATGATATGGAGAAAACTGACCACAAAACTTTAGTAAATTTTATTAAAAACTGTGATTCCCGGATGAGGATGGTTGTTCTATTTGAAGACTGTGTTCGAAAGGTTTGTGTTTTTTGCATATGGTCGTTGATGTTCTTTTGATAATTAAGTTATATTTTAGTTGTTATTGATAACAAAACATATTCTGGAATCAATAACCATACAATGTTTAAATGTAATTAAATTATTTTTTAAATTAATGTATGTTCCAATATTAATTTCTCCCCGTCGGTCTAACAAGCCACTATTTTTGAAAGTAGTATAAGTCCATTTGGATCTAAAAAATTTGTTTATTGTTTTATATAATTTTAATGATAATTATTTCATGATAAAATTTAAAACATGTATAGGGTTTACAATGTCACTCTTTACTAAAAAATGCTATGTGGTAAAAACATTTGCCCTTTTGCCCATATTTTTAAATTAATTCAAATGGAAACCTTTAGATATCGTGTAAATGAAAAAATGGACTTATACCACTTTCAAAAATAACAGCACATATTTTTATTAGTCAACATGTAAACATAAAAAATAGTCTGATAAGTTATGGAGCTAAAAAATCCAGTCATCTCAACTGCTATTATTGAACACTCAAACTCTTTTCGTTTAACTTCCAGTCTCAGTGAGCGAACTTTGTATACAGCTCGTGTGTTAACCCAAATGCTTGACTAATTAACTCTTTTTAAGTTAATTGAGATTTACAATTTTTCTTAAAGTTCTAGGATATAAAATCAGTAGAGTTTCTAGAATTACATTCACAATCTTTTAATTTTCGCATTAAACTGTTTGTTACTTTTTTTTATCTTGATTGGGTCATGTACCTGCATTGTATCAAATACAGTATTGTTGTAGTAAAAATGATTTGGTCCAACGGTTAGCTCAGCTTATTCTGGAATGAACTTAACAATAATGTTTATAATCGAAAAAATATTTTGAAATTAAACTAACCTCTCAATTTTTTATTTTTATAGAAAATATCAGTTTATCTTAAGAATATTTATATTGAATATAAGATAAGATATATCTTCAAACAGGTCGAGCTTCATATGCGTTATATTCAACTTCAAAGGCTACTTCAAACTAAGATGTCAGAACTAGAAAGGCTGTGTGTAAGAGAGAAAGAGTTGCTTGAAGGAAAGTGGAAAACACATAGTCTTCCAGCGAGGAAAAAAGGAGGGAAAACTATTGATCCAATACTGAACCAAGTTGAAAATGGTATGCTGCTTTTATTTTTGTTATCTGTTGGTCACATTATTGCATACTTTTATTCAATAGCTATAATTTTTTTCCTGTATTTATTCAATACATCGTAATGTGTTATCATTCATTAGTGGTGGGTCATTGGGTGGCTTCTTAAAAATATTTAATAATATAAAATGCATCAACATTATGCAGGAACAAGATATTAGATATAAAGATATTTCTTCTTTTGCAAATTAAAAATAATTTTGTTTAACACAATCTTTTTAAAATGTTCAATATATACAGTTTTCTTCACAAGCATTCTTTAGATTTTGGTTAGAAGAATTCGAAAACTATATTTTATACTAAAACAGAGCTCTTTAGATTCTTTTCATAAATTAATTACTTTCATCCAAAACTATCTATTCGGATTGTTCTGAATGAGCATATGGATGCTCTTTTTTGAATCAACACACAAAACTGATTATTATGGGAAAACAAACTTATAATTAACTGGCAAAATATTGCCAATTTTAGTTTCATTTATGTTAACTCAAGATAAGACAAGGTTTTTTTTAATTGTCTTGAGATTAAAATTTGGATTAGAAAATTGAATAATATTGATTTATGGATTATAATTTTTTTTTTTAAGTATTTTTTATAACTTGCTTCATTAGCCTGATACAAATAGTTATGACTTATATATTCTAGTTTCTTTAACTGGATTTAAAACAATTAATGAACTTATAGATGAGGCATTTAGGATCAAAAGCGGATAACTCAAAATTATAAAAATTGGCTTTTTCACATGTTTTAGTTAGTTCATTTTTACACAGTCAAGCAATGCTTTATGCTCCCAAAACTTTAGGTTCAGGCTGGACCAATATGAGATGAGAAATGAGGGGGCAAAATGTTGTGCTAGACAATATTGTTTGATAAAAAATTTGAAAAAGTAAATTTTTAGAAATTTTGGAGTCATCCCCTTTTGATCCTGAGCGCCTCATATTGTTTCTTATATAATTCTCAAAATGTATATGATTAATTTTTGATAAATATGTTTAAGGCGAAGCAATTGGGTACTGCCGGCCGACTGTTTCAACAGAGGACATGGCTCGAGCCACACCACCTCCTGGTTTTGGACCTCCCCTTGTTATGGTGTATCCTCAGTACCAATATGTGGATCAGCAAGGGCGAGCTTATATCATACGGCCTCCTCATAGTAGTTCAGAATACTTACCTCCATGGCCAAGGTTTGTAATGATAGAATTATGAGATCTTGATACTTGTTAGGTATTTCTTGTTGGTATAAAATCAATATAAATAAGCATAACAGTATTAGGATTCCTTTCTTAATATCTTACTACTTTTTATTAAAATCAAACAAATAAAAATAAGTATTACCATATAAGTGTTAAGAATCTTTTAGTTATTTTTATTAAAAGGTTTTAATTGTTTAAGCGAGGACCGGAGTGGCTCAGTGGTAGAGCACTGAGTTGCCATGCCGGAAATCCTGGTTCAAATACCGCTGCAAGCAGTTACTTTTATTTAGTCTGTTTGCGGCGGGATATGGATCATACGGGATCTAGGGTACCGAAAATAAGGGGGAAAACCTGGCGGTTGAGCATGACCTAGGACAAGTCACCTCCTTGCAGAACTGTTGTCCATGAAACAGTACAGTCTCTACCATGTACTGAACCCCCAGACTCGTTCACGGGTCGTAGTGGTACAGGTTTTTTTTTTTTTTAATTGTTTAAGCTCTAGTTCCATTAGCCTTCCATTCCTTTTTTGTGAATTTTTCTTATGCTATATCAAACTCTGAGTTTTATCAAACGATAACCCATTTTTTTATTATTTGTTTTTACTAAAGTATAGGAAAAACAAAATAAGCTACCATTATGAGCAAACATTTTTTTTTGTTGCTAATTATATCTGGGATTGAAAAAATTATTTTTTTTAAAAAAAGGGTTTAACTTAAACTGATTATAAATAATTTGTATCAATAAGTGGTTAGTCATAAAAGTTTTTTAATAATTGTTAAATAAAAGTTCTAGTTTAAAAAAGTTTAAATTTTTTTAATATTTATATAATTATCCCAAAATTTCTTTGTTAAACTATTACTGATTCATTCTTTTTATAAAAAATATTTAAAACAATTTAAATATCCAGCCTTGCATAAATCATCGTCAGTACAACTTTAGTCCCTAATTCAGGATTCTATATTTCTTATAACAAAAAAATTTGTCATGTCACCATATTACATCTAATATTAGAGTATTATAAGCAATATACTATCTTTCATACTCATTCTTTTTTAATTTACTTTCTATTCTTATAATTTAAAATATTATAGCATATTTAAGTAACACTACTTATATATATTGGAAACAAGCAAATAAATGTGAAATTTTCTTAGATCAGTCAATAATATTTCTTTTCAGTCCTTATCAAAGTCGTTCTGAGGCGAATGCAGGAAGAGCAGTTGTTCGTAGGAGTTCTGCTAGCAGCACTGGGCATGAGCCGCGAGGTTACCATCAAAACAATGGTGTAGCAGCAGCAACACCCAATTCAAAACAGTCAAAGGGTAAGTGTTCTTGTTTTTATTACTTGAAATGTATGTGTTTTCATGTTCATAACCTTCATGTTTGCTTTTTTTGTGATAATTTTTTAATTGTGTAGCCTAAAAAAAAATATTTGAGGATCAATCCTCATGAATGATTTAATTTATTATTAATTTATGATTTATTAATTTATCATTTCTTAGATTCAAATTTTAAACAAATTCAATAATTTTTTATTTATAAAAATAAAATATTTTCTTTAATATACCCAATTAAGTGCTCAGAAACAATACACGTAGTAGAAAAAACCAACCTAAATAATGAATTTGAATAAACAAAACTCATTTTAGATTTATAATGTCAAATAGCTTACTATAATGTATCTTAGACCCGGTGAACAAGTGGTTAAGTCGTTCATAAGGTTCGCTGGGGCTTCATATAAATCCAACTATGAAATATTGAAAATTTAATGACATCATTTCATTAATGATGCATTACATTTCTATTTAGTAACCTAAAACTTAAAATTAATTTTTACATCACAGGATAGAACATTTAACTCAGATAAACTATTCAAAAGCACAATGATACTTTTCTACTTATATAAAGTTTAATTTAAAATTTTATCTTTTTCTTGGTAATCATATTAGCACTGATATTTAAAATTGGTTCTGCTTGTAAGAATAAGGTTTTCTAATTGTTGATAATTTGCACTTTAAGTATCTACTTTAATCATTTGCTATATTTGAAATTATTAGTTTTGAATAACTTGTAGTTGACAGCACTTTTTTTTTCAAAACTAACCTGCACCACTTGATATTTTATATTGAAATTTAGATTATTTAGTATTGAGATTGTATTTAGCAGGATATCACATGATCCTGTTAAGGGGCATTCAGTCTGTTAAATAAACCCTCACTATTTCCTGTCGGGTGGTGTGTTTGTAGCGAGGAGCAGCAGCCAGAAAAGCCACCATTGCAACCCTTGTATGCAGAGCGCCACTAGCCCTCAGGACAACACAAGCCTCGAAGCCTATGACCTTGCAAGCCCATGCTGCAATTCTCATTGCGTACCTTCAAGAAGGAGGAGGCACCATCACAAATCAAAGAAATCTTCTTCTTCTCATTGTGAAAGGGGTACGAGCACACATTTCACCACCCCGATACCATCCAAAATTCAAACGCTTCAGACTAATATTCAAATTTATCTGCATGATAGTTGTCTTATTTACATTGCATGTGTGCCTTTCTCAATTATCGTCCTTAAAACTGCACTTCCTATTAACTATAGAGGGATGATAGGGGCTGTTATAAAAAGTAATAATAAAAAAGACGCATGTATGTTTTGTATTATTTTTAATGATAATATTGCTGACTATCTGTCAATAACATATTTATTTTTAGAAGGTTAAAGGTATTTAGTACTATATAAGTTTTAAAGCCAGCAATAATTGTCAAGGAACTGTATAAATAGTGATCATTTTAAATCATATTATTTTTAGATTTTAACACAGATATCATTTTATTTTTATAAACGTAAAAATAATAAAATATAAAGAAATTATTTACATATATTTATTAATTTATAAGTATAACTTTATTTTTTCTTAGAGACATCTAATTTCAATGTTAAAATTTCACATGAATGTAGCTTTAAAAATTTATTCCTGAAAGAAATATAAAAATTAAGATATATATATATATATATATATATATATATTCTACAGCCCAGGTGAATATGTGGTAAAGTCGAATTTTCTCCTAAATGAGTTTATTGTAATTAAAGAACCAGAATTATGCTATTTTCATGGTGAATAAGGGGCTAAGTCAGTCATTGGCTTGAAATGGAATTGTTGGTTATATTAAAACTCCATTTCAAAGGCAAAAACTAAGGGAATGACATGATTCTGCTTCCCTCAGTACAGTCAACTTTCTTGAGACAAAATTTGACTTAACAACTTATTCACTAGGACCTGTAGATATATTCATCAATCAGGTATATTCATTCATGTATAACTGAATTTTTCAATTATCAAAATAGAGATCATAGTAAGTCAATTATTTTTTTAAATAGATTTTAAGGAGTTATTTATTTATATATTAACTAAAATGTACTAGATTTACATTATAAATTTACTTCTACAGAAGAATGGAAAGAAAATAAGTGCAACAGATCAGGCCAATCCTGC
The DNA here is from genome assembly GCA_964056705.1 of Troilus luridus. Lineage (NCBI taxonomy): Eukaryota > Metazoa > Arthropoda > Insecta > Hemiptera > Pentatomidae > Troilus > Troilus luridus. The sequence goes on from OZ057412.1 coordinate 107,810,293, forward strand.
TCATCCGGCTACACTTCCAGTTCTGGTCAAGGATCATCGCATCGTCACTATCATCATCATCAGTCCAGTAGGAGGTAACATTTATTTCAATATATTTTAAACCTTTGGCATACAATTACATATATGAGACATAATTTTCATGTGGCATTGTAGGCTTTGACCTCAGGAATGGTCTTCAGTGGATACCTTACTATACATTGTTAAATTACTTTATTTATATGTTGACTCTGTTTTGTTTAAAATATTCAATATGCTTTTGAAATCGCATTGGAATTCTAATAAATTTTAAAAATTCACATTGGTCCCAGTGTTTAGTATAGTAGTTTCCTGCAAGGTGAATATCAAATTATACATTTGAATTTAATAAAAATTAAATAATAATCCATATAACCTGTTTGAGTTGAATTGATTGTATGAAACTGGCGATGATGGTCTGATGGGCTATTTTAATATAGATTAAAATTGTAATAAAAATGTTCATAATGTTGATTAATCAACTCATGTCATGCCTGTTAAATAAAGCGTTCGTAAAAGTGTAAGACATATATTAAGCGGTGATAATTCTGATATTGTAGAAGATGAATGGAAATGGAGAGAAAAATAAAAAAATATAAATATAAAACAATTTACCAAAACTTCCAATATAATAACTTTAATTTTATGAAGATTTGGAACAAGTGGAACGCCTCTATGTGTTTTGGAACAAGTTTTATCTGATGATTTTTTTATTTTTGTTTGAGTCAAAGAAACCAATGGAATGAAAATAAAACAGAATATGAAAATTAACAAAGATAATTTTTCATTATTCATTTATAATGTCACACATAAGAAAATCAAAAATAGCCATGTACTGTTCAAATTGAAAAGCGTCAGAAACACCCTTATTATTGCAAATTATGCCTCATTAAAGTTTTTGGCTATTAACTATTTTCTTCAAATTGGAATAATTAAACAATGTCTAAAGAAGAGAGAATAAGAAAGATTCGATTGGTAGTTGATTACTTAAATATCAGATTCCAGCAAGTATACATTTTGGAAAAAATGTCGTCATATATGAATCCCTAATGGAATTCAATGGGCAGCTGAATTACATACAATTTATAGCTTCACTGCAAGGGATATCGGGAATATATTTAATCTAAAACTGCCATAGAATATTCTGTTTCTAAGAATAAAAATATCCGTAGACATTTTGCCCTTTATTCTTCCAGTCTTGTTTCTAAGCTTGTGCATAAATGTTAAGTCCAGCCAAATTAATTAGTATTTTTTGGGACACTTAAAATTCAGTTTTATTTGTATGTCAAGGGATTAAGCAGTGAAAACTATTGTACTATAAGAATTTGATAGCTTTTAGCAAATAAAAGTAATTGTATTCATAATAAGAAAAATAATACTTACAAATAACATAAAGAATGTTATGATCCCAAAACACATCAGCAATTTTCTGAGATTCTGTTTATTCATTATTCATATTTTTTATCCTTAACAAAACAGAAAAATCATACACTTTCTTAATAAATTTATTGTTCTGATCCAAATGAAAGAAAGAATGATCTATTAGGTATAAATAAATACATAAATATAATTTTCGTGTTGAAAAGTATTAGTTGACCTTATTTAAATATGAGGAAGAAAATGGTCTGGGTAGAGGTCAAGAAAATTCTCTTTTATAAGGTCCTAACAAAAGAGAATTTTCTTGACCTCTACCCGGACCATTTTCTTCCTCATTTATAATTATCATTATTATTTTTAGTTTTAACGAAAAACAAGGGAATGGGGTTGCTTAGTGAGTAAGTGCACTGTCTATAGATCATGGGTTTTTTCCAAGTAATGGTTTATGAGTAAAAACAATTATTACAATGTTAAAATTAATCAAAAATTGCAAATGTAAACTAGAATATCAACAGTAATTTTTTCAATAGCAGGCCTCTTTAAATCTATTTTCTTTTCACTCTTTTGTTATCTAATTGTAATAGGTTGAATTTATCTTTAATATTTCATATTACTTTGTCATTATTAAAAAAAAAAAAAAAAGAGGAAATAAATATGGAGGACTTATCTCTTCACAATAAAAATAATTTAGTTACATTATATCCATTTACCATTCATCTTCAAAAATTAGCAGGTAATCGAATAATATTAGATATTTCATATATGATTAGATTACTTGTTAATTTATTAACTTTTAATCCCTATCTAAAGAAGTATTCACAGAAAAGAACGTTGCAATGTTTGTTTGTATTAGAGTACCACTAAAGATTAGGATATGGATCGATAACATTTTTATATATTGTAATAAACTTATTTTAGTAAAAATTGAGATTAATAAATTAGTAATGTAATAATAGGATGTAATTAGTTGGGGGTGCAGTCAAGAACTGCATTGTAAAGAACTGTATTTTTACAGTCTATTCTGTTTTTGTCTGTTTTCTCATAGCCCTGAAGATGACCTACACAGTAGGTCGAAACGTCGGCACATAAAATACAATAGTTTCACCTATTTTTGCGTGTTTTCTTGACTGCACCCCCAACTAATTACATCCTATTATAGTACCTACAGTCAACTAATTTCTTTCTTATATAGTAATGTAATAGTTGTCACAAATTAATTAAATTAACAAGTAATGCACCGTCTTTAATACTATGTACCTAATTACAGTACTTGTATTTTTGTTTCAGGTATTTTAACTTGGTAAGCCAATGCAGTTTGCATTCGTGTACATCAAGTGAAATGAATAGCAACCATGAAAAAAGTGGCAAAGTGGAGAACAATGACAGCAGTGCTGCATCATACACTACATCATTAAGCACTGATACACTGTTCTGGGGAGAACCACAGGGTGAAATCACTCGGCAACATTCTGTTAAATCAAATTCATCCCAAAGGGAAGCTAAACCCAAATCGTGGGACAACCTTACTACCAAAGCATTTGGTGGATATGGTTTTGGTTACGGTTATGTTGAACGAAAACCTCCAAAATACGTTTTACCAAACAAATCTTCAGAAAGTCTGCTCCTTCTTCCAGAGTATTCAGATTCAAGTATTGGCTGTGATTGCTTGGACGGTCATTCCAAGGATAAGGCGAGCCAGACTGAGAGAAGGATTGTGAATCAGGCACAAGCACCAGAGATAACAAGACTGTGATACAACCAAAACAATCGATTAGTCAATTCGACAACTGTCTAGTCTACAGCATACAGCAGAATTGCCAAAGTAAATGAAACAGTATTCTATGAATGTTCGCTACCTTTATTTACCAAACAAATGCTGAAGCACATGCCATATTGGCTTAATTTGTAAATATATTTGCAGACATGAAATACTATAAATGCCAACAAAAAAAAGTTGGTAGTTAAAGGTAGGGAATGAATTTTAGGATAGGGTTTATAGGAAACAATAATGTAAAATTAGAAAAAAAAATTTATAGGATTTGTTTAAAATATGATTAATGGATGTAGCTAAATTCTAAAAATAACTTAATAATAAAATGTGTATTAATAATAAATTGATGGAAAATATGAAATCTTTAAGTAAATTATTGCTCATATAACTTTCTTTACCAACTTAATTTAACAATCTTTTATATTATAATTACTTAGAAAAGAGGTAAAGATAAGAATATGCTTAAAACTGAATAATGTTACATAAATAACTGTGAATAAATTTTGCTCATTTAATAAAATGTGAATGAATTGAATAAAACATTTAGTTTAATTTACAAAGTAGATCTTTTACTTCATATTACGTTTTTGTGTGTATCATGTATGTGTATATAAATGTATTATGAATGTGTACATATGTATACAGACACACATATGTTGGAGATTGTTTATTATGGCATCAGATTCTTAAGCAAACATGTGTAGTGCCTAAATCTAAAAGTTTAATATAAACATTGAAGTTATACTTTGCATTTATTGGTACAATAAATAAATTTGTATAACTCCTTTGACTTGAATATATTTGAGGTTACCACTATTTTCTTATATTAATATAAAACTGTTAAATTTAAATTTATTTGATAAAGATTGGGCCATTTCATTTTATTATAGATTATTTTATTATGATCCATCTACCTAGATAGGGATCATTCTTCATGACTACACAAGTAGTACGATTGTTGAAAACGGTATAGTAGTTTTTTTTCTTCCAATTTTAATTTTGACTTTAATAAATTTGAAAGAAGAAAATTGTGACAATTTTTTTTTATTTATTATTTATCCATATGTAAATATATGGAGAGATGTCTACAAGTTCCTGAAGTAAATTGAAAATAATCCATTGATTTACTATTTTATTTATTTATTATTATTTGCTTTTATTTATCTGCAAAAAATATATATTTAATTGAATAATTTTATTCAAACTGTCTTATTTTTTTAGTTTAACTAAACCAAACATTTTTACAACCATAAACCAAATGCCAGTATACATGAGAAGATTTAGTTTTCCTGGTCTGTCATAATGAACAGTACCCAACATATAATTATAAGTACACATAATTACACAAGCACATTGAAAAAATTATAATGCACTAACATTTGGGGGAGTATATTTTAAGAAAATAATAATAAATGGTTGCATGGTTTTCTCAGAGAAAGTTTAGACTTTTTATGTCGAGTTCTTGACGTTTTGGTAATTCAAATATTTACTAGCTCAATCTTTTTATAGTAAATGAATTACAAATGGCTATAATTTTTTATTAAAGGTTCAGTTATTTTAAGAGTTTGTAAATGTGTAGCTTTAAAAATTACTATCTAAATTAAATCAAATAAACTTTACAGTGCTATAGCACATTCTGATCTATTGATCAAAATCTCAACACGTTTATGTTTATGTAATATATTTTGCCAAAATTATCACATTAAATACAATATCAGTTTTTTTTACTTTAATTGTCTCCCTCAATATCTCTATTGGTCAATCGGATAAAAAATGTAAAATTCAACGCTTAAGTATATATATATATATATATATATATATATATATATATATATATATATATATATATATATATATATATATATCTTAAGCCATTAATGCTACTGTAATTTTCAACAGTAATTAAACTTTCTAACTGAAAAGTAATAGTGAAAATACATTTTTTCCTACTTTTCTAGTTGCAATATCTCTATTGAAGTGCCATAATAAATATGTATTAAGTCAGTATAGAACAAGTCTTAATAGTATCTAACTCCATTATAAATTTTAGTATTAAGATTCAACTTAAAGTAGGTAAAAAACTTGTTAATTTCATTAGATTTTTTTTTTTTTTAACTTTCCAGTTGTAATACCTCTTTTTCTTTAATATGTAGTCAGTATAGAGAGCTAGGCAAAAATCTAAAAATTCAACGAATTGGATGTTTCTATCGTATCAAATCCCATTAGAAGTTATAACATATAACAAAACAATTGAAGAATGATGGGGCTTGGCACCAACATCAACAAATAATTATTTGTTTTTATAGTAAACGTCAATATTTTTGTCTGTAATACAATTAATTTCACTATTCAGATTATTTTAGAACAACAATATGAGTGAATTCATGATATACTTTTGTATGCAAATTATTTATTTCCTTTTTTTGTTTAGTTTGTGTTTAACATTTTGATCTTTGATTTAACAGTTTGCAGTCCTTATTTCACATTTTTGGTGGGGGAAGTTTAATGTTAAAAACATGCGTAGGCTAAGCAAACAAACACACTTAAGAGTAACATCAAGGATTAGCTTCTTTTTTTAGAATTAGAAACAACATTCAATTATGATGGATTCACATTTTGTATTTTTAAGTAGCGACCTATGCACATTAATTTTCTAGTCTACTTCTGTTGATTACTAAATTATTCACGATTAACATTTTATATAAACCGTTTTTACTATGCAAAAATTGATTGCATTTTTTTTTTTATTATTTGATAAATTTGGCAACAAATTGTACAGAAACAGAATCATATTAGCTAGGAAAAAAAGACTTAGATTGGAATGCCATAGTGCACGTGACACAATTGAATTTATTTTTAAAAAGTAACAATATAAGTGATTATGTTAAGACTGGCATAGTTTAGTAATTTATAATGCCATACATGTTTGCGAACTCCTACCATGACTGAAACTGAAATATTAATTCCAGCCATTAGAAAACCAGGTACAATATAAATATTAAAATAGTACCCACCATGAACTACCCAAACATGAAGGAATAAAATTAAAAAGTATATTTCCGAAGGTGATCGAGCAGCCAAAACTGAACCACTTAAAATGGATTGTTCTATACTTGAAGGGTACAGAGTAAAACAATATAATTTCTTTCTCCACACATTTTTAAAACATTATACAATTAAATTAAATATTTTATCCCAGGCCAACAGTTATTTACAATAGTATAAGTACAGCTATTATTTATTGAATGGCTTACATTTTAAAACTTATGCATTCTAACTGCTTCTAAATGCAGTCCAATATACCTAATTCAACAATGTAGACTTTTTATTAGGACTATTAGTATGCCAAAGTCAAAATTAATTGGATTATACTGTTTTACTACTCTACCCTTCAGGTAATATTTAAATAAAATATATTTCTCATAAAAACATAAACTTTAATTTAAGAAATTTATTGTACATACCAGTTCATGTAAATAATTGTATTTTCTGTGAGCTTTCAAATTGTGACTTGTAAGTAAAGAAAATAATTGGTATTGGTAAGTAATAAATTTGTTCCTATATCTATTTAGGTACTATTAAAAATTCATAACCTATGGCTTTTATTTTAGAAATAATAAATTAAGTTCATTATCTGGAAGAAAAATAGTTCTAATTTTTTAATGAATTAGAAACCAAAGATCTGTAATTGAAGAGAAATTAATAATTTATGTTCATGATATTAATGACTAATGTAACAATTAAGGTTCCGTCAGCTTTCACTGCCAGAACCAACTTCCATGTATGTTAGTTGTTGAAATTTTTCAAATAAATTTATCATTTACTTTGTTATTTTTCTTAATTCTCCATTAAATAGTCAATTAAAATTAAAATTAAAAGGGATATACCTATATCTAGACACACACTCATACTCAATCATTTTTGAAGAGATGATCCAAAAAAAGAGAGCAGAGTTCGTGAGTGTAGTGCTAACATGCCCTGTCGAAGGTCCTGGGTTCAAATCCCACTGCTGGTAGACTTTTATTTAATCTGTTTGCGGCCAGAAATGGATCCTGTAGGATCTAGGACCCTCTTGGGGCTCACCCAGCCTCTATTAAGTGTATACCCAAATTAGGGATGAAAATCTGGCGGTTGAGCGAGATCTAGGACAAAACATCTCCCTGCACAACCGCTGTCCCAGAAACAGTACAGTCTCTACCTGGTACTGAACCCAAGACCCTTCATGGATGTTAGAGGATAGGATGCAAAGTTTAATATAAATAACTTAATTGAAACTTTACAAATCATAAATATTTCAAATATAAAATTAAACCAAAACTCAAATTAGAGAAAAATATTGTAATCTTAGAGGATTCCAAATTAAAATGTTCAAATATCTCAAAGCCTAAAACCTGTCATTGGAAAACCAAAAAAACTTTTAAACACCAACAAAAACAATAATAAATTTGCAATACAGGTATAAAGAGAAATATACTTTATTTCAGATCGCGAGATATACTTTATTTTAGAGATATACTCTATTTCTAATCGCGAAGCTAACTCCGTAATATGAGATATGTAGGACGACTACCAATAGTTTTTAGTCTGAACTTTATATTTATATTTCCTGCTACAGGTGATGTAGCAATTAATGAATTACTTCAGTAAGGATTTTTTTATTCAAGACTTAACTGCAAAGTTTTAGTTCCTGAGATCCCACAATTTGGGGAAATGTAAAAATGTTTATTATTAATTCTATTCCAATTATTTGGAATCTTCTGCAATTAATCTATTAAATTTCTAACCTGGGGTCAAAGCAATAAAAAATCTGGTAAATAGCTAGTTGCTCAACATTTTTTTAAGGCAACTGTAACACTTACCACAAAAATAATGTAATTGGACAAACCTAGTGTCCTCTTAAGTTTGATCATACTTTTATTAATTGAGATGAAACTCTTTTATTTCATTTCAAAATTAAAATCCTGAATAGGCATAATTTCAGTCTATAATCCCACCTGGAAAAATTCATCCTGAAAAAAAATTTCATTTCCCTGAGCGTTGAACCAGTTTTCATGGCCCTTAAACAGGAATATTATTCTCTTTGTGGCACATTATCCACAATCGGTTTGGGCTTTTATTAGAAATAAACAAGAAAATCCATAGAAATAAACAATAGAGTAGCATAAGAATATGAAACATGATACCAAGAACGATAAGAGAACTACCCATTATCTATAAATGTTTAAGTAAAATAAATATTTAAAAAATAATTTTAATTTTTACATACAAAAAGTTGTTATGATTTTATTTATAATAGTATCAGAACACTTATTACCACAGAAGCTAATAAAAAATTCAAGTTATAGCCAAAGATTGCATGTCTAATAAAGAACATATGTGCCCCGGAGATAAAGGATGCCATGTCCACAAAATAGGTATATATACTTTAGATATATATATATATATACATATATATATATATATATATATATATATATATATATATATATATATATATATATATATATATAATTTATATATTTATATATGTCATAAATAAATACTATGGTCAATACTTCCAATTAATTATCAATGCCAATAATAATGTGAACACTTTTCTTTAAGCTGTTTAAATAAGTAACATAGATTCAAGGTTTAATATTTCCAAGTTATAAAAAATTGGCTCTTCTGAACAAATACAAAAATGTGACAGTCCTTTACCTCCGAGGTATAGATTTGTAAAATAACAATAGTCGATTCTTAAATTACAGGAGTGCCATAATATAATTTAAGATTCAATTATTTAATCATTCCCATATGATAATTATGTTCAATGAAAAAGCTCTCATTTAAAGAAAATTAAGTAAAACACCAGAGAAGCCTATTACAGATGATGTACTCTGTATGTTTTACACTAATAACAGGTAAACAGTCAGGTATTATTCAAAGTTTCAATCACTTAATCAAAGTATCAATAATCATAAACTTTCTATCTTAAGTATATCTGAAAAACAAAGTCATAAAAAATGAAATTACATATTTAAGGTAGGTAAATAGATGGAGTATTACAGAACTTTTTTTATACAATTTACTGACCAGAAGCTCAACTTAATACTTTAAATTCTTATACAGGTTTATACTTTTTTCTGGTAAAAGACTAAAGATATAGATAAAACACATTTATTAATTAAAAATAAATTATCAAATGGGTTCCTTTCTGCTCCTAAATTTTCAAAAGACAACTTTTAAATTTCGCTTACTTGAAATAATTAACTGCATTTTAAAATAAGAAAGAATTAAAAAAAAATAAAGAGAAAAACTATCCCAATCGAAAAAAAAAAATCCTGAAATAAAAGTATTAATATAAATAATGAAATTATAATGTACTATTAGAAATGCGGAAGTTTTTTGAAAAATATAAAAATTATATAACACTATAAAGAAAATTAATACAAAACAAAGCCCAAGAAGGTAACGGAGTGATGAAAAATGCGTAAATTAAGAGAATGTTATTAATAATTTATACTTTTACAATATTTTAATAAACAAACTCAACCACTAAAATCTACCATGGCTATTTGGCAGCATTTTTATTGCTTTGATGCTTGGTTAGAAATTTAGTAGATTAATTGCAGAAGATTCCAAATAATTGGAATAGAATTTATTATAACCATTCTTAAAATTCCCAAAATGTTGGCATCTCAGGAACTAAAACTTTGCAGTTAAGTCTTGAATAAAAAAATCCTTACTGAAGTAATTCATTAATTGCTATATCACCTGTAGCAGGAAATATAAACATCACGTTCAGACTAAAAACTATTGGTAGTCGTCCACCTTATCTCATATTACGGAGTTAGCTTCGCGATTTGAAATAAAGTATATCTCTTTATACCTGTATTGCAAATTTATTATTCTTTTGTTTACCAATGACAGGTATTAGGCTTGAGATATTTGAACATTTCAATTTGGAATCATCTAAGAGTATAATATTTGTGTCTAATTTGAGTTTTGCTTTAATTTTATATCTGAAATATTTATGACTTGTACAGGATTCAGTACGTGGTAGAGATTGTGCTTTTTCTAAGACACTGGTTAAGCAGGGGTGAGATTTGTCCGAGATCACACTCAACTGGTATGTTTTTCCCCAAATTAAGGATAACCAATTTGAAGAGGTGGGTGAGCCCAAATAGGTCTGTCATAGGGACTATCTCTGTAAACAGTTTAACTCTGTAAATAATTTAACTGTTACAACCAGATTCAAACCCAGGATCTTCAGCACTCTATACACTGAGATATTCCGCTCTCTTTTATAATATTTAATGAACAATAAATACTTAAATGAATAAGCGGTTAAGTCTAATTTTCCCCAAAATGAGTTTCTTGTACTTAAGTAAGCGGAATCAAGTTATTTTCGTAGTGAATATGGGGCTAAGTAAGGCATTGGCTTGAAAAGGAGTTATTGTTAATATTACAACTACATTTCAAGCCCAAAACTACGAGAATGATACGATTCCGGCTATCTGAAAGCAGTTAACTCTCTCTGGATAAAATCCGACTTAACCACTTATTCACTGGGGGTGTAGATATATTTCTTTCATTAATTTAAAGGAATATTATAAGCATAATTACAAACTAATAATGAACACAAGTAAAGGTTAATTAGGTTTAGATGAATAAATGAAATCCAATATTCAGCAATGAATATATAAGTAAAAGAAAAAAAATTACTGACAAAACTGAAAAGTCATTTTTATTGTTAATTTTTAATTAAAATTCTTCAATACTTTTAATACTTTTTTAAATTGATTTATACCTGATACATTCAGAACCAAAAATAAGTGGCAATAAGTTTTCATCATCCATTCTTAACACTGCAAAAATGTTTTATTCCAAATTTTAGAAAGGTTAATATATTTGAGACCATATTTAACATCCTCAGCATATTTAAGGATAAATATAATTAAACAAAATCACACTCCAGAAAATCAATATCACATTTTATGTGTATAAATATATATATATATATATTTTTTTTTTTAAGAGAAAAGATTATGTCTTGGCCGGGATTCGAACCCGGGTCACCCGCATCTCTAGCACCGTGCTCTAACCACTGAGCTACCAAGGCTCGTTTTTTTATTTATTGTTATTTTTTTGATTATTTAAATATTTTTGTATATATTGCTATATGTTTAAATATATATTGATTATTTAAACAATAAATAAAAAATATACATATGAAAAAATTAAGTGAATTCCAATAGAAATACAAAAAAAAAAACAGCTATAAAGATCAATGGACTGTATTTGTGCAAATAATTACCTGATTTCAATGATTTCTTTTTAGGAAATATAAATAACCTTTACTAGGATCATTTCCAAAATCTAGGAAGTAATGAATTAGCTGTTTTGCATGAGGAAGAAAAGAAAAATTGTAGTTAATCATACTTTATGATTAACTAAATTTTTTCTTGTAACTATTATTTGTAATTTTTTCAACTTTTTCTTTTACTATAATTCTGTCCTAATTCTTAATTTTTCATTTGTGGAGACTTTATTGGATAATTTTTCATGTTTTACCTTGCTCTAATTTTTAATTCTTTATTTGTTACTTAATTTAAACATTACCTCTTTGTCATTATCTAATTCAATCCCCTCTGGCTTTTAATTCTATTACTACATAAAGCAATATTCTATTATACTACATTTATTGTTATTCTGTGCCATGTATTATTCCAATGTTGTTGTATCTTATTTATTTAGCCATGAAGAAGATCTGCAACGTGGGTCGAAACATTGGCTTACTAATAAAAAGTTCTGCCTATATAAGAGAATTTTCTTGACCTCTACCCGGACCATTTTCTTCCTAATACATACATAAGGTCAACTAATATTTTTCAACTAGCTTTTTTGCAGTTTTATCAACATATACTTTATTATTCACAGTAGACTACAAATGAAAAAAAAAACTGTCCTATTATATAATATGATTTGCTTTAAATGGTTTATTCTTTATTTTTTTAAAACCGAGTAAATATTGACCGTTGATTGACTTGATAAAGAAATCCCCCAGCAAAAAAGAATAGGCCCACAAGGAAAGTAGATCATTTTTTTTATTTGACTAAAACTGGTTATTATTAACCACGATTTTCTCATGGGGAAATGTGATTTTAGTGAATTACTCATTCAATCAATTGTTTTTCTTGATCTAAACTAGCAATATTTTAATTTCTCATTTCCCTATAAAAATATCATATTTTATAAAATCATATATTTATATCTCATCATATATCATATGATCTATATCTACACTTATATATGCTTGGCATCTTAATAAATTTTATTTAATTTATAAAAACAACAATACATGTTCATAAAATAAAAAACTTTATTTTATAATGGGTTTGAGTGCAAATAGAATCACCATATTTTTAAATCTAATCGTACTAACTATAACAAATTAGTATAGATTAGTAATATATTGTAATTTATAAATATAATACAAAAATTGTTATCAGCATATCAATAACAATTAAATGTTTCAAAAAGTAAAAAAAAAACACACTAGGGCATATAATTTATGAAATTTATTTAATTTTAATTTGAAATATAATTAATAGTATTATATTGTGGTAACAATAGATTTACAAAATACTTCTACATAAAAGAATAAAGCTTACATTTTTTCCAAGGTTACTATTCTAACACCTTCATATATATAATAATAAATAATTTTTCAATTTAGTAAAAAAGTTGTATCAACATTTTTTTCAAATAGCTTTCAGCGCATAGCAATCTGTTCTTTTTCAAGCCAAGAAACATGAGTAGTTCAGAACCAATAGTGAACCTTTTATTAGTCTAACTCTTGACCTTGATCAAACCCATCATAAAACAATCATGTGGAATGATAAAATTAATCACTGTTCATAGAAAGATTTTATTGCTATTAAAATACATATTAAAAGTATCTGATTACTCAAATAATCTAAAAATTATAACAATAATATTGGATTAGAATAATTGCAAGCAGTCTATGGTATTTATAATTAAGACTGATATCATAATAATGACTACCGACTTATGACACTTGAATATTTGTAATGAAAGTAAAATACTGCTGGAATGGATTGATTGTAAACATATTCAAGCATAAATGGCTACAATACATATGATATCCATTATATTGCTCGACATATACAATATACACTAAAACAAATTATTCAGCAGCTAAAGCCACCAATAGTCTTTGAACAAATCTAATGAAAAGAAAACTACTTACAGCTGTTTAAAATAGAAAAGAAAACCTACTAATTGCTTGAAGCAACTTTACTACATTATCCCCAGAGCCATTAGGTATAAAAAAAAAATGGTCTGTGTCACACACATACATAAAACTGTACATAGTATATCATAACAGACTGTCATTGCTACATTTAGCTAAAAATATAACCATGGTTACTTGCCACCATCATTTTATTATTGCTCCCTTCTTCAAAATCAGCTGTATGTAGTACTCTAAAACCTTTTCTCCCCTTAATAGAATCACTACACCATGTTAAGACAAGGAATATGTCAAAAAGAATACCATGGTAAATGCAGTTATGTAAAATACCCCTCCCCCCATATTAATTTCTTGTATAAAAAGTACGTATCCTAATTTCAATAATAAAAATACACAATATTTTTTAGCACAGCTTTATTTATAGAAACCTAAAATGATCAAAAAACTGTTTAAAATTCAAAAAAGTAATAAACTATTGTTTAACTAAATTGATAAGTTTGAAAAATTAGTGTAAACATACTATAAATTACAAATAACATATAGTAAAGGAATGTATGTTTTCTGTTGGTAACAAACCATTATCAAAACACACATTGGCTACCAAATGTTAACAAACTTCACTTCTGAGATACTTAAAAATATGTTTAGTACCGAGAATGTGATCTTGAACGACTCATTGACCTGTATCTCGAGTCAGGAGAAAAACTATTTCTACGCACAGGTGAATAAGTAGGAGATCCTCGTCTGCGTGGTGATGCACTTCTGCTTCTCGACCTGCCACCTCTTTCACCACTACTTCTGTCATAGCTGTCTCTTCCTCCATAATAATCTTCTTTCACTCGAATGTACGAAGTTTCACCTTCATGAGAACGAAACCGAGAATCATCCAACTTCTTGTAAGCATATTTCATATCATCATAACGCAAAAATTCAACGACACCAGTTCCATCTTTAAACACATCTGCAAAACAAACATCACCAGCTTCTCTCATGTGATCTTTTAAATCTTGCCAGCTTCCTGAAGGAGGTAGACCACTAACGATAACTCTATATTGTGATCTTCTGGCTGGTGGCCCTCTACCTCTCCCACCAAAACCACTTCCCATACTAGCCCCTCCTCTATTTCTATAACCACTTGGGCCTCCACCTCTTGGAAACTCAACTCTCAATTTATAACCATCATAATCATATCCGTCTCGAGCATGGACAGCATCTTCAGCATCTCGTGGATCTTCAAATTCTACAAAAGCAAAAGGCGGGCCACGGCGGTTTTTAAGATCAACAAACGTTACCTTACCAAATTTATAAAATAGATCTTGAATGTCTTTCGTTCTAATATCTGGCGGTAAGTTTCCAACATAAATCCTACATTCATTGCGACCAGACATAACTTTACAAATAACCTAAATAAACAAAACTGATACACAGAACCAGCCAAAACAAACCGGCAGTTTAAATGGCTAAACTCAATTGCCGCAGCGCTATCTGCGGAGCCATTTTGGTTAGCCAACTATAGTCATGTTCTCTTTGGAATTTCTAACCTAGTTCAAATTTAACAAATTTCTTCTAAAATATGCTCATGTTAGAGTTTCTTCTTCTTCTTTGTAATTAAACATCCAAAACTAAAAAAAACATAAATAGATTATAGATCTCGTTATTTATTATTCTCTAATAAAATTATCAATATTAATTGTTTTAGCATTATTTTATTATTTTAACTCTTTAGTTAAACAGTTGTATTGCATCACTTAATATACAACACTTGACACCAAACACCTCTTCGACAACAGGGTACAACAAATAGATGTATGTAATACGTATGCCTTCAATGTGGATACCGAGCGTTAAGTGCTATTGCCTTGTTAGTAGTGACCACCAGAAAAAGACCCATTTTGTAATTCACTTAAGAAGGTATCAATTAAGCTAAATTAGCAACATATGACTTACTTTCCTCAACCAAGAATCAGCTCAGAAACTCTATCCAACCATAAATTAAGGGTCGCCTCATCGTTTGGCCTCACTTGGTATTTTTGAATAATAGGTTGACCCTAACAATCAAGGTTTCAGTCGCGTCGAGACCAATCTTTTTGGTGCTTCAGGTGCCCATATAAAGGAGTAATATTGGGTGTTTTGAAGCATGCGTCCTTTGAGTAAATTTATCCCGCACGACAGAAAAAAAGTCGGCAACGATCCAGCGGACGACTCAGAATTTTTTTTTTTTCTTCTCGCATTTGCGGGTTCAAAACAGAGATGGGGGACAAATCCAACCATCTGCAGTTATTATGTTTTGCTTTTATATTTTTCTCCTTTAAACGTTCAGAAATTTTCTGACGATCCTGGCTGTGTCTATGAGAACTGACTGTTGAGCCTCCTTTAAAACCTCGACCGGAATTCCCAGATTCTCAATGCCCTCTACCGTGGATTTAGGAACCAATCCATTCGTGGAGATTATAATAGGTGTTACCACCACGCTTTCCATTTGGTATAGCTCCTTAAGTTCAGCCACAAGTTCTTGATACTTTCGAAGTTTTTCTCCAACAGTTGAGTTTACATTATTGTCGTTAGGGATCGCTTTTCTCTCACTCGACTTTATAATGAGGATATCTGGTCTATTATGATGCACAGTGTGGTCTGTTATAATGGATTCATCCCAATATAGCTTGAGGGGACCTTTTTGTAAAAGTCTATTGGGATGATACTTATAATATGGTGGCTTTACATCTAGAAGGTTGTATTTCACGGCCAGGACTTGATGCAAAATTTTTCCCACATTATTATAACTCTGGAGATATTCAGTGCCAGCCAACACTCCACATCTACCAGTGATGTGTTGGATTGACTCTAATGTAGCCGAGCATAGCCGACATTTATCTGGCATTGATGGGTCTTTTAGAACATGCCTTCTATATGATCTGGTGGCGATAACTTGGTCTTGAATAGCGATAACAAACCCCTCTGTCTCGGAAAATATCTTGCCAGCCTTTAACTAATCAACTGACATCTCCTTGTCAATAGAGCTGTCATTTAATTTTTTCATTGAATCTACCATGTAAAGACTTTGTTTTCCATTCCGTCAACCGTTTATTTTCTGTAAGAACTACTGGTTCCGCATCTCTTCTCAGATTTAGTGCAGTTAGACCAGAATTCATCCTTGAAATTGTGACATGAACTCCATCTGTTTTCGTGAGGAAAATCGGCGTAGGGCCACTTCCTGCTTGCGGCAAGCTTCTTCGATACTTATCAAGCCATGTCCTCCTTCATTCCTTGGCATGTACAGGCGAGCTTTCGATGGTATTGAGTGGTGGGCCCGTTCTTGTGTGAGAGTTGTGAGAAAACGATCCATCTCATGTAGGCTGGTGTGTGACCATTGCAATATCCCAAAGCTATAACTGAGAGCAGGTATATCCCAGGTGTTTGTGGCCTTGATTTTTCTCTTTCTAGTCAGCTGAGTTTTAAGGACTTTTCGTAATCTAATTTTGAGGGTTGTTAGAAGCTCTTGCTGCATGTCTTTTCGGGCAATTTTAAGATGCTGATGCATGCCTAAATACTTATATAATTTATTGGCCTCAAGTTCCTTGATGTACTCTTCCTCATTGACCAGGATATTTGGCTTGCTAACGACTTTCCCTTTGGTTATATGGAGCACTGCAACCTTGTCGAGGCCGAATGACATTCCTATGTCTCTAGTATAAGATGATACGGCTTCAACCATGCTTTGTAGCTCTTCTTTGTTTTTTCAATACAGTTTGAGATCGTCCATGTACCAGCTGTGGCTTATTGTGGTCGCCTAGTTGTTGATGATCAGTTTATATCCCTCCTTATTTTTTCAAAGGATCCTGCTTAGTGGAAACAACGCCATACAGAACCACAATGGGCTAAGACAATCCCCTTGGTATATTCCTCTCATTACTTTTATTTGGTTGGCCGTACTGATAGATTCGATTTACAGCTTAGTTTTCCATCCGGACATTAGGTTTGAAAGGAGAAGACATTAGGAGACCTTTAGAAGCCAGCTATGTGGAACAGAGTCAAATGCCTTTCTATAATCGATCCAGGCCATAGAGAGGTTTCGCTGTTTTTTCGAAATTTGCTCAGCAATAAATGGATCTATTTCTAAGAGTTCTTTACAATCCCTAGCTCTTTTGTTGCACTCTGGTTGTTCTGTGGGTATCATCTTCTCATTTTCGAGATGGTCATAAATCTTTGTTGCCAAGATTGAAGTCAGAATTTTATATAGACCATTTAAGCATGTTATTGGCCGGAAGTCTTCAGGACGTAAGTTTAATTCGTTCTTTTTAGGTAGCATGTGAGTGATGCCATCAGTGAAACCATCAGGGAGCGTTTGCTTATCATCGAGTATTTCCTGGTAGCTTTTGGCCAGCAATTCATGTAAGCAAGGGAATTTTTTAATCCAATAAAAGGGAGTTATTATTATTGTAAGTAAACATGACCAGAGGCCCAATGATCTTAACATGTTTTTATCGGGCAAATAATAGTAGTAAGCAAGTAGTATATCAGCAGAATATATATATTCAAGATTAATAAAAGCATATTAGAAACTAATTTAAAGTATATAAAAACAGCAGTTGAACAATAATACAAGTCATCCGCGAAATCCCATGAAGGTGTTGTTGGACGGCAGGTCTAATGACGGACATGACAGTTTCCCCTACTTAATTTTTTTACTTTATCCAAATACGAAATATTATATGTGATGATGGGGGTCTAACGGTTTCTGAAGCTCTCGTTAATTCTTAGGTACCTGATTTTGATGGTCTTAAGGTTGAGTGCTTTGAGTGGTAGGTGTAGTTGAACTAATTGTCATAGGCCCTGGAGCACAAGCGTCAAGTGGATACAGAGTAGTTGCTGGAATACCGAGAGGCGTTGAATGCAATTATCTTTCACTGAAGTTATCGTCATTGGCTTGAAAACGAACCTCCTTCTCTTCAGTTCTGCTCATTTTATCAAAATGCAACACACCAAATTTTTTAATTATTTCACTAACCTCTCATATATATTTATTGTTCGAATAGTCTCTTACTTGTACCCGCTCTGCCACACTTAAGCTCAAACAATATTTGTCCATCGGGCTTTGCGTTTCTGATGGATTGGTTGTAACATTTCCAGTTAAATGCGCAGTCACCTATTTTTCAACCGATGACAATCCATCTACTAATGGCGTAACCCGCGGCTGTTGTGACGTCTTACAACCGAGCGGAATAAAAACAGAAGCCGATCTGGTAGAAAGCTGGTGTGAGATGAAGAAACTGAAGATGACCGTTGCAACGATTCAGACAATTCTACTGAGAGGAAAGACAGATAGGAAACACCGTGTTAATCTTAATTTTAGAGGCACAATAAAAAAACCATGTAAGGTAATCACCTACCTTGGAAAAAGGTTAAGTAGAGAATTCTACGTCACTCCCTACTTAACTTATTTTGGAAACAAGATAGCTCTTGAACAAACTTAGTCGCTTGGAAAGTGCCTTTTGAGATATCAGATACTCGGCCACGATAGCCATTTATAAAGGAATGATACAAGGCCCTCTGAGGTTTGTGTCTCCCAAGTAACTCAAAAACCATTCAATGAAGCGTGGGTTGGTGACGATTTAGCGGACAGATCATTAAAAATACTAATATTTATGAGTGTGTCTCTCTCTTGTTTGTCTATCAATGTTCTCAAAGTGATTCAAATAAAATATCAAAAATTGAGTTTGTGTTATGGTTTTGAACTTCTTCATTTAGGATTTGTCGACAGATTTAACATCGTAGATAATGTGGGCTCAGGAGAGGCAGTCTGCATTTGTATTTGTTTCAAATCGCATAATTGATCGACAGTGTAATCTAAACTTGATAGAAATGCAGCCTGACGTAGCAGTCTGCTGGATGTCATTGGGTGATACTTTTCATGAAAGATTTAAATGAGATGTGGGTTGTCTAACAAGAGTAAAATGTGATTTGATGTCATTTCAGTCTTCATTGCTACAAGAGCTCCTTCATTGATGGTTGACCAATGAACCTTTCTATTTTTAAAAATCAGGTTTCGTAAAGATTTAGATGTATGGTAGGAATCGTGCATAATACGTTACCATTCCGATGAATCGTTGCAAATTTTTAACATTTTTATAAAATCAAAATAATGGTTCTGTTCATTAAATTTATCGTACACAGAGTTAATTTTATGGTTGTTATAATAGTCCATCAGAGAGCGTAATTCGATTAACTACCTGTACTCTAAATGAAAATACGCATCCTGTAAGACGCCATACAGTGCGCACCAAACAAGAAATTGCAACAAAGGATTGAGGAAAAAGCAGATAAATCAATTCACTGTTGTTCTTGGCAATGGAGATGTGTCCATCCACTTAATGGGAGAGTTTATGAAAGGATCTTGGTTTACGTTATTAAACCTGTTTAACTTGTGCCGAAAAGCAAGCAGACTATCAATTACGCCGCGAATTCGGCAAATAGGCTTAAAAACTAATTGGTATCAACGTTGATTTTCGATTCACAATTTTTTTCGGCAACCATAAGCTCATTTTTGGTGGAATGGATCAGAATTGTCGTTTTTGGAGAATAAATAATCCACAGGTAATTACCAAATAACCATTAAACCCTGAGAAAGTCAATATTTGGTGCGCTTTATGGCAGGGCGGAATCATTGGTCCATACTTCTTCAAAAGACAGAATTTTATAGTCAACAGAAAACGGAATAGAAATATGATTACCAACGTTTTCGTAGCTCAATTGGCTGGCATTAATCTTGCTAATATTTGGTTCCAGCACGCAATACAAGTAATTTGCTCAATGAATAATTTCACGTAATGATTCTTTTAATTGGCTAACAAGATCAAGCCGTCTATTAGACTATTAGATTATTTCTTGGGGGTATATCCTAACACAGTTAAGTATGACAATAAACCAGAGAACATTGAACACTTGGAATAAAGCATTAGACAAGTAATGTCCGCAATTGCTGCAAAGTGTATGAAAATTTTAGTACTTGTCTGTTTGAACGTCCGTTGACACCAGCGCCCCAAGTATCACTTTTTTCTAACTTTTAAATAATTATTTTAATTTTAAATCGTTTATCTATTGCAGTATTTATTGATCTCATTATTATATTTATTTACATTATATACCACATTATTTTATAATATGTTATATATTAAATCATATTGTTATTACTTCGATTTATTTATTTCCAATATTATTACATTCCTATTTTTATTTGAACCTGAGATCGCCTCCCTTCGGATATTTTGAAGAGAAAAGATTTGCCGCCCGGCGTTCTTTTCTAGATGACACATTTTCCATAATTACATTCTCTCATCCCTACCAATTCAAGCCAAGAAGCAATGCTTACCGGGGAGAGGATGGTTCGTTAATCACCAGTAAAGATAACATTCTTGGCAGATAGGCTAACCACTTTAGAAGTATTCTGGAAACTTCCCAGGGTCCCACTGTGGAAAATGTAGCTTCTGTTTTGTGCAATGACTTCGAGTTGACCGAACCACCAGATGAAGAAGAAATCCAAGACTCCATAGAAAAATTGAAGAACAATAGAGCCCCAGGATCTGACAACATAGCCGCAGAACTGCTAAAAGCTGGTGGGAATGAAGTGATTAAGGTTATTCGTGACCTTCTTCATAGCATTTGGATTACCAAGACTGCCTGAAGAACGGTACACTGGCATCATCATACCACTCCATAAAAAGGGAGATCAGACAATCTGCAGTAATTACCGTGGTATAACTCTTCTGAACTGCACGTATAAGGTCCTGTCTAATATCATCTATCAGAGGCTACTTCCGCATGCAGAAAGAGAGGTAGGAGTCTACCAAAGTGGTTTTAAGAGGGGATCAACCACTGATCAAATCTTTGCACTGAGGACCCTGCTTGAAAGAACGTGCGAATATAACATCACCACCCACCATCTCTTTATTGATTTCAGCAGTGCATATGATAGTGTCATAAGAGAGAAATTGTATTCGGCTATGGTGACAATGAATATCCTCCTTGAACTGATCCATCTTACAGAGTTGCTGATGATAGGATCAAGATGTCAAGTCAGAATACAGGGAGACCTGTCAGAGACTTTCACAACCACAAGGGGCCTGAGACAGGGAGATGACCTATCATGCTTGTTGTTTAACCTAGCACTAGAGAAGGTGATAAGGGACTCCGAAGTGCAAAGGGTACGATTCTCACCAAGTCAGTCCAAATTCTAGCCTACGCAAATGATATAGACGTCAAGATCACAGAGGGACTTGGAACGGGCGTTCTTGGCTATAGAGGAAGCAGGGCGGAAAATGGGTCTTCAAGCCAACCAAGCAAAGACCAAATACATGGTTGCTAACCCTCTAAGGCCACCACCACCTATTCTTAGGTTGGAAGGATACACCTTTGAAAGCGTTAATAGTTTTGTGTATCTAGGTTCCCTAGTGTATGCCCTGTCAGGAGGTTCAGAGACGAATAGCGACAGCAAACAGGTGCTATTTTGGCCTAGCCAAAATACTAAGAAGTCATTTGCTGGCAAAAAAGTCTAAGATCGCTCTGTACAAATCTTTAATTAGACCTATACTGACATACGCCTCAGAGACATGGCCTTTATCACGTACAGATGCTATCAGCTTGCAGGTTTTTGAGCAAAAAATTCTGAGAAGAATGTTTGGACCTGTAAGGGATGGCGCCCAGTACAGGCAGAGTTGTACCAGATTTACCGGGAACCGGATGTGGTACAATTTATAAGGATCTCAAGGCTACGGTGGGCGGGGCATGTTGCAAGAATCGATGGGGACACACCTATCAAGAGGCTGCTTTTTGGGTATTTGGATGGGAGGAGAAGGAAAGGACGGCCACGACTGAGATGGGTAGATTAGGTCGAAGCCGACACAAAGAAGCTCCTCAACACCAGAACTTGGCAGACCCTGGCGCAAGACAGAGATGATTGGAGGTGTCGTCTTGAGGCGAAGACCCGTACCGGGTTGTAGTGCCAGTGATGATGATGATCCCTACCAAAGCTCATGATAACTTGTATTTTTGGGAATTATTAAAAGGGAAAGAAATGAAAAGTTAAAACTTGCTGTGAATGACCTCGAAGCGACAACCTGCAGAATAATTACCAAATCTAACAAAACATCAACAAATAGTAGTCTTCTTAAGATGGCCAGAAAACTAATGAGGCACAAAAAGTGCTGCATCTCCTAATTCACAAAATTATTCCTCTACTTATTTTTTGCTGTAATTATACTATATTATTGCTATTATTAATTTCTTATATCAAACATTTTAAAAAGTAAACTCAGTGAAGATTTAATTAAAACCCCTTCATTTTAGAAACTTCCTAATGTACATAATGACCAGCATGAATATATGATCAGCTAAACGATACAATATCCATCAAAAACTAACTGATCAATCGACTATTTTAAAATAATTACATATCCCTAAATAGAAAACCTAGCACTCCCCCAATGCCTTGCAATCTTAAAACAAAACTGTCAGCATGCAATATTGTATAAACACATTAAATAAATTTAATGAGATAAAATACTTTAAAATTCATTTTCTTATATTCCTCTTCATAAAGTTTAATACAATTTTGAGTACACCTCTAATAAAATTGCATACTTTATTTGTAATTTAGTTTTTTTATCAAATTACAGAAACAAATTTATTAAAGTTTTAAATGAATGAAAGATTCATTATAATTCACCATTCCTCAATGAATCAAAAAAATAATAACAATGAGAACACTGTTATATCCATACACAATAGTCCTTTGTTTTTTATTACCATTATTCTATACAAAAGTGGTACAAAGTAGACAAAATTGAAGAATAAACATGTTTTTTCTTATTTGTTTTCATTCTAGTAATATTAATTTTTAAATCAATGAGTCTATATTTTTCTAAATCATATGTCTGTTTTATTTTTTAAATAAAACAGACATATGATTTAGTTAAAATCTTGACACTCACATTTGTACCAAAAAAAGGACAAGGTGATAAAAATAAACAATAATTATTTAATATACATATAATATATTTTTAATATGATTTATATATGGTGCAAAATTTATTTACATACTTATACCTAATATCTTTGGTGTGCTATAAATCTAATGGTATGATAATTAATTAAACTATAACTAAATAATAAATGTATAATTATTATTATTATTGGTAATCACTTTATATATAAAAGTGTGGAGATTCAAACCATAGTCACATTTCTATTATATATAAGGAAAAAAATTGTTAAAAAAACTATTTTTACCATAACTACATTTTATTCATGTCTGATTTGTACGAATTTAAATTACATACATGTTGAATGGTGTAAAGAATGTAAGTTATGTCATATTACAGCCCATTTAATGACAATCAGGGTTTTTATTCAAAAAAGAAAAGTAAATTTTTTTTTTTCTGTTCTCCACAATTAGGACTAGCTAAAATATTTATTTCTTATTATAAAACAAAATATTAATTTTGATTTCCTTCCTTTGTCAGGTAAATAGGTTTACATAAAAAACAATATTATTTTATTTTAAAAATAAATCATCAATGATTATTCATTAAAGAATCATTATACTTCAATAACGTGACCAATTTTTAGTAAATTCACAAACATACATTCATACATACATAAAATGCTAGAAATTTTTTGAGTTTTGAATCAATAAACTCGACAAATGAAAATTTTACCTTGTTTTTATTTTGGAATATTTTCCTTAACAAATGTGCCAAGAGCTCAGAAAGTATCGTGATCGGAGACAAATCACGCAAATATGGAAGAACTTCAATAGTCAAATAAAATAATATTTTAAAAGTTTACATGCTATTAAAATTGGTACTCATATTATATTATGGGATCTCAAAATTAAAGTTAGATCTTTTTACTTAAAAAATTTTGGATTTTAAAAATCCATCAAACACTCAACATTAGAAACAATTTAACAAAATAGGTGAATGTGATCGAAGTGTTAAACCTTGTCTTTTTGAATCCTATAGTGTAACATGTTCGTCAAATAAATTTCAAAATTTAAACTTGTCGAGATTATTGATTCAAGGCAAACAATTTTTGTTAATAGGATAAACAACATTCCATTTGGGAGAACTGTATTGAATCAAATAAAAATTATTATGATTACAAATAAAACTGTTAAAAATATTTTTCATCATTTGTTTTATACCTTCGAAACTAACATTTTTTTACTAAGAGGATAATTTTTAATTTAAAGTAGTAGACTTATATTTAAAAAAAAAGACTAAGAAATATGATAATTGAATTTAGTTATGAAAGATGCTTAAAAATGAAGATAAATTAATTTTTTTCAAAAACAAACAAAAATTAACTTATTTTGAAGAAAAAATATTTGTCCTGGCCAGATGAAAAGATTCGAACCCGGGTCTTCCGCAACTCTAGCACGGTACTTTACCAACAAACTTCGGCCAGAACAAATCTTTTCTCTTCAAAATAAAAATATTTAAATAATCACAACTAAATAAAAAAACTAACTTATTTTGATTTAGACTGAATGGTGATTAAAACAGACAATTATAAGTTACTTTCAGTTGGAATATCCAAACAAAGTCCTTACATATACACTAATTTTGTAAAATATAAATAAGAGTAAGCTTTGAATAACTACAAATACTCAGTATAGGCACTTGTGTTCTTTAAAAAATATGTACTTATATAAATAAATATATGTGTATATTCACTATACTCTATAATTTTAAAATATATATCAAATAAATATTTCTGAATTTATAAAATTTAAGAACAATCACAAACAACTAATTTTGGTAATTCCAAAGGTAGTAATTATTATACCCTGTTCCGGAGGAGAATAGTACAAGGAAAAAGTTGTAAATCATACAAAATGCTGTCATACGCAGACAGTCTCTCTAATTACGCTTTCTTCATACTTTAAAAGCGAAGAATATGATGGCCGAGGAGATTGGGACGAGGGTCTCGGAATAATCTAGTTGATATTTATTTCCCAAGGGCTAGAGAAATGAATCTTAACACTCTGAGATTAGTATGCAATGATGACTTCAAGGTAAATGGTTTGACCAAAAAAAAGATCAAAACATCAATTATTAATTCCTCTAAACAATAACGGTACACTAAAGATAAGAAATATCAATCAGCTGTTCTGCCTTAAATGAGAAGATAAATATTGTATAATCAATAAAATGTAGATGATGATAAACAACTTTTTTGTTAAGGAGGTACTAAAACCTATGAGGGATTTAGGGTTTCATTATATTGTAGAGACTGAACTGTTTCTAAGACAAAGGTTGTGCAGGGAGGTGATTTCAATGAGATGACGCACAGCAGGTTTTTCTCTAATCAAACCTAGAATCGGTCTATAAATATCACAGGATCCATCTAAATCTGACAACATTCAATACTTTATCTGCTGCAGCGGGATTCAAACCTGGGACCTTCAGCCCAGCAGCTCAGCTCCCTACATAACTTGGTACCAAGCTTTCAAAGCTTATAATAAAAGTTACTGAAAAGGAAGTTCAGGGTCCTCTCCAATAAACGGAAGAAATTACATTCTAAAAAATTCATTGAACATTTTAAATTGAAGACATTCATATTATTATCTTTTAAATGCTGATGCTAAAGAAAAAAAAATTATAGCAACAAAAATAACTATCAAATATGCTATTTGATATAAAAAAGTTTTAGGAGATAGAAATGTTTAGATATTTCTATGATTGAATGACTCCATAATTTTTTTTTTAAATGAATAAAACTGACTAGAATTTTTTAACACAAAAAAGGCTATACACTCTAGAAAGTAGATATTAAATGTTAAATTTAATATGTGGTATAGAAACAGAAAACAATAAAATTTCTCTTATTATTTAAAATAATTTCAAATAAATAAGTAGTTTAAACAAATATACTTTATTTATTTGTAGTTTAAAAAAGCTAAAAAAATTGTCTTAAGATAAGCAGATTAGAGGAAAAAAACAACTACTAAAATTTTAAAAAAGGATTAAAGAAAATAGAAGAAATCCATGACCAATTTGGCAATAAAATATTCACTCTTAAAGAATGAAATAATAACTAATTCTAATTAATGTACTTATTATTATCAAATTAATAAGTTGATTTATGTCAGTATCGAAATTATGCCGACAAATTATTTTAATTTTCTACCATTTTTTTTTTTTAATTCCGGCCACCTGACAAAATACCTATCAGTAACAGTAAATTCAATAGCCATCACAACCATTAGTACTTTTTTTAAATACAAAAAATTTGATGTTTACAAATACTGACACACCATCATTTTTAATACCCTTAAAAGTGTAATACAAAATACCAAATAAAAATGAAATAAATTAGTGAGGAAAATTACTTAATCATTAATGTTAGTACATGTATGTATTTACATTATAGGCCTGAAGAAGATGTGCGGTCGAAATGTTGATTTCTAATAAATAGTTTACACTATTTATGGAATTAATTCTTCGACCTCCACCCGGATCATTTTCTTCCATGTACCTATATATACATACATACACTCACATATAAAAAGAAAACTTTAAAATTTTCCTTGATCTTTAACAAATGTCGATTTCAAGCATAGCGGAGAGTGATGGAATTTACAATGTCGTCGCAAGAAACTATTGCGATAAAATCTAGCATCACAATCACCACAGCAATATTGTGCTTGTAAAGTAATACCTTTATGTTTTTTCTTTACATGTTCTGCTAATTTTGAATTCTTTTTGAAGCCTTCTGAGCAAATGCCACATCTGAAATGAGACAACTGCTTAGCATCAACACTATCAACCTCAGATTTTTTTTTGGAATTGAAAATCTTTAGCCATTTAGAGCTGTGTTCTCCTAGTTTCTTCCTTTTTTTAGGAGTAACATCCATGTTTTCTTTATCGTGTTCTTCTTCTGGGCTAGGCAAATTAAATCTCAACTTTCTCCTAGCATTTCTGTTTGGTTTTACTACAAAATTTGCATAGTGAACAGATACATCAGTAGTAAACATTATATCATCGATTGTTTCTACTGCTTCAATAGGATATGCAGTATGAGGTTTTAGTATTGATTTAATTGAGGGAGAATCATCTACCTTATCATGAGTTGTTAAGTTATTCATTTGGGTCGACAATCCTGGAGATCTGTATTCACTTCCGAATTCTTTGGTTTCGATGACCCTTAAGTCATCTAAACTTTTAGTTTTTTTGGAATATTTCTGTATGAAATAATTTTCAAAAACTTGTAAATGCTTTCTCTCTATATGAATTAACAACAGTTTATAATGTTTACGAAGTATCTTGTGAGGACAGAATCGACAGTAAACATACTTTTCCGGGCTAAATCCTGAGAACATGCCGATTATACATAACTGATGTTTCCGTAACACGTGTTGTGGCAATAAATCTTTGTGATAAAACTTGGCTTCGCAAAATGGACATTCATAAAAGTCAGTACCATCAGGATTTGAGCTAAGTATCTGCTTAATTTCCAGCGGATGAGCCGTTTTAATGTGCTCTTTGAGAATATATTCAAAACCAAAGTCAAAAATACAAAATGGACAACATATACGCTGTGGACTATTGTTATCAGAAATAAACTCATCCAGGAGAGAATCACTTCTAGGAGATAAAATCAACTTTTCATTGATTCCATCCACTAAAGGGGGAGGTGGATATTTTTCAGTTACAGTATCAGTGCTACTGTTTGCAAATATGTCTGCTGAAGTATTTAAAGCATCGTCAGAATATTCTTCTTCATCCATCGTTCTTTAACTTACCTAGAATGTTCAGCTAATCAAAATGTGATAACTCCAAAAATGTGTATTTATAACGCAAAACAACTTTATGTCTAATTGAGTTAAATTCTCAAGAAATAACTTTAATTCTAATAAAATAGTCATTAACTTATTACTCAATAGTTAAAAACACAACAAACGAAATTAAAATCCCCTTAAAAGGAGGACCACAAGTCAAATTTGTATCAGTGACCGTTACGCACTAACTGCAGACTTGAGCACAGCAGGATATTGGTTTAAGATAAAACCACATTAATGTGTTTTAAGCTATTTAATTTAAAAATAACTTTATTAAGATGATCAGAAATCGTCAAATAATTATCAAGTTTGTATTTGTGTTTAGAAAAAGCAAAGTTAACCTAACTCATCTATAGTTATGGCATTGAATTGAAGAGGCTACGCTAAAGGTGCCGAATTTGTACTGTTGTAGTTATATTATTTTGTTGTAATTATAGTGAATATGTTGTTTATTTATTTCCTCTAGGTTCAACAAAACTTTAGGTTCACTGCTGTAGAGGATACTAATAATGTCATTACCCTCGTAGTGAAATGTCCAAAAGAAATGTTGCGTATATAAAACCTAAAGAACCTGCATTTTTAGCACGTTTAAAAGAGCAAGTTGGGTTCAAAGAAGGTCCCACTGTTGATACGAAGGTAAATGATAAATTGACACTACGCACAATAATTTGTGTCCTTATCTATGTGTAATGTTTTGTTGAAACCTACCTTCTGTAGTTTGGCGGTTCTTAAAAAAATTAAATTATGTATGTGTTTCCCAATGACATATGTTATTTTATGTCCATTTCTACACCATTAGTGAACTAGTTTATATTTGCTAAGTGTACATCTACATTGTAACTAAATCCTTGGAATAAGTTTATAAACACACACTGAATACTTCTATTTCATTCCTAGAGGGAGGCATTGCCAGAATACAATTCTGATGATAGTGAAGGAGAAGAACAACACCCTGTAATTGTAGTTGTTAATCCAGGGGATCTTTCGGCTGAAGAAGTTGCGGAAGCTAAACGAGGTAATGATTGATAACAGTTTCATTACTACTAATTTCTTGGATTAGGAGTTGCTCAGTTGGGTGTCATTTTTAATGAAATGCATTTGAACATATCTTCTTCCGTGGAGCAATGGTGATATAATTGAATGTGGGTATAACTATTTTTTGATGTAGGGAACTACTTATTTTATGACTGTCTGAACAATTTAATAGTTCCTAATGTTGATTGGTTGTCAATTGCTCCAGGTTAAAGATAAGTGAAATGTTATTGAAATCAAAATTATTATTCCACATTGTAACTTGTCTATAAAAGTTAACATTGTAAGATTGTAGTATATGGCTTAACATGATTTGTTTGTTTTAGTCAAGTTGAACAGTTTTTTTTTTATTAACTAATCTTATTCATAATTTCAAAATCATTTATTAATACTGCTAGTAGAACTCATAAATCTATTCAGACATCTATTGATTTAATAAGTCATAATCATATTTATTTTATTTTCAATAAATAATAATTGTTTTTATCATTTACTTCTCTTTATTTTATTTGATAGGTTAATATTTTGTTGAATAGGAAACTATTTTATGTAATCTTGGTTGTTTTTTTTTAATGCTCAAAGTTACTAAGAAATAAAATATGATTTGAATAAAAAAAAATAAGTATGATATGTGTCGTTTATTAAGGCTTTTAGTGATTAACGTGAGTGTAAACTCCATTGTTTTTTAATGCTTTATCTTGCATTTTTTTTAGTTGACAAAGATTTACTAAACTTTTTCCTTTTAATTTTCATTGATTTTGATTTATAGTAAAGCATTGCAAAGAAATTCTCTTTGATAGTGAACTTTGTTTTTATTTTTTAAATTGAGCAGTTATTCAGCTTTGATTATTAATAGGGTGTGATTAATATAGTTCTAGGTTGTAGATAATCTCATCAATTAAATGACACACTACTCATTTGTTTTGTTTTTATTGAGGTGTATAATTAATAACTGTGTTAATGTTTCACCTTTAATTATATTAAGTTGTAAAATGAGGCTAAATATTGCAAAAGCAGTTCTTATTGCTACGATTGTCTTATAGAATAATTTATCATAGTTCGTAATATTAGTTGAAACTTTTATTTTTAATGAAATGATTACCGGAATCTACTCATTACCGATAATTACATTGTCTTTTCCTTACTAAAACTCAAGATAACTTTTGCATTTTTGGAAAATATTAAATATGAAACGAATAAACAGTTAAAATTTGTTTTACTCAAAGTGACAACCTGCAGAATAGATGGCGAAAATAGCACTTTTTATGGTGAGAAGGTTTTATCTTTTGTGCCTAAGGAGTATCTTCAATAATTTTAATTTTATTTGTTTGTGTTGTGTATAGAAAAAGTGAAATTTATCGAAGAAGGCCATTGTATACAAAAGAAAATACTTGTAGTAATTATCATATTTTTTAGTTTACTACATCATTAATTACTGCTTGGTTAAAAAGTTTTACAAAATTAAAGTAAACTAATCTCTGGGGAACATTTCATGTATTTAAAAATTATTATCTGCTTTTATAATTAATTATAAAATTATCCTATCGGTTGCAATCAGTCTTATAATATAATGACGTGTTATATATCTTTTTGATTTCACTTGATTGTTTAAATCTACTATATAAAGTAACAAATTCAAATTTATGAGCTTGGGTGTTAGTGTATTTAAAGTACAGGTAATAAAAATCATAGATTTGTGATCATCTTGAATAATTATTCGTTCATGGAAGTCATTTGATGGACATCCTCATGATTATTAAGTTCTGATAAAGACCTGCAATGTGGGTCAAAATGTCGGTTTCTAATTAATAGCTGCTCATTATTTTAGAGTTTATTTTTTACCTCCAGCAGTATCATTTTCTCCTCTATCATACATTTATGAGTTAGAGATTTTCTTTATATGAAATACAACTGTATTAGAATAGCTCAAAATATGATTACAATATTTTCTGATATTATTTTGTCCCAATTTAAAATGAGTGGTTGGATGGAAATTGTTTTTTGTTTCATAGCCATCAGGATGCATTGTATGTATTCATCAAAAAAACTGCTTCATTAGCTGTTTTTTGCTTATGTTAAAACAAAAATAATTTTTTTAATAATAATGAAATTATTTTTTAAGTGATTATTTCCTAATATTTGTCCTATGTTTTGTATATCCTATGAGCACATTACTAATAGTGCTTACTTGAGCAGATTTTACAGTCATTGGCTTGATCATATTTACTTCGAGTAGAAAAGTTAACTGTGTAAACAGTATTCGATCAATTTCTTAGTCGACTTGGAGTATATTGGAACTTATTCAAAGAGTTTTAGCAGTGCTTCCAGTAGTTAAAAACACTCTTTGTATGATCTGGTTTTTTTTTACAATGTTTTTTTGAGATTGTTTATATGAACATGTCAGATAAGAACTAAAATCGTGCAAATAAGTGAAAACCAAATAGTATTATTATTTGAAAATGTTATCCTACCTCATAGAATTTCTACTATATGGCAATAATATTAAAACAGTAACTATTTAAATTTTATAATTTAGTTTTATACTGCTAAAAGTAAATTACTCAAACTTCTATTTAATATTAACAGTAAATACTAAAATACTGTATATAAACTATTATACAATAATCCATTTATTTGTAGTTAGTTACTTTGGCATATCTACCAGAAAAATGTAAACTGTAGGTATGACTTTGAACATATAATCTTTTTTTTCTTTCCTACATAAAATCTTTTTGTGTAAATAGACCCGACTGATTTTTCCCTGGAGGGTGTTACTCAACATGTTAATGACTATTTCTTGATCTAATCCTCGGCCCTAAAAGCTGCTCATGTGAGTGGGCCTTAAAATTCATTTGATAAATGTTCCTATTCAGCCTAAATTTTATTTTTATTAAATTTCTTCTTTTTGTTTATTCTCAGAAGAAATCAACTATTGGAAACAATTAATGAATTTATTTAATTCTGGTTGGTTTAAAGATTCTAAATAAAGCTGAATATTTTAATTTTGTTTTTGTGCTGTAAGTACTAAGAAAATTGAAAATTAAAACTAAAAACCATCTACTCAAGTTACCTATGTATAGTGACTAAAGGCCTATTTAATTATTTAATTTTCAGAGACATGGCCTTGTAAAAATTTTCAAATAATCTGGTTAAATTTATAAAGAGAAGAACCCTTATAAAAAATAATCATTAAAGATTCTTAGAGTAATATTAGAAAAGAAATAGAAACTTTTTCAAAATATTACTATGGTCTTTTTTTTATCATATTTAATTTTGCATTTGAGCTATGTAATCATAACAAAACATTTAACATTTTTTAAAGCACTACATATCACTGTAAATAGAAATTTAAAATGATTATAACCCTTAAATATTTGTTACTTGCTAAATTTACATGTGAGCCCTGTTTGAAATAAAATATCCTAAATATTTTTATTGGTATCATTAGAAAAGTAAGGGATTGAAACTCTTCCATCAAAATTTATTCAGGGAAAAAACGGAAATACTAAATTTCAGTAGCATTGTTGTCGAAAATGTCTTTTGTTCTTTCCATGAGAGCTGCTCGATTATAATAATTGTGTTTAAAATGAATTTTATTTAATATTTATTGAAAAAAATCATTAGCATTCAATAAAAAAAATTTCTCTTATTGTATATTGATTTAAATTTCTATTTATTACAATGTGGTAAATTATGTTGGTTAACTCGGCCTTTTATGCTTCAGTAAGTAGTATGTAAAATTTAATATTTCTTTTGAATGCTACAGATAAAAACTCATAATTCTAATTTAAGCATTGATTACTAATTCTTTAAATTTTGTTTTTCATTTGCTATGTCTTAATTGTATTTAAATAAAATCAATTATTTCATTATTAAATTCGTGGAAGGAATCATTACTATTTTTCAAAAATTGCTAGTTTGCTAGTTTTGTTTTGAATCCTATTGCTTATACTTGGTTCCTACTAGCTTAATTTATAATTCAGATGACTAATATAACTAGTATGGATTATCCCTATGTGTTAGCAGTAGTAGAGGAAAATGGCTTATTATCCTGTTATTATGGAAAATGGTAGATTTTAGAATGCCGGATCTACATGTTATGTTTACTTCGTTCTTGACTGCTTTCTCATGTAGATGTTCATATGTTCCTACTGCTTTATGAGAATAAAGTACATTTTGATATTGCTCATTCATAAGATAATGATTTGTGTTACTAAGGTATTTACTGCTATGGTCTCCATTAGAATTCTTTGTGGTCATGAGTTTAAACAAATTAAAAAATTAAAATGAAAATGAAAATGAAAAAACACCTTATTCAATCAATTTTTGTATAATTTTTAAAAATAGCGGGAGGGGGCACATGCTTCCTATATCGCCCTTTTACATGTGTTGCAACGACTAATATAATCTGTGGGGCCGGAAGCATGCTCCTGTGACGTCACAAGTTACCGACTCCTTGCTAGGTTCCGGCAGACTCGCAGGCGATCTCATTCTATCGGCTGGGGGGTGTACCTTAGCTCGGGCGATCGTCCTCCCCCCCGTTTGCTTGGCAAATGGACTTGTCTGACTTTCCAACCCGGGGTCCGCCATGTTGCTCTTTTTATGAACTGGAATTATGTCGATCCCTATGTAATTATTGTTTAAATTACCGGGCAGTTGGTACTGGTTAACGAGCTGAAATACTTGAAATAATGTTTAAATTAATTAAATTTTTCAATTTAAATGTCGAAAGTGTTCCGTGAAAATGGAGGAAAAGTGGATGCACAAGGTTGTGTAATGTTGGAAAACTTTAAGAGGCCGGCGATGGCGTTCCGGCCGACCCTCAAAGCACTTCTGCAGTCTGGGCAGGGTAGTTGAATGACCCTGAATTTTTATTAATGTTCTCTCTTTTTATTTATTTATTCCTATATGTGGTTTTCGTGTTTTTTTTTTTAAATTTTTCCTCCTCTGTATCATATCTTTACAATGACGAATATCTCGTATTTAAAATGTGTGCCGTTTAAAAGTTGGTTACATTAATACTTATAATGATTTTATTCGGAAATAACTCTGACTGATGAATAGACACTCTTGAACGTTATCGATTGTTGTAAAGAGATCGATGTTAGCTTCATTAGAACAGTCACTTTCACTAGTAATAAATGCAATTATTAGCCACAAATTTGGTAATTATTCCGCAGGCTGTCACTTTGAGTTGAGTCACAAGCTTTAACTTTTCCTTCTTTACCCTTTTAATGGTAATCCTCCAAGGCGTTTGAAAAGAAGATGGCCTTACACAACTTAATTACATTCTCTTTTCCATTCTTAAGCTCACGATAACTTGTATTTTTTTTAAATATTAAAAATTAAACGAATAAACAGTCAAAACTTGTGACTCAACTCGAAGTGACAATCTGCGGTACTGATACCCGCAATTTTACTAACTATATATGTATTAAAACTAAAAAAGATAAAAAGTGTCTACATTTGTCATTGTGTGGTGTTATCACTTGCTGCATTGGTTTATGAATTCAATTGAATTACGATAGTCGCAAAATCTATTAGTTCCATTATCAAAAATTGAGGATGTTAAGAGAGATAGTCTAATCCTCCACACCATTGGATGGGATCATGGATGAACTCATAGTGTGAAGTTCTTTGATGGTATTTTGGCTTAATGGGTAGTAGCAAGAGTTCTGCTGGAACTAAATTCGTCTTATATCAAAATTCGATTTTTGGTAGTGATCCGTGTAAGAGAGAATGGTGGTATTGGCATCGATCCTTCGGGTTCGCTAAGGCTTATTATTATATCCAAATTCATTCACTCTAATCGATCGTGAGTGTGGATACGTGACGTAATGGTGGGTGATACTCCACACTAACTGCACTGTTCGAGGTTGTGTCGTAATATTAATTATAAAAATTGCTACCTAATAGTTGCAGTGTAATTGAAATTTAGAATATGAATTATTAAAAATAATTTAACTTGGTGACTAAGGTACCGTTTTTAAGTATATCGGGGTTGGACTTAGTAAAGTAGATGGATTTGGATATTGAAACATACAGTATCCAGATGCGAGCAAAACTCCACGTTCTTCTGACAATATTAATTTCTTTTTTGGATGTTTACTCGCAAAGATACAAGTGCTTGCTGAATGCATAAATGCACGAGACAGGATGTACTTTTATGCGAATGTGAAGTGAAATAAGGTAAAGCTGAGAATTACGCGAAGTTTCAATATTTATAGACGCAAACTTCAATCACATCCCGCCAATATATTTATTTATTAATAACAGTAGAGTTTTCTCAATTAATTTTAATGATTATGGTTTTTCACTTTTCAGAAACTTACATTCTATGTGATCACTTTTATTTTTTTATGTTACCGGTATTTCGTAAGAGCATGGCCGAGGTGAGACATTAAAGGCCTCATCAATAAATTTCCTCAGGCCCTAATTGAATATTTAGTTCATTACTAAAGCCCAACCTTCTTCTTTATAATGTATACGGAAAATGGTTTTGTAAAGATGTAAAAAGTTTAAAAAAAAAATTGGTCGGTTGTTATGTGACTGCTATATTTTTCTCTTGTAGGACCTGTTTAAGATTATACGATTGTTTTCTTAAAATTTAATTATTCAACCCGTTTCTCTTTGATTTTCTTGCCTAATTGTTCTGGAAGGATCGCCATGGATAGAAAAGATAAAATGGTGCCCTGAAAGAAGGTTGAATTCACTAACTTTAACCTAGTTAAAGTTAATATAAAAATGAGCCATGCTTATATTAACATTTAATGGCCCCTTTTCAGTACCGGCTATTGATTATTCTTTATTTTCCCACTTCGTGTTTTAATTTTTTTTACGGCTGTGTAAATGATTTGGTCTATATAATCTTGAACTGAAATGAACTATAACCAAAAAGTAGAGAGTAATTTAAATTATGATGATATTTATTTTCAATATTGAGCCCAAATGGTCTTTGTAAATCCACGGGAGTACTTCGAGTCATCCATCTTGAAAATAGGTTGATCTGTGTATTAAAAAAAAAATTACGAAAAAATGTATTTGAACTATCGTCTCGGATACGCATACATCTGCAACCCTAAGAAACTTACATTCTATGTGAGAATAAGTGATTAAGTTGAATTAAGCCAGGTATTGGGTTAGAAATGGCGTTATTGCTTATCTATAGTTTGGGGGAAAAGAAATCTATTATTTTTTCGTGAAATTCAAAACTTATTTAAGATACTCTTTTAAGTTTCCACGGCCACTATTAATACAAAAAGGAAGTCAGCAGCATGTCTGGCGAAACGTTGGCAGAAAATTCACCGACACGGTCTAAACCAGAAGAAACAAATGAAGTTTTTTTATTAAAGATGTTTCGGATTGTCCGATTTGGGTCAAATATGCACCGTTTTGTTGTATAATTAAGCTTCATAATGCCTCTCTCATAGAAGTCTTGGTCCTAATTGGCGAAAAACTCCAGTAATCGATTTTCACTATCTTCTCTTGATCCCAATTTCTTATCACTCAGGAAGTTTTGCAATGCGAGAAAAATATGGTAATCGCTTGTTCCAGACTATATGGTGGATGCATTAAAACTTCCCAACCAAGCTCCCGGAGTTTTTGGCAGGTCACTATAAACGTGTGTCTTGTGTGCCTTGCGTTGTTCTGATGGAACCTCATCTGTTGGCCAATTCTGGCCGTTTCTGGTCAATCGCTAACTTCAAACGGTCCAGTTGTTGACAGTAGAGATCAGAATTTAGTGTTTGACCCTTCGGAAGCAACTCAATAAATGATTCCTTTCAAGTCCCACCAAATACACAGTAGAACCTTCCAGGCCGTTAGGCTCGGCGCACATTGGACCCAGCCCACGCACAACCCAGACCATGGGATGGGTCGGGTACCGCATATTGAACCGAGTTGTCACCCAGGTTTCGCGATGTCAGCGCCAGAACTCCTCCTGGATTTAGAATCCGAGTCAGAACATGAAGAAGTGGCTGTACTATATTCGTTAGTGAAGAGGAGGAGAAGTAAAAATATTTATTTAGCTGGGAGGAAAACATACGGAGAGTTCAACCTGCTTCCTTCTAGGAAGTTTCTGATAGTGTTTTTAAAAATATTTTTTTTTTATTAATTGTTACAATTTTTAAACCGTTCAAGAAATGGGCCGATTTCATTCCGTTTGGCCAAGGCTTTGGAGATGGAAATTCGACCCATCATGCTTTTTGATGTTGGTGTGGCACCCAAACATCGAGCTTCTTTTTGAATCCAGCTTTGCGCAAATGGTTTAAAACTGTCTAATGGTCGATCTTTAGGCGATGCTACGACTACTAACATGCCGGTCAACTTAGATTATTTCCGTGATTTTATCGACATTTTCAATGACGGGCCTGCCTATGCGAAGTGCATCTTTAACATCAAAAATGCGTGAAAGGAATAGACGAAACCAAAATTGCACTTAATTAGCTGTTACTGTATAGGCACCATTAACACCATTCACAATTTCAGGCCTGGCTTGCATTTTCGCATTTATCAAAGAAAAACTAAAATGTACTGAATTTTCTCTTAGTTGACTTCCATTGTTTACACCCTGTAACTCACAACTGAATGGAACAGCCAAAGAACTTTTTTAGTGTGAAATGTCACCTTGACAACGAGCATAAACTTGCAATTGTTTGATCGATACTCTACGAGATATCGATCACTACAGCCATCTACCGAGACAATAATGGATTTCTTTTTCCCCAACCATTATAACTATTATATCTCCATTTCCTGTAAAAGACTACCAGAATGAGACGATTCTGCTTTCTTAAGTACGATTAACTCATTCTGGGCCAAATACGACAACTTATTCTCCGAGGATGCTGATATATTGTGTGAATATGAAATAACTCGGATGTTACACCACCACAAATAGAATAATATATATATATATATATATATATATATATATATATATATATATATATATATATATATATATATATTGACGATTGGAAGATATGAAAAGTTCTTGGAATCTTTACCATTTAATTTCTTAACCCTTTTTTTATATCTTAAATTTTTGGCTATTGGTAACAAAAAATTTTTATATGAACATAAACCAACATGTGTTAGTAACCTTACGATTTACGAGACTTATGACGTTGCTGTAATCCTAAGAGAGGGAGCAGGAAATTGTTTGGGGTTGGCCTTTTTCAAAAGGCCCCTTCCATTCTTCTCTCAAAATCTATGCAGCTTTTGTCATGTAACCGCCATTTCAATTTGCAGTTCTTCAACTTCTACAGATCTTATCGCGCAGCTTTTAGAGGTTTCTTTTTCTCCTATTTTCAAATTTTGAGCATTATTAAAATTATTGATATTATGTATCAAAAAAGAACTTGCATTGGATAATCTGAATGGACTTAATCTCCTACACATTAACGCTTGATCTCATGTTAAACAGTAACGTTGAGGAAACTAAACGAGCTGGGTTACGAAGTTCTTCCAAACCCAACTTATTTGCCAGATTTATCTCCAGCCTATTTCCATCTGTTCAGAAATTTGTACAACTTTCCTAATGGTAAAATTTTTGAAAATGATTGGTTCTCTAGTCAAAAATGCATCCCTATCCTAAGTACACCTGGATTGGCAGAATTTAGGATTGTAACTATAGCATATTCCGGTTAGCCATAACAGGATAAAGTGACGTTAAATTATCAATTAACAATATAAAGCTGTAGGTAAGTTGACTATAGTTCCAATTTAACTCTTTCCTCCGAAAAATAATCATCAGGAAATAAGCAGAGGCAAGCCGGATTGATAAACTGGAGAGTAGCAGGAAATGACAGAGATGACTGGCGGTTTAAGTTGCGGGTGGCCTTGTCCCCACGCGGGATGTAGAACCATCTATGTATGTATTTGTATAGTTCCAGTTTAAGTGGATGTTAGCCTGAGGAAGGGTTGGAGTGTTGTAAATGATTAATATTCCAAAAAATTAACTGATTCATTCTGCCGATGTTTCAGAATAAGATTTTGGACATAATCAGGCTTTTTGTAGAGGTGTAAAGCGCCAATTAATGAAAAATAGAACCTCTAGATTAATATAAGGAAACTCTTACACATTATTAATTTTTTGTAGGTTATATTTGTCAAGGTCACTAACATATTTTTGCCTGTATTATTATTCATCGCCCCGGATATCAGTTGAAACAGATTTCCTTAATAATGTTTCTAACCCACCATTGTTATCAATGTGTTAAATAACGGGCATGATAAATATCTCCTGTTACTGGCTCCGGTACTGGTATGAAGAACTAGTTCGGCAAGGGGCTATGGAGGTCCTTTTTGCCAGCCACTTACGGTCACCTTTAGGGCGCCGTCATGGCAGCTTCATTGTTTTTTTTTTCTCGAGCGGGATATGGAATTAGTATTTACTTACGCAGGAGGGAATCGAATACACGCCCTTCCGAACCAATTCTGTGAATTGATATACACGCTGAAATCTGAAAATGGAAAATTTTCGTTATTTGCGAAGAAAAAAAAGTTAATAATGAATAACGAACTCAAAATCCCCCAATTACTACTACTGATTGGTTCATACGTTATGGGGAACGGTTGCACAAAAATAAAAATCAATACAATTATCCCAAATCTTAACTTATACATTTTTTTGAGGAAGAAAAGGGTCTGGCTAGTGGTAAGAAAAAAATTGTTTTTCATAAGAGAACTATTTATGTTAAAGGGAACGTTTCGACCCACGTTGCCGGGCCTCTTCACTGCGTATAATGGGCTCATGGGTTGACAGTTGATTACAATGGATGTCTTGTTGAATTCATCTTGAATTTTTAAATATATATATATATATATATATATATATATATATTTACTTAAGGAAGAAAATGGTCCGGGTGGATCATAATGACAAAACTGTCAACTGTCAACCCGCGAACCCAAAATACGCCCTGCAAAGTAGGTCGAACCTTGGCTTTATAATAAATAGTTCTCCTTATTAAAGAGAACTTTTTCTGACCTCCACTCGAACTATTTTCTTTCTTATATAAGGTCAACTAATATTATTCAATACACATTTTTTTTGTTTACAGCATTTCTGGAAAATTGATTCAATCTGACCAATAGCAACGTTAAAATAACTACAATTGCTAGTAAGATCACAGCCAATTACCATCGCTCAATTGCTATTTGGAGAGGCTCAGATGCTAACCCTCCTAATTAGCTAGTGTATAGGCAATGCTGGGTTCGATGATAACTAATCAGCCTTCCAATAGTTCTAGAGTAAACTAGTTCCATTTTAATTAAATGTAATAAACAGTATTCAGTGGATACAAAATTCAATAATCTTTATTAATACACGATTTAGCATCAATTTTAAGAGCTATGTAAGGGTTAATGGTTTTTAACTATCTTAAAAGGTGTAGAGTCCTGAGTTGCTATGCTGAAGGTTCCGTGTTCCAATCCGGCTGTCAGGTAAATCATCTGTTAACAGCCATAAATGGATCTACAGGTCATCTTGAGGCTCACCCATCCTTTGTAAAGTGGGTATCGTTAGTAGAGAAAAAAAGCCTTACGGTTGACCGTGATTTCGGGCATATCACCATCCTGCACAACCTTTGTCCTTGAAACAGTACAGCCTCGACCACGTACTGATCCTAATACCCTTCTTCATGGTTTTTACTGGTTCAGGTTTTTTAACTATCTTAAAAATTCTGGGGTTCAGTTCATGGTAGTGACCGTACTGTTCTGTTTCTTAGACGACGGTTGTGCAGGGAGGTGATTTGTCCTGGATCACGCTTGACCGCCAGATTCCCCCCTTATTTTGGGTACCCAC
Organism: Troilus luridus; assembly: GCA_964056705.1. Classification (NCBI taxonomy): domain Eukaryota; kingdom Metazoa; phylum Arthropoda; class Insecta; order Hemiptera; family Pentatomidae; genus Troilus; species Troilus luridus. Next base: position 107,851,391 of record OZ057412.1, read on the forward strand.
TTTATAGAGGCTGTGTGAGCCCCAAGAGGGTCCTTGATCCCATAGGATTCATCTCCGACCGCTAACAGATTAAATAAAAGTCGGCCAGCGAGCGGGATTCGAACACACCATCTTTGGTGAGCCACTGAGCCACTCCGCTCCCTCAACTATCTTAAAAGTATTTAAAAAAAAAAAAGATTGATAACGTAATAATTAATTAACCTGTCATTACAGATCTCGAAACCGAGACGTACTAGTCCAGGATCCATGGTCCATTTTTGCACTTGATTAATATCAAGCTGAATCTTCGTGAATAGCTTCGTTTCGATGAGACGCCCAAAAATTTCCTGTGCGAAAATTCTCGATTGTGGTAGCTAAAAGAGGTAGCAAGAATAAAATATGTCCCCGAATATTATGAGTCCCCTCCTTCCAACGTGTATCGATAACGAGGTCATCAAAAATGATTACTAACCAGCTGATTTTTTTTTTTTACTTCTTCTTTTTTGACTTCGTTATCGATACATATTGGAAGGAGGGGACTCTTTGATCAAACCATACATTTTGTAGGAGGAATTTTTTTTTCAAATAATTTAGATAATTATCTTGAGATTTAACAAAAAAAACCCAGTTAGTAATAAATTTTTGAGAATCATCAAATCGACATATTTTATCCTTGCTACCTCTTTTAGCTACCACTATCGAGAATTTTCGCACAGGAAATTGTTGGGCGTCTCATTGCAACGAAGCTATTCACGAAGATTCAGCTTGATACTGTTCAAGTGAAAAAATGGACCATGGATCCTGAACTATACATATTGCAATCAAGTTTATAATGCACTGTGCTATCCCGCTCATAGTTGGCGAAATCCAAACTATCATCCTCGTTGGGTTTTTGAAAACGTTTCCATCATTAACTCGGCTGAATAACACGTAACATATTTTTTTAATGGTAATTTATAATTTTATGAATTAATTCAAGTATAAAAACGTGGTACAGGTAGCCTATAGAATCATTTATAATACTCATAATTTCTTATTGCTGAATTTAAAAAAATGTGTGTTAAAAATAGAAAGTTTTATGAAATTTTTACTGGTTATGGATATATCTTTGTCATAATGTTTTTGAGATTCAATATATGTAAACATATTTCTCAATACTACTGCCCGTGTGTCAGAGTGACTCAACGGGGAGTGTTGTATATGACCCATCTATCGATTTTTTATGATATTCATTATGCACTCTTTTATAGTAAGCGACTCGTAAAAGAAGCCGACTTATTAATATAATATCTAGCTGATATTTTTTTGTAGAGGTCGTTAATATTGTATTAATCCACAAGATATTGCAACCTGCGTTTCAGTAATTAGCAAGTGTAGTCTTAGACGTCTTATGTGGTTCTGTTGGCCACTAGATTGCACTTCGTCTTTTTTACGCAATTATTTTTTTTAATGAGCTTCTTTTAGGATACCATACACCTTGGGATAAATAAAATCGTGATTATTTCAGAATCCGCTTAATGAATAATTTATGTTTATTATGGCATCTAGTATTTTTTATAATGTAAATGCATTTACTATAAATATATAATATTTTGTTATCTAGTTAAAAATTCCATCCTGCAAAGAATTTCAAATACAAGAATTCTGTCCAAAAAAGTTATTGAACAATTTTTCAATGTTATTCCATCCGCTACTTTTGCGTCTTCAATTCTTTCTTTTTCGTTTACAGCTTAGTTTCCATTTCATTACAACTCCCACAGTGTTATTAAAATGAGTCAAGAACCGAAACATTCATCATTTCATTAGTTCAGTTTAGTACCGAATGTTCATACATACATTAAAAATGATTTTACGGGCTGCTTCAACACTTACTAGACAAACGCTCAAAGCCCCTAATGAATTACAAAAGACTCAATATATGACATATTTGGACTTACGGAGTAGAGTTTTAGAGGCTCCACTAAGCCATCGAACTCCTTTCGTATCCAGTCCTTTCAATCCTTTCTTTCTTACGAATAATTATTCCATCCATTATCCATCGAATAATTATCCACTAGTTCCAGACCTTTTGACCCGAGACTTTTGAAAAGGAGATTGCCTCGTGACCTTTAATTTGTTTTGTTATTTGAACACTCCAGTGGGTAGTTTCTTTACTAGTCTTTATCTCGTGTCATTACTTTTCATTTGTTCTATTTACTTGTATTCTTATAATACAGTTGCAAATTTCCATGAATAAAGTAAAAAGAATTTGATAGGTGCTCAATAAAGCTCCATACGTTTCTATTAAACATTTTCATGAAGAGACCTGGGTAGAGGTTACAGGGAACCTAAAAATAGGTTCATGACGTAGGTTCCGTAACTAACCGAAGACCCTGTGCAGTGCGCCTGCATGGGTTTTTTAGTCACAACAGACGATTCATATCACTCCGCACTAGGCAGAGGATGCTACGATTGATAATTGTCTATACGTGTGACTCTGTCGTGCTGTCGACAATACCTACAATTATTTGTCTGGTTCAAGGTTACTTTAGGAACTTATGCGTTAAGTTGTAACTTACCCACCCAAAACATTACGCTCAGTTATAAATAACTTGAGAACATCTGCTCTTGGGCTGCATCCACACTTCCATCCATTCTCTAAGAACAAAGTCTTAAAAAATCTCTCTAAATCGCTAATGGATATTTAAAATTATATAAATAGTTGATTTTGAAATGATTTACGCTGCAGTGAGGGCGTTAAGGTGGGAAGTGGAATGCCTTCTTACAAATAATGTGTGAGAAGACATTCCTCAGAAGTAATGTCGGAAAATTTTTAAAGGATAATTATATTGTTATAAATTAAATAAAAGTAGAAAAACTACCCATTGTCGATTTAGGTTTTATCATATTATTTTATCTTTAAAATACATTTTCACATAATTATCAAGTTTTCACCTGTACATCATGGATTCTTACCCTTTTAACATTGATGTATTTCAGCCACGAACAAGAATCTATTTTATTTCATGTTTTTTTAATCTGCGGTGTGTGCGCACTTTCTTTGCGCCCAATGGGTATTAATTAACGTTATAATTTGTTTATTATGGTGATATTATGTTCTTTCTCCATTATTATACATTTCAAAGTTCATTAATAAGTAAAAAGAACAATTTATAACTAAAGCCCACTCGGTAATAAAGGAGAGAATTCTATTAAAATCGAATGGCAACCCCCTTAAACTAAACCACATTTTATTCTTGATCATTACATTTTGTTGTATAAACTGGGCATATTTTTTAATTGTTGCTATTAATTATAAAATCAAATATTTTTGTGGGGCGATGCATTTCTCTTATCCCCTAATTATTTCGACTTCTTATTTACTGGATTCTTCGGTCGATTTATCCATTTAGCACTCTGAGATATAGAAGTAGGAAATCGACAGTTATTTCCTGCAATTAAAAGTACTGTCAAATATGTTTTTTAAGTTCTGATTTCAACCCACCTGAAAAATTCATGCTTTTACGTTTTATTTTCGCCTACTTGTACATCTCTAAACTTTAATTAAATCGCAACAGATCCTCTGAAAAAAAAGTGGAATTTTGTTTTGTTTGAGTTTTTAGAATTGAGTACAGAGTATCGCGAATCTGATAATGATTGTCTACTAACAAGTACTGAGTGTCGAAAATTATTGTGTCTAGCTTACCGATCCCTGAGTATTGATAGAGTTAGATTGCTGTGGAAGATAGATGAATGGAAATCATACAACATGGCGCGGCTCCCTGCGCCATGATCTCTACAATAACATGGCGCGGCTAAATGTGCCTTGATATTGAAGGAGTATCCCGAATCATAGGTGAAACTATGCAAGCTTTTAGAATATAGTAATGAAGGAAATGAAGGCTTTTGCACATTGATGTATCATTATTCTATTTATAACTATTAAGCTCTGGCAATAGCATAGGGTGATTCTGTTCTAATTGTTACTGTTTTAATTCTACAAACTTTTTTAGTTTTTTTAATGCATATTATTACTCTACTTTATTTAAAAAATGAAATCCGTGAGGATTTCGCTTCACAACTTCAAAATATCGAGAATAATAATCAAATTTCAAATTTTCCGTGCCACGGTACTAACATGATATAAATTTTGTTGACATTCTTCATAAAGATTATTAAATTTATTTGTGATTTGAACATTAATATTTATGGATTAAGTAGTTTGGATCATTTATTGCGACAAAAAAAATACTGAATACTGGATTCATACGTAAATACTAGAAATGGGCATGCCATGGTACTTACATTTAAGTGATAAACTGTTAAGTTTTCTCTGGACTGCAAGTTATACATGAATTGATTAAATATGTTCATGAAGATTATATTGATACAAACATTTAATTAAAATATTGTTAATAGATGACCTATGAGAGCAGACAATACAGGAGATTAATAAACACTGTTAGAATGGTCCCGTAAGTCAGATCTGGAATTAGTCAATAACTGAATTAATTATTTTTCTTTTTACAGGTTTATCCGAGGAACAGGTTGAAGGGGGTTCTACTTTTTACAATATGTTACTAAGGAAATAGTAAGAAATTTCTATTGCTTTATTTCTTGAGTGTATAAATTTACTAAGGCATTTCATACCTAAAAAAATTAATTTAGGAGGAATATAGTTCAATAGAAAATTCTACTAATGGATTTAAATGGTATGGGGTACTGTCATTGATTACGCAAAATTATAATACCTTATTTTATTGTAACATTGAAAAAAATTAAGGTTTAGGAAATATTTTTCATTTCTCACAAATATGCTCTTACTAATATTTTCGTGTTGTGTAAATAAATAGGAAATTTAATTATGAGAACTATCGGTATTACAAATGATCTTATTTCAGTTAGTAAACCGCTACTAAGTACGCAATGCGCAACTTTCGAAACCTGCGCTTTAAGGCTGGTTCACACGCGGTGTGAGGTACGGTAAAATTGCCGCATCAGAACCGTACGATCAGTACCGTACCAGAGATTGTTCACAAAGAAGTATGTGTGGTTTGCGGTTCCAATGCACTCCACTGTTCGTCTTTTCTGTTTAAAGGTGTTTTTCGTACTTCTGATTTAAGTGATTGTCATAGTCCCTCATTAGGAAAAATGAAGTTCATAAGAAACTTAAAGCAGAAATATATGCTGTAATTGTAGTGTTGGTAATATGGAACACTAGGCAAACGTCTCCCACCCACCAAGTACTACTCGAAGCGGCCCATTCCTATATATTATAACATTTATTTCTTATTAAATAGTCTACTTTCTATATATATTTTCTTCCCCGAATAGTTAAAGCACTTGAAGATAAGACGAATCTGTGGCAGACCGGTCTAGTGGTTGCTATCTCATTGGATAACGGCCCATTGTCATACTTATACCATTCTCTAACTAATGATTTACTATATATTACTAATTTATCACTGATTTAGTGCCTTATTAATTACTTATAATTCTACTATTCGCCCTAATAACTTATATAATCAAATTAATACAATTGTTATTCGATTAAGTGATAATAAAAACTTCATTCGGTATTAAACCCTATATATAACATTCTAGTTTTTCCTTTTATCAAGTGGATAATCATTGGACTATGTGTTTTAATAGATTGCATTTGGTTCGTGGTAGTTAATTGTTTGCTCGATTTATAATTTAGCATTATTCTCTTGTAACATACAATTAAAGCTCGTAATGAATTTGTTAGAGGAGGAAATCAACAGGGAATCTACGCTAGTTTAGTTTTCCCATTTATATATTGTGATAGGATTTTTTATTTTTATTAGGCCCTTTATTATTATTGCTATTTTTATTTTTGTAAACTTTATTTATTTATTTTTATATATCTTAATTCTTACAAGGCATCTAAACGGTTTTTTTTTGGGGGGGGAGTTTTGGTTAACCATGTTTCTTTGTTTTTTAAAAATTACATTATGCTGCTACGCATAATCCGATGATGCTACAGTGGTAGTCCTAAATTTTGCCTATTCGGGTATAATTAGGATAATGATCTTAAACGAGTGCCTGACACCCCACAGGCTCGGGGGCATTATTTTACGCCCCCTGGGAAGGACGATTTTTCACTCCCTAAGGCTCGTTTCACACTTAAGCTACGTCCAAACTACTAGACCGTTGCTTAGACCTGGTCTCAGAGACGTGGTCTAGCTGGTCTAGCTAGGCGGTTGCAGAGTCGCTGTTGAGACTAATCCCCGTTGCTGAGACCAAAATCGCTGGTCTAAGGTCTCCCTATCCGAACGGGAGACTTCATGCCACGATACGAGACAGGGCCAAATCTGTGCAGTATTCAACACTATTATTGTCATTATAAATTGCGATTATACATTTTAATTATAATTATTGTAATTATAGATCATATCTATCATGTGTATACTTAAAATTATATTAATTCGATTATGTTAATTAAAATGACCTGTCGTAATTTATTTAACATTACGATAGACGCGCGTATCTGTCAGATACGCAGTGGAAATGTTCATTCAACTTTCTTTGTGTACCTGAGGAATACGTAAATTAAAGTAGTTTTTTATATCTTATTTTTAATTATGTAATATAAAATTTGTAATTCATTGGTAAATAAAACAAGCAAATAAATTGAATTTTCACCTGATCCAAACTATAACTATTAGCTTTTTTTATTTGTCAGATAAGCGCGACCTTTAATCATTCCATCAGTCTTTTTATTTTCTACTTCTTGCAAATTTGTATTTTATTTCAGTGTGCTATCTTATTTTCTATTATTATAGTCGACAGAAATATTTTTAATTTGAATAATGCTTTGGACGTGAAAGCTGTGCTGAATGCAATTATGAGTGATAAAGAGGATGAAATTGATCAAGATATCGCGACTTTCCTGGAAATAATTGTTAAGTATAATTTTATACAAGTTGACGTTTTTAAAATGTAAATTAGTATTTTTTCTGAGTTCCTTGAGAATAAACTTTTATTCCCCTCTTCTTTCGACCCAACCCTACGACAGTCTTGATCGAAAATTCCTACATTAAATAGTTAGGTATAAAAAAGTATTTGTATCTCATGAATTCTCGCGTCCATTCAAGTCATTTTTTAAAAAAAAATTATTTAGTATAAAATTGGTAATCCATTGGTAATTTAAACTAGCATATAAATTGAATTTGGACTTTATTTAAACTATTACTGACGTTAGTTTTTATATGCCAGATAAGCGCGACCTTTAATCATTGTATCAGTTTTTACTTTTATATTTCTTGAACATATTTATTTTATTTCAGTGCGCTATCTTATTTTATTTCATTATAGCCGAAAAAAGTTTTTTAATTTGATTAATGCTTTGGACGTGAAACTGTGCTGAATGCAATTATGCGTGATACTGATTATGAGATTGTTCAAAATAAAGCGACATTCCTAGATATAATTTTTAAGTATAATTTTATAATTCTTGTCATTTTTAAAATGTATGTAATTTTGTATTTTTTCTGATTTCCTTGAGAAGCTGTATAAAAAAACAAAACAAAAAAAACTGTTCTATATAACATGTTTATTTTTAAATAAACTTTTATTGTAATTTTTTTATGTATGCGAGGAGATAGTTGACTGGAAGATCTGAATAAGGAAGGAAATAGTTGGGGGTGCAGTCATATTAAACACTAAATAAGTAGGTACTTATTTTATTTTGTCCCGACGTTTCGACCCACTTTGTGGGTCATCTTCAGGCCTAAGAAAGAAAACAGACAAAACAACAAAACTATAAAAATACATTACAGTACCGAGAATATGATAATATAAAAATATATGTAGAGTAATAGAAAAATAGAACAAAAAAGTGGGGGATTTATATGAATTGATGTAATTTTTTTAATTTATATTTTTTGTGAAACGCAAGTAAACTGGACTTGTAAATTCTTCAAAAATACAAAAGTGCTTAAATAGTTAGTTTTTTATTTTTACTATTTTCTTCATTGATCGCATTTTTTTTTTTTTTACTGAAATTTGAAAATATATATGTTCGTTGATTGTGGGAAATGCAAGAGGCTTAATATAAGTAATAACATGCAATAAAATGTTTAAATATTTTATTTTGTATTTATTAATGATTTTTTAAATCAGCTGGACCATGTGACCAGGTGTCAGTACAGCGTAAGGAAAACTATGTCATTACTTGTGAGTTAATAACGTATTGCCGAAGGAATACATATTACTTCAGCGAGAAGTTGGCGCGACCATCGACATTTACGTTTTCGCATTCTTTCATTATTAATAAGCATAAAGCAAGAACTCATTCCGCACAAAACAATGCTCTCCATGGTGTATTGCCTAAGATTGGTCTAGAAACTCTAATAGTAGTGTGGAAGCTAGACGAGACCAATCCTGCTGCTCCTAGGAAGTTCTGAGACCGTTGCTTAGACGGATTAAGGTCTGTCTCGTCTATTGCCTAGCAAATGTCTCATAGTGTGGACGTAGCTTTATACGGTTTGGTTCGGTCCGGTGCCTATTCGATTCGTTTTCTCCGAAAACGAATGAAAAATCTTCACACACACTCGGTTAGAATCAGGTTTGATATACTCTACCTGGTTTTATGAAAAAAAATAAGTAGTTTAGTAGAGCTATTAAATTTGTAGATGTGTTATTACATTTTTACTGCTCGATATTTGGAATCTAATTATAATGGTAAGTTGTGCTATATGACTAGTTTTCGGAATCTGGAATTTAAGAGAATTGTTTTAAGTGCTTGATTCCGAAAATTTCTCTTTAGGGTAATTTATTCCTACTTTTTTTAATTTAATGGGGACTATTTACAAATAAATCGTCACTAGTATTACCCCTCACTCATTTTTCATTAAACAACAAATTTAAAATGAGAAAATGAAAATGAAATAATATTTTCGCTTGCTGAAAATTTAACCGAACCGTATATGCGTGAACGACCAATTGCTTTTGTGAACCTTGCACCCGAATAGAAACGGAACAAAACCGATTCGTGTCGAGGGGGCTTTTGGTTCTTTCAGTTGTCTATTAGGTACCGAACACACACCGTATCACCGTTTCACACTTGTCCGACGGCTACCGAAAACGAAACGAATACGCACCGAACCGAACCAAACCTTATAAGTGTGAAACGGAGCCTTAATCATAGCATAGTAGGTTGTTATGCTAACCACTACACCAAATGTGTCCCACATTTCGTTTAAATTATTAGTACATAGAGAATATGTTGTAAATAACAAGATTACACAAAAACGTATAGAATAATTTTCACATATGTTTTCTCTCCATAGTTGAGAAGTAGTTCAAAATACACAGATATATTAAAAAACCTGTACCACTACTACTCTTGAACGGGTCAGGGGTTCATTACATGGTAGAGACTGCACTGTTTCAAGGACAACTGTTGTGCAGGGAGGTGATTTGTCCTAGATCACGCTCAACCGCCAGATTTTTCCTCCTTACTTTATAGAGGCTGGGTAAGCCCCAGGAGTGTCACCATGTGAAAAAGGTTTTATTAAAAGCATAGAAAACTATTTATTAATGCAAGTATTATAAGTTATTAGAATTATACAAATAATAAAAACAATCCCTGACGTGAAACCCCTCTCTGGGTAATTACGAGTACTTTAGAAGAACATTAACTGCATAAAAAAAACAAAATACAAAGCAACGTCATTGCTGCATGGGAAACTTGCATCAATAAGTGATTCCATGGTACAAATGCCAAAGCTTTAATTTGCGTCTATAAATAAAAATTCTAAATGTATGAAATCCTCTAGTTCTCTACCACAAATATCTTTAAAGAAAACATAATTTGTATTTTGTACTCCAAAACTCCTGTGGAAAAAAAATGTAACCTTGAGACTGTACGAAGTCATCTATAGTATTAGCATCGAGCTAATCTTATAAACACCGCATACAAATATTTCTGACTTAAACTGGTTCATACGACCTATTTGGACCTACGGAGTAGAGCTTTGGGGCTCCACTAAGCCATCGAATTCCTCTCGTATTCAATCCCTACAATCCAAAATCCTTCGTAAAATCCTTAATGCTCCTTATTTTGTTAAGAATAAAATCATCCATAACGACCTTAATGTCCCATTTGTTGCTGATTTGGCCCGAACCCGCTATCTATCCTTTCATAACAAACTTCATTTCCACTCAAACCCTCTGGTTTTAAACCTAGCTTCCTCTTCAATTCCCGATAATCCTCCGAGGCGTCTGAAAAGAAGATGGCCCCGTGACTTCTTAGTTGAACTTATGATTTGAGTACTGCCAGTGGGTAGTTTCTCTACTTGTCATTTTTACATGTCATTATGTATCGCTTAGCACATTTACTAGATGTATTTTTATTATACAGTTGTAAATATCAATAAATAAATTTAAAAAAAAACAAAAAAAAAAACTGGTTAAGTCTTATGGTAGGCATGGAATGTGAAAATAAAGTTGGGAATTGTCATAACACCGAAAAAGAGACAAAAAAAATGTCGATTACTGCTAGTCTTTTCTATTCCGAACAAACCTACTTATTCTCATACTAACCGTCTTTGTAAATCAAGTAACTGTACTCCAATGGGACGTGTTAAAAATCGAATCATTTTATGCAAATTATGAACTGATTTATATCATTATCGAACATAGGTTTGAATTGCATTTCTGTTTTATATTTCACTTGAAATTTAAAACGCTTATGCAACCCGATGCAATATAAAAGCCCACTGGTCTAACCACCAAACTTTTCTTAGTGGAATTTGATATAGATAAACATGTGCCTACACTGGGTTGGGCAGAGGAAATACGTCCCACTCTAAAAGTTATAACAGATAATATAAATACGAGAACAAAAAATAAGATCAAGAAATAATACGTGGTTATAGATTGTATTTACTTCCCAATTATTAATTTTCAAAAAACTTATTATGAACACTTAATAGCACCTAAGAAAAACATAAAATAATAATTTTGTTGGCTAATTTCAACTCCTACTATTACTTCTTCGGGACTACAGCCCATCCCGAGCCTTTGCCTCCTTCAAGTGATTCTTCCACCATTCTCGTCCTGTACCCTTTCCCTCCAATTTAGTACACCTATACCTGTGGCATCATTGGCCGCCTGATCTCTCCATCCAGTTTTTGTCCCTCAAATTTTGCTTAATCTAAGGGGTAATTGTAATGCTGGTGTCTTCGTGGTATCTCACTTTCATCTATCCTCGCTTAGGCTCAGCCCATCGTGTCCGGTTTTGTCTTATAAACTTTATGATAGGCATTTCCTTATAGAGAGAGTATAGTTCATGATTATCCTGGATTCATGGTTTATTATTTCCATCAATGAAGCTGTGTAATCGATCAAAGAAAAAAAAGTCTAAATCTCTCACCCCCTGAAAATTTTGTTTTAAGTTTTCAGATAGGTACGATATTCTACTAAATGCGCTATCACACCTAAATAGGGTCATATGTGGTGCAGTGTTAACATGACTCCTTACTATGCCCAATCGCAGGTTTGCATTGCGTCCGATGGTATGCCTTAGGAATTTTTTAAGCGAGTAAAGAATTCTTGGATATGCTGATGTTTTTGCAAATACCTAGTAGATGTAGTATCCTCATCAAAGTGAGGGGCTGTGAAATAAATGTTTGCTTCTCATGGTGGGAATTGAACCTACACCGTACAATGCAATAAGGTTGCCCTTAATGCATTTTATTCGGAATTTCACTTAGATAAAATATATGATTAAATCATATCTTTATTTATGAATACCGAAGTCATAAGATATCACGAGCTTTAAATAAATATATTTTAATCCCCTCTACAAATATTTATTACCTCGCTCTACCTGTCTCTCGATTTTTTAGCCTTGAATAGGTGCTTTGGTTGCGGTTTTGAGGTCAATCCAAACTTGCAATTGTTGGATGGATGCATGTAAGGAAAACATTGTTAATGGATTGGTGCATTAAAATTAAATATCCCCCGATCCTACTGCAGAAATTCCTTTAATTCCTTTAGGCAGGCTTTAAACAATGTCCTGTAATTTTTTATGACATTAGAGTTTCTTTGTCAATGATGAATTTATTGAGAGCGCGGTAGCTGAGTGTGCAGTATTCTCAGTTACTCATCTATTGGTTTTTATCTCTCATTTATTGGATTTTGAAACTGACTGTGACAGATAAATTATTTGTTATGTTAACAGCCGTGATTCATCCCTATAGGATCTTAAAACTCTTGAGGCTCACCCATCCATCCTCTATAATGTGGTTATCTTTAATTAGGGGTAAAACTTGACGGTTGAGCATGAGTTCGGCAAAATCTGTTTGCGCAGCCGTTGACTTAGATACTGTACGAAAGCCAATATCATACATGAGATGTAGTTGTACAGGTTATTATTATTTTCTGAATTATGAAAAAAAATTTACCATGTTTAGAGAGCGGGAGGGGGTAGTTCAGTGTGTGGCTGAGGTAAGATTCCGGATGTGACAGATAAATTATTTAATTTGGTAACACCTGTGTAATCTGCAGACCTTTCTAGGGAAGCCTTTATATTGCGGACACCTTTGATTAAGGACAAAAAAACTGGCTGCTGATTGTGATGAATTGTAGTTATCAGGTTTAGAATATGTGAATCCTCGAACTCGTATTTTAAAGAAAACATTACAGTCCCTGTTACTAAATTTTAATACATTAAGATTTATCTATTGTTGCTATTTTTTGTTGCTTGCTTTTAACGAACATTTTTATTGAGGGTAAATACAAACTGTACGTACAGCTTAGAATGGTTGTAAAATAGATTAAGTTTTTTCCATCTTTATAAATGACCTAGAAAAGGCTTATTTAATTTATTTTGAAACCCTAAGCGGAATGACGAGTTCCGAGGTTGGGGTGAAATATGACATATTAACACGAGAAAATCGTTTCTGTAATCTCGGAGATAAGACAAGGATGGTAGACTAAGGACAGATGGATTTATTTTTTAAATCTGATATTTAGATGGGATTGTTTGTTGCATTTAACATCACCTAATCCTGATGTGGGTGTGAGAGCAGTGGATCAGTGGTAAGTTACCGAAGATGGTGGGTTCGAATCCTGTTCGCTGGTTGACTTTTATTTGATCTGTTAGCGCCCGGAGATGGACCTTGTGGGATCTAGGACCTCCTGGGGCTCACTCAGCCTCATAATAGGGGTATCCAAAATAAGAGGAAATAATCTGGTGGTTGAGAGTGATCTAGGACAAATCACCTCCCTGCACAACCTTTGTCCATGAAACAGTTCAGTACCTACCATGTACTGAACCCAAGACCCTTGGTGCAGGTTTTTTAAATGCTGCAGGTATATTTAGGATATACGAGTATCTGACATCGTTCTGGCTCGGGACTATCATTTTAAGTCCTGTGAAGGACGGCATAACCAAGAGTTTTGACTTTCTTTAAAAAAATCCTAAGGCCACCTACCGGGCAGCGATTTTATGCATTGGATGGCCTGCTGACCACCATATCACAGGTGACCCTATTTAGATGGTATAGAATATATCTACAGGCCCTGCAAATGTGTTTAAGTCCTATTTTTTCTCCAAATTTAGTTTCTGGTATTTAAGGTAGCGGAATCGTGTTATTTTTGTAGTGAATGGGGGTCTGTCTGGCATTGGCTTGAGTAGGAGTTATTGCTTATACAACTCTATTTTAAGCCAAAAACTACGAAAATGGCACTATTCCGTTGCCCTCAGTGCAATTTAGCCACTCTGTACAAATAAAAATTAGAGTTTACCAATTACTCAACAGGGCTGCATATATAATAGTACCTATCTCGAAACGTATTACCTCAATTTTTTTGCGGAAGGAGTAAAATTATTTTTTTCCCTTTTTCGGTTGCGAGGTTCATTATTGGGGGAATAATAAACAACAAAAAAACAATACGATTGCCGATCAGAAAGCAGCAAATCAGATCACTAGAAGAATAGGCTACGTCCCCGGATCCGGAAGCTATAAATACCGAAGTAGAGAAGAAGATTTCCAGTCTCAGATTTCAGGCAAAAAACTTGACGACACGGTCAACACCAGAAAAAATACCTAATGAATGGATTAAAAATATTGGCCGTGACAATTTAAGAGAGTATAAAAAAAAAGCGATAATGAACTGAGTTGCAATTATTATTGAATTAAATAAATGATCTAAAAAAACATATTTTCAAATGCCCTCAAATGAAGTGTGATAACTTCTTACGATAAGAAATCTACTGAGCATGAATAAAAAGTGGAACAGTTGACTTATAATCTATATCTTCTTGACAACTTGTACTATACTTTAAACATAGGCAGAGCTCAACATAAAATTTGTTCATATGGGATAATATGATAGTAGTATATATGTTGGGCCTTCGAATTATTAAGAGTTACTTTTTGCCTTGAAACATATTCTACAATATTATATCATTAACTTAATCTACTTTATCCTATACTATGATTACTATTAATCCAGTTGGACATAATTTCTCATTTTTGTTATACTGTGCACAGTTTCTATTATTCTTATAGCTACTATAATGTTTTGATATATGTTATAATAGATATATTTTGAATACAGTCACAGGTATTTGATTCAAACTACACGATGACTAATTAAATGAGCAAATAAAATATTATTTTCGACATCACTTTTTGTCTAATTAGTTCATTTATGGATGGTTTAAAGATATTTACGAACGTTTTAAGACAGGTCTCTTCAAAATCTTAGGCGCTTAGACTGTACATTCCAAGGATGAAAAAATGTACGGCAGACACTACGACACCCAGACTTGTAAAAAGGTGTACCCGGTCCAGACCCAAGAGAACCTAAAAAAAAAAGAAGTAACAAGATCGGTCAACGCTTTCAAGATGAAATTCTTGAAACGTCTAGAACTAAGGCATATAGACTAACATGTCTTAACGGAAAAATACATGAACAGTTTTTATATCGTGCCATTTTCCCCGATTACTATCCGAGGATGTGTGGCCAATTATTCAAAAAATAAGGACCATGAATGAACCGTTTTTTTTTGTTTTTTTTATGGATTTTGAACTTTTTTTTACATATGTAAACTTTTTTTAACTTACGAATCATCTCCCTGCAAACCGTTGTCCTAGAAACAGGTCTTTACCAAGACCTTTCATGGGTTGTAGTGGTACTGATTAAAAAACAAAACAAACTTTATAAGCATTAAAACCCCCACCTTCTCACATTTCCCATTAGTTTTAATTAAATTTTAGCATTGGCCTTGTTTAGCCAAGTTAACTAAAATCTCAGCTTTCTGCAGAAAAACAGTTAAAACTTGTAATATCCATTAACACGCTATGCCTGAGATATGCTAAAAATGATATGTACGTTTGTGTTGTGATCCCCACTTCGTTACCTCTACATAGAATAGAGAAAGTAAGGCAATTTTTTATGACCTATCATTACTATCCAGTTAGCAGTTCTTAAGTATATTTCACCTCACCCTCCAATACATTATATCTCTGATTCGGTTACTTCATTAATAGGCTAAAACTCACCTTATTTCCTTTTTAACAATTTCTTATTGTTATAATATTATTAATATAGTAATTTGACATAATTTAACGGATTTAAAGACATTACACTGTGGTCAATAGCTGTGTCTGAGGTGCAATTTATAAGTCAATATGAAAATCAAAATGCCAATTAAAAAAATATTGAAATTTTCCTATTCGTAATATTGCTCAAGGTTTTCTATGAAATGCCCTTGTCCAGTTTTCCACAACTACACGCCTTCTGGCTTAATCGAACGAAAAAATAAATCCGGCTATTAGTATATAAACATTATTTTAATTTTTTTTTTTTAATCGGCAGCTTCTACAACTAGGAGAGAGTTCTACAAAAATTAACCACGCTCAACTGCCAGTCTTTTTTCCAGAGTTTAGGTGAATCTCACGGGGATCTGTTTATTCCAGAGGACCCATCCGGCCTAATTTATCCTGCCATAGCCGAATTTGAACCCGAAACTTTCAGCACAGCAACTTAGCGCTCTTATCACTTAGCTAACCTGCTCCTCTCTTTGTTATTACAGGGATATCACCTAATTCTAATTTAAAATATGAAGTAGAAATTTATTTCAAAAACCTTTAGCACTGATAATCTTGAAGAGGGTACATACTTTCATAGTTATGATGTAAATGTTAATAAATAAATAGGATATGGTGTATAAGTAAAAGCTTTAAAGAAAAAGTTCGAAATTACGTTAATGTTTAGCACCGACTTAAAACTTTTGCGGATTTTTTAAATTTTCATACGTATACCTTCATATTTACGCAACTTCTTATGAGAACTTATGAACTTTGCTTATTATGGTCTACTAATATTATTCTATAGTGCTACTTTACGAGTATAATATCTTTTTAAAATAGAACAATATTCCTTCAGAAAAATCACTTTACATCCATTAACTAAATATAACCATAAGTTACAATAAGAGGGGGACTATCCCAGTCATCCTTACTTATGGTGTTTATAGAGCTATCAGAGAAAAAAAAAACTGTCAATGATTATTAATAAATATTTGTTTATTTTTTTTATTTCTTATCAGGTCGATTTTCAAGGGTATATGAGTACATAGAGTAACGAGGCTACTATACACAGTGTTGCTTTAATTATTTAATATACATTTTTAAAAATGTAATATTGTTAAACTAAAATTTTCTTTTTATATTTTATTTACAATACTTGTAAATTTATTGTATTTTTATAATTACATTCGATACGAATGTGGTTAGAACCTCGGTTTTCTTTTAGAGTATTTTAGATCGCAGGTCCTTTGAGACATATACTTATAACCCTCGTACCGTTAAGAAATTTAAAATTATAAGTGAGTGGTATTTGATCGAAATAATGGATTTTTTGTTTTTAACGGTTGTTGATATCATTCAATTATCGAAGTGTTCTCGAAAATCGCTGCTTTGGTCGATAGTTGGTGATTCAATGCAGCAAACTTTCTTATAGCGCACTTGTGCCATGCGCAGCACTATTGGATTTTCCTTACCCCTTATATTGGTAACGTTCAAACAGGAATCCGAAACCAACCAAAACTTGCGTTTCCAAAACATTACCTATGATCGGGGAGGTGTGAAGTTGTTCTTTGTTCTTTTCGGTGGATTTGTACAAAGGGCTTTAGATATTTTTTTAATAACCCCTGAGCTCTGGTTGTAAAATTATTATTATCGATCAACCCTTTATGGTCGGATGTTTAGCAATCGCCCCTTAAGGTCAAAGGTTTTTTACTTTGTAGAAATTTAATTAATAATTTACGAAAACTTCATATTCCTTCATTTTTAATAATTCCTGCTATAAAATAATTGTGTTTTTTTATTATATTTATTATACGAAATATTTTACCTTGAAGGGGAAAATATTTTATGAATCAGATATGTCATAAAATAAGTATTGAGTCACGCTTTGTGAATTTGTTTCTCAATATTTTTTAATAATATTTTAAAATGTAAATCCCTTGACTAAAGTTATTTAAACTTAATGGAGGTAATAATTTCCGTAGTGAAAATAATATGGAAACTTAGATATTCTTCTAATACATCAAAGAATTTTACTAATTTTTTTTCTACTATAAATGTAATATACATACGTATTCTCTGGAATAATGTGTTTATTATATACCTTAGTAGAGGAGAAGTATAGATATTGCTGATAAAAGATTATTTTTTAATTTCGAGCATAAATAAATCAGATTATTAAACAGGACTTCTTGTTTGGTAGACTCTAAGCAAATCAATATCTGTTGTTCCTACAAATTATTCTTAGTTTCATTCTTCAAGACATTTTTTTCTACTATCTACTACTTTCTTCCTTTTTAATTTTTTTTTTGTGAATACATGACCAATTTCAGTTTAACATCTCAAAAATAATAGTTTTTTTTTTTAAAAATACATACTAAAACTCTTCTTTGACAATTAAAATAGGTAAGAACCACGGTTTTTATCTAGTGTATTTTCGATTAAAGATTCATAAAGACTTTCCTAGTGTTTATTATGAAAATTTACGACTATGAGTATATTATTATTATTTTTAAAAGTAACTTAATTTTACAATTCATTCTTCATTTTTCATTCATTTTTTTTTTTACTTTCTACTACTTACTTTGGACGATCCCGTTAATTAATGCGTTAGTCTAGTCGAAATATTATTCCACGTTTCGAAGTATGAGTTAACTTAATTTGTCTGGAATTTTGTATGTTTTGCTACTATTAACTTACACGAAACGACCTTTAGGGATCTAAGACCCTCCAGGGATCCGCCCACCCTGCCTCAATAAAGTGGGTACCCTTGAGTGGGGTAAAACAAGGAAGTCGAGGATTGGGAAAAATCAGCTCCCTCGAAAATTTAGATTTTTCTAGGATGGGCTGAGTGATTTATGTAAGTTGGTTTATTTTTTATTGTACAACCAGCATTACATTTTCCTACTGTAATTATTATTTTAAAAAATCCTAACATGGTACTAAACATTGAAAGGCATTTATTTAATTTTCTGTTCAAATAGATTTTACTTGTTTGTTTTTCGCGAACTTTTTGTTCGCTCATTAGGTATTTAATAAAGGTTATTATATGGATTATAGTTGTCCATACAATTATAGAAATATCCTAAATATAATATCCGCATGATATTTCACAGCAATAGTTAATATATAAATATGGAATATGGAACACGGAAAAGAAAACAGAATTATATCATTAATTAGGAGTTTTAGATGTAATTGACACAAGACTGTCATTTATTCATTATATTACACAAGGAAAATAGTTATGTACTAGCTACGATTGCCTATTGGGTGACCTGAATCAACAAATTGACACGTGGCACAGAAAGATAACAGAGATCTTAATAATAAGAACTAGGAATATTCTTTCATGTATGTAACTCATTCTGTGTGTAACAATGGATTCATTAATTACCAGGTGGATGACTCACCTTCTAGAGGATAATAACTATTAAACAATATTTCTTAGTGTTAAGTAACTATAACTATTCCGAATCATCCAGATCAGTAACTATCATATTATTTATTATTTTTGACGTGTGCTAAATCATTTCCCAACTTCTTCGTTCAGTTATTGAGCTGCTATAAACATCAAAAACGTTTTTATTTATATTGTTTAATTTACTCTTTAGCTGTAAAGTTACGTCCGCACTACTAGACCATTTCTTAGACCTGGTCTCTGAGACGTGGTCTAGCTGGTCTAGCGTCTCAGAGACCAGGTCTAAGAAATGGTCTAGTAGTGTGGACGTAACTTTACAGCTAAAGAGTAAATTAAACAATATAAATAAAAACGTTTTTGATGTTTATAGCAGCTCAATAACTGAACGAAGAAGTTGGGAAATGATTTAGCTAGTTACTGATCTGGATGATTCGGAATAGTTATAGTTATAGTTACTTAACACTAAGAAATATTGTTTAATAGTTATTATCCTCTAGAAGGTGAGTCATCCACTAGGCGGTTGCGGAGCCGATGCTGAGTCGAAACCCCGTTGCTGAGACCAAAATCGCTGGTCTAAGGTCTCCCATTCGGATGCAACGAGACGAGGCACGGTCAAATCTAAGCAGTATTCAACATTATTATTGTCATTATAAATTGCGATTATACATTTTAATAATTAGTATTGTAATTATATACCATAACTATCATGTGTATACTTAAAATTATAATAATATTCAATTATGTTAATTATAATATAATTAAAATGACCGGTCTTAATTTATTTAAGATTACGATAGGCACGTGTATCTGCCAGTTATGCAGTGAAATGTTCATTTGACCTTCTTTGATCCTTGTCGGTTCTAATATATTCCCTCTTCTCACTATCCAACCCTACCACAGTCTTGGCCGAAAATTCCTACAATAAATAGTTAGGTTAAAGTGTTGTGTATCTGAGGAATACGTAAATTCAAGTAGTTTTTTATATCTTATTTTTAATTATGCAATGTACAATTTTTAATTCATTGGTAATTTAAAAAGCAAATAAATTGAATTTCCACTTGATCCAAACTATTACAGGCCATACTATTACTATTAGCTTTTTTTTATTTGTGAGATAAGCGCGACCTTTAATCATTGCATCAGACTTTTTATTTTCTACTTCTTGCAAATTTGTATTTTATTTCAGTGTTCTATCTTATTTTCTATTATTATAGTCGACAAAAATATTTTTAATTTGAATAATGCTTTGGGCGTAAAAGCTGTCCAAAATGCAATTATCTGTGATAAAGACGACGAAATTGATCGAGATATTGCGACTTTCCTGGGAATAATTGTTAAGTATAATTTGACGTTTTTAAAATGTAAATTAGTATTTTTTCTGAGTTCCTTGAGAATAAACTTTTATTTTCCTCTTCTTTCGACCCAACCCTACCACAGTCTTGACCGAAAATTCCTACTATAAATAGTTAGGTAAAAAAAAAGTGTTTGTATTTCAGAAATACGCGCATCTATTCGTCATTTTTTTAATATTTTATTTTTAATTAATTAATTATCAGGAATTGAAGAGGTTGCTAGATTTGAAACTAGTCGGTTTGAGTTGGAATAAAGTTTGTCATGAGATGATTGATACAGGGTTCGAGCCAAACCCTTGTCCCCGAGTGTCACTACTCTTGCTTCTTATGTGGCGTTCAGGATCAAAAGATTAAGAGTTATCGTATCGTGTTAGACAAAATTACTTAACTAAACTAGTGAAAAATTCAATTGTTGAAATTTTGATCTGCTATTACTCATGAAGGCCTCATTTTTGTGTTTACTGAAGCATGAAAATATAAGGAGAGAAATTCGTAACCGTCGCTACGATTTCTGACAGATTTACGAATCTCAAACGTGAAATAATGGATGCTCTTCCTATTTCATGCTCCCAGGTGATAAGGGAATGTTTGGCCACATTTTCTTGGACTCATCCCCGACTCCCAACTACTTCCTGCCCTTTCCCTATTTCTATTCTCATTAAAAATGTGTTGGTGAGTTTTTTTATTTATTTCATTATTTTTCCTTTCTTTTTAACAATAGTAAAAACCTGATTTGAGAAATGTTTGGTTTTCGTAACAATATGCCGCCATTTTCTCTCCAAAGTTCTTTGCGTAACTTCCTATTTAAAAAAAAAAAATGAAATAATAGGGAAACGGGCTACACATTGTTTCAATATTTGATTGCTGGAAGACGTACTAGTTCCGGTAACATTACTGATGCTCATTTGAAAGGTAACCTGGATATCCGGAATACAAATCAAAATGAAAAATAGGAAAGGTGCTTAAGTATCAATCGTAGATTTCTGTTATACATAAAATCGTAGATATTTTTGAATCGTAATTATTTCCAAAAAATACACCATTGCGTATTAGTGGGCAGAGTTTATGTCCTCGATCTGTTTGGTGATCGTGGACATTGATTTATTGTTGAACCTGCTGACCTATAGACTATTAACCTCTTAAAACTGCATAACCTTCCTGTAGGTTGTCGGTTAACAGAGAGGAGAAAATTATTTTTGCTGAAGAATCAATGTCATTGTCAAGGCTTGTCTTCTTCTTAAAATCATGGGGGTTCTTGTATTTTCCCTTTATGTTGTCGCTTGATTATTTGGAAGACATTCGTCGTGACTTTTTTCTGTAATAAATCCTCAACATTTCTTATTCTTGAAGATAAGGAAATCATCAACATGCATCAGTTATATAATATACCTTCCTCTGATAGTTCGATCCGATATCTAAAATCTCAATTTTTTTCAATATTTCTTTTTGGGCATCATCGAGTATTCATTACAGAAAAGAGCCCGGTACAAATAGTATCAAAATAGATTTTTTCAGTTCAATCAGTACGTCTTGTGTTATTCATTTGTTTCTTTAAAAAACATACTGTATCATATTATTGTATAATTGACTTTAGGTCACTTGGATTGTGTTAGCAACTAATAGTTACCTTTAGTTCAACCTAGATTTTGCAGTTTTGTCTGAAGAACTTGGTGAGCCTGTTTGTCTTTATTTCGTTATATGTAATTTAAGTGTTAATACTTCAATACATTATTTTACATGTTAATTATTTAAAATATTAATTATTGTTGATTTAGTCTCTACCATTAGATCAATATCTCAACTGATTTCGGGAACTTTTCTTCTTTTCGTTGTAAAAAGTAATCCCTATGAACAATTTTTTGTGCTCATTGGTTTATCATTATTATAGGATACAAATTAAACATCTGGCTTTAATTTTATTAATCATGCCTAGCAAATTTATAATCGTTTCTTATGAAAAGCTTTTCGTCATTTTTCGTGCCTTTTTATGTATTGGCATAGTTTCAGTCTCAACATTTTTTCTTGAAGTTTTCTCTAGTACATAAATTTTGAGTGTTATATTCTGAGTGACACGCTCACTCAAACATATATGTCCAAAACAACACGCTCTATGATTCCGCTCAATTTTAAAATACAGTGATCATTTTTTTCTTTACAGTTTGAGATTTACTTAGATGTACTGAGATTGACAGTTACAGGTGTTTCATCATCATCAAAGACCCAAACATTGTTTTGAGCATTGGTCGGCACACGATTAAGTTTCGTCATCTGTCACGATGCTATTGACTTATTAAAATTTTCCTTTATCAAATAGTTTCAGCATTTTTAGGCACCAAGTCACACATTGAGTCCTCTGATCTTCCGTCAGACTATAAGGCACCCAAAAACAACCTATTTTAAACTTTAAATGGGCTCTCAGAATCGAATAAATTGCCGACGCATGAAGGTGTGAGACCGTACACTGTACTCTAACTGTTGATATTTCCCTCACCGGTCTTCATCAAGCATTTTCCTCGCAACAGTTTTGTTTTCCTCTGTTACTTACGTTCTTGTTCTTCAATTTGTCTCACTGTCTTCCAGAGTGAAATTGCCCCTTGAGTGAATATAGTCGTACGGTATGGGAGGCACTTTGATCTATGTTTCAACCTGGCGAAAATTTATATTTTAAATCTGTCCACGTGACCGCGATGCCATAGTACGCACTTTAATCTTTCACTACTAAGAGCAACTTATCCCAGATATGTACTGCTGGTGTCATTGATATGTTGGAACACTTGAAGTTTCCAGGGTCTTTCTGTTAAGTTATATTGCAAAACTATTGCAGTACTCTTTGTGTCATTCTTATTATTTATATTTTATTTTATGGATATAATACTTGTTCCCATGTTACGTTACACTTTTGAGACGTAACTCTGTAATGTTATTAATGCTATTATAAAATTTTCAAAAACTGCGAATAATTGTCCGTTCGTATTGATCGATGTTTGATTGTGACAATTATGTAAAGAAACAAACACTGTTACAACTTTTTCAATAGGCTGTAAGGTAAGAATCTATTGTTCCATTACGCTGTCTTTCAATACTAGTCGTTTTTCTACTGCATAATGTGGAAGGAACTATTGAGTTTGTACCCATATTGTTCCTAGTTCCCTGTCAAATCCGGAACTGACGGAATCGTTTAGTGTAAAACGGAACTAAACTCCACGTTGTAACTCCATGCTGTAGAAGATGATAGTTGATCGCTTATTACAAATTCATGAATGTTAAACCTGAGACACATATACATAAGCAATGGATATGTTTAAGTGAAATCTCCTGTCAGCATTGCAAAACCAACATGAGAATAGGGTTGCTGTTGTTTTTTTTTAATCTATCTTACCCTGTTTTTTGGACATAATATTTGTTGCTAGCATTAGGATACTAAGTAGGTCATAAGCATGTTCCAATGCAATAAATATATACACAATGGTTAAAGGTTTTTTTCCTCTGGTTTTATCTGTTCTAACATTTGAAATATTATATTTGTGATTTAAAATGTATGCTGTTTTGTGAGTTATGTATTTTTAAAATCCTATTAAATCATATTTGGTCTTCTGGCAAGCGGATTTGACTTTTCGTATAA
Source organism: Troilus luridus (assembly GCA_964056705.1). Lineage (NCBI taxonomy): Eukaryota > Metazoa > Arthropoda > Insecta > Hemiptera > Pentatomidae > Troilus > Troilus luridus. Next base: position 107,875,313 of record OZ057412.1, read on the forward strand.
AATTTCTCATAATACTCGTAGGTGCACTTTGTTCCAGGCTATATCGGACAAGTTTAAACCTTGCTAAATGAGTAGCCTTTGTTTTTGACCTTAAGGTCACTTCAGGCCACGTACAACTTTGATGTGTCGGTATAAATTGAGATCTACATAAATGGCATGATTGTTCGTAACCGCTTTTAAATTGTATTCGTAAAGTTTGTTAATTTGTTTTAAGTTGAACACTATGAGTATCACTTCGGGATACGACGAACTGTCTTCGAATACCCCATTTACCACTTATTTTCGAAAGTATTAGGAAAGTTTCTAATCCAAGTATTCGAAAATGGTCTGTTTATTACTGCTACTGTAACAGTAGCTAAAAACTCAAAAATTAAGTTGTAATAAAAATCATTTATCATGAACAATGCAGGAATTGAAAATTATGTCCCTATCAACATAAAAAAAATAGGAAGAATTAAATTTATAACAAAAATACCAAAATCTGCTGAGAACTTCCTGTGAAGTTCCAGTTCCCGTTAGGCAATTGTAACTAAAATCTAAGTTATGTATGATGTCTTAATATATATTTTTTATTCAAATCTTGAAATAAACCATGTCCGGTAAGCATGTTGTATATGATAGATAGTAACACAACTAGATAACTACGATAAACCCGAATACAAAATTTATCTTTCATCACTTCGCCGTTTTTTATTTATTAAAGATACCAACAAACGTACGTACAGACGTCACTACTAAGCTAGAAATGATATTTGTAGATCAAGCTCTCTAGAAGTTCTAGTGCAATTCCATCTCTTTCAGCTGATTTTCTTTCTCCCATTTTCTCTTTAGTCTGTTTAACATCCTCCTTCCTGATCACATTATTGTATTTTTCTGCCCTTGTTTCTAGCCAATCATTTACCATCCCTTCAGCGTAGTCGAATGTCTCTATTTCCTTCTCTAGTCCAACTTGCAATCTTACAAGTCTATTACCTATCCGTATAACATGTAATCGTTGAAACTCGCCAGATCGGAGGCAAGTTTGGTCTCCTTTTCGGCTGAGTAGTCAAGTAGGAGAAGTCCCTTATCCTCTGGACAATTGATCTTCGGTGATCCCTTGGAAAAAGGATGCCTGATTTTTGGGTTTCCTTGCCCTATTGGGCTATAGGGTCATTGCTTCCCTATGTCTTAGAGAACATCTAATACAATAATGAATACATAAATACTCTTTCACGTTTCCACGGCCACTATTTATACAAAAAACTTCAGTTGTTTCTTCTGGTTTAGACCGTGTCGGTGAATTTTCTGCCAATGTTTCGCCAGACATGCTGCTGACTTCCTCAAGGCTTAATTGGGTCTCAATTAAGCCTTGAGGAAGTCAGCAGCATGTCTGGCGAAACGTTGGCAGAAAATTCACCGACACGGTCTAAACCAGAAGAAACAACTGAAGTTTTTTGAATGAATACATAGTTTAGAAGTTTGCTGTTTTTAACCTGTATTTCTTATTTTATTTTTTTTTATAGTTGCTGAAGAAACTCCTGCGGATCTGGATAAAAGGGTGGTTTTTAAAAAACCCGTGAAGAAGCGGGCCGCTAAAGAAGATACCGGTAGCGACGCTAAACAGCTGAAGAGTGACAAAGGTGGTAAATCAGACGTCACTTCAAAGAGGAGCAAGGGGAAAAAGGCTTCCGCTGCACCTAAAGGTCCTTTATCCTTCTCTGAGGATCCTGAAGAAGAGTGTTGTAAGTTGCGCTTTTATAATTAATTAATGCGATAATTAGGTGTTACAAAAATATTTTTTTACACAAACAAATAGTGTGAATAACATCCTGCTTGAAGCGTTTAAATTATAATCCCTGAAACATTCAGCTATATTTTATTTCTTTAGCGATTTCCCTATTCCATAGTATTAGTTTTTAACAATTAAAAGTATTTATTAGTTGGTTAATAGGTCATTGACAAAATTTTTGGCGCTAATAAGATAGTTAGATTGAGTTAGGTTTGTATTAAAGGACTTCACTCAGCAACATTCTAGCAAAAGATTCTAATTCCAATGATTATTATTTATAATTTATTTTAACTATTTTTGAATTTATTTTTACTTTAACTTTGGCTATATTTGATTATAGTTATCTTGAGTACTAAACTTTTATCTGTTTGTTTTCTTAGAACATTATATTTTATTTATATTGACATTTTTAAAATTATATTTTATCCTTTATAGATCGATATTTATTTATTTATACATTCAAGTTTGATAGCTTAGTCGATAATAATTTTTAAAATATGTGATTCCATTTTAAAATTTTTGCACCGGTTTTTGTAAATCACGATCATTTTTTTTTTAAATGTTCTAATTTTTTTCTAACTTTTATTTTATTGATTTTTAACTTATTCTTCTTTGTTATTATTTAAAAAAAAAAAACACTTTACCAATTTTTTAAAAATTATTTATTTATTTTTATGTTATTGTAAGAATGATTTTTAGCGAAATGAAAATTAGGCATTCTTACAAAACTCTTAGTACTGTAATGGCCAAATTGGTACTTACGTCTGTTAAGTTTACTCTCTTTAGTTATTTAAAAAAATTCAAATAAAATTTTAAAAAATGATTCAACGTTTAAATAATGACTTATAAACGTTAATTATAACTTACTAAATTACTTCAGTTTAAATAAGTTTATTTCCAATAAATACCCATTTTTAAGCTGTCACATTAATTCAAAGTTTTGTAGTTATTCAAGATCTTTTTGTACGTGGGATTTTAGTAACCAAAATTTATTTTATATTTATTTAACAAATAAATAAAAAATCTATTTTTATAGGATAAATTCTCAAAATCACAAGAGACACTAGTCATTATAAGTGTAATTTTTTAAGGAAACTACTATTTGAAAATGATTAGTAAATCCAGTCTCTTGATTGGGATAAATTGCATAAAAGCGAAAACAAATATTTTATTTAAATTTCCTCAAACCATTTCCTTTACTGGGAATGATAATACAATTAAGTTCTGTGCACTTTTTTTGTTCTTTATTTATCGATCGAATACTTCTGCTTGTAATGTTTAAAAATGAAGTACTACGTTTTAAAAGTAACAGAACTTTCAAGGGGAGGTGAAGGTATTAAAGTCGTTTTGAGGCTTTGTGAAGTTTCTTAAAAAAAAAATTCAAATCCAAATTAAAGGAGATGTCGAAATATTTTCTTTCCAACCACTCATATTTTATTTCAGTATTGTCTGATTCGAGAAATTGTCTTATAATCTATTAGAAACCAAATTTGATGCATTCATGAAGATGATTTCTGAAGGAACATGACACTACATGTTTGTTATTTAAGTTATTGTTAATAATAAATTACAAATAACCTTATGCTTCCAAAACGTTATTATCTTTTTTTTATAAAATAATTTTCATGCACCTCCTTCGCGTGAATTCGCTACTCTCATATTCATCAAATATTTGTTATGGTATAGTTTACATATATGAACATTTCTCTCTGAACGGCAGCTATAGACTACAGACTACGAGTAAACGACTACAAATATTATTTGTATTCCTGTTGCATGATTTCGCGTAAGAAGACGATTAGTCTAATAGGGAAGTTGATTCGATGGCCCGTCAGTTCATGCACCCACTATTGTGAATAAACCCCCATTAATATCTATAAGAAAGCACTTAGAATTACATTTGATTTTTTTAATAAAACTCTATATTCACGACATCATTAATTATACACTATGATAAGGTTCAAAAAAGCATAATTTATTTATTTTAACCTAGAATAAGATTCGTTGTGTTATTTAGTTTAATGACGTATAATATTGAATGAACATCGATATTCTAGGAATAAATGCTACTAATATTGGCGGTCAGAGCATTTTTTTAATGATTATTTTAATTTTAATTCCTGAAATCTTGACATTATTCCCAATTTGGGAAATAGAAACCAGTTATTTTTTTCTTAGTAGGTTATATGGGTATTAACGGTTGTAAGGAATGTGTCCATTTATAGTGCCTGGGAGGGGTTTCAGATCCCATAAGATCCACCTCCGGCTGCTAACAGATTAAAGAAAAGTTTGCCAGGAAGGAAAGTATTACAATATGTATAATTACAGGACTTATTTTTTTCTCTAAATTTGATTAAATATAACATAAAGTTGCTTAGCGGTTCGTCATTTACCTGTTATTCCATTCATAGCTTATTACAGAAGATAAGCTCAGTTGATAGGAGCACAACTGTCATAAAAAGAATATAAAATCACTATCTGGGCAACGTATCAAGAGTAAAAGGCTGTGAGACTTGATAAATGATAGGAAAATGTGAAGACGTTTTAAATCATATTCTTTATAACTGCTTTTATTTCTGGAGAACGTTATTAAACTTAGGTATATTTTCATTTGAGCTTATGAAACATTCAACGGAAAAATCAATTGATTATCATAATTTTTATATCGTTGTATAAGTCATTTTAAACTTTAATTCAGAAGGGGGGGGGGTGATTTTTTTCATTAAATCATTTTTTTAATATACATTTATTTTATCCTTTTTTTTTGTTTCTTCACTGAAAGCACAAACAAATAGCAACTCTTTATTAATTTAATTAGTCTAACAAACATTTACCTGTTATATGCGTTCTTAATCAGTTAAACTCTACTATTTACGACTCATTTTTATTAATCTATCTTATATCGAAAATTAAATATTTCACGGTGATTACAAAAATCTTATTATATTATAGAGAGAAATTTTTAGTTGATCATAACCATTAATTATATTTGTGGATAAAACGCATTTCATTGTAGAAGCAGCACAGAGCGATGCCGAGCTTGAGCGAGCTGTGCACTGCCATTTTTTGGCATAAGATTACGTATTACGCGCATTGGGTGTTACAGAATCATGACTACAACATTAATTCGTTTATTTTTTAAATTACCTAGTTTTATTTTAACTATCGTTAAGTTATTCTAGTAGTTTTGAGATCCGAATCCCATGGATAGAATGATAAGAGATCTGAAAATGTGAAATATTTCGGATTTGGAGAAAGATAATTCTGAATAATCTTGGACGAAATAATTTTGCGTTAACTTCTGTGCCCAAGGTCGCGGGTTCGAACCAGTTCAAGCAGTTCGATAGTATATAAGTTCTATTAATAATAATAAGTTCATAAGTTAGTGATAAGAAGTGTGGTGTTTTCATTACCGCCCGCCCCCCTTTATATCATGTTCAAAATCTCACCATAGACTGAGGAAAAAAAATAATAAAGAAAATTTAAAAAGACTCGTTGAGCTCCGTCACCGGAAAATGACGAAATATTTTTTTCCCTAAGGGTTTCCTCAGATTGAGGTTTCCTGCAGTCGAAATTTTCCTTTGATTCATTTTTCTTTTTTGTCCTACCTTGTATACCTTCCTCCCTCAGATCATGACCGTGCATACTTTCCATAAATCCTTCCCAGCTGCGCTTATCGCCCTTATCACTGCTCCATTTAGGAATATGCTTTCAATTATAGACTTATATATGAGCTTCTTGTTATCTTTCGTCACATCGTCGCTCTAAAGGACCGAGTTAATAATACCAATTGCTTTGCGGGTTGTAATTATCCTTTGTTTTATCTCTTTTCCGATGTTCCATTCCATTCCATTACAGAACCCAAATATTTAAAATTATCCACTCTTTTTATGACATTGCCTTCAACACCACGGGCCTCCTGATCATAAATGGTCAGTTTTGCTGAAGTTTATTTTTAGGCCCCAAATATTATATGTCTCCCACTGTTTCCATAGCATGTATTCTGCATCCTCATGGTCTTAAGCGACAATTACCTGATCATCAGCGAACAGTAGGTTATGGAGATGGCTGTTAACCATCCTTACTCCCATTTGCTTAATTTTTTTATAAATGTAATATACAGGGTGTTTCAGGGTTAAATGGCCAAACTGAAAAATTGAACTAAAGACCTCAAAACAAGAAAAAAAATTCCTATGAAGGTATGTCCGCAAACGCTTTGTTTATGAGATATTCACATCTACAGATTTTATTGTTACGAATTATTTAGGCATAGTAAATAAATAAAACTTATTTTATTTGCTCCAACTACTTTATTTATTAAATGTAAACCATTAACATTCATATTAAATGTTCAAAGTGATTTCCTTGAGCATTCAGACAGGCTCGGCATCTTTCTTCAACAGCAGCAGTAGCAGAACGGGCCTGGATATGTGTTATTGTTTCAGAAGACCCAATTATCCTTCTTCGTAAAGAAATAAGATCATTCACTGGCCTTGCATAGACTTTTTGTTTAATGTCACCCCAAACCAAAAAAATCCAGTGGTGTCAGGTCTGGAGAGCGAGCAGGCCAAGCCACTGGTCCTGCACGGCCAATCCATTGATTAGGATAATTAGCATTTAGCCATGGTCGTGGAGCTCTTCCGTAATGTGCAGGACACCATCTAATATAAACCACACGTTCCTTCTCAGTTGTAATGGAATATTTTCAACTAAATCGTGGTAATCATTATTATGAAATTCCAAAAATGTGTCCGCATTGAGTCGAGGTGGTAAGAAATGCGGGCCTATTAAAATATGGTCTATTATCACGAACCACACATTGCACTGAAACTCGTGCTGAAAATGATCCTGACGAATTGCATGTGGATTTTCATGCAACCAGAGATGATTATTTTTCTGGTTGAAGATACCTCTTCTTGTGAAGGTAGCTTCATCTGTCCATAAAATTTCTTCTTTGCCGTAAATCTTGCCGTTGATAATGATATGGGTGACGTCCATCTGCAATGAGAGTTCTCCATACTGTAGTTGGCGTAACATTTAATTCTGGTCCAGCTCTTCGTACACGGCAGATGGATTATCATCAAAATATTGTAATACGGTCGCACTCCTTTCTTCATTTCGTAATGGGGCTAAAATACCATAAGCATGTGATACGACAGAAAATGTACCAGTTTCTCTAAGACGTTGAAACGTAGAGTTAAAGGTAGACTTACTAGGTAATCTTCTATTTGGAAATCGCATGGAATATTCAGCATTGGCATTACTATTGCAAAAACCGTACACAAATACCATATCGGCATATTCAGCATTAGTATAAATGGAAGGCATAATGAGTACTCTGCGAAAGCCTCAAACAAACTTATAAATGTTATTGATAGTTCTATTCTTATTATTATTTGTTATTGATGTTCTATTCCAAACAGTATTAATCCTAAAGTCCATAGTTTATGTACAGTTAGGGAGACAAGGTCATATTAGTATTTTAACTAAATTTATCTCCTAAACAAAGCGTTTGCAAACATTCCTTCGTACGAAATATTTTTTCTTGTTTTAAGGTCCTTAGTTCATATTTTCAGTTCGGTCACTGCTGCTGTTAAAGAAAGATGCCGAGCCTGTCTGAATGCTCAAGGAATTTAATGTGAATATTAATGGTTTACATTTAATAAATAAGGTAGTTGGAAGAAATAAAATAAGTTTTATTTATTTACTATGCCTAAATAATTCGTAACAATGAAATATTTAGATGTGAATATCTCCTAAACAAAGCGTTTGCGGACATACCTTCATAGGAAATTTTGCTCTTGTTTTGAGGCCCTTAGTTCAAATTTTCAGTTTGGCCATTTGACCCTGGAACGCCCTGTATATAATAACAAATGTTAGAAATGTAAATTTAAGCAAAAGAAATAAATAAATAACAAAAAACTTTTCCACTCTACAATCCTCTCTTAAAATCTACATAGTATAGTAAATGAGATCCTTTCATAACTGTTCTCCTAGTACAATAATATAGCAATTCTCAAACCCAAGAGACTAAGATGGAAAAAAAAAAAACACATGGTCAAATCAAATTTCTTTATATGAAAATTGTTAAATGTGTAGTTCTTAGAAGATTGTAAAATGGGCGGGTATACAGTCACTAAATTACACAAAATAAGCTAAACTTATTTTATTTGTCCCTACGTTTTAACCTAATTTTAAGGCCATTTTCAGGGCGGAGGGATAAGAGTCCAACTGCATCTCATGAACGCTCCTCTAATTTTTATTCTTATATAATAGAGATATTTGTTTTATATAAATTTTCATCAGCCTTTCAGAGCTGATTATTATTTTTTTAGATTTTTTTTCAACCCCTTTCAATAATCCCTACATAGCATATGGCGCGCATTGGTCGAAAAGGAGAAAGAGGGGTGACCCTAAATCACACCCCTCTCGAAATGACCCTTCAAGTTCATCCCGTCATTCTACAATAGTTCAAGAGCCTGTTTTCTAGTTTACGGGAGAAATTGATATTGACTATTATACTATTGTTTTAGTACTGTTAACCTTTCTCAACTTTAAACTTGGAGAAAACATATTCAGAAGTGTGGAATTTATTCCTACTAATGGATTTATTAAATTAATTACTGTAATATTAGATATGATATGACATTTATGACACTAACGGGTTATTGAATGATTTTTTAAGTTTATTTTTTGCTAAGCTTTTTTTTTTAATTATCTAAATAGTTTTTTTTAAGATGTGCATTTTTCATTTCTTTTCGCCCTGTGTTCTAGCTTGTGATAGTATATTTACTTTAAGGAATGATATTCAACTGCCTAAATCGTTTTTATTTTGTGATCCAGGTCAAGATGACCGAAAATTGATGACAAGAAAACTCTAGAGATTTATTTCAAGCTATACAAACGATTCATTATTATTTGTTTTATCAAGTTCAATAGGATTGCAGAACGTGACCGTCTGGTGACTACCTGTATTTTGCGGCGTATTTAATATTATATTTTCATTACATTTGTAGCGTTTTCAATTATTGTTTTTTGCTTCCTATATTTCATTTCCTAATGAAGGAAAATGCTCTGCTAATAATTAAAAATCCTTTGATTCCTAGGTTTGTTCGAAACGTTAGAGAAGATGGGTTTGATTTCTTTTTACTGATGAGTGATTTCTTCACTACGTTTTTACTGTTTTGATCTTAGTTTTTTTTGTTTTTTTTAAGCGTAAAACTAAACTGTTTTTATTAATAGACAATCGCATTTTTATTAATGCATTATTAGGAATGTAATGTTTATTTATGTGTTTTAATAACCCTCCCTCCTGGCTTTTTGTCAATGTTCTTTGACGTCCATTCGTGTTCTTATCGATTTTCCCACTCTGACTCCTGCCCTGCGTAATCATGTTACTCCGAAGAATATGATTCATTCTTAGTAATTTTTTTTTAAATTTCATGTTTCATCATTAATATACAAGCTGTTATTTTTAAAAGTGGTATAAGTTTAATTTGGATCTAAAAAAAAATAAATATTTTTAACTAGTGTTAATGATCATTTATAATGTTTTTTGTTTTTTTTTTAAATTATTTTATTGAATTGTACAACTGTAATATATACATCTAGTACAAGGGCTATATGACTAACTAGATACATGAAAGGACATGTAGAGGCACTACCCACTGGCAGCACTCTAATTTATAATGTTACAATAACATTTAAACGGTGTATTGTGTTAAAAAAAAATCACTCTTTGCTTGGCGCTAAAATATAACTGTTGGCTATCTGTTTAAATTAATTCAAAAGCGAACCCTTAAATATCTAAATATATTAAGAATGGAGTTATCCCCCTTTCAAAAATAACAGTTGATAAGTTAAGCGAATGGGGGAGAAAATTTTACCATGATTTCTATGAACATTTTTACTTATTTTATTCATCTTCATGTTATTTCTTTTTTGTGGTTGTATTTTTGATTCCACGTGTTAACCATCTCGAATATAGATTAAAAAAAATTGTGTTTATAAATACAAAATGATTATAAAGAAGGATTTATATATTAAACCTTAGTAAATTTAATTGAATAATAAATCGATATTAAATTAGCAGAAATATTGCGTTAGTATTTTTAATCCGCCGTTGTGGTTATACGAGAAGAATTATCAAGCAGGTATTCTAGTAATACTACCTTCCATTTCACTTCAGCCACCACAACTCAAGGAAAAGGTACCCGTTCATGGTTCCGTGGTCCAAGAGTTATTTGTTTCACACTTTTTCCTGTGTGGATACTATCTTATACATAAACAGCAATAAGCTCGACAAATAGCTCTTTGATTTTTTTAAAGTGGGGAAAAAATCCTTGGTTTTAACGTCCTTCGGAAAGGATGTAAAATGGAGGTGCCTAGCCTGTATGGTGTCAGGTACTCGTTAAAGATCCTTATCCTAATTGCACCTGGGTAGGCAAAATTTAAGGCTCCCGCTGTAGCATCGTACAATTAGCCATAGCAGATTATAGGGACATTAAGTGAATAAACAACATACAATAGTTATATTTACACTCCATTCCGTTTTCCCACTTCTTAAGTCCTTTCTAGAAGTCAATCTTTTTTTAATTTTATATTAGGATGTTGTTGGGTACATTATTGAGGATAGTTACATCAGCATTAAAAATACCATTGTCAATATTGTAATTGCATTTAATTATGCTTGTGCAGCTATTGTTTGAACTGATATGGCTCTCAAGTTTTTTTATTAAAGATAGTAGAAAAAAATAGATATTGTATGTTTATCAAGGGCTCTCACTATCATTACTATACAAAACCGCCTGAACTTAAGAGATCATAGCATATTACCTAATAGAGCGCATTTAGAATTTTGTCCGTTCATTGAACCACAAAAAATAGTTAAAACATATTTGCTGTTACTCGAGTTGTCCTGGATAAAGTGTCTTTACCATTTAAATTCTAGAATGTTTAGAATACACAAATTGAATTTGGAGGACATAAATTAAATTTGACCTGAAAGTAAATTTGACTATATCACGTATGATAGAATATGACACTAGAGATATTCTACGTTAGAAATACGATTTTATTTTATTTTTAGATTTGATGGGACATTGTAATTTTAAGACGAATTCATATCAGAAACTTTTTACCTGATGTGTACCGAAATAAGAATATGTGATTTGATAGGTTACTAAAATCACGTTGAATTAACTAATATTTTACTCTTGAATGCTTAGAACAATCAACGCATTTTTGCGATTCTCTTCTTTAGTATTGCTATCTATTGTCATGTGTCGTGGAATGGATATAAAATCAATGTTCTACATTCGTTAAAAGTGATTTCTAGTCCTTATAATATTTTCAATAGAAACCTCTGCTGTATCAATATAATCAAATCTCTCAAAATGCTCTCTGGCGTCCTTATGAACAACTAAGGCAAACAAGAAATGTTTTTTCTCGAAGTGCGAGTTTTAAGTAATTTTAAGACGAATTCATATCAGTAACTTTTTACCTGATGTGTACCGAAATAAGAATATGTGATTTGATAGGTTACTAAAATCACGTTGAATTAACTAATATTTTACTCTTGAATGCTTAATTATAGATATAGATATTATTTAGTTTTTAATTTTTTTATATCTAAAATCTAGAAACATAACGTAACATGCCTGAACACTTCAAATTAAAGCCTTTTTTTCTCTCCAAAAATAAGACTACTGAGAAAATAAAAGGAAAAGAGAATTTTATTTACTCATAAATCTGATCCTAAGACTTTTATGGAATATTATGAATGAAATCATACGAAATGTATTGGATTCTCAAGAAATAATCATTAAAATCATTATAGTATATTATAGAAAGCCGGCTTACTGTAAATGACAATTAAATAGTCATTTCCACAAAACAGCTCGAATGATTTTGGTTAAATTTTTGAATGAGCTAGATCTTATCCTCGTAGAAATAACCTAACAGGGTTTGACTTCTTTATTTTTACAATTGAAAATCTAGAAATATAACGTAAAATGCTGAACACTTCAAATTAAAGCCCCTTCTCTTTTCATAAAGTACGACATCACTTAGAAAAAAAAGGAAATAATTAGGAAAAGAAAATTGTATTCTTCTCAAATTCGTTCTGAGTATTAAGAAAGTGCTATTATCTGTCAAAATCGTTTTTAAGTATGAAATCAGAAGTTTATATGGTGATTATTTATTTATATTTATATTTTTAATAATAGTAATTAAAGAACAATTGATATTTTTTATTGGTAAACTAGATATGAATTCATTACTATATTTTTGTATTAGTAATTTTACTAGCGCCAATGGTCGGTTTTGCAAATGAGCATTGCGAATGTATTAGTTTTGAAATATGGATTTTGAAACTTTGGAAAGTTCCGTATCAAATAGAATCGTGGAAGGAACTGTGAAATTTATTTATAATGAGTGACAAGTTTACTTCAATGCTACAATATGCCATAATTATTATTTTTTATTATTAAAATTGGCGTAGTGCCAACAAATAATATGATCCATTATTTATTATTATTATTGATTTTTACTCTAATACAAAAATAGATAGATTATCTTTAAATTAAATTTAAAATAAAAAAAAAATTAAATATTTATATTTAAAATTATCAGTAAATAAAATGATTGCATTTTTTGTGTAAAAAAACAACAGATAATGTTGACTAAACTTTTTATCTTAGTTGCTACTTTCAAAAATATTTCTCACTATTAGCCCAGATACAGTGTAGGCCATCTTCAGGGCTGAGAAGGAAAAAAGTATAGGGCAGTCATGAATGAAGGCTACTGTATGAAACTATATATGATGCCCAAATGCAGCGGAATTTATTTTAAACATTTATGGAAATTATTATCTAAATTGATTTTTATTAAATGAAAAAGCACCATTACTTAATCAAGCAGTATTTAGAATATTAAGACAGACTAAAAGGGAAATCCTCAACTTAAATATTGTTATATGGTCCGCTATACGTTAAGAATAACTGACGTAATTGAGCTACATCCTATATGTTAAAGAAAATAATAAAAACATGATTAAATAAAAGTAAATGTTTAGGCATACGTGGTGTTTTACTCAACCCTTTGGATAACTTAAATAAAATAAATCAGTTGTTAACAAAGAGAGAATTACTTAATGTGACTTTGTGCATTAAACCTAAGAACTAGGGATGGGTAAGGTTATAGCTATAATTTGTTGCCGATACTGAAAAGTAGTGGATACAAGGACCGGATACGGTCGAAATGTACCCGATACAGATACTCACCGGGATACTTAACTCGCAAGTCGTAGCAATGGTGTGTGAGGTCCCACCCCACCTCACTCTAGATCTCTAGATACTTGTATTCGCTAGTCACTGACTAGTGAATACAAGTATCTACAATGCAAGAATACAATTTATTTATTTATTACAATGTCATAGTGAATACGAATCTATACTCCCGCACCTGCTACATGGTAGACCAGACAGATATGAGAGCTGTATTCAAGGCCTTGGTTGTATTCACATTAGAAGCATCAGCTATTCAGTATTCACGAATGTATTCACTACTTCATGCTACCTTATCCTATTTATTACTATAACATACGAATAAAAACTGGTATATTATTTGTTTGCATCTACTTTGTGAATCAAATTGTGGGATTTAATTTACAATAGAATATGGTTCTTAAACATTATATATATATATAATAAGCAATAGTCAACCACTGATTTAAGCTCCCCTGATTTGATTACCGGCTAAAGACCAATTTCGCCCCATCTCCCCTTAGTATTAAGTAAAAATAATAGTGAACAAGTTATCACTTATTGTCAATATAATCTGTAATTAGTCACTTATCACACTTTCATTAATGGATATATCTATACTATAAAGTAAAGGCAATTGACATATATGATTGAAATCGGGTGCAAAATGAAATTGTCCGAAGAAAATGACAAATTTTTTCTCCAATCTTTTACTTTCGACAGTAACAAAGTTTACATCATTTTAAAGATGAAAATTAGTTTCTCAAAATTAAAAAACAGCACCGGAATATGACGAGTATTATAACAGCTACAGCGTTTTAAAGAGCTTAGCGTGAGGGGGCCGACAGACAAATTTTGTTTCACAATCCAAATTCTGCGTGGCTTGGAACGTGAATAGCAAAAGTTTGAGGTAGGGATAACAACCTTTTTTTTTTTTTTCTATTCCATAGCTATAAAAAAATAATTAACCAATAAAAAACACGATTTTAATCATTTGATGCCTTGTGCAGGTTACTATTTCGCCGAATAAATCTATTCCTTTAAAAATAATGACAAAAACTGATGCCCCAAGAAAGGCTTCTGCGTAGCGTATTAGAAGAGTAAGAGTCGGGATAACTGTATTCAACTACAAAAATATCACATAAAAGTATCAGATACAAAAATATCAAGTTAAAGTATCAGATACAGAAAAGTATCCGTATCACTTGTATTCAGATACAAGAAAATCCAGTATCTACCCATGACTACTATGAACAGATATTGATTTGGAATTAAATCCCTTTAAAAAACAAAACAATTTGATCTGAAAATGCATTATTTTTATGCAGGACAGCTCAGTGGGTAGAGCGCTGCGTTGCTATGTTGAAGGTTTCGGGTTCAAATCCGGTCGTGGCGGGTAAATTAATTAATCTGTTAAGAGCCGTGATTGGACCCTCTGGCACGTGAGGACCCTCCTGAAGTTCACCCAGGCTCTACAAAAGAGATACTCTTAATTGGGAAAAAACAAGGAGGTTGAGCGCTATCTTGAAGAAATCACCTCCCATTAGAGGCGTTGTCCAAGAAATAGTACAGACTCTACCATGTACTGAACCTAAAAGACCCTTTGTGGATTGTAGTGGTACAGGAAAAAATGCAGTGTAATTGCTAACCATTACTAAGATATCTAACAATTTTACTAGTCCCAAAAGTGGAATAATGAATGTTCTTCCTATTTCTTGACCGCAGATGGTAGGGGAATCCTTGGCCTTATTTATGTTTTATAATACATGACATCATATGACTGCATTGTGCTGTATTGTGTTGTTGATATTACAATTGCAGTTGTGTTGTCTGAAAATACAATAAAACTACTGTTTGGAGCTAATGAATTATTTTATTGCTCTTAAACACCTCTATTATAAAACTTTAAATAAAAAGCAGTGAAATGAGGTGAGGTCAAGTAATCATAGTACAAAATAATTTTATATTAACAAAGCATAAGGCAGAGATGTTGTCTGCTTCTATTGCATTTTTTTTTCGGAACATCCAATTTGTGATTCTTTAAATCAATTATTTTTACTTGAAACTGTAGACGCTTCTTTGCGCTTTTCCATTATTCCTTTATTCCCTTT